>JAOTON010001915.1:0-732965 GCA_034440635.1 Lepas anatifera | reverse complement strand
ATTAATAGTTACTTTCATCAATAAATTGAAATATTGTGGATACCCAAGTAGGATAACACAATATATTTTTCGACATGAATTTTTTGGCCTACTAGTGGTTTCTTTGTGGCACTACTATCTGCCGTAGGAGGTACCGAAAATGAATCAAAATCCACGACGTGTTATGTATTAGGAAATCGATTGGTGTATGGATTGACTCACACAATTCTGGAAGCGCTAGAGATTTTGGTTATTCAATGACTATATTAGGAAATGCACAGTTCTACTAGCCTGTGGTCCTGCCATGGCAGCTACAAAGAAAACCAAGGGAGGCGGAAGGGGTAATTTTTGAGATGGGGAGCTCGGGTGCATATTTGATGTTCCCAAAATGCCCCATTTTCAATGTTTTCAGCAAATTCGACTCGCACTCACATTGGCGGGTCCAATTGCAACTTGTGGAGGGGCTAAACCGACGATTTGAGGGGGCTACGTCGAGAAAAACCGCGAAACGTCTGAAATTTGCAGAACTTCTGGAGGGCCTTAAATATAATATTTTAAGATTTGGTGGGGGTCACGGTCCCTTTGGTCCACCTTGGATCAGCCAGTGACTCTGAGGTGCTTAATCTACTAAAATGTACTGTACTTCAGATACATTGATGATCAAAAAGGCTAGGACAGGGGTGGAAAGGTGACGGGCTCGTGCGAAAATGCACAGAAAGGCGCGCCCCGCCGCCGCCCTACTCGAGGATGCGCCAGCTGCTGCCTTGGTAGTATCCCGACGGCTCGGCGAAGAGCAGTGTCTACCTCGTCGGCAACCCCCTGAGCACTCCTCGCTCGTGTGTTGCGTGAACGACGCGCTGGGGGTCAGTGGGAGCGCGCAGGCGGTGGAGCGGCCACCGACTGGCTACCTGCGCTTGGAGCCAGCTGGGGAAGGTCAGAGAAGACTTGGAGGCCCAGGGACAATGTGTGGGGAGGCCAGGAGGCAGAAGCTCACTGCATAAATATCTGGAGTCTGAGCCATTATCAAGGCCGCGGTGGGCTGTCCTGCCTCCGATTGAGTTAGTCCACTTACCCAGAGGTTATAGCACAGCACAAAGACAAAGCTCACCTGGTAGCAGCTTCACGTTACAGTGAACCATGCTATATTTCGAGAAAGACGTGCCTTGCAGAGTTATTGGTTGTATATTAGGGCTGTTCACAGGGGCGGATCCAAGGGCGCTGGAAAGGCGATCGCCCCTACACTCCGCCGGGCCGACGGCTGACGGATTTGGCATCGGCCCCTACAGAGCTGTTCTTTTGAGTCCACAATGGTTTGGCGCAGGTGCCCCCCTGAGTTGTTTTCGGGCCCCTGCCTCGGAAGAGGTCCCCAGAGCCCCACGGGCGGGCGCCTAACAAGTATCTCAGAGGCCCGGAGCCCCTGCGGTTCCAACTGAGCCCCTTGTGGCTATCGGGCCCCTTGCGGTTCACTTGGAACCTCTGAGTCTGCGAAACTGGGCCCTCAGGAATTATCCGGGCCCCTGCTTCCGAGCCGGCTCGTATCTCTTCAGCCCGAGAGGGGGCGGGATACCGCCCACTCGGGTTTTTTAGGCGGAATAAAAGGACGGCGCGTAGCGCATACCACACTTGTTACACCTTTTACCGGTTTATTTTTACAACTTTTAGAAAAAAAAACTTTAAGGTTGGGGTCATACTCAGGTCAGGTCACCAGTGCAATTCAAGTGACCTGACCCCAAAAGTTTAAGAAGATAGCATAAGTCAGAACTGGATGAGACCCGTTCGATTGGAACTCACGGTATCAAATGATGAGCCTACAATTTTATTCCGGTATTTTTATATCGATGATCTAGGAGTCAGGTACGAGCCATGGTCTCCGCATTGGAAATACATGAGAAAAATGGTTTAAACTGAATAACTTGGAAACGAATAATTGCTTATAAGCGTTTACTTTCAACGGCATTGAGGCTTTTCCTCTAATCTTTTCTGTATACATATATATATATATATATATATATATATATATATATATATATATATATATATTCGTTGAAAATGACGGCGAAATGGGCCTTTGTTACTTTTCGGCTAAATGATTCTATGGTCCTGACAAGCTTCTTGTTCTCTCGCGATTGAATTCTTTTAAAAATAACACGAAACGACTCTGGGCTTCTTTGGTTTGGGTGTTATTTTAAAAGTGTTCCAATCGCGAGTATCAAGTAAACCTGTAAGGACCGCAAAGAAGTCACTTGGCCAGCCTTAAGGCTTATTTCGCCGTCATATTCAATGAATATTGCATGATGAAGAAAACCTACTCCCGAAGTACTCAAATATATATATATATATATTCGAATGGTTTGGCAATATGTTCTCTTTGAGGCAATGACGGTTGAATTGTATGGCACTCGCGCAGACTTGTATGTATCTTTCTTTGGAGTTTTCTATTTTCGTGCGTTGATTTTGATTTCAGTCGTTATTTACTAGTTTAAAGGTTACCAAAACTCATTAATTGAGAACTAGTTTCCACTGTATATATGAACTAGTATTGTTTTCAACAGTCATCTTCAGCATTAAATATTAACTCAAAGTTTGCATTTCCACAGATTCGAAAAATATTATGTCTTTTGAATATCGCAAAGAACGAGCATTATAAGCAATTACCACTTCCTTAGTAAGCTACCTTACCTATTATACACGATGCTTCTAGGTATTCCTATAAGAACATTAACATAGTTTGAGCGCTATAACACCTACATTTACTACATTTCAATACACGAATTACATAAATGAATGACATTTGGACATCAGTTGCATGTGGCATATATTAATATAACAATGAACATTGATCATCGCCTCACTTCCATTCCCAAGCTGTAAGTGTTCGGTGTGTGTTTATCTGCATGTTGAGTGAGGGCTTTTGTTCGTGTATGTGTAGTGCTTCGAAGACTGCTAGTTTTCGTGTGTCATCTTGGTGGAAGCGATGATGTGTGTATTCCTGGACTAGTGTTTGCCTCGTGAGTTCTGTGTTGTGTGTAGTTTTCATATGCTGCTGGATGGCTCCATCCTGCAGATGCATGGTGAGCCGTCGAGGACAATGTCGTTGTAGTCACACCAATGTAGTGTTCAGCATGAGGTCTACAACCCTCATGTGGACATGAGGAATTTATACACCACATTGGTGCGCTTCAACGGCACTGTCTTGACTGGCATGTTAGTCATGACAAGGTTACGTGTTTTTTGTGTTTGGTAGTATATGTGAAGTTGGAGTCTTTTGTCTTGGTTTTGCACTCTACGTTTCGCCTAATGATATCCTGTAGAAGTATTCTCTCATCTGTTTATGTGTGTTGCGCTGCTCACCTTGTTTGTTTCTGTAGTAGATGTGGAGTGTGTCTGTTGTAACGGTTGTCTCTGTTTTTCTGTTTTCGATAGTTGTCTGTTTATTTCTGCATGTCTATGTCATGATTTGTGTTAGTCGTTGGTTACTAAAAGTTGTTTTGTGCGATTCAGCTCTTCGTGCATCTTTTGGTAGGTGGAACAGTGTTTAAGGGCTCTTCTAATGAAGGCTTCAAGTACGCTACGTTTATACTGCCTCAGTATATTCACTATCCGCATTCATTGTAATACCTTGGTTTTGCGGGTTGTCTGTACACACTGGTTAGACATTTTACTGTCTGTTTGCTTCAATGAATGATCATCAAGGAATGGTAGGCACGTTGTCACGGCTGAGCACAAAAGTGAACTTGAGCACACCGATGCATGTTCAGGATTTATTGATAAGGTGATCAAGCTGGTTTTAATCTGTGATTTCTGTACGAATATGTCGTCAACATATCGAACGCATGTGTTAGTGGGGCGGTTTGTCGTCACACCAACAGCTGACAACGCTTTGTGACCAGCTGCTTTGGGTATATTTCAGGTAGGTTTTGCTTAGCTTTTCACCTAGATAAATTGTGAGGTTTTCAAGACAAATGATATATTGAATACCGGGGTTTTCCGGCATGCTTTTACAACTTGGCTATCTCTCAATTAAAATCATCACGTTATAAAAGGTGCCAGCTACCCTTTAAGGAGCTAGTTCAACGAGCAACACCTCTAAACATCCTATATTAACCCGCGCATACCCGCACAAGTCGGCGCCCATCTTCGCCCTACGTGGGGCATCAATAAATTTGGTGTGATTTCAGTAAGATTTGAATTGCATTTTAAGCGCTCTCGTCAAATAGTTTGACCTCCAGAGAGGTCAAGTTAGGACACGATAGGCTATTTCCACTAAAATATGCAAGGCTTAAGAAAACTAGTAATAAGCTCTCTCATGCCATTAGAAGCTGATCAGGATTTACTAAAAGTACATTTGGTAGGAAAATGTCCAGAGTATTTTCCGTTATGTGGAACACAATGACCTCCTCCGCCAGTGGTTTGACCTCCAGCGGTTTACCTCGTGACATGATGTGACCTGAATTCACGAAAGGTCAGAAGAGGATTACTTTACCGTATACCACGGAAAGCCAGTGACTAAGATATACACGATGCCGATGATTCCAGCGCTCCAGCATGATTAGGTCAAAAGTTATTGTCAAAAATACTGTTTTTGACCCTGGTGACCTGTGATAGCCCTCAAGATTGGTCAAAAGGGCAAATCATCGCCCATAGGATCCGTGAAAGGATGTCCAAGAACGCCTTTACCAGAACGTTCTTGTCACACAAAAAAAGTCGAAAAAGGAAATCGGCCCCAGGCTGCCAGAAATATGTATGTATGTACATTCCTTGCCTCTGTGCTGACTTACGCAGCCGCTTGGGGCTCAACAAAGAGTCGCAAGGACGCAGGTGAGCCGGGATGGAATATGTAAGGTGAGGAAGCAATTTAGCAGGTCGATGGAGTTAAGCTTGCCTGAAAAAGATACGTTGTAGGGAAAATAAGATCCTGTGTGTAGCCTTACGTTGCAGCAAGTGATGGGATGTCGAAATGGTTCAGAAGCAGAGTCATAAGATCTGAGGTCACACTGTTAAATAGAGAGTGGATTATTTAGCTTAAAAATAGTTATTGTCAAGTATTATTCATTGGGGTTAAGCTAATATAGTAAAAAAAAGCTGAAGTGCCAAATTACCTGTTCTTTTTACTCTTATGGATGATAAAACTAAGATTAATTATTTGTCTTTCAGCCTTCGGTAATGGTGCCTGACCGACATGCTCCAATTTGTCTTTTTTTGGAACGCAATGGGCGTAGAAACATTTTTCCGAGGCATTTGATTTTTGGAAATCTTCTTTGTGTCTAGGATCTCAAAAGCTGGGATTGTATCTCTGGATTGCTATTCTAAAATTTAAAAGAAATGGAAAGGAAAAAGGACGTTCAATAAAAGGGATATAGGAGTGTACCCCAGATGCTATATTAAACCTATACCGTGGACGATCCTGCTGATGAAACCGCTCACTTACTCCTCCCTAGCCATTGGTTGGAGATCCCGGGGGGTTAGTGACGTCAGTATTCCCTTGGACTTTGGGTCTCTGGTAAGCTTTGTATAGGGTTTGTATTGCTGTGCTAGTGTTAAGCCATCTAGGATCACCACCCATCGCTCCCCCCTGTCCCCTGGGTCAAGAAGAGATCTCCAGGAGCCTAGCACTTGACATGGTGCCGGGGCCAGTACCTGGGACCCCGAAAACAACACTTTTCCCGAAAATTAGTACTTACGTCGACCAAACCAGCATTTGGTGGTACCCTGAGACAACCTGCTGGAACCCCCTAGAACCTACTCTCGTGGGGCCCTGAAGATAACAGCGGCGTGGGGAGGAATGCTCGCTGATACTAGCTCTCAGGTACGCCTGAGGGCAGCCCCAGGGGACCCCTGAGACTAACTCCTGGAGACCTCGTGAGACTAATTTTCGGATCTCTGAGATTAGTTCTTCGGCCCTCCTTACACTAGAACTGAAAGGTCCCATGAAAATAACTCCGGACTCCCGAGATCAGTTCTTGGGGGTTCTGAGACGAGGCTCTGGGGTGCAGCCTAAGACCAACACTTGGCAGCACTCACAAGGCTAATTTCTCGACCCCTCTCCAGATTAGATCTCAGGGGTTCTCTGGGACTGATTCATAGTGCCTCTTGACCAAAGCTGGGGGCCCCAAAGAATCTCCTCGGGGCTCCTGGGATTAGTTACCGGTAGCACCTCTAAGACTGATTATCAGGCCCACAGATTTTCTCTGGGGGGCTGAAACTGACTCTCGGGGCCATTCAGCTCTTGGGGTCCCCTGAGGTTGTCTCTCGGGGTGGGGGGGCTGGGAATGACTTCCGACAGCCCTCTGAGACCAACTCTGGGGCGCCCCCTGAGACTAACACTCGAGGGGGGCGTGGAAGCACCCCTGTGACTGAGTCTTTGGCACTCCTGAATCTGCCTCCCGGAGGCCCCAGATTAGCCCTCAGAGATCTAAGGCTAACTCGGGGCCCGTGAGACCAAAATCTGGAACACCACTGGCAATTGCTGCTCAGAATCCCGAGATTAGCCTTCCGGATGTCCCTGAGACTTACTCCCGGGAGCACTCCTAGCCTTAGGTCCCCTAACACTGACTCTCAGGGTCCCCTTTACCGATTCTTGGGGTTTCTGAGACTGACTCTCAGGGGCTCCCTGAAATAGACTTTCGCTGGGCCCTGAGACCCACACTCTGGGGGCCCCTTGACCGACTCTTGGGTTTCTCTGAGACTGACCCTCAGGGGCCCCCTGAAATAGACTTTCGCGGGGCCCTGAGAACCACTCAGGGGCCCCTGAGACTGACTCTCGGGGCCCCCCTGAGACCAACTTTAGGGGCCCCCCTGAGATCAACTCTCAGACGCCACCTGAAATCCACTTTCGGGGAAGGGGCTTGAGACCGACTCTCAGGGCAGGGGCCCTAGGGCCGACTCGAGACGCCCTGAGAACGGATCTTTAGGGGCCCCTGAGAATGACTCTGGAGGGCCCCGTGATCAGAGAATCCTTTTCAGGTGGTTCAGATTGGCCCAAGGGAATCAGCGAACTCCTAGAACCCCTTGGCTACGCCACTGCATCCCACACATTCGGGGGCCCTCCGAGATCACCATTTGGAGGCTCCTGGAAATCATTGCTTGCCCTCCTCCCGAGACCAATACTCTGCAGCTCTTTGATACTGATTACTTAGGGAAAAGGCTGAGTTAGTATTACTTAAAACCGGTTTAACTTCATATATATATATATATATATATATAAATATATAAATATATATATATATATATATATATATATATATATATATATATATATGTATGTATATATATATATATATATATAAAGTGATTCTAAAATTCGAAGGTCAATGTTAGATTAATTTCTATGTATTACCCTGAATTGACATAAGGTTCTGGGCGCGTCACAGTCAAAGGGCGGTCCGGAATATCGTGTAGTTTTCGGTGAGCCCATTATGGGGTATACTAAGTTTCAATTCGATAAATTCACGCCTTATTACCTATGTCACCTTAATCATTTTCGACTTGTACTGGTGACCTGACCTGAGATGACCCAGCCTTACAATTTTGGGTAAAGTTGCGTAATTAATCTAGGATAAGGTGTGCAAAGTACGCCGGCGCTTCGCGCTGCGGTTTTTCGTGCCACTGCAAAAACACGAGGGGTTGTTCATACACTCCCACCGGGGCGTGGGTTAAATCACTATTTCGCTATCATTTCATGACTTCTAGTAGTGATAATACACAGTTTAATTTTTCCATATTCTTTTGCCATTCTTGACATATTTTTGTGCATCTCAGCTCAGTGGCGGATCTAGCCGGTCGGTTTGGGAGGGGCAAACCAAAGTCGAAAAGCAAAAAAAAAAAAAACGTCGCGCAGCGCAAAATTGCACAAAAACATGACTTCCCGGTACGGGTGTTTGAGGCGAAAAGCAAAAAAAAAGAAAGAAAAAACCTCACCGGCTGAAAAATATGCGCTCAATATACTTTTTTCCTATCCAAGGCCCGATATTTTCACTGAACTTACTGGTTCTGTTTGAAGTTGAGAGTTAAAGCACCAAAATGTTGCCTATAAACTTAAAAGGAGTCGGGGAAAAAGAGGAGGTCGATCGCTTGGGGGGCAAAAACATAGTTTTGCCCGAGCTTTTCCGTTTGGGGAAATTGCCTTTTTGCCCCCCCTGGATCCCGCCACTATCTCAGCTTAATACATTCAGCAGCAATGCCATAACATGATAATATAGCAGGGGCATTCCAGGATAAAACGACCAAAAATATTTCAATTTGACACCACCATGTCTAGAAAAAATCTGAAACTTTATCTCCGGGGTATTTTTGGGCCAGAAACACGCCTGTGAAAATCTTATCCCCCCTCCGACCAACGGTGACCGAATTATAGCCCGAGGCATTTTCGGGAGGTCACTTTGTAGACTCATCTTTAATGCTTCATAACTCCAACACGCATTGCCTGATTAACAAGTTTTGTTTACCATTGAACTCGTCTTGAACCATGCATTATTTTGAAGAAAAAATTAACATTTCAAAAATGTTGACTTTAAATTCGTTTGACCTTTTCTTATATGACCTAGCTTGACCTTTTTTACAGTTGAAATTGACCTTTTAGACACCTCAAAAATTTTGCTTAATCAATTATCTTTCTTTATTTTTTTAAATGCGTTCTTGCTATAAATGCCAAAGTTTTAGCACCTACGGTAGTTATGCAGACGGTTTTTGACCACTGCAGTAGTACAGTCTTATGTTTAACACCGCAAACAAAGTGATTGCTTTTGGAATCGGTTGCTTGCAATGATATTGCATTGTCCTTACGAAATTTTTATCGTGTAAGTGTCGGAGTTTATGAGAATTAACACGCGCCCACACGAGGGGCGGGCAACCGGCCTCCTCAGGTTTCCACAGGTAGTAGAAAAACACCATCGCATAGCGGCACTGCACTTCATCTACCTCTAACCCGACATTTAAGCAACGTCTGGCAAAATAATTTAGGTAAAATGGCAGTTGGAAGGTACCGTAAATACCGTAGGTCAGCTGGCAACTGACTGGTGAGAGGGTGACATGAGGTAGGCGGCCGTCCTTATGCTTTGAGGGACGTTCAACTTTGGTTCCTTAATTATCCCTTCATCGTGGGAGTTGCTCGTTTGGGTGGTGGGGTCGGTGTCTTCGTGAAAAGTCCCTTGATGACTCTAGTGGGACTCCGACTCCTAAAAACTTAACTGGCAAAAGCTTGGGCAAGATTTATAATAAATAAAATAGCAGCCATTAAAAGTGATAGAAAAATATACATTGTTTCGAGGGAGACGAGGGCAAAGAAACTTATTGGTAGAAATATATTAATATACAAAGAAATATATTAATAAGAAACAAACTTATTTAGCCTTGCACCCTTAAAGGAAAATTTACAAAGGTGTGGCAGATTTATCAATAATTGAAATAAATATAACTTATCCTATAAGAACCACTAACTCACACAACTACGTCGTTCCCGGAGATGGAAAAATAGTATCGATACAAGGTGACACAGTGCAGCACAGCATACCTTTGAGAGCATTCATACAATGGAAAAAACGTGTCTGAAAGGCTTTCATTCCCAGGGGGTAATTTGGATCTGCTCATATATGCGAAAGATATTGTTCTGAAATCATAACGCATTCGACTTGGTCACTTGAACAGGTTGCCTCACATTATATTTTCAAAAAGGTGATCATTCATAGCCGACAGCGACACGGATCCCAGTTCAAACGCCCCTTCAAAAGGCTTTTGATTAGTGTTTTTTTAATAATTGGGGTGGGCAAATTTGAAACAATATCGAGGGCCACTACGTGAAAATAAATAGCAAAATTTATCATGTGTTTAGCCCTCTCACAGGCTGTTTGAACTGCATTGAACCAAGAAGAAGTATTTGAAATGCAAAAAGAGAAAATTCAAAGGATGTTTTACCACTTTTACCACTGTTTCCACGTTTCATTGGAGGTGGTCAGGCACCCACAAATAGATATAGTTCCACACTCCTGGTGCCTTATATTATCATTGAAGGGAGAAGGGAATACACTGAGATGACTTCAACACTGACACTGACTTTGTCCTGCAAAAGTACATTCATTCACCTGCAATGATGGCCGTCAGATCACTCATTACTTAAGCCAAATAATTTATACCAGTATATTTAATATCACCTTTGCATTGGACATTCGCCATGACTAAATTTGCGATCATTCACGCAGCACCCGTAAAAGAAAGTCTACTTGCACAGCACGAAACTGTTTGGTTCGAACATGGGTATACGAAACCCGAACATCTCTTCCTTTGTAGAGATTTCATGAACAGTGATGTATGTCTTATTTACCGCTGGTATTGATATGATATTTTTCATTCATTTTTCCATAATTGCATTGGCGAACAGACTTTCGGGCGGTCTGGCAACATTGGGCTATGCTTAATTGTGAAATGCACAAGAACTTAATCGTGCTGTAAAATGTATGCGTAAGAAAAGCATGCGTACCTTTGGCATCACGTTTTTGATCTTTCACTGGACTTTTGAAACCATTGTGATATGTTGCCGGTTTGGCCGTGCTCTCGATATAGTCGCAGGCGCCCTTGCTGTGAGACGTAGTGAAAACACTTCATTTACATAACTGAATTTTGCTTCGATATAACTTCTGCACTGGAATTAAACCTTTGCATTGCTTTAAATTCGTGTGCATGGTGGCAAAATTTGATGAAGTTAATATTTTGCATTGTGCAGGACAGCTCTCCGTCAGGAGATAAACAATCTTTTCATGCTCCAGGCATAAGTCCAAAAAAACACGAGCCATCGCAGTGCTGTGTTTGGAGCCATCTGATATCACACAGGCTCCGTGGCCTAATTGTTGGTCATCTCTGCTGTTCAGCAAACCATATAGAATGAACAGTGCACTGGGAGCGACGGCGCTAAATAGCCCATTTTAATCTCTACCGACAATGTTACATGCAATCGTTTGGTCGGGTCACGTTTTGGGGGGTCGCTCGAGGTCAAAGTATCCCTTACAGGAACAAAGTGGAAACCTAAATTTTGTGGCATAATAGCTGACAGAGCAGAGCAGTGAAAAAAATCAGCACCATTGGAATGCTCTTGTCAAGCCCGATCGAAATATATATTTTATAATATTGTCAAGTCAAATTTCAAAATTAACCTCCTTTGACCTAGAGCCGGGCTTAGGTCTGTATGGTAAAAAGAATATTAATCAAACTGCAGTGGCAAATCAGACGAGGCAACGTAAAAATAAAGCTCCATCGCAATTCTCGACAATTCTCAATTCTCGCAAGTTATCAAAATTTACCGAGTGCCCCATGCATTTCTAATGGAAAGATCATGACCCTGATCATGTCCCAGGATATCGAAATGGAAATCCTGCCACGAAAAATTATCTTGCTCGGTGACCTTACTATGTGGTGTGAATCTAAGGACGAAAGGTTAAATTTGTTCTTACTGAAAAAATTGATCTTACTGATGCACCTCCAAAGTTTTTTCGAGGTTAGGTCTCTTGACCTGGGTTGGCGGTCTAACCTGATATGACGCAGACCTAAAATTTTGCCAGAAGTTGCAAAAATTTCGAGTTAGAGGTAGATGAAGTGCGGTGCCGCTGTGCGATGGTGTTTTTTCTACTACCTGTGGAAACCTGAGGAGGCCGGTTGCCCACCCCCTCGTGTGGGCGCGTGTTAATTCTCATAAAATCTGACACTTACACGATGAAAATTTCAGTAAGGACAATGCAATATCATTGCAAGCAACCAATTCCAAAAGCAATCATTTTGTTTGCGGTGTTAAACATAAGACTGTACTACTGCAGATACAGATACAGATTTATTCGAATAGGGTCCACATCATGCATGGTTTTTCACCCATTTACGTCAGTTATTAAAAGTAAACAAACAGGTCAAATTCGACAGACACAAGCACACCATCACTCATAAAATCTGCCGTGTTGAGAAGCTTAACAATTGTAAAGCAAAAAAAATTATCAAAACGAGACCGATAAAAGAACGCAAAAAATGTACCTTAAACAAAAAACCTTAAACAACGCCTAAAATAAGTCTAAAAACTGCGTTCCCTTGAACCGGCCACCATCACTGATTTAAAAGATATGGTAACATTTCCTTGAGCTGCGCCTTAAACTGCGGTGAACCAGGCACCAGTCCCGTTCTGTTCAGCAGGGTTACACCTCTGAAACACAGACGTCTCCTACCAGCCTCTGTTCGGATCCGCGGCAAGGTCCATTGACCAGCGTTCCTGGTGTTGTGCTGATGCACTTGGTTGGCCCGGTGTCCGATCGTTCCTTTCAGATAAAGTGGCTGACCTGACACTAAAATTCTCTCAATGGCACACACGGTATGGTAGCCTATCATCTCGTCAGCCGTTGGCCATCCTAGCTGCCTTACTGCATCTGATATGTGATCGTAACGTCGCTTTCCAGTGACAACACGTGCACACAAATTTATCATTTTTTGCACACGATGCTTTTGAGACGCCCCACATGAACCATACAGAGACAAACAGTACCGCAGTATCGAAATAACGAGCGCTTCTACAATGTTCTTCAGTACGGCTTTGGGTATCACGCGGCGTGTGTGCCTCAAGGCAACGAGCTGTGGTCAAAAACCATCTGCATAATTACCTTAGGTGCAAAAACTTTGGCGTTTATAGCAAGAACGCATTTTTTAATTTTTTTTATCGATATATAATTTATTAAGCAAAATTTTTTAGGTGTCTAAAAGGCCAATTTCAACTGTGAAAAGGTCAAGCTAGGTCAGTTAGAAAAGGTCAAGCGAATTAAAAGTCAAAATTTTTTTTAGAAAAAAACATCTTAAAAATAATGTATGGTTCAAGACGAGTTCAATGATATACAAAACGTGTTAATCAGGCAATGCGTGTTGGAGTTATGAAGCATCAAAGATGAGTCTACAAAGTGACCTCCCGAAAATTCCTCGGGCTATAACTCGGTCGCCGTTGGTCGGAGGGGACTAAGATTCTCACAGGCGTGTTTCTGGCCCAAAACTATCCCGGCGACAAAGTTTCAGATTTTTTTTCTAGACATGGTGGTGCCTTGGTCGATCTGTCCTGGAATCCCCCAGCAACCTATTTTGCTATGCACGCCGTACAGCCTCGTTGCAGAACACGGACAGCGACCTTTGAACTTGGCCTGGATCAATACAGTAACAATTCGTGACAGTTGGGCGACATGCCAACAATGCGGCACAAAACAAAATTACCTGTGTTGTTCCAAAGTGAGCGGGGGTGCTGTGTCTCAGCCATATATTTCTCCACTTGATGCGCGGGCACACCATCCTGTCTTCTGGCTGCACCGGCGCGGCGGGAAGCGTGACCTGTGTCCGGCTACTGACGAAGCTGGTGGTGTGTCGCGGTCAGGATCGATGGGGAACGCCGTCACTGACGTCCTAAACAATGGCTCATGCTGTCGCGTAGGACGATTGGGGACAACATGCAGCCTGAATGACGGTATGGAAGTGAGGATGTATAGTGTCTATAAAGGTTTGATGGTGGCTATAGTTATAGATTAGTTGAGGATGGTTGGATGACTTGGTTAGGTTACGACCTCACAGGGATTTGACACAAATGACGGATATTGATATTTCTGAAATGGGATCAGCCTGTTCGTGTTTGCTTTGGACTTGTGTGACTTATGAGGATCCAGTTTTGTTTGTTTGTTTTAAAAAGTGTCTGTCCGACCGCCGCTTTGTGAAGACCAGCTCCTGTTGCGGCTCCCTACTCTTCTCCAGTGTGTTCACCAGCGATGTAGATGGCACCTCTCCTGCCGACGGAGGAACTCATTCTTACGGCGAGCTCCAACAAAGCGCGCTCATACAGATCAAGCAACTGCAATTTAGATTGTCAGCCATGACTTCATCATTGTAACACTCTTATCATATCTAGAGCTAGGCCCTATACTGGTTCACTCTATATCCTTGTAAGTACTGGCAATGTATCACTGTCGACGGAAATCGTTCGAAATTGTTTCACATGACGTTTGGGAAGCATTAACTATCGCCTGCGCTAATGTTTACCATCATATTCATTATCTGGCCTTCACAACCATGAGAAATCCAGCTCCTTGTGTTCCGTATCGAAACAATGTTTGCAAATGAGAAATCTAAGCTACTCCTAGATTCTGACTCTTCGCAACATCGTGCAATAATTTCAAGCATAAAATCCGGAACAAAATAAGTCCATTGTTTCGGATAATCTGCAATTAAAACGAAATTGCCTGTTCAATTTCATTCGACGGAAAGTTTCGGAGGCTCGATTAAGAATCCTATCACTTGAATATTACGTTAGCTATCAGTTTTACCACTCAAATTCTCATCTTACGCTCGCACTTGACGCAATTGACGCAGAGCTTCGCAGTAACGCCGGCGTCTGGCCCGTCACGAGAGCTCGCGATTGATGTGAATTTGTATACCTGGTCACCAGGGTGCCTTCCAGGTTATGTTGAAGACCTGATGTTTGCCTTTCATGGCCGATTTCACCGCTTTGGCGACTACTGACCTGGATTTCGGGTAAATTATCACATTAATTTGAGTTTTGACTCACAAACGGATAAAATTCAAAGTTCACAAATAGGTATAGTTCTTACTTCTAAAGGTGTAGGTAGTTTTGGATGCTGTATTCGAGTGGAACACTTAAATCATTACAAACGTTTTACCGCGAAATATGACGGTGTAAAAATATTATTCGATTAAAGATGATTAAAGATCGTTACTATATCAGCTATGACAAAGATTTTGCAAGGTTAAAAAGGCCCGTAAAAGTCATCAAAGTTCAAAAGATGCTACGGTGACCCTGGAAGTTTAACGGCACAAACCCTGGGCCAATTCATGACGAGGGACAGAAAGAGCGGTGAGAGTTTCCAACATTCGAGGAGAAATCTGTCCTTGCGTCCAAATGACCCAGAAATGCCTCCAGTTCTGAGTTCAATGCCCCATGATCTTAAAAAGCGCACTGAAGGGGTCTCGAGGCTCCCACACCTATTTTCCGAGGTGGCCGGAGAAACGCTCGTAGCCTAAAAGCGATACTCGATGGCGAGAATTCAACGGCAGGTCGATTGGGGAAAAGTTAACAATCAGTCAATTTTTTTAATTATAGGTTTAAAAAGTCAGAGCTACATTTTAATATCGTCACAATGGCACCGCGGTCGGCCCAGTTCGCTTGCATTGGAGAACACGTGGTGACGTCATAACGCCAGGGGCGGACGCAGACCCGAGTTTTGGGGGCAAACCCATGTCTGCCTCTCCTCCTGGGGGAGGGGGGGAATGAGACGTGCAATTTGGGTGCTCGACAGACCTTGTATAAGCTGCCTCTCCAAGTACATAATGGCTCTCCTGGGGGGAGGGAGGGAGGGAATATTTCTTGCTCTTCAGACCTAGTCTAAACACCTTTTCCAAAAATTTATCCGTCCTTTGGGAGGCCAAAAGATAGTTTGGCCCCCTCCAGCGCTTTTAGGGGAGGGGGCATGGCCAGAATGGCCCCCCTGCGTCCGCCAATGCATAAGGCCATACAAACCGGATAATATGTCAAGATCCCCTCGCATGAAGGTAAAGGTCAAAGTCAAATGTCACAGGTCGAGGTCATGCCAGCACTTTCAAGGTCATTAGTTCCAGTGCTTCCGGTCAAATGGTGTTAACTAGTCTGACGAATATTATGCTATGACGTCATAATTAAGGTAACTCAATGTAAAGGTCAAGATCAAAGGTACTGGGTAAAGGTCGACCCTCATTTTCCGTCCCAAGGTTGTTATATGCTAGTTAAAGTTTTCATTGTCGTGAGTATACCATATCATGACGCCATAGGTCAATGACCTTGAATGACATTGCTCCAAAATGTTATGAATGATTCTCTGCGACCTTCCTTTTTGACCCTGGTCTGCCCTCAGCATAATCTAGTTTTTTCCCACATAGTAAAGGCATTTCCCTATAGGTCCCCAGCACGGCCAAAATCTGACCTTTATTATCTCGTTTGACCTTGAAGATATTGGCATAGGGGGGTGAGGTGGCTTAGTGGATAGCACCCTTGTCTTCTAAGCCACCGGTCCCGGGTTCAAGTCCCGGCGGAGCCTCTGAATAAGTCGATCTGATCCCCAAATCCCTTCCAACAGGGTGAGAGTTGGCGACGCCGTATGACCCTGGCAGTTGGTGCGTCGTTAAACCCCAAAAATTATTATATTGGCATAGGTCAATGGAAATTGGATATAATGTAGATCACCATAGCGCCCACCCACTCCGAAACCGGCGTTTGTCTAAGCCCCTTAGTTTTTTAGATATCATGTGGGCCTTGCAGGCTCCCCTCTAGTGTGCGTCAGTGCCAGACTCTTCTCCAGTGCGGGTGTTATCAGCTAAAGACGATTTTTGAAGAACATGTGTAATGAGTGCCCCAGAAGCTACATAGATTTCAAAGACTCTAGCTTAAACTACTTTTTTTGCAATGCTCAAAATTTCTTATGGGGGTTGCAACAACCCCCTGTAAGGGCGAGGGCTAGAATTTGTATTTGTATTTATTCAGTATATATGAGCAACAGGATGATCCCACTCATAGCTCAAGTCATTTGATGAAACAATACGTGAATATTTACAAGAGATGATGAATACATAGTCACATTTACAGGTACCATACATGCAACCGCAGATGCACCACATTCAAATAGGCATGCAAATATTAAAATAAATTCATGATGCTATAAAACAATGATATCCTAAGAGCAATGAGTTCACTAAAACGGATGATCCCTAAGATGTTTAATGACGGAAGTTCTAAAAGATGAGGAAGTAGAGATAGAAGGGTCGATAGAAGGATACGTGCTGACAAGATGATTAAAAGCACGAACAGCATGGATGAACAAAGGCATGAGGTGGATTAGTGGATAGCACCCTTGCCTTCTAAGCTACTGGTCTCGGGTTCAAGTCCCGGCGGAGCCTCTGAATAAGTTGATCTGATCCCAAAAATTCATTCCAACAGGGCGAGAGTTGGCGACGTCGCATGACCCTGGCAGTTGGTGCGTCGTTAAACCCCAGCAATTATTAGTATTAGCATGGATGAACAAGCCATTCCTCACGGTTTCTACTCGCCCAAAAGGAATGTGTAGCATCTGGTTTTGTCCCTCCCCGGTCCGACGCTGAGGCACATGCAACGGTAGGTAGATTCCCAAGCAGGAAGGCGGAGTCCGTTCTGTGGATGATAACTTTGCAGACAAACAATTTCGCTTTTTAGTCGCCTTTTTGGAAGTCAATTTATTTTGAAATGACCTATTTTGAAATAAGAAGCAAAGTATCCTACTTGATCCCTCCTAAAACTTCAACGGCATACTTAACCCTTATTTCTCTAAACGACTAATAATGTGTACCTTCATGAGCGCTATTTTCGGAATATACCGGCTTCTGAGTTGGTGCATTGAAAACAGAGGCAACTAGTGGAGGTGGGCCATCGGCTGCCCTGCCTCAGACTACCTGCCTGTGACGTTAACTGAGAAAAATACGGTTTTCTGAAAATCT
Organism: Lepas anatifera; assembly: GCA_034440635.1. NCBI lineage: Eukaryota > Metazoa > Arthropoda > Thecostraca > Lepadidae > Lepas > Lepas anatifera. Next base: position 715,478 of record JAOTON010001915.1, on the reverse strand, counting down.
TCGTAGGTGCCCAACTTAAAATCTCGTTGAAATGATATAGATGAACTGAAAAAAACTTGGCATCCTGGTTTTTGGCGATTTTGTAAGATTTTCCTGCAAAACATACCTTGTAATTAATCTTAACTCGTGCATGTATTCATATTTATCAGGAGACAATACTTGTCTTACAGCTTTACCAAAAACTTGCAAACTTAACTGGCACTATCAGACCAAAAAGAGCACGTACCGCTCCTGGTTGCTGTAAGTTAGGTCGATAGCTAGAACGATTACGGAGTCCAAATAAAGCATTGTCGGGATATATAGTAGAGTATACTTTTTCGAATTAACATATTAGACAAGCAGGGTGGCCACGGAACTGACTTAGTCTTGGATAATAATGATACATATCTGAATTGAGGCAACTGACTTAAGCGTGCTACAAGCCTATGAAACAGATGTAAATTTATATTTAACTGATTGATTGATAAGCTAGCCTGGCAATCTCACAATTTTTTAATGTATATGGGGATCTAAACTTGCGTATTAGAGTTGGGATAGCATCATATCTGAGCTAACTAGACATGTTTCGTCTCTACGCGTCTATAGGTCGACAGCGTAATAAAACCCGAGATAAAAACTGGCTCCAGTGTCCTATGGGCCATTCCGCATCAAATCCATCAAGAAATGACATTTTCGTACTTTGGCTGATCTAGGTAAATCTTTTCAGGGGAGGGAGGGGACAACGCAGGAAGAATCACAAAAAGTGCTTTATTTTTTAGGAAAATTGGCAAAAAAGTTAGCAGTGGGCAGAATTTGGGCGCTCGGGGGAGAAGGGCATGGTCCTATTGACACCATTGGATCCGCCAGTGAACCCCCAGAATTGATGAAGCTTGGTACACCTATAAATCGTGTTAAAGAACGCCACACATAGGGTTTCAGCCGGGAGTGAATCTTACGGTTAACTTCAGAGCCATCAGAAGTCATATTTTTATATTAACTGTGTTCTAGTTGTTGCAAGTTCAGTGTTTGGTTTCGGGTCCTCCCTAAAGTCACCCAGGGACTTGTCACGGAGACCAGGACCCTACCATCCAAACGAGCAATTCTCCCAATGACGAGTTAATTTAAAAGTTAAAACTCCCATCCGCGCTGGAAGGGGACCTCACAGTGACGAGCACTGAGAGAGGGGACTGTTGGGCCGTCACAGAGACGACCTCCGAGAGAGAGAGGGACCTCACAGTGACGAGCACTTGGGGAGGGGACTGGTAGGCCCCTCACAGAGACGACCTCCGAGAGAGAGGACCTCACAGTGACGAGCAATGAGGGAGGGGACTGGTAGGCCCTCACAGAGACGACCTCCGAGAGAGGGACCTCACAGTGACGAGCACTGAGGGAGGGGACTGGTAGGCCCTCACAGAGACGACCTCCGAGAGAGAGGACCTCACAGTGACGAGCGCTGAGGGAGGGGACTGTTAAGCCCCCACAGAGACGACCTCCGAGAGAGAGGACCTCACAGTGACGAGCACTGAGGGAGGGGACTGGTAGGCCCTCACAGAGGCGACCTCCGAGAGAGAGGACCTCACAGTGACGAGCACTGAGGGAGGGGACTGGTAGGCCCTCACAGAGACGACCTCCGAGAGAGAGGACCTCACAGTGACGAGCACTGAGGGAGGGGACTGGTAGGCCCTCACAGAGGCGACCTCCGAGAGAGAGGACCTCACAGTGACGAGCACTGAAGGAGGGAACTGGTAGGCCCTCACAGAGACGACCTCCGAGAGAGAGGACCTCACAGGTAACGAGCACTGAGGGAGGGGACTGGTAGGCCCTCTGATCTTGTAATTTAGTCCACAGAAGCGAGAGTCAAATAGGAGACATTCGTCTAGCAAGTGAATTCCCTCAGTAGGGCGCAACACACATACTTTCCCCTACTGCCACTGCGTACAGGTCAAACACAAGGTTGCCAGAGGCCTGCGGACGTCTGAGGGCCATCCAACTGAGGTCGAGGTCGCTAAGGGGAAAGGTGACGTGAGCGTGCGCTTTGCGCGATATACTGCCGCTGGAGGTGCATAATCAACACTGATGGCCGGCGCCAGGCATTGCAAAGTTGGAGTTCTTGATTGGCCTATATCCTCCAATCCTGGATGCATAATACAATTAAAACATGCTTAGTGATTATATATGCGAACACAGTCCTTCCTCAGGATCTTCACGAAATGTATTGATTGGAAAAGTTCTTGATCATGGTATGAGCTGAGACTCTGAATTTCAGAATAATCGCTGTGTTTTTTATTATGCATCCGGGATTTGAGGAGATATGCTGATCAATAACTTTTCTATGCACAATCATGCTTCTCGTTGTGCACTCCGAAATCTTTCTACCTTTAAAACAAGTTTCTCCCGAAGAGAAACAAATACTTGGTCTTTTTGGCTTTCCGAGCACGAGACCGGTTCTTAAGCAATGTGCGAGGTAAGCAAATGGTGGCGTAGTTGAGATATTCTAGTTGTGTTCTGGTTAAAAGCGAATTTTTAAATAAGCTAACGCAAAGGCTGCGCTTGATGTTTTTCTTTTTTCTCAGCGATATCTTTGGGGCCCTTTTGACGCTGTCGCAGGGACCATTTTCGGGGCGCCCCCCCCTGAGCGAAATCCTGGCTATGCCCCTGTCTGTAGTACACCCTCTGCAAGCCCCTGGACCGAAAGCGCTGTGAAAAAAGCTGAGACATCTACTACCGAGTGCTTCCAGATGAACCCCGAAAACTGAACCCAATCAAACTCCAGCCCAAACCGCTAATTCGGACACAAATCCCGCACGAAACGCTGTCCGACCCGCGGCCATCGACATACGTCACGAGCCGTCGACAGGCCGTCTTTGTATACGTGCATTATTGACGCCAAATGAGCAGTTTTAAAACTGATCATAAGTGTGGGACCATTGAGCTAGGGCCCCCTTGAGGTGGGCCCCCTCTAGGGTTGCCCCTTCCCCACTTCTTAACCGTTTTCTACGTCCCTGCCGGTGCACCTAATCTAATTGTAACACCAAGCTGTTGGCCACAGAAGGCTTTGGAAATGATCATGTATCTTATGAAATTAACCCTCCGCCCGGTGGGGGGTGCTTGAACACCCCCTTCGAGTTTTTCCGGCGGCTCGAAAATACGGTGGCGCGAAGCACCGGCGTACTTGACACACCTTATCCTTGATCAATTTCGAAACTTTCCCCAATATTTTAAGGTTGGGTCATCTCAGGTCAGGTCACCAGTGCGGGTCAAATGACCTTACCTTCAATCATTTAAAAGGTACCATTAGTAAGAAAAGCGTGAATCTATCAGATTGAAACTTATATCATTTAATGGGCCCATCAAGTACTACAAAATATATTCCAGGATTTTTTTCATATCGATGACCAAGGGTCAGGTACGGATCATGGCCTCCCCATTTGAAACGCATGGGAAAACAGGAATTTGGCTGTATTTGTGTAGATACAGCTGCCAGAGCCTTCATATTCTCTAAATCGTATTATCGTGGGCCCCTTTCCAGGTTCATGTTGCTATTTTTGACCTGTGACATTTGAGAGGTCATCTGGGGCTACTTAAGCAGGTTTCAGACTTGGGTAAATAACTTTGCAGGAAAGGATGATAAAGCTTTTGTTTTGATACCATTACGTTTAGATTCGTATTGCGAGTCGATTGGTATGTATATTGACTAGACTAGGTTGGATAGTGACCTTGACCTGACCCTAGGTCAGGTAAATTCTATGCTTTGACCTAATAGTAATTTTATACATCATTCGATTCGCCGTGACGAGAGGAAGGGAATGGTGCCTAGAAATGATTCTAACTCCACTCAGTCAGACGGTAGAGCCCGGAAACTCTTCTCTAACGCGCAACGTTCTCTGACCTGTCATGACCTTAATATTGACCTGAGCCAAAAAGTGACCACTTTAATTCCTTCATGAATTTATATGAGCTATCCAGCAGTCTTCGCGTTTTTTCGCTATCCCGCTTATGAGCCGAGTTCGAGGGGGAGGTTGTTTGAACGCGCCTCCCTCCCCTCTAGGGCAAAGGTAGCTTGGAGGCCCACCGGGGCGGGTGTTAACAAAGGGACGGTGGAGCCATTTACCGGCGTACTGCAGTAACTGCGGTAGCATCTAATGTCAGCCTGTCTTGGTGAGATAGTGCGAAGTTTTTGTTCTCACCGGAGCCAAATGCACCTGATGAGGAGCAAAAACACACATTCAATGAACCTTAAGTGTGTGCATACTTCGTTTTTATAACAACACTCATCGCCCAAGGGTAGACATAATCATATTGAACAAACACTGGAAAGAAGAAAGTCTGTGTTTTATGGCGGCAAAAACTGCCTGTTTAAGTGCCTGTCGACGGAGAACTTAGGCAAAAAGTTGTTCAGTTCATAGCGTTATTGGGCCAAAATTAGTCCAATAACCGCCATACACAACATATCCTCCCTCCCCCGTACTTGCCCAAACAAGTTATTTTTTGTCAAAATCCAACTCTGCAATAGTTTCCTTACATCAGACATATGCATTATCTTTCCACCACTGAATAAACCTGGCCGCTGTAGTGAAATCTGACGCTCAGTTCAGCACTAGTGCTTCTTCTTGTACTGCATGCTATTTTCGCCGTGCGGAAATGCTCTGAATGGAGCTTATAGCGAGTCTATAATCAATATTTGGGATTTAACTGATTACGGTGTTATTTTGATGACGTAAAATTTTGTTAGAAAAGAGGATATATTTACATTTTTAGCGTATGCAAGTGGGGAAAAATGCTGTTACCTGGTTTTCAGACCTCTCTTGTTCTTTAAATGTTCTTTTTAGGGTTTTCACAAACTGGTCCACTCCCTTTAAGCGGTGTCAGATGATTCTTTTTGACTCCTGAATCAAGAGTCAATACTCCGAAGATAGAAGTCTGACACCCCTGATCCTAAGTTGGTAGTAAAAACTCCCCAAAGATGGGTCTTCCAGATACATCAAAGTCCGATACTTGTTTTACGCCGCCTGCAGAGGCCCCATCTGGTGTCGTTTTCTCTCAGTGATCCGGCCTGGTGCCAGTACTTCTGCTTTATGTCTCCAGCTATCATATGAACCTAGTCAGGGCCTTTGAAAAGGAAAAAAACCCAACATTTTTGGAATTCCAGATGAATATTACTTGGTGAAGTTCCTCACAAACTGGATTGGTCAAACTAATTTTGTTCAACGGAAACGCAGCCAGATTGTAAATCTATCTTGCTTGAAATAAAGGTGTATTGAACAATACAGAAGTTTACAAAGGAATTTGACATTTTACGTTGGCTAAAAATGTTAACGCTTGAAAAAAACGTGGGAGGAAGATAATATTTAACCAGCCTCTCACGGTAACCAATTTTCACAAGTCTTCTTCTGACCATCTCTGAGGGGTAAGTACCATCACAGGGAGACGCAAGGAACTGGAAACCCATAAACAAAAAGAAAATATAGAAATACACGGACAATAGAGCTTATTTAATACTCTTTGAACATGCAAGACGTTTCTGAAACATTGTTCCTTTGTCAGTTGAAAGGTTAGCACATATTTATGGAAAACGCGATGAAATATGACAGCGTTCACACTTTACCACTTTACCACTACACTATTGAAATTTCTTTAAATCGCCTTAATAATCATTGACTATTAAACCTATGATAACACCTCGTGACTAACAGCTAGATGTGCTGCTATTCTAGCCCACCTAAAAAATTCGGGCTTTGTATTGTGAGCCGAAGGGTCAATAATAATATGTGCCACCTCAAGTATTTTCCTAATTGTTTTAGCCACATCCTTTTGTACAATTTTAGCGTTGTCAAATTTCGGTAAATAATGACATTTTTCTATATGTTTAACAACGCTGCTTGTGTCTGAATGGTTTTTAACGTCACGTTTACGTTCACTTAGTCTCTTTGGAAGCCCTCGACCAGTTTCGCCGATGTACGCTTTTTGACAGGGCCCAGAGCAAGGAATTTTGTATATCACCCTGTTTTCATTTGCTCTGTTTTTCTTCATCTTAATCAGGTTTCCGATTTTCTTTCCCGAGTTGACGCATATTCGAATATCGGTTCCTCACAATCTGGAGTTTGGTAGGCACAACTGGTAGGCATTACAAGGTCGCGTGTTTTCGTTACTTATTATTCAAAAAGTATAAAACAAACTCTATTGTCCGTGTATTTCTATACCTGTCCAAAACCTAAACAAAATAATTGAGTGGTTCTTCGTATAATATCGCAGCTAACTATTCAATATGTACAATATAGATTTAGTCTGAAGCTTTTTACAACTCCTGTCAAAATTTTCGGTTTACGTCCTTTCAGGTCAGGACATCAGTGCAGGTCAAGTGACCTCGCTTCCAAAAAAGTAGAAGAGGACATGAGCAAAAAAGGCTCAATTTATCAATATAAGATTCATATCATACCACTCATACATACTATCATACCCACTTGATACACAAAATAATTTTTTCAGAATTCCCGCGGTTATGACCCATGACGTCTCTGTTGGAAATGCATCAGGAAAATGGTTTAAGCTTCCGAAATCGATTACCTAAAGTCGGTTATGACCCACGACGTCTCTGTTGGAAATGCATCAGGAAAATGGTTTAAGCTTAAGAACTTTGTTGGAAACGGAGCTAAATTGTTTATTTTGACGTCATTGCGTTTGCCTTATTTCTGCACTTCTAATGATATGCATTCTGGTCCAATTCGATCTTGACCTGATCCAAGGTCAGATCAAATCGTAGCTTTGACCTAGATTAGTCATATCATTTATCATTCAACACCGCACGCGGAAAAGCGTTAGATAATGAATCCTCATATATCGTAGCTCGTCTACATCAGATGGTAGGACTGAAAAGCTATATTTCAATCAGATCACGTAATATCCACATTGTGACATGTTTTGGCCTCCAATACCCTCAGATTTGACCTGACAAAAATGTTTGGAACACGTTCTTTAAAGCTTAGGTTATTATTCTTAACATCGCTTACTTATTCGCCAACTAGCGTGGTTGTTAGATTTTAGGGGGCCGTAACACACCCCTTCGTCAGGGCGAGGTGGCTCAGACCCCTGGCATTGCACGTCTTAAAAATCACATCCCAGGAAAGCCACTTTCAGACCCATACCAAACGTTCTCAACAGTGATAATTTTGAGCCAGTAAAAGGCATGGTTATAAGAGATATTGCAACTGATCTCGGTGAGTGGTACCTCATCGGGGCCACCAGCCAGAAGACACGCAATGGATTTGCCAAAATGTGAGCGTCGGGCTATTTTTTTCGGATGACGTGGCTTACTCAAAAGTAAGTGCGTTACGCCATGGCTGGGTATTTACACCATTTATTTATGCCATTTCTTTAACTGTGCTATACCCATATTTATTCTAGTGATCAAGCCGTGCATACCGTAGCGATTTTCTTTACCGTATCCGTGGCTAAAATTCCATTATAATGCAACTCACATAAAATACCCTAACGTTTTTCGGTAATGTAGATTTGACCTAAGAATAACCGTAGCGTCACACAATTATAAAACGTGGCGATAGCGTGGGCCACCTTTTATTGAATACTTGAGTAGTTATCCTGACTCCATGCACTGCACGCGTATTATACTAAATCTACAAATCTATCGTCAATATAAGATAGTCGAGTACCAAATCACGGTGAAGGCGAGGGTGTATTCTGTGGGTGGAGTGGGTGGGGAACAAAATTTCAGGGGTGGACCGGGATGTTTCGAAACTGCCAGATGCCAGTGTGGAGGCTCCGAGTGCTCGATCGGTTCCTGAAGAAGGGCGTGGGGGAAGGGTGTACTCAAGATTACTTTACTTATAAGGTTGATCCACGAAGAAACATTTGTCGCCAACGTGACGTCACACGATTTGGCACCAATATGGTAGCAGTAGCTGATGCATAAACGGCGCGTTTAGTTCAACAATAGAAAATAACAAACAAAACTGAACTGACGGGGTTTAGACACTCGCGGCTGGAGAGGGATTGATTATTATTAATATGCATTATTTTTCATGCCAGGACGAGCTAGGACGTGTTCAGTCTGCAAAATAAGGGTTTCTGCCGGTGTTTCGTCTAACGTGAAGCTCTCATTTAGGCAGATTGAACTTGCGTGAATTTTTTTACAAACCAAATGGTCATCGATACTGCAAGAACATTTAAATGAAGATTTAAAAGGAAAGAATAAATATGTCTACGCCCACCACATGCTAATATTTGTATATTTCCGTCGAGCGCATTATTATTTTTCAATACCAGTTGGATCCTATAACTCGGGCTGCTTTGCTTCTTTCTATTACTTTGGCTTTGCCGCATTGTTGTTGTGGCTAAGTGATTTGGTATCAAGGTATCGAAAAGTATCCTTTGCCATGGGAGAGGGAGCCCTTTAACCCTCGCCCCACCGGGGGTCCGGCTCCACCTTCGCCCCATCAGGGGCATCGATGCCCCCTCTAAATCCGAAAATATGGGGGTTAGCGCAAGTGTACAAAGTGCATTAAAAAGCTCGCGTGAATTTGGTACGAAATTACATCGTAATTTAAGGGATCCGTGAAAGGGTGTCCATGAACGCTTTGCTGAGCAATCCGAGCATTTGCAATCGTTTTTGTGAATTTTGGATCAAAAGACAGCTTTTCTCCATGCTTTTTCAATGAGAGAGGTCACCTCATGACTTGACCTTAGGTCACGAAATCGAAAAAAATCCCGGATATACATCTTGTAGACCCTGGAGAGTTCATGAAGTGAATGAAGTTTCAAAGCAATCGACGTAGAAATGTAGCTCTTATAAGAGCTCAAAAGGTGAAGTGAGGTGATTTGGTTGACATCACCTGGTGACCTGACCTTGGGTGACCCGGGGTAAAAAATGCTAGGGATGGTGGGAAAATGATGGGGTGGATGGGGTGAGAGGTACAGCCCTCAAGCGTGGTGCGCCGCTTCGTCGTTTCTCTGCTATCCTGAAAAAAACCTTTGTGGGCCATCGATGACCCCGTCGGGGCGACCGTTAAGCAGCTTTGCAGAGCCAAGTTTGAATGCCCTTATTTTTAAAAAAAAAAAAAAACTGACAATATCACCTTTAAATGTTCAGTTTCGAAAACAAATTTGACGTAGAATTGTGGAAAAAGCAGGGTGTATTCCCTTCGAATCATACTGTACTTGTGAGAGCCGGCTGAAGTCGATGAATTTTAACATGGGACCTATTGGATGAAGGAAAGCTTTGTGGGCAGCGTGACGTCACGGTAAAGGCGGCGCATAATTCGTGGTTGGGGGCTGGGGTGTACTTACCTCCTTCCTCTCCGGCGATCCACATGTGCAATCAAAAGAAAACTAATTTTTTCATTGCAATGCAATATTTATGGGCGATAGTAGGCAAACTTATCGCTACGACCTCAACGATAATAATTATGCCAGCTTAAAACCTCCCTTATACGTGATTCTAACGGAAAATGTCCGGTTACTGTTTTAAATAAATCATTAGAACAACAGCCTGCAATGCTGGCTAGTCATCCTTGAGCTTAATCAATTTCAGGGAATTTGCGAACTCCCTGAGTATTGATCCGGGATTTCGCGAACTCCCTGACTTCTAAGGCCAGGGATTTTGCGAACTCCCTGGTCACCCAGGGATTTCGCGAACTCCTTAGGGATTTCGCAAGCTCACTGGCTGGTCAGTGATTTCGCAAAATCCCGAGGGAGTTCGCGAACTCACGGATTTCGCACTTTCCCCTGTAACATATACACCCAAATGGAGTGGCGATTCTGTCCCCCCCCTCAACCTTGTAGTTGGAGCTCCGGAAAACAACCAAGCTCATGTTCCCTCCCTTACCTCGACACCGCCTGGGCCCTTTTCGTACACACCACTCCCCACGGCGAAGTCTCCGGTATGCGTGGATCTGCCAGTTGAGTGAGGGCTTTTGTCCGTGTATGTGTAGTGCTTCAAGGACCGCTAGTGCTCTGTGTCTCGCTGGTGGAAGCCATGATGTGTGTGTTCTGGACTGTTTTTGCCTCGTTGTTTGCCTCGTGAGTTCTGTATTGGGTTTCAATTTTCATGTGTTGTTTAATGGATCCATCTTGCAAATGCATAGTGAGCCGTCGAGACATTGTCGTTGAAGTTACACCAATGTAGTTTTCGGCATGTCATGTGGACATGATAATTCGTACACCACATTGGTGCCCTTCAGCGACGCTGTCTCGACTCGCTTGTTTGGCAATGCAAGGTTGCGTGTAGCCTTTCTTGGTTTTTGCACTCTACGTTGTGCCTAATGATATCCTTAAAGGGAATGTGGCACCTTGGTCGAATCCAGGAATTTAGTGTAATTAGGGGTATTTTCGGCCGAAAATAATTAAAACGTTCATTATTTTTCTGAAAGATGTACAATAAGCTCAATATTTGGTTTTTAAAAATACTCCTCTAGAAAAAGAAATAAATATCAGCCTGTGGATGATGTCACGATCTGGCAACCACTACCATACTTGAAACGCTTCAAGGGCTTCGATTGGCTGATGCTTATCGTGACGTCAGCTCAATATTATTTCTAAAATGCTCCACTAGGGTGAAAAATAAACTTCTCTCTGTGGATGACGTCATAATCTGGCAATTACTACCATATTCAATAGGCTTCAAGGGCTTCAATTGGCTGATTATTCGCCGGAACGTCAGCGCTGTCGTCACACCAAAAGCTGACAACTGTGGCCGCCTGGCTGGGGTAGATTTGTGTGTTTGATTTGTGCTAAAATGTAGGTTTAAGCTTTTATCCAAGGAAATCTTGAGTTTCAAGACAAATGATATGTTAAGTACAGGATTTTCCGGCATCTTTACAACTTATCTATCTCAGTTAAAATCACGTTATAAGGGTGCCACATTCCTTTTCAGCATTCTTCCGTCTGTTTTGTGTGCACTGCTCATGTTGTTCCTGTAGTAGATGTAGTCCGTCTTTGTACCGACTGTCTCAGTTCTTTCTTCACTTTCCGATGGTCGTCTGCTTATTTCAGCGTCAATGTGATGATTTGTGCAGCCATTGTATGCTAAAAGCCAGTTTTGTACGGTTCAGCTCTTCATCCATCTTTTGATAGGTGAACCAGTGTTTGAGGGCTCTTCTAATGAAGGCTGTGAACACGCCGCGTTTGTACTGGTCGCGGCAGTCACTATCTACATTCATTGTGATTCCTTGGTTCGGAAGTTTTCTGTCAACACTGTTTTGAAATTTATTGTCAGATACTTCAAGTTACTTATTTACTGTCATGTACTGGCACTAAAATAATCCCTGGCAAAGTGATTGTCTAAACCATACTAAATAGCTTCCATCGGAGTGTAAGAGGAAGAATGCTACACTTTCCATGGGATCCACACCCAGTTCTAATTGAAAAAATATGGCATGTCCATTGATTAGCCGGTAGTGTGTTCTCTCACCAGATATCCCTCGCCGTTATCTTCAGTGCCTCGCTCTACTCGGGGAGCCGATGGATTTCGAGGGTTGCTCCGGTCCGGGCTCCCCGTCCGACGCGCGGAGACTCCACCGCCGTTGTGCTGTAATATTCCGTATCCTTATCGCAGCTTTTGTCCAGTATTTGGTTGTAAAGATAGCAGCGCGGCGGTGCTGGTTATTTTGTCGCACGGGGCTGATGTGTTATAACTGATGATGTGGTATTTTGTTGAGCTAAAAACTATTAGGATTGGTAATTTAAAAACCTAGTTTTCATAAAATTTTCGCGCCATTTTATCTGCATTTTTGCACGATCATCTGCCCAAGGAAGGTCCGCGCAAGCTGTTCCGTGATTGAATAACGGTACAAATCACGATCCTCTTGGAGCACCATTGAGCAATCCGGGGGGATACAGAGGGGGGCAGTCCAGCCAACAGCGCCAGGGGGGTCAAATTTAACCTTGTTTTAACCTGTTGGGACCGATTGTTTTCTATAAAATACGTTTGTCATGATTTTGCCCTGATTGCCCCCCCCCACTCAAACGTTTAGCCTAGATCCACCCCTGGGGCCATGAGCGCTATCGGGCGAGCGCTGCAGTCCCACTTTGGTATCGGATAGCCTTCACGCCTTATACATGTGTGTGTATGCGTCACTTGAAGGCGAAGGTTAGCTAATCTTGCCGTAATGCTGACTTCGATAACACTTATGGTTGAGGATGCTCTCCACGATGACATTCAGGTAATTGTTTTGGGGCGTTCTGGTGCGGTCGGAGCGTCGTAAATGTCATGCAACACCACTGGCGGATCTAAGGGGGGCAAAGGAGCCGCAACCCCCTCCAAAGCCCAAAATAGTATATTTTGTCCCCCATAAAGGCCGAAATTTTGGCCGTTTATCTTTACAAATTCTATGCTTTCGAGATTTTTCTCGATTTACCCCCCAAAACGTTGGTTTGGCCCCCTCCAAAAAGTGCTCCTGGGTCCTCCAATGTGGAACACAACCTCCGCATACCTTCAAACTGCTTTTCCAACAACAAAATGAAACTCGAAGCATAAAAAGCTCAGCTCATTGCTCTTGGTTCATATAAAAATCTGAGAATAAACTACGTTATTCGATGAAATAAATTATGAAACAACAGGCAAAAACCTGACCACGGTCCTTAAACAACGTCTTAATTTCGCCGTGCAGACCAATAATGATGTGTGCCGCTGTACTCTGTTCTTTTCTTGTCTAAAACGTTGATATCGAACACACACACACACACACACACACACACACACACACACACACACACACACACACACACACACACACACACACACACACACACACACACACACACACACACACACACACACACACACACACACACACACACACACACACACACACATACACACACACACACACACACACACACACACACACACACACACACACACACACACACACACACACACACACACACACACACACACACACACACACACACACACACACACACACACACACACACACACACACACACACACACACACACACACACACACACACACACACACACACACACACACACACACACACACACACACACACACACACATACCATAAAAACCCGTTAAAAAGGCGAGAAACGTGATATTCCTATCGCGTCCCCCAATAGCCGCTCCCGCCGTCGATCAAAAACCTATAAAAAAACGCTGCTTGGCATCATGACACCAGGGTCAGTCGAGGACGTCGACCGCCGACGGGTCATTGTACGGATAATATCGACAATCATCGACATTCCCGCCTCCAATTAAAGGTGTCAAATATTAAAGGTGTCAAATAATACATATAACTTGACCAAGCCCAGACTAATTGCCTACATCTACTGAGAAGATACAGGTAAGATGCAGGACTTCATTTTGAGGGGTATTGGGGGCTCGAGCTTCCTTCACCATTGCCTCCTAATAGACTGGCTATGCAATTACTAATGACTCTGGGCACGGTTACTGTAGACATTTGAAACTATACATGTGTATAGTTGTTTTGTATATTTGAATATATACATGTGTACACTTACATTTCAGGGGGTGCTTGAGCCCCTCTAGTCCCCCTTGTATCTACCACTTCATCTACTTATCCCCGTCTGACACCTTCAGCGCAGCAGCGAATGCATGAAGTAGGGATAGGTGGCTCGCGCCGGATCGCTGCCCACCATTGTTTCTGGATTGCTCCATCGTGGGGAACGCTCAGAACTAACTTATCTGGAGCATTTTTTTCGGTTTTGTTAGACAAAGGCAGCGACGCTGTACACCAGGGATGCTTCCATGCTTTCTTCATGATCCCGCAAAAACCGGCACTTAGCAGAACCCCCCGATCAGTGGCACATCAAGAACTGTATTCGGAGGGGCTCGAGCCTCTGACCATTGCCTCGGACCGGCCTTCGCCTATGCATTTGCTACAAGCCCTCAGACATTTCAAGGGGCTTAAGCCAGTGGCACCTACAAGGGGGCTAGGAGGCTCAAGCAGCCTCCCCGAAATGTCAGAGTGCCCATAGTTAATACATGGTCGGAGGCTGTTCCGAGGCAAGGGCAAGTGAGGCTCAAACCCCCAACACTCCCCAAATGAATACCTGGATCCACCACTGGCTCAAGCAATGGTGTAGTCAGGACTTGGCCAAGGGGGTCCGAAGACAATCAGAGGTCCCATGGATGAGGGCCTCCGAGACTGATGCCCGAGACCAAGCTCGGAGGCCCCAAACCAAGCTCGAGGGGCCTTTGAGACCAAGCTCGAGGGGCCCTTGAGACCAAGCTCGGAGGGACCTTGAGACCAAGCTCGAGGGGCCCTTGAGACCAAACTCGAGGGACCCTTGAGACCAAGCTTAGGCCTCCTGCTTTGCTCAGGAGTCCCTCGATAACGATATTCGGAGGCCCTCGAGATTAATACTCGGGGACCCTCCGAGATTAATGCTCGATGCCCCCGTGACCAATACACCGAAGTCCTTCGATACCGATCCTGGGGTGGGGGGGGCTTGAGACCAGGCTCGGGGGCTCCTGAAACCGACCACGGGGAACCCCATGAGACCAAGGTTGCGACAGCCCCCCGTCCTGTATGGGCGAAATTTAAAATGGAGTTTTATGAGCTCAAAATAATTCCAAAAGATCGTGCGACATTTTCTTCTCTGTAAATTGTATGAAAATGTTTTAACCTTCGCCCCGGTAGCGAGTATGAGCCACCTTCGCTGGTGGGGTGGGGGGGGCACATTTGACCCCCTGTCGAACTAAGAACTAAGAAAACTAGGAAGAGGCAGAATAACACAATTGACAGCTTGTCGGAAACGAACTCGAAGTTACTTCTATAATATCTTCTTGTTGTCAAGATGGATGTCAGTACAGTTCAATATAGGTCAAAATTGTGCAGGGACGGACGCAGCCCCGAGTTTTTTTTGGGGGGGTCAAACCCATGTCTGCCTCTCCCCTGGTGGGGGACGTGCAATTTGGGTGCTCGACAGACCTAGTATATGCTACCTCTCCAAGTACATGATCGCTCTCCTGGGGGGGAGCGAAGATGTTTTGCTCTACAGACCTAGTGGAAACACCTTTTTCAAAAATTTATCCGGCCTTTGGGGGCAGATAGTCTGCCCCCTCCAGCGCTGGGGGGGGCATGGCCGAAATGGTCCCCCTGTGTCGCCAATGAAATTGGGAAACTGAAAAGTACTTGCAAAACCTCTCTTATCTGGGGGACTAAAACAGTTAGAAATGTGTTCTTAACGTCATTCAAAAGAACTTAAATGTATATTTTATTTCATTCCATCCATTTTATTGTTAGGTCAAAGGGTAAGGCGCTTTGGGTCCCTGAGCATCGCAAATTTTAGCACATACCCTTTGGCCAAAATATGAAGGCATGCTCGATTTAGACTCAGCACTTCCTATCTATAGGGCGAAGCTTAAGATCTTAAAATAGAAAAGCATCAATACCCCGCGCCCCACCGGGGGTCCGGCGCCACCTTCGCCCCACCGGGCCATCGAATGCCCCCCTCTAACTCTGAAAATATGGGGGTTAGCGCAAATCTGCGAAGTGCATTAGAAAGCTCGCGTGAATTCAGTAAGAAATTACTTCACATTTTTAAGCGCTCAGGTCAATAGTTTGACCTCCAGAGATCAAGTTAGGTCAGGATCGGCTATTTTCACTCAAATATGCAATGCTTAAGCAAACTGGTCATAACTCTTATGCAATTAGAGCTATTGAGATCTGGTAAACTAAATTTGATAGGAAAATGCCAGACCTTTTCCTGCTATGGCCAGACCTTTTCCTGCTATGGGGAACATAATGTCCTCCCGCCAGTGGTTTGACCTCTATAGGTCACCTCGTGACCTAATGTGACCTGAGGTCACAAAAGGTCAAAAAGTGACCTTTCCGTATATCAAATGAAAGCCAGTGACCAGACATACACGATGACGTTTATTTCAGCGCTCTAGATTGATTGGGTCAAACGTTATTGTCAAAATACTGTTTTTGACCCCTGATGACCTTGTATGACCTTGGAGAGGTCAAAGAGCAAATATGGGCCCTGGGATCCGTGAAAGCAATCGTTTTTGTGACTTTTAGATCATAAGACAGCTTTTTCCCCATGCTTTTTCAATGGGAGAGGTCACCTCGTGACCTTACCTTAGGTCACGAAATCGAAAAATCCCAGATATACACCTTATAGACCCTGGAGGGGTCATGGTGTACCAAGTTTCAAATCGATCGACTGAGAAATGTAGCTCTTATAGAGCTCAAAAGTTGAAGTGAGGTGACCTTGGTTGACCTCGCCTGGTGACCTGACCTTGGGTGACTCGGGGTAAAAAATTTAAGGGATGGTGGGAAAATGATGGGGTGAGAGGTAGAGCCTTCAACCGCGGTCCTGCGTTTCGTCGTTTTTCTGCTATCCCGGAAAAACCTTAGGGGTGGGGCATCGATGCCCCCTCCCCGGCGGGGCGAGGGATACTAATAAGAATTGATATGGCAATTATGAAATATATGAAACATATGCTAAACACAAAATATGTTTTCATAACTTTTCAAAAGTTTGTCAATTCTAGCAACCAACTGACATTAATCCTAGCGCAGAAATTAATGCTGACTACGAATGTGAAGCTAAAATTCCGGATTTATTTTATCTGTATTGTTTATTTCTTTAATATTTGTAAAAACCGTTTTGTGTATGCTGTTGATGAGGACTTGTTAATGCGTCATGCCTCCAGATGCATACAATCATTTCAAATAAAGTAATTCGTCTCAAGGTTCTTTATTTAAGCCTCTTGAGTGACAATGAAAAATTTATTCAGTCAAAGATCAGTTGATGATATGTGCACGACACATGGCATAACGAGTTGTTTTTCTAGCACTTGGCTGCCCATGATAAAACTGCCACTGCAAGGATAAGTGTCGGTAACAATGTGCATCTGAAAATACTCTTGCTGAAACAAATACAGCTAATTCTCAGTAATGTCACATAGGACTTGACCAGAAAAGAGAAGCTCGGTATCTGGAATAACAACAGTGCAAAAGGAAGTATCCGCCACTATCTTGTGACCATCGTCTCAACGTGAGCTCCTCCCCAACGCCTTGTGCGTACAAGTGACAGCAGCCTCGTCAAGCAAGTATCCAGCTCCAAGTCAGCTGAACGGATTTTACATTGGTCTTTCGAAAATGTTGCAGACATAAAGTCATGCAATAACAAGGGAGGCATCAGTTGATTGCTGGGTCCAAAACTGCAGACGGCGGGTGGTAACAGTTGCTGCTGCTTTCTCTTCCTGTTGCGGTGAGCTACACAATCAATATTTGAATGACGATTGTTTTTTCCATTACTTGTTACTGAAACTAAAAAAACAGTTTTTGTGTAAAAGGGAAAGGCTGATGAGTTTTAAAATCCTGTTGTAATTGTCTTCAATTGTCTATAGATTGTCCGAAATGGTAAAAGTCATGTTTTTGGCACGCGGGAAATTGACTTAAAAATGTCCCAGAAGTTTCAATTGGATCGTTCTGATATATCAGTCAACTTTTTTTAATATGCTGCGAGCCATGATACACTAACTTATTGTAATCGAAATTATATGGAAAAAGTAACATTCCCATAAAAATATTCACCAAATTTTGTTGCACGAGGCATTTGTATCACTTTTGTCCGCAAACAGTTTATCTAGATACAACCTGAAAGTGAGCTCACCTGAGCCTGAAGCCCTTTTCCAGTTATGAAGCTGGTGATTCTGCTGTGCGCCACCCTAGCGGTGGCTTTTGCGACGCCCCAGTACCGATATGCGGGCTATGGCACAAGCGCTTTCGCTGGAGTTTCGCCCCCTGGCAGGGTTCATTATGTAAGCAGTATAGCTAATTTTAGTGGGGGCGGGGCATCAGACTTCGACTTAACCCTTGCCCCGGTGGCGGGAACGAGCCACCTTCGCCTTGGTGGGGGCAAAAAAGAACCCCACGATCCCAAAACTAAGAGAGCTAGAAAAACGAAAAACGTCAATCGAAAGCTCATCAAAAATGATATCGAAAATACTTCGGTCATGTTTCTCGTCAGGTCAATATCAAGGTCACCAGAGGTCAAAATAGGTCAAAATTGTTAAAATGAGGTGTACTAAGAAAGCCTCATTTACCTCAGAAACTAAGATAGCTAGAAACAGTTTGTAGAACACCTCTTGAGTTGCTCTTTCATTATAATGACAATTATTTTCGGGGCAGGTCAAAGCCTAGGGAGCTGCAGGTCACTGAACATTGGGAATGTTCAATTGGGAATGTGACAGGGGCGCGCTGGTTCCGGGCGCCGCCGCTAGGGTGGACTAATATTACCGTCGAATCGAAAGTGGTCACTGCTGTAAGGACTGCTGAGTTGGTTCCCGTGGCCACCGCGGGGGCGCGCTGGTTCCGGGCGATTTTGATTCCGTCGGCGACCGCCAGGGGCAATGGTTTCGGCGGACTAATAAGTGATCGAGTGTAATGTGGCTGCCTAGCCTGCCCTATCGTCTGCGCCCCGCTGGCTTACCCTATGGACTATCGGTAGATGGGCATTGGGCATTCCCGTCCATGTTGCTGGTGACGTGAGTGGCGGCGCGGGGTGACGTCGGTCTATGACATCTGATGGCGCTGTCGGGATGCCTATTACTTATGTTGCCGGGCCCATCGACCAGGGGTATTATGTATTGATTGTGCTGGGTCCGGATGGTCAGGCTCGCCAGTAGCTAAGTTGTGCTGCAAATTAGCAAAGTTTTTTTCCTGGTACTGGGTACACCTCCTGAATCACCTGAATGTCCGGATATAATCATTTATTTTATTTTTACTTACCCGGCATTATATTTTTTTCTCGCCCCTGGGTGTACTTTATACCCCCGAACCATGTGTTCATTCTCTATGCTGTCAATGCATGTATGCTGTTATGCTGTCAATGCATCGAACTTGTGCATCGCTGGAACCATCTAGGACTGTCGCTGCCTTCTCCCTCGCCATCGCCGCATCGAAACATGATGGCCACATTGCGCTCTGACAAGGGTGACCTTCTCATGTTTTACCCTCACGTTATCATCACTCGCTCGTTTGGGCTTTATCGCCATGCCTCATCTTATTTCTGTGTTTTTTTGTTTTATCCCAAGTGTACAAGTGTTCAATAATATATGTATGGATGGAAGAGTGACACGGCTCTATTTTTGTAAGGACGAATTCATCCACACTGCTGCAACGACTGCTGAGATGTGTTGGTTCCGGGCGCTGCCGCTGGGTTGGGCTAATATTACTGTAGCATTGAGGGTGGCGAGCTTGGTTCTGTCTGGGGCCGCCAGGGGTGAGGTGTTAGGCTGGCTAATAAGTGATCGATTGTGAGGTGGCAGCATAGTCTGCCCTATCGTCTGCACCCTGACGGGCCGGGGGCGCGCCCCGTGTGATTAAAGATGACTAAGCATTCCCCTAGGGGGTGATACGCTTCTATTGTTGTAAAGATGCATTCATTCACACTGCTGTAAGGACTACTGAGATGTGTTGGCCTCGGTCGCCGCGGCGGGGACGCGCTGGTTCCGGGTGCCGCCGCTGGGGTGAGCTGATCTTACTATGGAGGAGTGAGAGGCGAGTTTGGTTCCGTCTGTGGTCGCCAGAGGCGAAGGCTTAGGCGGAGTGATAAGTGATTGGCTGTGTTGTGGCAGCCTTCCCTGCGTTTTGAAACAGTCCCATGAACTGAAATCTTTTTTGGATGTGGATGTCAGCCGAAGCCTATTGTTGACATATTGTTGGAGGGTTTCGGGCTGTATTGGCTGGGGACGTCGCTGGGAGGGGACGACACTTCTCAGCTCTGTCCCCTGCCGGGCGTCCCTGGTCCCAGCCGACTGCCAAAGCGGGACCGGCCTGTTTTTTCTTCTCTTTTTTGAATTGGGCTCAACTTAGCCACCGACGTGAGGACAGGGACGGGCATACTATTATGGGCGTTTTCATGACGTTTTCACTCAGCACTGACGTTGGAGGCTGCATCGCGATGGTTGTGAGCCCGGCGCTTCATGCCGGCATATGTGTGTTTTGCCTAAATTAGTTGAACGTGTTGGCTGGATGGCGCTGGAGCGTGGATGGTGATATGGCTGGCATCTCCCGTGCCTGGACCTTAGGTGCCTGCTGCCGGTGCCGGTCGGGGGCCTCTGGCGGCGGAGGAGAGGGGTTTGATGTTTCGCCATCTGGGGCGACTGTACCTGATGTTTAAAAAATTGCGACTGTCCAAATGTATGTCATCATCGTTAAAGAATGTCCATTGCCACCCATGAATAAGGGCATAGGCGTAGGAACGGGGTGGGCCAGGGTGGCCATGGCCCCCCAATATTCATGATTCTTAACCATTAACCCTATGGCGTTGACTGGAAAGAAATGACTTCAAAATGCCCGCTGCCCCCCCCAATATTCTGGACATTCCTACGCCTATGCATAAGGGCGTCTCATTTTTTACTAATAATTTCCACACCAGGCAAGATACAGCAATATTTGATACACCATTGCAATCCTCACTCCCGTCAATACGAATCGAATGATATATAATATTGCTATGTCAGATCTAATTCAAAATTTGACCTGACCCAGGTCAACGGTTTGACCCAACTTGATCTGGTATAGCCATGATGTATCATAGCCACAGGTATATCATTTGACTTTCAGTGACCATACATACACTTCGGTGACAAAATAAAAATCTTATCTTCGTTTATTCAACATTCATACAGTAAAACACCGAAAAATGTTTATTTGACCGTAGGTGACCTTTCAAAGGCCACAAGTCAAAATTTGTGGTTTAAATTCATAAATGGGCTGAAAACAAGTGCTAACCGATATTGAAGTTGATTTCATCCATGCTTACTGAGAAAAGCTCATTTCGTGATTTCCCCCATTTATTTGAAATGGGGAGGTCATGCTCTGTGCAAACTAATCTAATATTCAAACTAAAAACTAATCTAATATTCGTATTTTTGAGGCTTAATAAAAATAAATTGAATACGAATACACCATAACAACATTTTCTACTTCCCAAAAATCATTTATAGAACTTAAAACTTTGATTGATAGAATAGAGGTGAAGAGCAGGTTACAGCCTATTATTGATATTGTTAGCAAATTTGAATAATTGTTGAGTGGCCTCCAAAAATTTAGCTGAAGATAAAGAAATGATTGATAGTACCAGAATCAGGATTTTTCAAATATTAAGAAACCACAATAAAAATTTTTGCGACAATGTCCCTTTAAAGTCGTGATGTGACTGCGGTTATTGTGACGATGGTTTCGGAATAGCCCTAACAGAGTGAAGAAACCAATGTCCTGTAGGCTGTCGAAATAAATAAATAAAATAATGAGCTGTTTCGGCCTTGGCTTCGATATAAAAACTCTCCAGTGCAGTGAATTTTATGCTGTTACGTTGTCTCTATAAACATGATTTTGCATGACATTGTTCAAAGTATTTTTCAGTGTGGCCTCCAATCAGACCAGTAGGTGAGAGACATCTCGAGTACCCAGTTACTTCTTCCTTGTATTTTGTAACGTCAAGCTGTCCAATCTTCCCATCGACGATTTTTCGGTATTGTTTTCTCCTTTTCGCCAAGTCATCCTGATTTTACAATTACTGGTAAACGGTAGTGCTCTGCAGATTTGGTGGAGACACTGCCCTCCATCTAATCTCCCCACGGGGGCATCAGCCAATCCAGGGAGCAGAGGAGACGGGGAGTAAACGTCGCCACCTGCACACTTCTCTACTCACCGCACACTTTGATCTCCATGACACTGCACCCTTTTGTTGAAGCACACCTATTCCCAGGTGCCAGAGTCCTGGATCTGCCTATGCCTCAAGGTCGGCTAGTTGTGAAATCCCCTGCGTTGCACGCCGCCGCTCCCGCTCAGTGCGCTGCCAGCTGCAGCCCGGGACACTGTCGCTGCTGCGCTGCAATCAATAGCTGCTCACCATGGTGCTGCTGACCGTACTCTATTCCATCTTAGCCGTGCTGTCTGCTCTGGGTGTCATTATCGCTGTTGACATCTACCGTCTGCCAAAATCGCGCTTCTACGAAACACGTGACCTGCTGTCGGTGTACTTTCTAAGGCGGCTTATGGTCGTGATATCGGCGCTCAAGTGGAGAGCCTTCCGGAAGCACGCGTGTGACTTTGTCAATGTGCAGGAGAAGTTCGTGCTGGAGCAGATCCGCGCCAATGAGGGTACGACGTACGGCCGGGACCACCAGTTCCAGCGGATCCACAGCCTGGCCGACTTCCGGCGCCTGCACCCGGTCACCGACTACTGCCACTACTCGGACTACATCGCCAGGGCTAAGAAAGGAGACACCAACGCCATGTTGGGTAACGACCAGATCGAAATATTCGCATGCTCTTCCGGCACCACAGGAAAGCCAAAACACATTCCTGTCGGTAAGAAATACACGCGCTCTATTACGGCCTTATTTGGGGCTATGTTTGGTTTTCGCCCTCAGCGTTTTTTTGGGACCTCCCCTCTTTTTAAGGAGCTGCAGGTGATGTGTGTGCCTCGCTGGCAAACTGCAGAGTCTGGAATACGAATTGGGCCTTTTTCTGCAGTTATGATTAAGCAACGGATGAGTAATGCACACTGGGCTATCCCCTACGAGGCGATAATAGTTGACACAGAAGCCGAAGCCCTGTACGTCTCACTACTGTTTGCTCTGAGGGATCGCGAAGTATCGTTCATCGAAGGTGGTTTTGCTACTGGACTGCTTAACCTCCTGAAGTTTCTTGAGGAGCACTGGCGCGATTTGGTGGCGGATATTCGGTCTGGCAGGCTGAAGGAAGACCTCGATATCAGTTACGACAAGCGTTGCATCATCAACAGGTTCCTGGTTTCAGACGCTGAGAGAGCACGTGAGCTCGAGCTAGAGTTCCAAAAAGGAATGGGTGGAATTGTTAAGAGAATATTTCCAAATTTGCTAGAGATAACTGCGTCTAGCTCTGGTTCATCCATGGATATCTACAGGAGACAGTGCCTGCCCTTCGTAAAAGACATTCCAATAGTGTCATCTCTCTATGGTTCCTCAGAAGCATTCATGGGCATTAACATGAGGTCTCCCAGTGAAGACCCAGCGTACGTTCTCGTCCCCGACGCGGCTTTCGTCGAGTTCCTGCCATTGGATGAAACTGGTTCCCTGGTGGACGGACAGGAGCCAGTCCTTGGTGACCAGGTGCAGATCGGTCAGCTGTATGAGATTGTGCTGACGAACAGGTCCGGCTTATACCGCTATCGACTGGGCGACGTCGTCAAGGTGGTGGACTTCTACCACCAGGCGCCCGCCGTGGACTTCCAGTTCCGGACAGGCCAGCTCCTCAACGTCTACACGGAGAAGCTGTCAGAGGAGAGTTTCTTGAACGCGCTGCAGGCGGCGGTGGCGCGGTGGCCGGGCGTGGTGCTGCGCGACTTCACCAGCGCCGAGAGCGTGCTGGACCCATCTCCCCCGGCCCGGTGCACCCTACTACCTCGTCTTCCTGGAAATCGAGTCGGGCACCGTCACTCAGAAGCAGCTAGACATGATCGATGAAACCCTGTGCGAGCAAAACTACGTGTACAAGTCGTTCCGTGTTAAAGACACGATTTCACCGATGAAGGTACTACTGGTTGAATCGGGGGCGTTTTCGGCCTTCCGTCAGTTCATTTTTGACACAACCACTACCTTCTTGAATCAGTTCAAGCAGCCTCGCGTGCTGCGCAATGGCAAGCAGGTCGAGTGTTTCATGAAGCGCGTACGAAAATGTTAGAGAAAATACAACCCAACCTGTCTATAAAAGTCTGCATGGGACAGGAATCTGCAATGAAAACAACGGGACAAGATGGGATGAAATATTTCAAACTTCGATCGGAATGACAGGGAATTGTTTTCCAAAAATGTCACCGGGAAAGAGGAATGGAGCAGGACAGGACTACGCAGTGAGTGAATTTTTGGGACGGAAGGCGAGCATACGCACTTTTTTAAGATTACTTTTACTCTCATACATATATACATCATACATCTCTTACATCTCAGAGGGTCTAGATATTATGGATCAGAGCCAGGAGCGTAAAGGTGAACACGACCTTGTCTCTAACCCCCCCCCAGCCCGTCTATTTTTGCATGTTATTCCCCTCAATAATTAGGTGTAACCTATTAATTATCAAGAAGAAAAAAAAGATGATATTTCCAGCATATTGTAAAAAAAGTGTCAGGTGATAATTCTTGCAGTGCGAGGAATCTAGCACACTGATGCATTGCTCTTTTACTAAAGCATAGGTTGAAGAAACTACAAACAAAATTTGCACAATCCCTAATAGTCCTGGATCAAAATTTGCTTGATAGTGTTTTTGAAGCCTTCCTTTGACGATGGGACCGCATGCAGCAATGCTATGTGAGGGACTACAATCTCATTTCCAGGTTTTCGGTATTGTAATTGAGAAAGCAAACGTCCTATAGAGTGTTTCAGCCTGTTGTAGTTGTTGCCGCCCCGGTAGCTCAGTTGGTAGAGCGTTGGGCTCCGGCCCGCTGCTCAGAAGCATGCAGTGGCAGTGCATGTCCAGGCTTGGGATCGGTTCCCCTGAGACGCTCCGGCGCTCAATAGTTTACCCGACGTACAGGTCGGCTGGCAACTGACTGGTGAGAGGGTGACCTGTGCGAGGCGGCCGTCCCTGTGCTTTGTGGGACGTTAAACTTTGGCTTCTAAATTAACCCTCCATTGAGGGAGTTACTCGTTCGGGTGGTGGGGTCGGGGTCTCCGTGACAAGTCCCTTGATGACTTTAGTGAGACTCCGACTCCAGCAGCCTTACCAGGAACAACTTGAACAAAATTTATAAAACAAAAAATTAAAAAAGTGTCGGTTCTGCCTTGTTAGTCTGTGGCGCTCATGATAGTGGAAGTGCCTTGCATACACGTCTGGT
The DNA here is from genome assembly GCA_034440635.1 of Lepas anatifera. NCBI lineage: Eukaryota > Metazoa > Arthropoda > Thecostraca > Lepadidae > Lepas > Lepas anatifera. The sequence goes on along the minus strand of JAOTON010001915.1, from coordinate 690,658 downwards.
AGCGTTTTGTTTATGAAACTATGTAAGATAAGCAATTTCTGTTCTTTAATTATGTCTTGTAATTTGAGCAGGTTCAATCTCTTGAAAATCGGGGAACTTGGGGTCATGTAGTGCACTCCTTCAATGAGCCTCACAACTCTCTTTTGCATTTTGAATAACTTCGCTATGTTTCCGTCAAAGTTGCTTCCATAGATGAAAGCACAGTAGCTCAAGTAGGGCCGAATCAGAGCGTGGTATAGCATAAGGAGGTGCTGTTTTCCCAGAATATGTTTTGCTCTTGCAATTAATCCAATGTTTCGGCAGAGGGTCTTGAACGTTTTTTGTATATGCGTTTTAAACTTGAGGTTCTCGTCCAGATGTACGCCAGGATATTTTACAGCTTCTGCCCTTGAAATAGCGTTAGAATTTATTACGATGTCAATGTCTTGAACTTGTTCGGTGATTGAATATATTTGGTAATACGTTTTAGATGTATTTAAGGACATTGTGTTTGCACAGAGCCAGTCAAAGATTCTGGGCATTGTTTCATCAATGGTAGACTTAATTTTACTTAATGTTGGACCAGAGAACAGTAGGGCCGTATCATCTGCAAACAAGTAAAATTTTGCAGCGTCTGTGCATCTTACAATGCCATTAACATAAATATTGAATAGGAGGGGGCCAGGCAAATATCCCTGAGGGACACCGATTGTTACTTGTTCTGGTTTTGAAAATACTTGTTCAAACCTAGTGATTTGGGATCTATTTTCCAGGTATGATTTAAATAAGTCAAGAGCACCATCCTGAACACCATATTTCATCATCTTTCCCAACAAAATGTTGTGGTCTACTGTATCGAATGCCTTTTTCAAATCTAAGTATAGACCTACAGGTACCTGGTTCTTTACAAGGTCGGACGTGATGTTGTCGTGCAATAATGATATTGGCATATAAGTTGAGTGTTTTTTCCTGAAACCGAATTGGGAGTCCGTTAAGATGTGTTGTTCAAGCATATACTCCATTAGTTGATTATACATCACCCGTTCTAGAATTTTAGAAATCACGGGTAGAACAGAAATGGGTCTGTAGTTGTTCAGCTGTACATTAAATCCTGATTTGAATATAGGTGTTATCATTGCAGATTTTAGACAGTCAGGAAAAATGTGTTTTTCGATTGATATATTGATAAGATGTGTTATATCATCAATAATGTAGGGTGCAATTGCTTTCGAAACCTTAGATGATATACCATCTATTCCGGGTCCTGTATTGTTAAGAGATTTTACTACAGACAAAACAGGTTCTTGGGTGACAGGCAACATCCTAAACCTAGTCCTTTGATAAACCAAATAGCTAAGAGGGTCTGCTGATGTTGATGGTAGGTTGTATTGCAGTGATTTACCTATAGTGCTCAAGAAGGTGTTAAACTCGTCCGCAATGTCGTTTGGATCATTCATGGCTCTTCCATTGATTTCAAAAGATTTGGGAAGTTGTGGGCGTGTTTTTCCCCTGTGAAGGATTTCAGAAATGGTCAACCAGAGTTTTCTAGCATTTGTTTTGTGAAGATGAAGCGTATTGCGATAGTACCTAATTTTGGCATGTTCTATCACCGAGTTTAGCCGATTCGTATATTGTTTAAAGTCTCTTTCTTTGAATAGATTCGATCTGTCTCGTATAAATTTTTGTGGAGTTTGTTTTTCTTATTAATACATCGGAGAATGGCAGGAGAAATCCAAGGTTGGATGGGGTCATATCTTTTGTGTTTGTATGCTTTGGTCAGTTTCAGCATCTCTGTTGTGATTGTTTTTACAATATTTTTTGCCAGATCATGAGGGTTTGTTGATCTAGGGATGAGATTAAGCTGTGTCTGTACTTTTTGGCCAAGAATGTCTACTTTCCTCATGTCAAAGTAGGGTTTAGGAGCTACCTTGTGTTCGGGTCTTGAAGAAAGACTGGTTGTAAGTTTGGCAAGTATTGGCAAGTGATGACTTGTATCTTCTATAAGGGCAGCTGTATACTCTATGGATTGTGGATTGTTAATAAAGATGTTATCAATTAGGGTTGCAGATGTGCTGGTAATGCGGGTAGGGACAGAGATGGATGGCACAAGACCACCACTGCCATGCAGGCCATCAGTTGATCAATCTGCTGTATCAGTTTGATGAGTGACTTTTAGATCAATGTTAAAGTCTCCTGCTACCAGACATAGCTTCTTGCTAGCTAGAAGTTTTGGTATGATGCTATTAAGATAGTCAAATAATATATCAGTGTGAAATGATGGTGACCTATAAATTGTACCAGCCAGAAATTTTGTTCCTGTTGATAGTGTTACTTCCACAAAAACTGATTGAATTTCAGGAATCTTTATGGCCAGATCAAATCTTACTTTGTAGTCAAAATCATCTCGTATATACATTGCAGCACCTTTACCACGCACATGCGATTTGGGACCAGATGGTGTGGATGCTAAAGTGTGGTCTTAGACTGAACTCGACAGACATATAGATACTTTACGCAGTCTACACGTGATACTGTTGTTAGACTCACTGGCAGCGGAACTGGGGTGAGGGGGGGTACCGGGCACGGTGCCCCCCTTAAATAAGAAATGTTAACCCTAACCCTTTGACGTTGACTGAAAAAATGGGTTGAAAAGCCCATGGTGCCCCCTTAAAATCGGACGTTCCGTCGTCACTGGTTTGACTCACTACAGGCGGTGTATTGTGATTTGCACAATACACTTCCTTTTGGAGAACGTTTAATCTCGGATCTCTTCATTTGGTGTCACTGTGCGGAACTGAAATGTTTCGACCGGAGCCGTTTGTGGGGGTCTCGGAGTAAACCACTCGGCAATGGCACGTGTGGGGCAATAGAAATCAGCATGAGTCGGCAGTTCACGCCGCGACATTGCAGGGTGCCAAACACGCCTCCGACCAAGGCATTGCAACGAGATGAGACGTTTCTGTACTATTAAAATATGCATTCCACATGGGGCTATGGTTATGCTTTTCTAAAATCCGAAAAGGTTTCGTGACCTTTTCTGTACTACGTCGATCGATATTGTATTGAATAAAGGCAGTCTTTGAAACTCAGAGGCATTGCATTTTATCTAGCTGGAAATGTATGTGTAGCTTGAACGCGGAGGCTCTTCCATGTTCGCGAGCTGGTCATGTCGACCCCATCTGTATCTGCCAAGCTTGATACCACTACTTAGTCAAGCTAGAAGAATTTATTGGAGGTGCAAATAGTGCCATAACTAAGCCATCCGATGCGTTTGTTGGGGAAGTATGACAGGCCTCAATAATAGAGGGAAATTGAGACTAATTAGAAACAATCGTCCGAAGTGTTCCTACTTGAGTTGAATAACACTAAAAGGTCAAAATTTACACGTCAAGATGCTATGCAAAATACCTGTAGCTCAATACGACATGTTTTAGTTGATGTTCTGATTTCAATTTCCGTCTTAAAAATTGGACAAGCCATTCTCTTGCGCCTCTTGTCTGTAATAATTGCATTATTGTTTTTGTCTATGGTTTTTGTGATTTTTATAATTGGAACATGAGTAAAATTTGTTATAATAAAATAAAATCCGTTATTGAAATGTCTCCACCAAGGAATTCTTAGATATTGTTTTTAAATAATTTGAACAGATCAAGTCGTAAAGACGGCAGGAGATCGATTGTTTCCGATTTTCAAATAAATGTTCAGGTGTGAAACTTACCTTTTATTGTTGTTGTCTTAAGATTATACATCATTTAAAAACTATCGACCAGACCACTCAACAAACTGATCCTCAATTTGCTTGAGCTTCAACCTTTCACAAAATAGTCTGAAATTGAATACCGAGCTGAAAATAGATATCGAATGGCTGCTGTCATCTCCGATATTTTTCAAATAAACGTCAGAAAAAGTAAAATATTGGTGTCTTTTACATATGAAGCAGGTTTGAATGGGTGAGGTCTGATGGTCTGAGTCACCTGTGATGTCACCAGCTCAGTGGTGCAAGTGGATTGGGCCGCGGTTCTCGGATCCAAGGTCAAGCAGGTTATCGGTTTGGCAACCTGCATGACTCTGAACCGGCCACCCTCCTACAGCAAGCGCAGATCACCGGATGTGACGTCACACCTCGGAGCATATAACATGGGAAAATTAAATGATTAAATGTCGAAATGTTTGCAAAAAGAGGTCCAGAATCGAAGATAAAATGCTTATTAATGGTATCTGGGATAAACTTGATAGCCATGTATTCTCACAAAATCGTCAGCAGGCAGTGTGATTAGCAGCAGTTTGACACACGACCCAAAGGTGAAGGAATTCCTCCACGCCCATGTGACGTCACTCGGGCGTGGAGGAATCCCTCTTGAACGTACCTTTAGGTAAAGGTATCTTGACTCTGAACAATCTGAACACAAACCCTCCCAATAAGGTGAAGCTGGCGACCCCACATTAATTAGCAATTTGCGTGTCATTAAACTCCAAAGATTTTCCTGATTAGAAGCAAGTTTTGGTTTGGTTTGCATGGCAAGACTCAAAAAGATATGTATGGGCAAGATGAAATGTAGGTATGTTTTCCACAAATATTTTCTCAGCTTCTGAAAAGAACTAAGGGAAAAGCAAAAGTAACTTTTTGCAATCGCAGATCACAGTAGCAGCTGAAGTTGTGAATAGGAGGTCTACGATTTTGAGCACAGGATTACGGCGAAAGAGCGTCATATGACCGAAGCTATCGGTGAGCCCTAGCACCCTAAATATCAGGATAAGGTGACATTTTGTGGCATGTCCGAGACTCTGCTGCAATTGTGAAACCTTTGGTAACAATTTTAAGAACCCGGTGAGATTTTGCGTCCAATAAATGGTCTGGAGCAGTGGCGGATCCGAGAGGGGAAAGGCCTTTGCCCCCCCAAACGGAAAAGCTCGGGGAAAAACTATGTTTTGCCCCCCAAAGTGATCGACCTCCTTTTTCCCCCGACTCCTTTTTAGTTTATAAACAAGGTTTTGGTTCTTCAACTCTCAACTTCAAACAGAACCAGTTAAGTTCAGTGTAGATCAGGCAAGGACGTAATTTTAGGCATTCGTAAAAGCAACTTAAATGAGGAATGTTGGATCAACACTACAATCATACTTACAAATCAATTCATCTGGAAATATAGAGATCGTCAGGAGTGCTTAACTCTCGAAAACCTGAAATTTCACATTTGCGACTATCTAAAAGTTGAACACTACATTGCTAAAATTAATGATACCGAAAGTCAGTTTGTGGATAGATGGGGATCGCTGATTCAACGCTTATAACGCCACCACTTATGCACACTCGAGACCACACCATGTATGTATGCACCTGTGTCGGTCCTCCGAGCGGACCATGCCAGCGCTCTCTCACCGGTGCGTCTCTGATGACGGCGGTGCGCGGCGGGAGGCGACCGCGCACTGAATCTGCCTGTGTACAGTGGTGTGGCCACTGCGATGGGTGTGGTCGGGAAAGGGGAGGGTTTTGTGGCGTGTCACCGGAGTGAAGAGCCCGCTGGGGCCGTGGTTACTAGTGTGAAGTGTTCGCCTCTTTATTACTGTTACGCATAGGTGTTTTCTTCCTTGGGTGAGCCCGGGCGCTCTCGGTTGACATTGTATTCTCTCAGCGACTCACTTTATCGTGCAGGCCTTACTGCAGCTCAGTGTTGATGCAGCATGACTTCAGTTTAAGGAGCATTAAAGTTTATTTTTGTGTAGATTGGGTCTAATCCGCGGCCTCGGAAATGCGATACTTCGGATTTCGAAATGGTTTGAAGTGATCTATGGTTGAGAAAGGATATGTTCAATTGTGAAAAACATTGAGTCTACCTTGTCTCTTGGCTGGGTTTTTGTGTGTCTATCTTTGGTAATTTTGGAGCTATAGTGAACATAGCAATGGCTGTGCCCAAATGTGTCTGAATATCTGTGCTGAAAAATACACGGTGTGAAAAAAGTTCAGTGTAGATGTTGGGCTTTGGACTGGAAAAGTATCTCTAGCCCATATTTTTCATCCCGCGACGTTTTCTTTTTGCTTTTCGCCTCAAATACCCAAAATTCTACCGGGAAGTGATATTGTAGTGCTGCTTTACACTGCGTGCCTTTTTGTTTTTGTTTGTTTTTTTCGACTTTGGTTTGACCCTCCCAAACTGACCGGCTAGATCCGCCACTGGTCTGGAGGCCCTCGTTCCCAATGGTAGAAACACGGCCGTGAAATACGAGCGGACAACGTCAAACAGACAGAGAATATACAATGGACGCAGGTCATCCAAGAGGTTGAGATCTCAACACCTCCATATCTCCGAATGTAAAGCAGGCATTGCACCATCAGTGGGGGAGAGTGGGGTAAGATGCCCCATCGGGTAAGACGCCCCATCCCCTCTTTTGGCCATCCGGGCCACCACTGGTAAATATTATTGTTCTTGGTCGAAAGCAGAGGCTTTGATTGTTTCTTGCGCATAAATTCAGTTTCCTCCTGTGAGTTGCGGGAAGCTGATGGGTAAGTCTTTGTTTCGATGCTTTTCTAAGAATAAATTGCCCACATAGGTTGCAGATATCTCGAAGAATATTGGATGCGTGCTTTGTTTGACTTCCCATTATTAATGATGGCATATTGAGCTCATTAAATGAGTATTTCGCTTGAGTGTATTAATTGTATGATTTTTTGCGCTTCAGGTTTTATCTAGTTTGGGTACTGATGGGAAAGATGCCCCCTCAATGAATGGGGAAAGATGCCCCATGGGCGACTTTCCCCAGAGCAATATAACACCATTTGTTAGAGTAAACAACTATGTTTTAAACTTGGGGTTAGTCCAAACCTTACCCACGGGCAGCGCCACGGAATTGTTACTGGGGCTACGGACCCCGGAGGGTGATGGCGGGGGGGACGTGAACTTTAAATTGACCGTCTTTGAAAAGCCAATGACCATGAAGCTCATGAACAAATTTACGTAGGTCAACGTAGGTAGTTAATATGGAGACAATAAAAACCTAGGTCGATTCCCAAAACTTGTCGGGAGACGTCCCCACAGATTGGCGAGTTAGGGGATCCGTCCTCCCGTTCCTGTCCTATGCTTTCAACGCGCATGACCGTACGTGTTAAATAAAAACACACTTCAATCTGTCGCTTTGTATAATAATAATTTTTGGGGTTTAACGATGAACCAACTGTCAGGGTCAAACGGCGTCGCCAACTCTCACCCTGTTGGAAGGGATTTAGGGGATCAGATCGACTTATTCAGAGGCTCCGCCGGGACTTGAACCCGGGACCGGTGGCTTAGAAGACAAGGGTGCTATCCACTAAGCCACCTCCTCCCCCTGTCGCTTTGTGACTAACCTTTCCAATCGAAGGCCTCGCACCTGAACCCAGGCCACTAACGCAAGGAATCCCATAACAGCCAAATTTTGGGGTTGGTGCTTTCATTCGATAAAGCGAATCCCAGCTCAATCATTAAATCCTTGAAACCATTATTTGGGAGTTCACCGGACCTGGCCTGATGCCCTAAATGGAGAAGACCTCATGGCGGGTTCAGATCGAACTGGTGTGGTGGAGGCGCAAAGCAATTAAATCAAAATGGACAAAACCGTAAAATATTTTTTAAAACAAAATTGGCCAAAATCAGGCAATTTTGACCAATTAGGAAGGGGCTATGGCTGGACTGTTTACCCTGGATTCGCCTATGAATGAGCTAGACCTGAAATATTTCACATGGTTAATCCTGCAAAGCTCCGAACCTGATCTCTTACGTCGTCCCTACATTTGTCCTCCCGGTAGCCCAGTTGGTAGAGCGTTGGGCTCCGGCCCGCTGCTCAGGAACATGCAGCGGCAGTGCATGTCCAGGCTTGGGATCGGTTCTCCTGAGACGCTTCGGTGCTCAATAGTTCACCCGACGTAGGTCGGCTGGAAACTGAATGGTGAGAGGGTGACCTGAGCGGGGCGGCAGTCCCCGTGATTTGTGGGACGTTTAATTTTGACTTTTAAATTAAATCTTCATTGCAGGAGTTGCTCGCTCCGATGGTAGGGCTAGGGTCTCCGCGACAAGTCCATTGCTGACCTTCTTGAGACCCCGACTCCAAAAGCCGAGCTTGCAACAACATGCATCTAAAAAAGGCTCTGGAAGACAGACTAGTTAAAGGGGTTGCGAAAGCAAAGGTATCTAAAAAAGACGAGGACGAGGCAGGCAAAAGCTGTATAAGGGAAGAAAGACAGTGGGCATGACGATACCAGATATCTCATCTGCGGAGTGAGTTTTGTTCTCTCGTGCAAAGAATGGATCGAGTACACTGCCTGGGAAGGCTGGGCCTGTGTGCCTTGACGAGAAGGCTAAGGTGGCTGTGCGCCATAAATTATAGACTGGGAGCCTGTGATGGTTAGTGGGAGGAAGCTTCGAGTCACCACAAGCCATTTTTACTGTCTGAAGTGAATTGTTTTGTACTTAACAACGTCTGGCCCATATTTCTTTTAAAATTGAAACAAAGGGAACACAGAAAAGACAAGGTAGGGGATTTAGGGGAGGTTCTCAGAAACCTCGTACCAGTTTACCTACTTAGTTTCGCACTTTGTTGTTAGTGTGTGTGTGTGATTTATATTAATTTTATGGTATGCTTTTATCCTTGGTTTTTATCGTTAGTTTTACGTAACTTTGTTTTATCATTTGACGTGGAAACGTGAAAAACCACCTCCATGTTTAATCAATGTGTGTGGACGCTTCTAAATACATTCTGACTTCTGAATAATGCTTAAATGATTACCAATGAAGCTAAGAACTACAAAAAAGCTACTTCTTCATCAACGATAGACCAAAATGGGGGTAAGATGCCCAGGGGTGGGGCATCTTACCAAGCCCCAGGGGCGTCTTACCCACCCGATGGGGTAAGACGCCCCTTTGCAAGCCTCTAGTAAAATCGTAATAGTTAGAAAATATGATAATTGTAAGCAATTTCATCGACTCTATAAGGAAGATAAATGATCATGCTACGACTTGGCATCTTAAGCAGCGCTGTTGGCACCGCGGTTATTCTATAATCCGGATTTCCCTAAACCCTGGGCATCTTACCCCACTCTCCCCTATGGCAAAAGCCTCCGGTGGGCACCACACATCAATATCACGCATTTGTTTATTTCTTTAGGGAACATAAATTTTGAAACAAATTTGTGTAGTTTTAGTGACTTCTTGGTATTATTTTCCTGTACTGTGCCAATAAAAATGACCCATCGAATATTCTACGCTTATGTCAATAAATCTAAAGGAGGCAGCCATCTGCGTTCGCCTAGACAATAGTCCGTGAGCTAGACACGAAGGTATGTGATCGTAACACGGCAGTTACTCGTGGTGAACTTCTGCATTGCTGGGAAGGTATTTGGGCAGAGGCGTCATATATTTTTTGGAGGCCCTCCACCTGACTCAGGAGCCTCACTTCGATACTTAAATAGCCCCTTGAGTATCAAAGAGCCTAGCCTCCCTGCTTATAAAGTAGGCCTCTTAATTGGCCTATGTAGGAGGCCCCATTAGCTTTAAATGAGGCCCCATAACGGCCTAACTAGGAGACCTGTGCTTAAAAGAAGGCCCCTTAAACGACCCACATAGGCGGCCCCTTTACTTATAAAGCAAGTCGCCTAGACGTTCTATCCAGGCGGGCCCGTTATTTAAAAAGGAGCTACGTGGAGGTGCCTTTTCTTATAAAGGTGGCCCCTAAATGACATAGGAGACCAATTAGGGGAAAGTGGGGGGGTCACGGACACCGTAACGATGGTGTGAGCTTTTGATGACTTCATGAGCTTGTTTCGTTCCCATTTTTGCTGTAGAGATACTTCAGACATTTATCTACCACTGTGCAAGCAGCTATGTGTCTGTAATTATCCTACTAAAATTTGCGTAAAGTTTAGAAAAAAGTAGCAAAAGTCCATTTTGCCCTACCTAGTGGGGTAACATGGTCACTCCATGGGGAAAGATGGACAAGATGAACAAAGTGATCGAACTAGGCCTTGAAGATTTACATCTGCATCCACCCACTAGGTGACTGTCGTCTGCCGTGGGGAAGGAGGCATTTTTTTACCTTTTCCGTCAAAGGGTCAAAGGGGGTCTTGCCTTTTCTGATTTTTTTATGGTGGAGGATAAAAGTATCAAGGGCTGTCGTGGAACTGTGCATAGGTTGATCCAGGATCACCGATCAGAGGGAGCGGCACCTTGCCGGGTGGCGCCATCCGGATCAGGGGGTGGGCGCGCACCCAGGGGGGGCAGCGGGCCCGGACCCCCCAAACGCTTTAGCTCCAAAGTGCGGGCTCCATCCATGTGGGGCGCCGAAGGCACCCATCAAGGGGAAGGATGAGCCTTCACCTGACTTTCAGAGGCAGTGCTACGCTGACTTCCGACCCTGCACCCAACATGCCGCCCCCCTACACTGACTTTGCTGCCCCTGCACCCAACACGCCGCCCCTAAAAAAATTTGCTCTTACCCCCAGGATGCGAAAATTTGCCGCCCTTTGGGTGAACAAGTGTGCCCCCCCCGAGGAAAAATCCCGCCCGATCCACCGGCCTGCTGCCCCCTCTCGTGACCCTCCCCAAATAAAAGTCCTTGGTTCGCGCCTGCCAGGGGTGCCACTTTTGGAACGCGATACCTATCAAGTGGGCGCCAAATCCTCTCGTAGGGCTAAGAGCGCCTCTCGCTCACTCCTGAGGGGAGGGCTTGGAAGCGACACTTTAGGGGGCCATCAATCTCTTAGGGGGCACCGTGACCATTTCAGGGGGCGCCGAGGACCGAGGGGTACACCTGCCCCTGGATGACCCCCAAATTTAATTATATGTTCTCCAGTATTTCGGGCCCTGTGTCCCCAACAACCCCCCAACCATTAGCCAAAACCACCTCCGCTCAGGTGTATCGCTGGACCCCAAAGCCCTTGATAAACTTGTTTATTTATGCTTATACCATATAAGATTAAATATACTCTTGTGTGGGATAACATGGACACCATGTCCATCTTGCCCCACACGTGGTGTCCGTCTTACCCCATTTTGCTCTTCCTAAACAAACTTGGACATGAATTGGATGCCATTGCGATTACACAGTCAGCGACTGCGGTGAACAAAATGTAACATTTTGAAGAGCCATATTACGTAATACCAATAATGTATGTATAGAAGCATCCATGCAATGATCTTAAGAATTCGATTGTGAAAATAACACATGAGTTGCAGTTTTTACTTTTATGAAAATTGTATAAAACCTAGAGAGCTTACCGGACCCAACGTTGTTCTGCGACCGACGCGCGCTAAAAGGAAGCGTATTACACGCTTTTCCCGGTGGTCGCTGCACTGTCAGTTCGTCCCAAACAGGGGGTGTCCGTCTTACCCACGGTGTCCATGACCCCCCACTTTCCCCTACTTATTAAGTAAGGGGATGGGTGGCTTAGTGGATAGCGCGCTTGTCTACTAAGCCACCGGTCCCGAGTTCAAGTCCCGGCGGAGCCTCTGGAATAAGTCGATCTGATCCACGAAATCCCTCCCAACAGGGTGAGAGTTGGTGACGCCGTATAACTTTGCAGTTGGTGCGTCGTTAAACCCCCAACAATTATAATTTCTTATAAATAAAGCCCCTAAATGACCTACAAAATCAAGGTCCCTAAATCTAGGACGCCCCCTCTCAGGATCAGGGATAGGAGACCCCCTTTGATCCTGTCCCCATGGAAAGAAATCCGTGGCAACGTCCCTGTGTCTGGGAGCATTTGAAGCGGTTGAACCTGCTTCCCATGCAGGCTGTTTAATTCTTCTCGGTACCTACATCTATGCATCACATTTAATAATGACTTATCTTATCCATACAATATTGCTGCCAGTTCACCCATGTTCTAAGGATATAAACCGCAAAGAAGCTTAACTACGACTTGAAATCAAATAATCATTAATGGTAACGCAATGGCGTAAAAGAAAACAAACGCTAGTTTTCGTTTTCCTTCCGTCGAGAGGAGACCGTCCGCTCCAAGTGGCGACATTCTACTGCGCCGGAGGGAGAGAGTCAGTCACCCCCAGTCACTACCCTGGAGCTAGTTTCACGACCTAGCATGGCCCAAATTTCACTAATCTAACCTCACTTGACGCTGACGATATATGCACCGGTCAATGAAGCCTGCGAACGCCCTTTATATATTACCATAGTCTTAACAAGTCTATTGAGCAGATGGTTTTCTAACCCCTTTGGTTTTGATAACTCAAGGAGTCACCGAAATGCTTTCTCTAAAGTTCTTAACCACTGCACCTCTCTACAGTGTACGAGAAAACTTGGGGTATGGGTTCTGATCTGATCTGATCTGATCTACACTTGTTTCTGAGCAAACGCCTCTTCTGTTACCTAACCAGTCTGCGAGGGCGATTGGCTGCACTCTATCCCGGTACACCGCACAGTCTGTTGGCAGCTGCAGGCAAGCACTCTATCCCGGTACACCGCACAGTCTGTTGGCAGCTGCAGGCAAGCACTCTACCCCGGTACACCGCACAGTCTGTTGGCAGCTGCAGGCAAGCACTCTATCCCGGTACACCGCACAGTCTGTTGGCAGCTGCAGGCAAGCACTCTACCCCGGTACACCGCACAGTCTGTTGGCAGCTGCAGGCAAGCACTCTATCCCGGTACACCGCACAGTCTGTTGGCAGCTGCAGGCAAGCACTCTATCCCGGTACACCGCACAGTCTGTTGGCAGCTGCAGGCAAGCACTCTATCCCGGTACACCGCACAGTCTGTTGGCAGCTGCAGGCAAGCACTCTATCCCGGTACACCGCACAGTCTGTTGGCAGCTGCAGGCAAGCACTCTACCCCGGTACACCGCACAGTCTGTTGGCAGCTGCAGGCAAGCACTCTATCCCGGTACACCGCACAGTCTGTTGGCAGCTGCAGGCAAGCACTCTATCCCGGTACACCGCACAGTCTGTTGGCAGCTGCAGGCAAGCACTCTATCCCGGTACACCGCACAGTCTGTTGGCAGCTGCAGGCAAGCACTCTATCCCGGTACACCGCACAGTCTGTTGGCAGCTGCAGGCAAGCACTCTATCCCGGTACACCGCACAGTCTGTTGGCAGCTGCAGGCAAGCACTCTACCCCGGTACACCGCACAGTCTGTTGGCAGCTGCAGGCAAGCACTCTACCCCGGTACACCGCACAGTCTGTTGGCAGCTGCAGGCAAGCACTCTATCCCGGTACACCGCACAGTCTGTTGGCAGCTGCAGGCAAGCACTCTATCCCGGTACACCGCACAATCTGTTGGCAGCTGCAGGCAAGCACTCTATCCCGGTACACCGCACAGTCTGTTGGCAGCTGCAGGCAAGCACTCTATCCCGGTACACCGCACAGTCTGTTGGCAGCTGCAGGCAAGCACCCCTTCTTCACCTGCTCACCATGGCGCTGCTGCCTTGACTCCATCCTAGCTATGCTTTCAGCTCTGAATGCCAGGGACGTTGGAACGGGGGGGGCAGTGGCTTCTCCCCTAACTTTATGACCGTGGGGGCAATGTCCCCCAATTTTCGGGAGGAGAAAAAAAACACCACACCGGCCGAATTCATAAGTTTCAAAGTAAAATTTGTATTCATAACTTCACGTGCAGTCGCCCCATGCCACGCACTACTACCCCTTTTGATGTCTTGGCGCACTTGCGATACTTTTCAGCTGACCGCTCACTCTCCAACTCATTGAGCAAAATACACTTGGTTTGTATCAATTTTGACGTTTTTATCCCCTGCTTTAGTGATTGAAATTACTGTCTTAAAACACTAGGCATAAAAAGAGTTAAACTAGTAAGTTCATCAAACAATGTATTTTTGCAGCGTCTAACTGAAAACTGACACCAGGGCGCGAACGAGAACGTCTCAAAGTAGTGATATCATACCCTAAGCTGTGGGTATTTGTTTGCAAGCGCACTATAGCTCACGTTCGTAACAACCCACACTAAACGCCTAATCACTCTCCCGCCAGTTACCGCTGTGTTTCATGAAACAGGTTAACACGTTTCTCTGCAGTGCTTATCATGACTTAAGCGATTAGACTTCAGTTGTGTGTCCCTATAGCTGACAGGGACAGGGTTTGTAACTCTCCCTCCCCCTACCCTTTCTCCCAATCCCCAAATCTGAGCCATTGGCTGCCGTTCCTCGCCGTTCCTTTGAAGCTGGGCTGCGACGTCAAATGTTAATTCTGAATCGATGGGACAAGCATTACGGCCTACAAATTTACACCAGATTTCGTCCGATTTTGGGTTTGTTCCCAACGCGACTCAGGATGCTAAGTTGGGTTTAGCGATATTTCAGTTGAGACTTTGGGCGTTTAGGTGGAAGGGATTAAAGTAAGATTTGGCGTGATATCTGAAACTATGAAGCGCTACACAGTTCAGTACACACTTTTCTTCAGCATCTCTTAAAGGGAATTTGGCACCTTTATAACGTGATTTTAACTGAGATAGCCAAGTTGTAAAGCATGCCGGAAAACCCGGTACTCTATATATCATTTGTCTTGAAACTCAAACTTTCCGCAGAGAAAAGCTAAAAACTACCTGGAATGTACCCCTCATGTACCTCAAGCAGCAGGCCACAGTTGTCAGGCTGTTGGTGTGACGACATATGCTGACGTCACGGTAAGTATCAGCCAATCGAAGCACTTGAAGCCTATGGAATATGGTAGTGGCTTCCAGATCATGACATCATCCACAGGCAGATAATTATTTTTTCCCTAGAGGTGCATTTTAGAAATCCAAAATATTGAGTTTATTGTACATTTTTCAGAGAAATCATGAGTGGTTTCATTATTTTATTTATTTATTTATTTATTTATTCATCTCGTATGAGCGACAGGGGCTTGCCCCCAGTAAAAGCTCAAGTCAGGGATAACATCCAGATTCACTAAAATTACATACATGACACATGTTAAAAAACAAGTCAAGACAAAAAGTAAATACAAGGTAAAAATAAAAAAGACAAAAATATACAAAATAAAACTCTAAAAACATTAAAGAAATACATATGTAAAGGGAAACAATAAAATACAATGAAATAAAATAAATGGTACGTTCCTACTGCTTAACATATTTCCGAACTTGAAATTTGAACTGACCTGATGATAATCTAAATGGGTCAGCAAATGGGCAGGCGAGCATAAAATCATTAAAAGCTTTGGGCAGCCGACAGTACACACCCCGCCTCACAGTCTCCTTTGTGTACAGTGGTACGCTCAGCAAAGTGCCTGCCATTGCACGTGTTCTTCTTGCCGGCACGTGGAGCGGGAAGCTACCAAGCAGAAAGGCGGAGTCGATCTGGGCCGTTAGTATTTTGTGTACAAAAGTAATGCCACATTGCAGTCTTCTCTTAGCTAGACTTGGGATTTTGAAATGGGCCAGAAGTTCATCGTATCCTAGATTTACGGAGGGTTGAGTAGAAACGGATGCTAGCCAGATCATAAATGTATGCTGAATTTTTTCCAGTCTTTCCAGATGGGTTTTGGCAGCCCCACCCCAAATAATACATCCAAACTCAAGAATTGAACGAACATTGGAAAAATATGCCGTCAAAATTGGCTTGGGTTTCAATTTCGAGCTCACTCTCACTCCTCCCACCGGATGGCCAGTCTGGAGCGACCGAATCATCACACCTAACATCCTGTTTCCTCGACTTACGATTTTATCTATATTTTCTGCGAATGTTAATTTCGAATCCAGCCAGACGCCAAGGTCCCGAATGAAAGATACTTTTTCTAGGGCGTCGTTTTGAATTTTGTAGCTGTTCAGCAACGGTTTCTTCTTCAGAGAAATTGTAAATTGTTTGCATTTGGACGGATTAAGCTGCAGCTTCCAAAGATGAGACCAATCAGCCAAACGTGTCAAGTCAGCTTGAAGTAGCTCTGAGTCCTCAGGAGTCACAATTCTATGATACAATTTTACGCCGTCGGCGAAAAGAAGACAGTTCGTCTTCGTCACTAGTCACTAGTCATCACTCGTATAATTCGTTCTGAATTTCTTATGAACAACAATAATGAAGCAAAGATTTTGATAGTCCCAAAGGTAATCCAGAATGCAGTCCCTCTGCGAAAAGGCAGGCATATCGATCTAGGGTTTATGTCACATACGCCTAACGCATTTAAAACGGCAGATTATGTGTAACAGGAGCGAAACATTATCATTCAGATCATAAGTGTCGCCACCGGCAAAAAAGTGGGGGGCCAGCCAAACTTCAACCTGATGCTGACAAAAAACTTTCAACATCAGGACCAAGAACTGTTCGAATTGGGGCTCCTCGTTGCCTTCCGCAGCGGCTGGATATAATAATGCCCGGCTTTCTCTCATTTTGACTGAGATCAGGAATTTTTGGCCAAAAGTGGGGGGCCAGGCCCCCCCGGCCCCCCTCTTTTCCGACGCGTATGATTCAGATTGCTAAAGGGAATGTGGCACCTTAGTCGAATCCCGGAATTTAGTGTAATTAGGCGTACTTTTAGCCGAAAATAATGAAACCACTCATGATTTCTCTGAAAAATGTACAATAGGCTCAATATTTTGATTTTTAAAATACTCCTCTAGGAAAATAAGTAAATATCTGCCAGTGGATGATGTCATGATCTGGCAACCACTGCCATACTCGAAACGCTTCAAGGGCCTCGATTGGCTGATGCTCATCGTGACGCCAGCATATGTCGTCACACCAACGGCCATGACAACTGTGGCCTGCTGCTAAGGGTACATGAGGGGTACATTACGCGTAGGGTTTAACTTTTCTCTACGGAAATCTCGAGTTCCAAGACAAATAATATATTGAGCACCCGGTTTTCCGACTTGCTCTACAACTTGGCTATCTCAGTTAGAATCACGTTATGAAGGTGCCACATTCCCTGTAAAATAGGACTACTTTGTCACTGACCACCCAGTTCTTTATCAACTATTGTCTTCAAATGAAGTTCAGGGCGCACCAGGCAAGAAAAGCGGCGAACGTGCGCTGCGTACTGCGCACTAGCGTTTTTGCTTGAATCTGAAATGTATCTGTATCTGAAATGTATGACGGGAGAAGCTGGGAGACCTAGCTTACCAACCATCTCATTTTTAAGTGGCCTTTTCAGCCGACACATAATTGAAACCACATATATTATTAACACCTGAGAAGTTCTTGTAATGAAGGGCGCTATATGGCCAAGTCGCTGAAAGCGCCCTAAAATCCCAATACACACACACAGCGTTCTTGCTTGCCGCTGAGTAACCTCTGCTGTGCGGTCGTATGAACAGTTCATAATTCGGTCGAAAGATGGCTAAGCTGTCATAGGTGGCGTAGTGTCTAGTTTCATGTGTGCCTATTTTGAGGGGCTGCAGCTCCTGGTGTCCTCGTCGTTGCTGTGTGCTTGGTGGCGAGAGGTGTGAGAGGAAATTGTGACAACTGGAAAAAATTTAAGGGAACGTACTTCAACATACCAACTTCCATATTGAAGGTAGCCATTTCAACTCCTTGTGTCTCTCTGCTGTCTCGCATTGTGCCAGGTTGGTGGTATTGTGTTTGTGGTAGTGTTTGCACTGTCTTGGCAGTGGGTAGATGAGTGCTGAAGCCTGCAAATGGATGAGTGAAGTGTGTTAATAAAATGTATTGCGTGTTAAATATATGTGTCGCTAATTTCCCATGCTTAAACGAAAATACCCACGGTTTTATTTTTTACTTCAATCAAAGATAAACCACCGTACTTGGCACACATTATCCTTGATCAATTCTGCAACATTTCGCAAAATGTTAAGGTCATGTCATCTCAGGTCAGGTCACCAGCGCAGTTCAAGTGGCCTCACCTAAAGAAATGTTTATGGTTGCAAAGTAAGAAAAGGGTGAATCTATCGAATTGAATTTTATACCATATATTGGGCCTACCGAGTTCTGCAATCTATATTCGGGGTTTTGCATATTGATAACCTATGCTCAGGTACGGATCATGACCTCTCCATTGGAAATGCATGGGAAAAACGGAAATTGGTCGAAAATTGCTCTACCTGCTTAGATACCGCTTGGAATACCTTCCTACTCGTCAAAACATAGCATCCTAGGCCCCTTCTATAGTTTTGTGTGACAAGTTTCAACCTGCTACCTTTGAGATCGGGAGCAGGTGTTCAGATTGCGGTCAATAACTTCGCAGAAAATTATAATACAGCTTTTATTTTGATACCATTGCGTTTGGATTGTTATTGCAAGTCGATTGATATTGATATTGACTATGTTAGGTTAGATGGTGGCCGAGACCTGGCCTTAGGTCAGGCCATTTTTATTTTTGGACCTAATTTATTCGCATTATACATTATCCGATGCGATGTAACAAGAGGAAGCGCATGGTGTGTCAAAAAAGTAACTCAACTGTGTCAGACCCTAGAGCCCCGATACTTTTCTAACATGCCACCTTCTTTGGCCCGTCATGACCTCAATATTGACCTGAGTCAAAAAGTGACCGATGTAGTTTCTTAATAAATGTGTAAGAGCTATCGATCAATGCTCGCGTTTTTCACTATCCCGTACAGGAGCCGAGTTTGATGGGTGGAAGTGTTTGAACACCCCCTCCCCCCACCATGACACAGGTATCTCGGAGGCTCAACAGTGCGGGTAAATATTTGCAATTCGATAGATTCATGCTTTTCGTTCTTATGCCACCTTTACAATTTTTGAAGGTGGTGTCATTTGACCTGCACTGGTGACCTGACCTGAGATGACCCAACCTTAAAATTTTGGGGAAAGTTCTGGAATTGATCAAGGATAAGGTGTTCCAGGTACTGCGGTGCTTCGCGCCGCCGTAGGTTCGTGCCGATGAAGAAACCCGATGGGGTGTTCAAACACCCCCTCACTGGGGTGGGAGTTAATAGGTAGGCAGGAGCATCCTTCCTCACCCACACAGCCAGGTCAATAAGTTTGACCATCAACTGCCAGATTATGTTAGTTTTATTTTTGTTAGCTGGAGTTTCATTTCTGTTAGCTGGCTGTACCACTCCCCGCAATTCTAATGTTTTTTATTAGACGCATCCGTAGACAATTATCCCGGAGTGTGAGTGCGTGCAGTCCGAATATAACGCATACGCTCCGCTCCATCACTCCGAACTCGGACCACACCACCCAGAATAGGGCGTCAACGTGTATGCTGCATAACGTCAACAGCGAAGAGCCGTCATCGCCCGAGCAGCGGCGAGTCCACCAGCAAGCAGCCATGCACAAAGTCCCGGGAACAAGTCCCGCTGTACCGGTTGTTGACAAACAGGCACGTCACCAGCAGAGGTCCTTCTAGCTCAGCGTCAGAACAGGAAGTGAACACTCTGCTCACCTAAAACCAGTACCGGAAAATGGGTAACTAACAGAGGCCCAAAACAAAACTAGCGATAAACATTTCCGATAAAAACCGATAACGCTAACTATAAGTTTTAACGCTGAATGGTGTGCCATTTGCGGCATTAGCGGTGACGGCGGGCAGCGGCGCCGAGGACGCCCCGTCATAGGGAAAACGGTCGATTTTTGGGGAAAATCATCATGATGAGAAAATGGCAAATTTCGGGTATACCCAGCTAGCATGTTATAACAAACAGTTCATCGCTATTTAGAAAGATCCCGCTTTATTATGTTATGTTAGCCGAACTACCCGGCGATTGGATTCCTGTGAGACATTGCAGACTCCTTTTAACATGGGTCTGGAGCGGTATTTGGTGTCCCCATTTGCTTCTCTGCGGTAATTCAGCCAAATCATTCGGATGGTGTAATAGATAGCGGCACCTTTTCTTACCAGATTGTGAGATTAAAACATTTTGAGTAAATGTCCACCATTATTTGTTTCTGGCAGCCGCCTTTTTAAGTTGAAATCAGGCTAGTTTTGCGGCCGTCTTGGTGGTCACTTGAAGTGGTTTAATTTTGGCGTGACATTTTACACGCCGCATCATTCATTACTCGAAAAATGATGCATATGGTGCGCTTCGCCTCCTGTCATTAGCTTGTAAAATGCTAAAAATTGCCCCATTGCGTGGAATCCTGCTGAACGCCAGCAAATGTTTTAGTTGCGCTGAGGGACTTTAAATCCCACAGAGTGAGAAATCGTGTGCGTGACTGGTCATCTCCTCAGCTTCAGAAACGCTCACTAGATGTCCAACAGTGTTGACTTTTGACACTGGCAGACTCAGCTGCGTAATTCCGGGAGGGTACTGCGGATACCTATTGTCATGAAAGGGTGGGTGCGCATTCCATCTCGTGCGGGTCGCTCAAGTGTTTGTTCACAGTTCCCCGAGCGGGACCGCCGGCTCGGCGACTATTTTTAACGGCAGACGGTTCTGTGGAGGCCGGGGCTGCTGGGAAACAGGTTTCAGAACCACAATGCACTTCCTTATTCAGAAGGCATGAACAAAATTGAATATGTTTTATGATACTGCTTCCCGTCTAACTGGATTTTGGAGTCCGCACTGGGGTAAATAATTTATACGGATAATTCGTGTTCCCGTTGTTTTTCAACCACTGAAGTTGGACAAAAATTTAGCATTCCTATAGCAACCAATTCATTAGCAGGCGCCATGTACCGACCTGGACATGTGTCATGAAGCCCGCACTTTAGGGATACAGCGGGCGTAGAAAACTTGACAGAACCCTGGAATGTAATCATTTATATGTCATAGGAAGTATATTTTCAATGTCTGAAAGGGCTATTCATACTTGTGATATTGTCCAACCTTAAACAAGCCCGGGCGGGGGGACTCTGAATATTCTCACTTTGATCTGCCAGTGAATGATGTTTTTCTCTGTTCGTCTTAGATGCTTTCCCCATGCATTGTACTTAGTATATTAAAATACGCTAGCATAAGCGCGAAACTCCCTTAATCACAAAACCTGAGCACGTTTTAGCAACTTATCATAATAAAACAAAGGTTAGTTAGTTAGTTACGGGCTTTTTTATAGGGCGTTCTGTGCAAGGCACTTTTGCTCGCCTCTAAAAACAATAAAGCAAAGGGTTGGGAGTATAGTATGGCTACTTTTGTTCTTACCAGCTGTCTTGCGAGCAGTCCATTCACATTCCAATTATATTGAGCCGCACCCCCCCCCCATTTTAGTATAGAAACCATTTCTCACTTCGTTCGTTACCTGCTTCCGGCAACAACAACAGACGAAGATGAGACCGGAAAAACTGTCAGAATAGAAGCCGTTTCTGACTACGTTCGTCGCCGGCTTCTGACAACGACGACGACGAGACGAGACCGGAAAACTATCAGAAAAGAAGCCGTTTCTCACTTCGTTCGTCACCGGCTTCTGACCACGACGAGATTCGCCGAGCGGCCAGTATAGAGCCACTTGAGAAATCTCAATCCGCTTCGCTCCATGGATTTCGTTATGCAGCTCTGATAATTAAAGGGAACGTGGCACCTTTGTAACGTGATTTTAACTGAGATAGCCAAGTTGTAAAGAAAGTCGGAAAACCCGGTACTCTATATATCATTTGTCTTGGAACTCGATATTTCCGTAGAAAGAGCTAAAACCTACCCGAAATGTACATCTCGTGTATTTCTCGCCAGACGGCCATTGTTGTGAGCTGCTGGTGTGGCAACATATGCTGACGTCACGATGAGCATCGGCCAATCGAAGCCCTTGAAGCGTTTCAAGTATGGTAGTGGTTGCCAGATCGTGACATCATCCACAGGCGGATATTTATTTATTTTCCTAGAGGAGTATTTTGAAATCAAAATCTTGAGGTTATTGTACATTTTTTTAGAGAAATCATTAGTAGTTTCATTATTTTCGGCCAAAATTACGCCTAATTTCACTAAATTCCAGGATTCGGCCAGGGTGCCACATTCCCTTTAAGGACAGTTTAACACTGTTTTGACGTTTCATTAAAGGAAATGTAACACCTTGGGCGAATCCCGGAATTTAGTGGAATTAGAGCAGGGGCGCAGTCATGGGGCACAGGGGGCACGTACCCCCCCATCGGTGCCGGGGTGCCGTTTGATTGCTAGGCTGTGCAACCGTTTTGGGCCGTGCCGCTTGAAATATAGTGCCCTAAGCCGTTGAACCTTAACACGCGCATTGACGGGGGTCTGAGACACCTTTGCATTGACGGGGGGCGGGTACCCACCCCCTAAGATCTCGAGTTGCCCATCCACTTCTCCATCGAAAACATTTGCACCATTTTTTGTCAGGTCACATTTAAGGTCACGAGAGGTCAAAACATGCCGTCATAGGGATAACATGTAAATTCAGTTTTTCGGCCATTATATCTGAACAAGTAAAGATAGAGCAAAACGACTGAAACTATATGAATCCTCTCAGCAAGCCGAATCGAATGATATATAATTTGACCTTGCTAGGTCAAATCAAGGATTTGACCTGACCTGAGGTCAGGTCAGGGTAAAATTATATAAAATGCATATCATTAGAACCAAAAAGCCCAGGCGAGTCTAATGCAGCTAAAATAAGTGTTCTATCACCATCCGTTACTGAGTTATTCCGTAAAACACATTTTCCCATGTATTTCCAATGGAGAGGTCATGCCTCGTACCTGACCTTAGGTCATCGCTATCAAAAATACCGGAACATATTTTAGAGAACTCGGTGGGGCCATTATGTGATATGAGTTTCAATCGGATAAGTTCACCCTGCTCTGACTTATGCTATCTTAAACTTTTTTTGAGGTCGGGTCACTTGACCTGTACTGGTGACCTGACCTTGGATGACCTAACCTTGGATGACCTAACCTTAAAATTTTAACAGAAGTTTTAAAAATGATGAGGGAAAAGGTATGCCAAGTACGGCTGCGCTGCGCGCCGTTGTTTTTCTGCTATCTCCGAAAAACCCGAGGGGGCGGGTACCCGCCCCCCGTCAATGCGCGTGTTAATGCAACTAGATCGCATTTAGCGATAAAAACTGTTTTTGACAGTTTAGTGCCTTTTTGGTCACCTAGGACATTCTGTCGCCTTTCCAAGCACCCGGGAAGAGTATGGGCGTGTAATCTGTTTCCAGCTATTGCGTCATCGTCGCTCATAATCGTACGGGCGGAGCTAATCTGGTGCCCCTTCAGCTCATCTGGTGCCCACTGAGCTGGTATTGGCGCCTTGAGCTGATCACGTGCCCTCTAAGTTAATCTGGTGTCCCCCTGAGTCAATGTGGTGCCCCTGAGAAAATGGTTGTGCCTCTTGAACCTATATTATGCTCTCTGAGCTAGTATGATGCCTCATCATCATCCTATTTGACGTTTTAGGGCGCACCGACATCTGAGGTCATTCAGTGTATGATGCCTCCAAGCTTGCTTGATGCCCTATTGGCTGTTTAAGTGCCCCTTGAGCTCATCTGGTGCCCACTGAGCTGCTTTGGCCCCTTAAGCTGATCACGTGCTGTTAAGCTAATCTGGTGCCCATGAGCAAAGTACTGTGCCTCTTGAACTTATATTATGCTCTCTGAGCCAGTATGATGCCTCCGAGCTTGCCTGGTGCCATATTAACTGTTTTAGTGCTCTTTGAGCAGATCTGGCCTCCTGAACTGATCTCATGCCTCCCGGAGTTAATCTACTGTCCCCAGCTCCTGAGGCACCATGTGGTGCCTCTTGAGCTGATCAGGTGCCTCCTGAGCTGGTTATTGATGTCTCCTTAGATGATCTGGTGCACCTTGAGCTGATCCTGTGTTCGCTGAGCTGATCTATGCCCTGCTCTGGTCTGGAGGCTAAAAGCTGATCTGGGCCCCCGGGCTGATCGACCTGGTGCCCCCTGAGCAGATATGTTGCCCCCTTAGCTAAACTAATGCCCCCTGAGTCGATCTGGTGCCTCCTGAGTCCATCTCATTCCCTCTGAGCTAGTCTGGCGCCCCTTGACCTAGTTTGCTTTCCCCTAAGCCAATCTGGTGCCCTTTAAACTGATCTGGGCCTCCTGAATTGATTAAGTAATTTCCTCAGCAGCTCTGACGCCCTGACCTGAGCTGGACCCACTGGGGCTGATGAGGGCCCCTGAGTTAGTATGGGGCTCCTGGGCTGATTAAGTGCCTGCTGGTTTGATCTGATATCCCTGAGCTGATCTAGACCCCGCTCTGGTCTCTGATCGATCTGGTGCCCCCTGAGCAGATATATTCCTCCCTGAGCTGAACGAATGCCCCCTTGATTGATCTGGTGCCTCACGAGTCATCATTTTTCCTCCTGAACCCATCTGATACCCTCTGAGCTAGTGTGGTGGCCCCTGAGCTAATATGGTGCTCTTTAAGCTGACTTGGGCCTCCTGGGTTGATTACGTGATTTCCTGAGCAGCTCTAAAGCACTGAACTGAGCTGGGCCTTCAGAGGCTGATAAGGGCCCCTGAGCTGGAATGGGGCTCTTGAGCCTCCTGACTTGATCTGGTACCCCGAGCTGGTCTGGGTCTTGAGCTCGTTGGGGACCACTGATCTGATTCCTTGTCACCGAAGCTGAACTGGTGCCCTATGGACCGATCTGGTGTCCCCTGGGCAGCTCTGGGGCTCCTGAACTGATTGAGCCCCAGCCTGGTTAGGGGATTCTTGAGCTGATTTAGTGCCCCTGACTTGATTTTACCCCTTGGCCTGACTTGAGACCTCTGAACTGATCTGGGGCCCAAGAGCTGATCTGGGGCACAAGAGCGGATCTGGGTTCTGGTGGTACCCTGAGCTGGTACGGGCCCTGGGGGTATCCTGAGCTGATCTGAGCGCTGAGCTTGTGAGAGCCCTTTGACCCTCGCCCCGGTGGGGGGGTGTTTGAACATCTACTCGGGTCTTTCCGGAGGTCAAGTCGAATCCTAAACGGTTTTGGTCTTTCTTTAAAATGTACCAAGGGCACGAAAAGCCAGCTTTCTGTACTTTTAGATGGCGACAGAGTGTTGAATAGTGATGTCGAGCGGGCGAATCTGCTAAATATGACATTCGCAAGTAGGTTTACTGATCCCACCGTGCAGGATTATCCTGAAGCACCCATTTACGACCTGAGCTCACTCAATCACTTTGTGATTACTGAACCATATGTTCGCAACTCCTTGAATACTCTCCATGTGCATAATGCCTGTGGGCCTGATAACATTAGTGCACGAATTATAAAGGAGTGCAGTGAGCAGCTGTCGGTCCCGTTGACTATACTTTTCAGGCAGTCAGTGTCTGAAGGTGTCTTTCCGAGCAGATGGGTGGAGGCTAACATCGTGCCCATTCACAAAAAGGGGTCTAGAAAATTACCTTCAAATTATCGGTCTGTCTCACTTACCTCGCTGTTTAGAAAACTTCTCGAACGGTACGTTTGTGATGTACTTCTTTCTCACGTGCAACCAGCCCTGACTCCAAAACAGCATGGTTTTGTCCCACGCCGATCATGTGACTCAAATTTAGCTTGCCTTTTAAAAACGGCGTGGGAGTCTGTATCATTAGGCCATCAAACTGACGTTATTTATACAGACTATTCAGCGGCGTTCCAGAGCGTCAATCACAAACTTCTTATTCACAAATTGAAAAACTCTTACCAAATCTCAGGTGCGGCCCTGGAATGGCTTTCATCATATTTAGAAAATCGTAAGCAACGCGTTATTGCAAACGGAAAATGTTCTGATTGGGTCCATGTACGCACTGGAACTCCGGAAGGTGAAATTATCTCGCCTCTCCTCTTCGCCCTGTACATAAACGATCTTCCAGACAAAATTAAGACTAATTGGCTCTTATTTGCTGACGACGTAAAATTATACAACAAAATTACTTCGCAACACGACATTGAGCTCCTTCAGGACGATCTAACATCCTTAGCTGCATGGTCTGCACTTTGGAAGCTTCAACTCAATCCAGCCAAATGTAATTCGTTCACCGTGTCATTGAAACGAAAACCTATTCCAACCACATACAAAATCCAAAACTCTACTCTAGAGTAAGTGTGCAATCCGGGACCTTGGAGTGTGGTTGGATTCCAAATTGACGTCTGTAGAACACCTGAATCACATCGTTAGTAAGGCGAACAGGGCACTAGGTCTGATGACTCGGTCTCTTCAGGTTGGCCATTCAGAGGGGAGAGCGAGACGGAAGTTAAAACCCGAACCAATCATGGCGGCTTATTTTGGCAACATTCGATCTATCATGGAGTTTGGCTGCGTAATTTGGGGTGGGACTGCCAAGACTCATCTTGATAGACTGGACAAAATTCAGCATAAATTCTTGATTTGGCTCGCATCAAGCTCAACGAAAAGCTCACCATCATTTGTGTTCCATGATCAGGGGCGCAGCCAGAGCTTTCGTATGAGGGGGGCACACCAACTTTGAGGGGCACCCCGGGGAAAAAAGAGCACTTTTTAACGTAGCCTAAAAAAGTTACTATATCTTTGTTTATATCATTTTTGGGCATCTTAGGTTCAATGAAAATGCAAATAAATCATACACGGAGAAGGAAAACTCGATTAAAACCGAAAAAGGAAAATATATCACTAAAATGTCATAGAGGTAGCCAAAACACGACTGTTTTGGATAGATTTAAGGACAAATCAGCCAACTCATGCAAGTACTTAACATCAGAAATCAGCGGAGCATGTGATATCTGTTACAATGTAAAGGTTAAGGCATATTGGAGTCCAAAATTCATTTTTATGCCCACTGGTTTTGTCGTGACGAGTGAGCCCTGGCTGAACGCGGATTAAGTTATTTGCCTCTCACAATCGCCGTGGGACGAGGAGTAGCATGGTGTCGTTGGAAGAACACATTTTGGCTGCCAGAAAAATTTGGGAGATACCTTTTGAACGCGTTTTTTAAGTTCCATATTCTCAAGGCTCGGTCCCAGTTAAGAGTAAGTAAAAGGTGAACAGGCCGGTGGTTTGGATGGGGATGGTGTGACAGGGCTGAAAATTGTGAAAACTAGTTCTTCATTTAAATTAATTAGTAGACATCCTGGTTTAGGGCACTGTGCTCTGAGCTCAGGGGCACATGCCTTTTATCATCCCTTCCTAGAATCCACCAGTATAATAAGCAATTTATATAACCAGGGGTGCCTAGGTATCACAAGCCGTTTTAGAGATTCTTCATTCCTCGTTAGCCCCGTTTTACAAGAGGAGTTTCCATTGTGTTCTTATTCCCCATCTATTCAAGACCAGCTCTGGGGCCCCCAAGTGTAGATCAGAGGACTCCAGAGCAGCTCCCCAGCCCCCCAGTTGTGCCTCCAGGGACTAGACTAGCTCAGTGACCCCGCCCCGTGATGATGGGAGTTGGCCTTGTGTTCTTATTATCTGTCTATTCAAGACCACCTCAGGGGCCCCTGATGTAGATCAGGGCCAGAGCAGCTCATGCTTCACCCAGGGACTAGACTAGCTCATTGGCCCTAGAGATGAGGTCATCAGACTAGCTCAATGGGCCACAGATAGGCTCATAGGGCCTTAAACCAGTTCAAGAAACCCCAGAACAGTTTAAGGCGCCAGATCACTTCAGGGGGCCTCAAGCCAATTTAAGGGGCTCTAACAAGCTCAGCACCCAGACCAGCTCAGGGTACCCTCAGAACCTAGACCCTCTCTTGGGCCCCAGATCAGTTCAGGGGCCTCAAGTCAGGTCAGGGGGCAAGATCAAGTCAGGGGCACTAGTTTAGCTCAGGAATCCCTCACCAGCTCGGGGCTCAAGCAGTTCAAAAGCCCCAGAGCTGCTCAGGGGACACCAGATCGGCCCATAGGGCACCAGATCAGCCTCGGGGACAAACAATCAGATCAGTGGTCCCCGACTAGCTCGGGGCCCAGATCAGCTCGGGAATACAAGATCAAGTCAGGAGGCACTTAATCAGCTCAGGAGCCCCATACCATCTCAGGGGCCCTCATCAGCCTGTGTGGGCCCAGCTCAGCTCAGGGCTTTAGGAGCTGCTCATGAAATCACGCAAGGAGGCTCAGATCGCTTAAAGGGCACCAGATTAGCTCAGGGGGCACCAGGCTAGCTCAGAGGGCATCAGATGGGCTCAGGAGGCACCAGATCGACTAAGGGGCATTAGTGCAGCTCGGGTGGCAACAGATCGATCCGCTCGGGGGCCAGATCAGCTCCCAGCCCCCCCATACTATGGCAGGAGCCTAAATCAGCTCGGGGACACAAGGTGGGCTCAGGGCCCACTAAACCAGCTCAGGGGGCATCAGGCCATCTAAGGAGACATCAAATAATCAGCTGAGGGGCACCTAATCAGCTAAAGAGGCACCATTTTTTACTTAGGAGACAGAATCAACTTGGGGAGCCATGACATCAGCTCGGGGGCCCGAATCAGCTCAAAGGGCACTAAATCAGCTATTAGGTCACCAAGCAAGCTCGGAGGCATTAGACTAACTCAGAGGGCATTATATAGGTTCAGGAGGCACAATTATTTGCTCAGTGGGGCACTCGATTGACTCAGATCAGCTTAGAGGGCAAGTAATCAGCTCAAGGGGCCAAGACCAGCTGAGAGGCCACGAGATGAGCTCAAGGAGCACCAGATTAGCTTCACCCGTACGATTATTGGCGACGATAAGGCATTAGGTAGACACATACTAGGTGCCCATACTCTTCCCGGGTGCTTGGAAAGGCGACAGAATACCCTAGCTGACCGAAAAAGGTATTAAGTTGTCCAACAATAGTTTCAATCACTACATGCGGTCCAGTTTCATCTAGGTTCGACGGCGTAGGGCACTAAATGTCGAGCGGCACGGCCCAAATTTGGTACACCACCTGGAATTCAAAAGGGCACCTCGGCAGTGGTGGAGGCACGTGCCCCCTGTGCCCCCCTGGCTGCACCCCTGGACAGTATATCGACTCCGGAAGGCATTAAATAAGCTCAGGGGGTCCGGATCAGCTCAAGGGGCACTAAAACAGCTAAAAGGACACCAGGTAAGCTCGGAGGCATCAAACTAACTCAGAGAGTATTAGGTATATAGGCTCAGAAGGCACACTTATTTTCTCAGGGGGCACCAGATTGACAACGAGGGCACCAGATCAGCTCAGAGGGCACATGATCAGCTCCAGGGGGCGCCAGATGAGCTCCGCCCGTACGATTATTGACGACAAGGAGGCATTATCTGGAAACGGATTACGTGCCTATACTCTTTCTGGGTGCTTGGAAAGGCGACAAAATGCCCTAGCTGACCAAAAAGGCACCCAATTGTCAAACAATAGTTGAAATCGCTAAATGCAGTCTAGTTACATCTAGGTTCAATGACGTAGGGCACTAAATTTCGAACGACTCGGCCCAAAGGGGGTACACCACCTGGCAATCAAAAGGGCACCTGGCACCGATGGGGGCACGTGTGCCCCCTGTGCCCCCTGGAGAGTAGATAAACTCTGGGAGGCATTAAATAAATTTAGGGGGCCCGGAACAGCTCAAGAGGCACTAAAACAGCTAATAGGGCACCAGGCAACCTCGGAGGCATCAGACTAACTTAGAGAGCACTATATAGGTTCAGAAGGCACAATTATTTATTCAGGGAGAGGGGCACCAGATTGACTACGAGGGCATCAGATCAGCTCAGAAGGCACATGATCACCTCCAGGGGGCACCAGATGAGCTCCACCCGTACGATTATTGGGGACGATGAGGCATTATCTGGAAACGGATTACGTGCCTATACTTTTCCCGGGTGCTTGAAAAGGCGGCAGAATGCCCTCACTGACCAAAAAGGCACTTAATTGTCAAACAATAGTTTAAATCGCTAAATGCAGTCTAGTTCCAACTAGGCTCAACGGCGTAGGGCACTAAATTTCGAGCGGCACGGCTCAAAGAGGGCACACCACCTGGCAATCAAAAGGGCACCCCGGCACTGATGGGGGGCACGTGCCCCCTGTGCCCCCCTGGCTGCGCCCCTGACCATGATCTTTTGGCTACATTCAAAATAAACACTCTGGCTAATCGACGACTACAATATGATATCCTTTTTCGCACACAAAATTATCTCCGGCAAAATAGACTCCGGCCTTTCTGCTCGGTAATTTCACTTTTCATGTCCCAGGAAGGAACACAAGGGCAATGTTCGGCAGTATGCTTTATGTTCCATTTGGAAGGGTAGAAACTGTGAGGCGTGGATTGTGTTGTCGCTCGACCACTAATTTTAACTCGTATCTGACGGAATGTCCACTTTCCAACCTTTTTAGATCTTCGTTTGGTCAGTTTAGAGCACAGGTTGGCTGATATATTAAGTCGCTGCCTGCGAGTTGAGCAAAGTGGACTTTTTAACTCTTTGATATTCATATGTTTACTGTTTTAAGTGCATATTTTAGTCAGCTCGCAATGTGATTGGTGTTTGTAGTTTGTTGACTCCTCATTTTTACCTGTAGTTGTATGTGACCTGTTTACCGTGATCATGTTTTATGATTCCTGACTTGAGCTTTTATTGGGGTATGACCCTGTTGCTCATATAGTACTAATAAATAAATGAAATAAATAAATAAATAGTTCGAAAAACAGCGGAGCGAAGCGCCGCCTACTTGGTACACATTATCCTTGTTTATTTTGCTATCCCGCATAGGGGCAGAGTTCGAGGGGGTGTTCAAACACCCCCACTAGGGCGAAGGTGGCTCGGAGGCCCACCGGGGCGGGTGTTAAGTTGACCTGAGCCCCCCTCTTCCCCTGAGGTGATTTGGCGCCTTAAATTGTTCTGGGACTCCTTGAGCTGGTTCAAGGCCCTATGAGCCTATCTGGGGCCCATTGAGCTAATCTGATGACCCCATCTCTGGGGCCACGGCCCCTTGAGCTGGTCTTGAATAGATGGGGAATAAGAACACAATGCAAACTCTCCTTGTAAAATGGAGCTAACGAGGAATGAACCATCGTTAAAACGGCTTGCGATGCCCAGGCACCCCTGGTTATATAAATTGCTTATTATACTGGTGTATTCTGGGAAGGGGGTGATAAAAAGGCATGTGCCCCTGAGCTCAGAGCACAGTCCTTTAAATCAGGATTTCTACTAATTATTTTAAATGAAGAACTAGATTTCACCATTTTCAGCCCTGTCACATCATTTCCAACAAAACCCCCGGCCTGTTCACCTATTCCTTACTCCAACTGGGACCGGTCCTTGAAAATGTGGAACTTTATAAACGCGTTAAAAAGTTATCTCCCAAATTATTCCAGCAGCAAAAATTGTATTCTTCCAATGTCACTAGGCCACTCCTCCTCCCACGTTCATTGCGGGAACCGAGGAATTTAATTCGTGTTCAACCAGGGCTCACTCGTCACGGCAAAACCAGAGGGCATAACAAATGAATTTTCGACTCCAATGTCTTACCTTGCGCATAGTCACGCTTGGGAATGAGGTGGCTTAGTGGATAGCACCCTTGTCTTCTAAGCCACCAGTCCCGGGTTCAAGTCCCGGTGGAGCCCCTGAATAAGTCGATCTGATCCCCAAAATCCCTTCCAACAGGGTGAGAGTTGGCGACGCCGTATGACCCTGGCAGTTGGTGCGTCGTTAAACCCCAACAATTATATATCACAGGCTCTACTGATTTCTCTGATGTTAGGTACTTGCATGACTTGGCTGATTTTTTTCTTGAATGTATCCGAAACAGTCGTGTTTTGGCTACTTACATGAGATTTCGGTGATACTTTTTTCGGTTTTAATCGAGTTTTCCTTCTCCGTGAATGCTTCATTGGTATTTTTCAACCAAAATTACCCAAAAATTGATATAAATTAAGATATAGTAAAATTTTAAGTTACATTAAAAAAGTGCCTTTTTTCTCCCGGCGTGCCCCTTTGAAGTGGTGTCCCCCCATACCAAAGGTCTGGCTGCGCCCCTGAATTAAAGGTATTTTTAGTAAAAAATCATGAAGACGTCCAATATTTGTTTGTAAAAATGTACAACAAACTCAATATTTTTCTTTTTTAACATGCTCCTCAAGGGAAAAAACAAACCTCTGCCTGTGGATGACGTAATGATCTGGCCACTTCTGCCATATTCAATAGGCTTCAAGGGTTTCAATCGGCTGACTACTCATCGTGACGTCATAATGTCGTCATGCCAACAACTGACAACTGTGGCCGGCCGCTTGGGTGCATTTCAGGTAGGTTTTTAGCTTTTCTCTGCGGAAATTGTAGTTTTAATACATGTGATATATTGGGTACCGGGTTTTCCGGCATGCTTTACAACTTCGCTATCTCATTTAAAATCACGTTTATAAAGGAGCCACATTCCCTTTAAGGAGGGGGTGGTTGCCCGGCACCCTAAAACATGTAATTCTGCAAATCCATGCTCTCAGAAGCATGTATGCAAGCATTTTACAGACTGTTTGGCAGGTATTATACCCAGGTTGCCTTGGAGAAACATATCCTGAGTCATGGCGCGCACTGAACCAGTTTACCCCCAATGGTGTGTTTTAACCGAATGCATTGATATACAAATATTAGAAAGCAATCAAGGAAAGGATGTGGATGATGCACGGGAATAGACATTATGGTTTTTGTCCATATTTAAAAAGTGTCATCGCATTTAGTCATCAAGGGTGTGCGCTTAATTTTTGTGTTATATTAACGCCCATGTTATTTCATGCCAGCGTGCATGGTTGAAAAATTCCGTGAGAATATATACAATAGCAATATGTATAATTATAATTCATACATATTGTTATTGGATATATTCTCACGATTTTCTTCAACCATGCAGCTTTGCAATATGACACTCTTTCCATGAATACTATCACTTAACACGCGCATTGACGGGGGTCTGAGCCACCTTCACTTTGACGGGGGGCCGGGTACCCGCCCCCTAAGATCTCGAGAACCACGATAGGTAGCGAAAAACGGTAAACGGTGTTGGGTTGCCCATCCACTTCTCCATCGAAAACAATCAAACCATTTTTTTGTCAGTTCACATTTAAGGTCACGAGAGGTCAATACATGCCGTCATAGGGATAACATGTAAATTAAGTTTTTCGGCCATTTCATCTGGACAAGTAAAGATAGAGCAAAACGACTTAAACTATATGAATCCTTTCAGCAAGCCGAATCGAATGATATATAATTTGACCTTGCTAGGTCAAATCAAGGATTTGACCTGACCTGAGGTCAGGTCAGGGTAAAATTATATAAAATGCATACCATTAGAACCGCAAAGCACAGGCGAGTCTAATGCAGCTAAAATAAATGCTCTATCTATCACCATCCGTGACTGAGTTATTCCGTAAAAACAATTTTTCCCATGTATTTCTATGGAGAGGTCATGCCTCGTACCTAACCTTAGGTCATCGATATCAAAAATACCGGAACATATTTTAGAGAACTCGGTGGGGCCATTATGTGATATGAGTTTCAATCGGATAAGTTCACCCTGCTCCGACTTATGTTTTTTTACTTTTTTTTGAGGTCGGGTCACTTGACCTGTACTGGTGACCTGACCTGAGATGACCTAAGGTTAAAGTTTTCACAGAAAGTGTCAAAATGATGAGGTAAAAGGTGTGCCAAGTACGGCGGCGCTACGCGCCGCCGTTTTTCTGCTATCTCCGAAAAACCCGAGGGGGGGCGGGTACCCGCCTCCCCGTCAATGCGCGTGTTAACAATGATTCAACGATTATGAACCACTTTTCGTGGTGTAACAGAGCATGTGTGATGATGCCTCTCTCGCTTCTATTGCCGGTACTTCCTTGAGCGAGGTATCGTTGACGTAGTACCATCGATCTTCCGACTGGTTCTAGCAGAAGGCAGTGTAGTCGCCGGTCTTAAAATATTGTCAAAATCGTATGTCTAAATTACGAATCGATGTAGTGAATGTCATCATCTTAAAGATGATTAGGAAAACAATTGCGTTTTTTTCGCTCACAAGTCTTAAACAGAGTGCATTTGTTAGGATAAAACATAGCGTTAACTCTGACGAAGTGTAAAAACTGCATCCATGATGAACTGCCGAGGATGAGGATGATTAGATCCGTTACTTGCCCAGTAACGGATCTAATCAAAATGCTGGGGAGACTATCTAGGTAAAACCGTGATTTTCTTTTTTAGAAACGACCAAAATCTGACAGGGTGGATAAGATCTGGCTGTTGGCGAGAAAGAAGAGGAGGGGACTCGGCTAGGCGATCTCAACTGGACATCACTCAAGACAAGACGCGAAATCCACAAACTGCAGTTCAGTGGCTGATCTAGCCGGTCGGTTTGGGAGGGGCAAACCAAAGTCGAAAAGAAAAAAAGAAGAAAAAACGTCACGCAGAAAAAATATGCAATATAATATTATTTGCCGGTATAATTTTGGGTATTTCAGGCGAAAAGCAAGAAAAAAACGTCACAGGGTGAAAAATATGGCCTCGAGATACTTTTTTCCTATCCAAGGCCCAATATTTACACTGAACTTAACTGGTTCTGTTTGAAGTTGAGAGTTGGAGCACCAAAATCTTGCTTATTAGCAAAAAAGGAGTCGGGCAAAAAGGAGGTCGATCGCTTTGGGGGAAACATAGTTTTGCCCCCCGTTTTTCCGTTTGGGAGGGGGGAGCAAATGTCTTTTTGCCCCCCTGGATCCGCCACTGCTGCAGTTCTTCCACCTCACCCATGGACATTTGCGCAACTATATCCAAAACATTTTACATAATTGGAGGCAGAACAATACGGACAGATCACTCCGAAAAGCGCACCAAAGAACTGAATTAATGCAAGGAACAACAAACTCCAAAATATATTTTCTGCCAGTCACAACTAAAATTTTAAACGAACTGCCAGAACAAATCAGGGTAAACTTATCAAATAAACCCTTCGAAAAACAAGTGGGAGAACATTTGCTAAGTAGGCAACCACCCAAGCATTATGAATATGGCTCAAAATCCTAAGCTCCTTCTTGATGTCATTGAGATTTAAGAGACGGCATGTCAAAACTGAACGCCCAGGCAAATCAAGTCCAAAGATTTGCATCGCCCTTCTGCATTTGTGGCTATAACAACGAAGAGACCAAAACTAATTTTTGTGCTGCCCAAGAAAAGCAAATCATCGAAGTTTAGTAGAACATAACATTGGTCAAATTATCGGCACAAGTTTTACAGCCCTGAACAATAGACAAGAGCTAGATATCCTACTTTACGGAAACTCACCAAGTGATAAGGAGGGTCATGCAGTAGCACGCAAAACCATTGAATTCATAATCAATAGCAAGATATTTGAACTGAGTTTGCCATTCTATCGTCACACTTTGTTTTGTACCACTTGGTCCTGAACAAATCAGCCTAGCCTATTTGATTGAACTATGTAAGGTGTTATTTCTACCACTCCTGATTCCAAGAAGTGTCAGGGTGACTAAAAAGTCGTGGCGGGAAGAAAACAAGCTCGTCCCCGTCGTCTCGCCGCTCCTGCTGCGATCCCCTGTGGAGTTGTCTGGGTGGGATCGAACCTACTCACAGGTGCATGTGCGTGGCCATTATAGTCAACTGAAAGCGAGTCGCCAAAATAGTGTCGTCGGTCAATGATTTGACAGTCTGAGGCCTCCCTCTTTTGTAAAAGGGTCGAATGATACCCAGCCGTGCTCTTCGTATCCCACAGCTTGTACAAATACGTATTTCACCATGCTCAGTGCCTCAACACATTCATCCACAGGCTAATGACACATGCTATGATGTATATCACATGATGGGCCATCCGAGCGCTACCAACAACATTTCGATGTTTTTATATCGATGGCCTAGGGCCAGATAAGGACCATGACCTCTCCATTGAAAATGCATGGGAAAAACGGGAATTTGGCGAAAAATGGCTCACTTTATGTAGACACAGCTCAGAATTTCTTATTTGGTTAAATAATCACTCTACTCAACAATGTGACTCTATATCTTATGACTCGCTTTTGAACCATTTCGGCCTCCCATCACTTGCTGCACGCAGGCTTCAGTTCGATCTAATTTTCCTAAAAAGTATCTTTCCAGGTAAGATTCACTCCATCGACCTACTAAATTGTTTCCGCTTGCATATCCCATCCCGGCTCACTCGCTCCTTTCGACTCTTCGCTGAGCGCCGCGGCCGTGTCAGCACTGTCAACGGGGGGGATTTTCTGTAGGGTGCCGAGAAGCATGAACACATTTCTAGCCGCTTCCGGGGCCGACTTCTTTTGTGATGATTTTAATACTTTCAAGACATGTGTGGTGAGATTTGTAAATGCTCGGTAGGAACTGCACTATCAGCTCTTATCTGTTTTTTATGTTTCTGTGTTTTTTATATTTATATATTTTACCTTTTGCCGTTTTTAGGAAGTACACTGTCTCGATTCTTGTGATTTAAATAGCCTTTTTTAATGCTTTGACTTCGCCTGTGAGTGGATTTTATCTGTTGGCGATTATTTTTAATAAATAAAATAAATACCTTCATATTATTCATATCATAATATCTCAGGCTCTTTCTCAGGTTCATGCTGCAATTTTGGGCCTGTGACCTCTGAGAGGACATATTGGGCTACTAAAGCAGGTTTTCAGACTTGGGTCAATACATTTGTAAGAGAATGTGATAAAGCTTTTATCTTGATACGATTACGTTTAAATTGTAATTGCGAGTCGATTGATATATGCATATTGACTATGCTATGCCAAATGATGGCATTGACCTGACCTCTGGTCAGGTCATTTTTGCTTTGATCTCGTATAGTCCTATCATACATTGTTCCATTTGCTGTAACGAGAGGAAGCGAATGGTGCCTAAAAATTGATTCTAGCTCAACTCTGTCAGACGTCATAGCCCATAAACTCTTCAATAACATGCCACCTTCTTTGGCCTGTCATGACCTAAATATTGAACTGAGGAAAAAATGGCTGATGTGGTTGCTTCTTGATTTTTTTGTGAGTTATCCACCAGCTTTGGCATTTTTCGCTATCCCGCATAGGAGCCAAGTTCGAGGGAGGGAGGTTTCACCCCCCCCCACCAGGGCGAAAGTGGCTCGGAGGTCTGCCGGGGCGTGCGTTAAGTGTAGGCTCTTGCTAGGACTTCTCTTAATCGTAAAGGCTACATGACCTGTCGGCCGTTCAGAGAGGATGACTTGCCCGCGATTTTCTTTTGAAATTATTTCGGCTTGCACTCAGCGGCTCAAATCCCCTCCCAGCACCTCCTCCTCTCTTCCCCTTCAGCCCCACGCCTCACGTCCTCCGGCCTGACCGAGACCCTAAGCCGCAACTCCTGTGGTATGTCAACAGGGGCATCGGTGTTTGTTCAAATCTGCTCGGACCGTCTTTAAGGGTGCGTTGTCAATGTTAACCCTATGGGAGCATATTTCGTGAAATATCTCGTAAAGTAACGAGGCTATCGTCGTGATTTTTTCACCAGAAGTAGATAACAAGTGTATCCTTACGACAGTTGCTTTTCAAGCCTGATACATTTCTAGTTTTTGTACAATTTGACTTTCTTTTTCAAATTTTTCAAACTTAAAGTTTGAATAACTTTTTACAAGATATAATCATTGAGATGGTGTGGGTGGGCCTATGTTCTAGGAGCCAGTCTCCACAACTCTGTTGTTGTACTTTTTGAATTTTTGCCTTATAAGAAAGATATCAGAAGCTAAAATTTGAAAGCGTTTTCCAAAAATTCAGGGTAAAAATCGGAAAAACGGAAACAACAGAGTTTTGCGGCTATCTCCTCTGTACAATTTCCATACAGAATCAAAACCAAAAAGGCTCGGCGAAAAAGTTATTTCAAGTTTTATAAAACTTTCCCAATAGATGGCACTGGCAGTACCGGATTCGCATGAGTGGCCGCTGTGGTATGTCTGTTCATTCATGCTTTGGTGAATGGGACGGGAGCAGTGGCACAGCCAGAAATTCATGAAGGTAGTTGATAGCAGAGAATCTGCAGTTTGAAGTCAAAGTGAATACATTCACGAACGCTGATAGGAAATATTGAACAAAAGGAGAGCCTATGGCCTGGTCACCCCTGGCCACGCCACTGGCACACGGACACTTGTTTACCGGCGTCACCGTTGCCTCTGCGCCCCGGGCGCGCGCCAGTCACGTGGCAGCCGACTGGGGACATGAAACAGCTGCTCAGACCCTGCTGAGTGGACAAGGACGTCTCATTGAGCAGTGCCGGATCTAGCCAGTCGGTTTGGGGGGCAAGCCAAAGTCGCAACCAAAAAAACGTCACGGTGTGAAAAATGTTGCTGCAATATAACTTGATGGTAACTTTTGGGGATATCCAAGGCGAAAGGCAAACAAAACAGTGACGGAGTGAAAAATATACGCACAAGATGGTTGGGTTTTGTTATCCATAGCCCAATGTTTACACTAAAGTTGACTGGTTCTGTTTGAAGTTTAGAGTTAAAGGACCAAAAATTTTGCTTATGAACTCAAGAGGAGTCAGGGCAAAAGGAGGTGGATCGCTGTGTGTGTGTGTGTGTGTTTGGGGGTGGGGGCAAAAACGTAGTTTATTCCGAGCTTTCCCGTTGGGGGGGGTTGAATTCCTTTTGCCCCTCCCTTCTGGATCCGTCACAGCCATAGAGTTTTCATGGACTTTGACTACCGTGTTTTCAAATCAAGTATTTGAAATGGGGAAATATGAAGGCATTGTAAAGAAAAACAATGGGTTTGACCCTTACTAATATTACATGATCCCGGGCATCAAAACTGGTTCGGTTTTTACCGCCCCTCACATTCAGTAATCTCAGCAAGGTGTTCTCTTATTGGATTGATAATCTAAGCAAGTAAAAGGTCAGCTACAATGATGTTTCAATGAGTTTTTGTCTTTGAAAAACTGCCAGCAATCTATAAGGGTGCCTCGTACCTCCTCGTACCCAGAAGTGAAATCTAGCAGCTGATGTTCCATAATTTTAAGTCAGTCTAACAATTTGCTGTCCCTCAAAAACCATGATCAGTGCTTTTACAATCACCAGACTGAGCTCGAAAGCATCAGACTTCACCCGACCAATTATCCAATCATGATCGATGATATTTCTGTAACTTCTGTATTCCATTACCCAGAGAAATAGCAACTTGTTTTATAAAATAATATTGTGGTAATGAGACGAAAATAGTTGATTTCGGCTTGCAAACCTTTCCCAGAAAAAATATGTGGGAATTTTAGAATGACTAAACTACCGTGGAGAGAGAGAGAGAGAGAGAGAGAGAGAGAGAGAGGGGGGGGAGACAAAAAGTCAGACGGGAGTGTTTGCCTGTACAAGGGAGCCTTGCTCAGGGGATGATTTTTAGGTCGAAAACAGTCGAAGCTAGGCCATAGCAAAATTCGGATTTTTTAATGGGACTGGTGTTTTAAATCAAAACAATCATGCTTTATTTTTGGGCTGTAAAACACACCATGAATAGAATAAAACAATTTTGAAATTGGGTAGGAGTAAGAAATTGGGACAACACTTTTCAGTTATCACACATTTTTATTTCCTAAGAAGCAGGGGTGTCGCTACTGAATTTTTGCAGGGGACGGACCCAGGCTGCTGCTGACCGGGGGAGGCGAATTTTGAGCATATTCGGTACTTGAAAGCATTATTGACGATTGACCCAAAAATTTTGGGGGCCATCCCCCCTGGTTGGCAAACAGGGAGACGCGTCCCCCTGCTTTCGGCGCCTATGCTAAGAGTCACATTAAAAACATGAATGGAGCTTTGCGAATTCTACCTGGATTTTTACTTTACGATTGCTGTAATTATCTAATTATATGACTGACTAATATATCATAGCATGATCAGAGGGACAGAGGATCATACTGAGCCGATGGCTACCACATGGTGTTATGTTTTGAACCCCAAAATAGTCACTTATGTTAAGACCCTACTCCGTCAACGTCATGGATGCGGTTTTATGCCTATGCAACAATACCGGAAATCATGAATCTCCCGATGTGATACTTGTTCCAATTGGTCCCATAGATCCGACGGGTGGAGTTTATTCTTCATGGCATCCAAAATAGATTCAGCACAAAGTCGTAATTTGTAAAATGCATTCCTGCGTTCAATTCCTTGCTGTCGCTCGGAAGCTCATTCCGTCTGGTGACCACATTTCAATCACATCCTTTCTTTCAAGTATTACGTTCTCTTGTGGACCAGTGAGAGTACCTAAAAGGCTGAAATCACAAAAAGAGCCTCTGCTGAGGCTAGGCCACTTCACTTCCAGCAAAAATTTATATTTCTTTCTTAACACGCGCCCCGCTGGGGTCCCTTGCATGACGCGCCCCGCTGGGGGTTTCGCCCCCTCCGTATCTCGTTCCCCACGAAAGCTAAAGGAAAATTACAGGCGACGTTCGAAAGCTCTTGACAAGACGAAGAGATTTATGGGAATAATTTTTTATGTCAGGTCAATATTGAGGTCAGCATAGGTCAAAGAAGGCTTCATAGGCTTACCACAGAGCAGTGTAAGTTTCCCTCTCTAGATCTACCCTCAGGGGTGCTAGAGCAAATATTTATGCATCATTGGATTCCTCTCATCGCGGCAAATCGAATGATGTATAATATGACCTTGCTAGGTCAAATAGTCAAAATGACCTGACCTCGACCTAGGTCCGGGTCACAGAGTGACCTGATATGGTCATGCTGCATATCAATCGACTCCACGTGAAAATATAAGCACAATGCAAGCAAAATGGGAGCTTTATCCCAATTCAGTGAGAAGTTGTTGGCAAAACAATCAGTGTACGCTCCTGTGACCTGACATGACCTTTGAGAGGTCAGATGGTCAAAAACTCAACTTTATGGTCAGGATCCTGGTAAGAGTACACGGTTTGAAAATTTTCAGCTTTATCTATCCAGAATTTACGGTAAACGAGTCCATTCTATTTTCACCATAGAGGCATTCCAGTACAGATCGACAAGTGCATAACACCGACCCCCTCCGATTTTCTTGAAAATTGGTAAATGGGGTTATCAGGTGCTCTGAATTCACCTGTCCAATTTTCAGTTCAATCCGATCAACGGTTTTTGAGTTATAGCCTCGGGCATTTTAGGATAGTCGCAGGACAAGGGTATTTTCAGCACGCTTACATACCATAAAGAATAAACGAAATTGTGCATAACTGTATATTTTTAGAATCCTAATTGTATCACCAACCTAGCCCAATAGCTAGTTTTTGAAAAATTGAAAAATTTCCTTTTCAAATTTTTTTTTCAATAAATTAATTCAATATTCTATATCGAGCCCAGTTAAAAATATTTTTATTATCTCAAAATGCTGCTGCATGTGTTCAAAGTTGATGTGCAAAAATTAGAGACAGGTCTTTTTCCAAAATGTCTTAAAATGTTATTTTTCTGGTTATGATCGGAGTATAATTGTCTTATGCATGGTATAAAGGGCTGTTCATATATGTCAGCGAGAAAAGAGGGGGAGGGGGTTTGGATCTTTTTTCTGAAGAAGGGGGAGGGGTCTGGCTTTCTCTGTTGAGGGGGGTGACAAATCATCGGCTGTCATGGAATTGTTTTATTGAGCAAGAACTGTGCAGGCCCAGGGTAGTTAAAGAACGGGTACTTCAGTGTTTCGTAGTCAATGTTTTGTAGCCACACCCAGTGTCCACCGCTACCAGC
The DNA here is from genome assembly GCA_034440635.1 of Lepas anatifera. Classification (NCBI taxonomy): domain Eukaryota; kingdom Metazoa; phylum Arthropoda; class Thecostraca; family Lepadidae; genus Lepas; species Lepas anatifera. The sequence goes on along the minus strand of JAOTON010001915.1, from coordinate 649,336 downwards.
TGCCCTCTATGCACAAATAGAGGCTGCTACGACTACTACCGCCTGGGTTTGTGTTCCAGGTAGAACTCAGTACATGGCACGCGATTGAATTGCTACATTAGTACAAATACCGAGTGTGTTTGGTTGGATTGTTTATTTTTACACACGAAAATCAATCATTTCGGCATCCTGATTGCAAAATCACACAATGCATAAATGCATAAATCACACAGTCGAACCACGACGGCACACCCTCACCTCCCGTCCCTCCTGACCAGACAATGCTGCAACCCTAGCCAGGACCGTACTTACTGGTATAAAACTGTGTATATCCCGTGTCCCCTTTATCGCCAGGGCTTTGCGAAACCGACCCTTCAGCTTCTCGGTCGCCTGCTCTACCTGTACCTTACCAACGTAAATGCAGAGAATCGATGTTTTGAATTTTTCTGTAAGGAATTTATACATGTCACGGGCATTGATCTGATCCGTGTAGGGCCGCCGAAGACTTTCATGCGCCGTCGCTCTCTTTGATGGTACCGCCCACGCCGTCACAAGCACTTTTTCCATGTGAAGTTGCAAAGAAATTCCAGTCACACTTCACACCAAAATCCTCCTCGTAGTGGCAGACGTTCAGGAAGTTAAATCTATTTTTGTACTGACCAGCACAGCCATCAGAGAAGAAGTGAATCGTATGAAGATTGGGAACGTGGACCTTCAGTGCTGGCATTAGTTCTGTCGGGAATGCGTGTACAGTGCTTGTTATGTTTTTGGTTGTTTCTGATATGATACAAAAGCTTTGGTGACGCTGACCTCCTTCTTCACGCCAGTAAACAACAAAGGGGTGAACTGTGCACTGCCGTGCATCCCAGTGAGGGCTCTGAACCTCGTCCTGCAAAACGAAAGTGTAGTTTTGTGAGAAATCTCCAACTACTACCGTCTCACCTGGGGCCAGGGTGTCCTTCATCTCCCGGAAAGTCTTACTTTGGTGATGCGAGACAAAGTGATGTTTCGTCAACTTCACTACAGCCCTGGCTAGGTTTTGCAGGAACTTGACTCGTGTTTCAACCACATCGATCAGTTCACAGCGATCTGTGCTGACCCACTGTTTGTACCTTTGCTCAAATTCATAATTATCCTCCTCAGTATCCTGCTCTAGTTCTAAAAAAGTCTAACACACCCTCTTCTCCCGGACAGTTTCCGCACCTACCCATCATACACTCCTCAGCATCGCAATCACACACAGCATAATCAATAAGATCATGGTAAGTCAATTTCTTTCCAAATGACTCCACCATCAGTTTTATATTTTGATGGTGGAGACAAACGCACACTGTGTGCGTGCCGCTGCTCCCAGCCGAGACACAGTGCTTGGGACGAAGCGAGTAGAATGATGAGAAGCTCACATGCGGATTCTCCGGGTCATCTTTGTACATTTTATACACCTCACTCAAGGTCCCCAGAATCAGGCGTTTTTGGACTTTTTCTCTCAAACCGTCCGGGTTCCGCACAGAGACAAAGTCCTTCACACCGGGACACATTCTGCTCACGGAATCCGACTCGTAGAATTCGACAACCTTCTGTTTCACACTTGATTCTATAACACTGCCCTTGTGCATGTTGTGTATGTCAGGTAACAGTCCTACGTCATTCTTTAACTTGCGAGCCTTTCTCGCCATGTATAGGCTAGTTCCGAAGAACTTCGCCGTCTGCTCCAGCGAGAACGGGGAAAGTGTTAGAATTTGCAGCCGCCGCTTGTAGTCCGTAGTTCCACAGAACTCTAGTTTCAGTCGCTGCATTAAATCGTCATATCTGGAAAGGCAAAATCGATCAAAAAAATTATCACTCTTTGCAAGTCTAAAATGAAAATAAAGCACATCTCTTGCTTTGCAAGGTAGATAATAATTTTCCCTCTCAACATTCGATGTACGTACTCATTTGGTACAATTATGAGCGCACAATAGATAATTCTCTGAAGATAGGGTTATAACTGATAAAGTTGTCGCATTTGGTTCACAGTGCCTAAAAACTGGGACGAAGTACTATAATAAGCTCCTACCTTGCGAGCAAATCATCGGCTTCATCCCGTCGTCTCTTTACGGGTGTCGCTTCTGGTGTAGGAACATCGACTCCCAACGAGGTGGAAAGCTTTCGCTTCAGAATGCGCGTGGTACTTTTCAACTTTTGCTGTCCTAAGTCTCTTTTCTGCGGCACTGATAATCCACCTACAGAAAATGGTGAAGGCAATTAAGAGCGAAAGCATTGCATATATTTTGCACATGAGCTTGAAGAACGACGTCGTACACTCTTAGTTTATGTTCTAATATGTACGCCGAGTCAGATTCCAAAGTAGTTACGAAGAGAAAGATACCTGAAGTCGTTGAGGTCGTAAGTGCAACACAAAATACAATGTTGCACAAAATTGGTTATTGAAAAAATATTGTTACGATTTGGAACGCGTCCTCCCAACACCAAACCACCTTGAACCACCCTGTTTGGATACATCATTGTGAATGTTGTACACCAGTAAACACAGAAAACGTACCTGATCTCAATGGTGTTTGGTCTAGCACCTGCAAAGCTTGTCCAGTATCTTCCATATCCACCTCTGGCCTCGCCTCATCTTGGCTCTCTACTTGGCTGCTTGACGAGCTAACTAATAATGGAGAATCAGACTCTTCGTTTTCTGAGATATCTGGTAAACTATGCGGATCCTTCGTCAGCCTTTTGCGACAAGAGACACAAAGGTACGTCTTCTTCCCGATTCTTTCATCATTAACAGCACTAATCAATGCGGCTGATACTACTTGCACGCCTCGGAGACGCTTAGCCTTGTGCAACTGAAATGGGTCGGAGCAATAGTTTCTATTTTGTTTGGTCTTCATTTTCGGCCGAATGGACCACTCCGCCTACTACCCACAGCAGCAGACAATAGACTGGCACCAGCAGCGCTAGAGGCGGTACCTCCGAACAGAAACCCCAGACCGAAACCACAGTGTTAGGATCCTATTGCTTTTACAGCTGAAGACAGCTGAGATCGCAGAGTTTCTGTTTACGAGTGACAGACAATACCGGTGGGTTTCGCATGGCTTTATCTCGCCAACACCGAGCATCGACAGGGCGTGAATCGGAGCTGGACACGTCATAAATATCTTTCAAACAGGCATTCGATGGTTGTGGATCATAAGGTTATGATTTGAAATTGGTGGTAAAAGCGGGAAGAAATGGTTTTCGTTAAAATAGTACAAACATAGGCAACCCAAAACTAAAACTTCCAACGGGAGGGGGCTGTTTGGCCAAGGGGCTTCATTTCGGGCCCAGAGGGGCTATCATTTGAGCCTGGAAGTAGCGCCATTTGGGCCGGATCCCCGATTAGTAAGGTGTCACCTATCATAGGGGCGCCAGATTGCATCGTAGGGATGTCAATGCTTGCATTCGGAGAGAAGGGAGTGGTAAGCGATGTTTCAGCGGGCGTTTAGCTCCCGGGATATCAGGGTGGGTTGGTGGAGAGGGGGCACGTGCCCCCGCACTCGGCTCACCCTGGATTCGCTTATGTAAATTGAACACTAAAACCAACTTGTGTGCTGAATGTTACCCATAAGACGTCCATCCGGGCATTCAAGAACATATTGTGTCGTTAGACACGCTAAACCAAGCCTAAAAGAGAACAGCTTTTGCTGCATGGTCTGAAACAATTATTATTTAAAAATATTTACAAAAAAGACCTATCTCCAATTTTTTGCATATCAACTTAGAACACATAAAGAAACATTAAAAAAATACAAATGATTTTTTTTAACTGGGCCCGATATAAAATATTAACTTACTTTATTGATCCAAAATTTTGAAAACCAAAATGTTAAAAATTTCAAAAAGTAACTACTGCACTATGTTGGTGATAGAATGAGGATTCTAAAAACATATAGTTCGACACGGTTTTGTTTATTCTTTATGGTATTTAAGCGCGTTAAAAATACCCTTGTTCTGCGGCTTTCCAAAAATGCCTGAGGCTATAACTCAAAAACCGTTCATCGGATCGAACTAAAAACTGGACAGGTGAATTCAGAGCACCTGAGAACCCCACCTACCAATTTTTAGGAAAATCTGAGGGGGGTCGGTGTTATTTTGCACCTTCCACCTGTCGATTTGTCGTGGAATGCCCCCATAGACTTATAATGGGTGACCAAAAATTGACCCCACATTAAGTCAACAAAATAAAAATTCCGAGATAGCAGATTTGTAGACCCTAACGGCCTTATCATATTTTGGAAGTTTCAAACTGATCAGTTTGCTAATGTTCCCTGGGCGCTGCTTCAAACTCGTAATTTTAGGTTTTGAGGTCGGGTCACTTGACCCTGAATAGCTCCTTGACCTGACATGACCTTAACTCAAAAATTTGGTCAGATGTGTAAAATTGATCAGGGATAAGCTACTGTAAGTTTTTTTGTTCTGCGTCTCTTAATGTTGGAGATATCTGGGAAAACCAGGAGGGGGTGAATTTCGCCCCCCCAGCGGGGCGCGTGTTAACGGATTTGGCGGCACAGGGAATATTCTAGTGTTCTTAACTGGTAGCAAAAATGGGTCAGAATCTGGTTAGCTTTCCGTTTTGCTGTGGAAAATGTAGTGTCAGAGTTGGAAGCTAAAGTTGTATGGTCCTTCTTACTTTCTGGCCAGCTGCGACCTGCCTGGCCGACGCTGGATGGCACACACCGTTCTGCAACTGGACAGTGTGAGCCTTCATGAATCTACTAACATATGGAATGTTGCTGAGTTGGTGTTTTGATAAGTAATATGACTTTATAGTTTGCACACTTTTGTTTAAAAATGCCCCCGAAAATTTTTCATTATTTGGTTCATTTTGGACATCCGTTCAAAATTTCGTCGCAATCAGGTCACCGTCTGCGGTCTAAAATCAGCCTGAAGTAAATGTTTCATATTCGCAGCTCATCAAAATCTTACCGGGAAGTTACGTGGGTGTATTTTCCAAACAATATTGACGTAATATAGAGCGTTCGAAGTATAATTAATCCTCGCTCCACCGGGGCCATCGATGGGCCCCCTAAGGTTTTTTTCCAGGATAGCAGAAAAACGACGAGGCGCAGAACCGCGGTTGACGGTTCTTCCTCTCACTGCATCATTTTTCCACCATCCCTGAAATTGTTTACCCCGGGCCACCCAAGTTCATGTCACCAGACGCGGTCAACCAAGGTCACCTCACTTCAACTTTAGAGCTCTGTAAGAACTACATTTCGAAGTCGATCGATTTGAAACTTCCTAAACTTCATGACCCCTCCAGGGTCTACAAGGTGTATATCCGCGATTTTTCGATTTGGTGACCTGAGGTCAGGTCACGAGGTGACCTCTCCTATTGAAAAAGCATGGGGAAAAGCTGTCTTATGATCTAAAAGTCACATAAACGATTTAAATTGCTCGGCTTGATCAGAGAAGCGTTCTTGGACACCCTTTCACGGATTACAGGGGCTATATTTGCCCTTTGACCTTTCCAAGGTTATCCAAGGTCACCAGTGGTCAAAAACAGTATTTGGACAATAACTTTTGACCTATATAAGCTTGAGCACTGAATCAAACCCCATCGTGTATGTTTCGTCACTGGCTTTCATTTAATATACGACAAAGTCACCTCCTGACCTTCGTGACCTCAGGTCATATAAGGTCACGAGGTGACCTCTGGATGTCAAAACACTTGCGGGAGGTCATTACGTTCCACATAGCAGATAAAGGTCTGGAATTTTCCTATCCAATGGACTTTATCACATCTCAATAGCTCTAATGGCATAAGAGTTATGCCCAATTTGCTTAAGCACTGCATATTTGAGTGAAAATAGCCGATTTTGACCTAATTTGACTTCTGGAGGTCAAGCCATTGACCTGAGCGCTAAAACATGCGAAATAATTTCTTACTGAATTCACGCCAGCTTTCTAATGCACATTGCAGATTTGCGCTAACGCCCATACTTTCGGAGTTAGAGGGGGCCATCGATGGCCCCCGGTGGGGCGAAGGTGGCGCCGGACCCCCGTTGGGGCGCGGGTTAAAGTACAAAGGAAGAATACGTTGTTAAATTGTATCTGATTTGCGTCAAATAGCCTAGTTGACCCAAGACGGTGTTTTTACCGACGTGAGCGTTTAGTATGTTGGCTGATCTTTGGGATGTCGCAGCGCCCCATTCCGCAGTGTCTCAAAAATGGTTTTGCACTGGGATACTGAGTGTAAAATTCACGTTTGAACATATGGTAAACGAGTGGCAAGTTCAAACGGTGTAATATTGTAGGAGTTAGTTTAAACTAAATTGCATCCCTTACTTAAAGTTTGCGCTTTTTTCATCCAAATTTTCTTTCCTTCCACACTAGATGATTTTATATACACTAGGATTATTGAATTATGCCAAAATAAATCCACTAGAAAAGTGGGTCCAACAGTGAGAAAGAAAAAAGCAAATGGGAAATTCAGAGCGTCTGGGTGTCATTCTCTACTAAGCATTCTATGATTTTGATCATTGTGGCTCCATCGCCATGGTCAAGGATGACACTCTCGTGTCAGAGGAATACAAACGGCAGAACACTAGGCTCTACCAATATCAGTAAGACAAATTTCTGTCCGCCGTGAACTGGAATGACAAGAACTTTCAGGGGGAAAAGAAAGCGGCGATGTCCCGGGAGCAGAGTGGAAAAATGACGACGACGACCACAGGGCAGAAATTCACTCAATTAGTATGTCCCCATAGTACACTCCTGATAAGAAAAGGCAAACAATTGTGTGAGTCAGATTTCTGTGTCATATTCTGCCAGCACCTGTCATCGCCGAGGCTGCTGACTAGCGACCTTTCAGGGGGAGCCATCGATCTTTCAGAGGGGCGCCGCGACCATTTCAGGGGGCACCGAGGGTCGAACGAAGGAGGCACGTGCCTCCTTTGCACCCCTGGATCTGCGATTGATTCTCCCACTTTGGGGTGGCCATGTGAGGACTTGCGTGTCCCGTTCCTTAGTCCATCAGCTTTATCGCATTCAATGTTCCGAATTTTCAAACGGTAAACTGTCTTCACCCTCGGTGCTTGAAGCTCAAGCCCGATGCAATATTTTTTGGCTGCTGATGTTGCGACTTTGGAATTTTTTAGCAAAATAACCGTGCATTCCCCTTTTTGCTGTGATTTATACACATTTTTGCTCCCCTGACATATTACGGTATTTTCTGTGTCCTTTAAACTCCATAAAAGTCATTCTTGAATCTATAAATTTCCAGCTAGAGGATATTTTCTCGTCCAATTGAACGAGGGCCTTCCCTGAAATGATCACAATACTACTTGAAAGGCCGATGACACCCCACTGAAATTTCGCGGGGAAGTCGTGTTGCATCACCCCCTAATGCTTGCCGAATATTGCAGAAATGTCTTCAGTTCTTGAAAATCGGTACGGACTATAAAACTTTTATTGTGCGTGTTTTTTCAAGAACATGCCTTTAGCTCTTAACATCAGGGAACTATGGCCTCGTGAATGGAGGTATGTGAGGGTTATTTGGACATCAGGACGCGTTTTCACACGAACCTTTCACGGCTCCTTTCCTCATAAAAAGGTCACACAAAAAATTCCAAAATTCCATGATAATTATGTGTGGACTCCATTGATTCATATCAGTGTTAATTATAAGTCAGAGCTGAGGGCCTATCCATAAATTACGTAACATGTGTTCTTATCATTTTAACCCCCCTCCCTTATGGTAATACTTTCTTACGCCCTGTTGTAACGTCTAACAAAACGGTCGCTGCCTTCCCACCCCTTGTTTTTCCTTAGGTACTTTATGGACGGTCTCTTGTTTAGATCATCTTTTGATCATGTCCTAGGTCAGGGCCTATAACTTAAGAAACTGCTTGAAATACATTAAAAAAGCTTTGGTTTATGTCGAACTGATTTGGTCAGGAAGGGTCTGGACGGGATTGAGATCGTACACGTGTATTGTCGATTACAACACAAACTATCCTATAATCAGAAACACCTCTCTATCACAGTGAGGACAACTCCGCACATGATCGGGGTAGAACGCTACCCCTTCTCCGAGCACCAGAAAAATGTTCCACAATAAATACTTGGGTAAACACATGGAGCTGCGCGCCTCAGGGTTCGGTGGGTGAGTGAGTCAGTGAACCCCTTTCCATGACCGCTACGAGGCGGGGGATCCCTAAGATCCGCCAAGGCGGTCACAAATGCGGGCACCCGGCCCATGTGTCATGTGTATGTGCATGTGTGTGTACGCGCAGAGAATGATCACCCACCGACGCAAGGCGGGCCAAGAACATAACATTTGGTCACGACAGTGGCCGAAGTGGGAAGTAGGAAATGGGCGCGGATCCTACCGCTGACTAGCTGCTAACTAACGCAAATAGCGTAGCCAATCCACAGCCATGCTTGAACTGCCATTTGGCTAGCTTTGGTCCATCCCAGGTGACAATGGTGCGAGCTGCAACCGCTTGCTCATTTAGAGAAATCAAGACATTTGCCGAATAGCAGTCTGCCCTCGGAAAAATACTGGGCCCGCCTCTGTGAGAGCACCTGTTACTGCGACGCGTCTGACCTTGCCCGCAGCGGTTCGTGGTCACCTGAAGGGTCGTAATGCGTGGAATGCGCAGCGTGTGTACTACATTTTACAACTAACGTGTCACGTGGGCGATCTGTGTATCAAGATGAATGAACGAATGACCTGACATCTGTTGTTGGGGAAACAGGGTATTGGTTCTGCTGGGTCATGTCGTGTGGCGCATGTGTCGAGGGTAACGCACCCTTAATGGGACAGAAACGCCGAATGGTGAAATGCGGTGTCTTAATCTGTATAGCCATATAATCTCGATTGGTAGCAGAATTACACAATCCTGTGATGGGTGTGCAACCATTTTTCTGTTGCAAGTATCGGTTTTATGCAAAAGTTTTCGCCATAACCTGTACATCAAACGGCCCCCTAAATTGATGATTCTGAGCGCGCCTCTGCGGCCCATCACCAGCTGGGGCAAAAACATATCATCTTTGAATAGCAGTGTCATCTTGGGGCTAAGGGTGAAACTCATACATACGCAGCCTTTAGCAGAGGGTAGCACTCCCACAACTGCCGCAAATGGCACACTATGACAATACTCAATCTCTGCCTAAAAGTCAAATAAGAAGACAACTTGCAAGATAATGACCGGAAAGAGGTCACGCGGGTCTGACGTCACAGGTAACTGCACCACAGGCTCAGCCGTCTATGACCAGGTCAATATACTAGGCGTGACCTTCATAGGTCACGGTGCGCCACCTATTACTGTGAAGTAACTGCGGAGCCGTAAGGACCAGCTAACGTCCGTATCGTTTAACATGCGCCCCGCTGGGGGCGAAATTCGCCCCCTCATAGTTTTCCCCCAGATAACACAAAAGCGAACAAACGCAGAGCAACGAAACTTACAGTACTTTATCCCTGATCAATGTTACGCACCTGACCAAAGTTTTAAGATCAGGTCATGTCAGGTCAAGGAGCTATCTAAGGTCAAGTGACCCGACCTCAAAACCTAATATCACGAGTTTGAAGCGGCGCCTAAGGAACATCTGCCAACTGATCAGTTTGAAACTTTCACAATATAATAAGGTTATTAGGGTCTACAAATCTGGAATCTCAGAATTTTGATATTGATCGCCTAAGGTGGGGTCAAATTTTTGGTCACCCCATTATAAGTCTAAGGTGAAAAATTGAAACGGCTTGGTTTCAGTAAATACCGGATAGATAAAGCTGAAAACCCTCAAACCGTGTATTCTTACTACGATGTCGACCATGAGTTTTTGACCATTTGACCTCTCAAAGGTCATGTCAGGTCACAGGAACATGCAGTGATTGTTTTGCCAATAACTTCTCACTGAATTGAGATAAAGCTCCTATTTTGCTTGCATTGTGCTTATATTGTCACGCGGAAACGATTGATATGTAACATGACCATGCCAGGTCACCCTGTAACCATGACCTAGCTCAAGGTCAGGCCATTTTCACAATTTGACCTAGCAAGGTCATGTTATATATCATTCGATTCCCCACGATGAGAGAAATCCATTGACGCATGAATATTTTCTCTACCTTTGCTGAGTAAATATCTAACGTACACTGCACTGTTGTAAGCCTATGAAACATTCTTTGACCTATGCTGACCTCAATATTGACCTGACATAAAAATGTTTCATATAATTTATCTTAGTCTCGTCAAGATCTTTCGAACACTTTCCGTAATTTTCCTATAGCTTTTCTGGGAAATGAGATACGGAAGGGGGTGGAGCGAAAAACGCCCCCCTCCCCAGCGGGGCGCGTCATGCCAGGGACCCCAGCGGGGCGCGTGTTAAAGTAGATGACCGGTCTACACATCTAACCAACTACTTATTGTTAGTAGAATTTTCCTCCTGACTCCATGGAAAGAGTAGTCACGTAGTTTTATTTGGCGGAACCACGAATAAAAGTATTTTTAGTGGGTAAATGTATGAAAGCATGAACATTTGAGTAAGGGAAGGATAGTATCACATTGATGATTTTAATCGTACTTAATCAAATTAGCAGATCAGATAAACAAGAAATAAAACGAAGACAATATATCATCATCCGTATCTGACCCCAGGTGATCGACATGAAAAAGTCCGGAACAAATTTGTAGCACTCGGTGGGCGTATTATGTGAGATGCGTTTTATTCAAAACCCGAGGGGGTGTTTAATACCTCCTCCCCCCGGAGAAGGTTAGACAGGATTAGACCGTTGGAAAGCCTTACATGGCGAACCATTGGATAGGTGGTCATGAATGATATCATAGAGATATCATAGAGAACCTAGAAAGAAGGCGTAGTTGAAATTCTAGAACAGCTAATGCTGGATAATAATTTAACATGCGCATTGGCGGGGGCGGGTACCCACCCCACCCCTCGGGTTTTTAAAGACAGCAGGAAAACAGCGGTGCATAGTGTCGCCGTACTTGGCATACCTTTTTGCTGATCATTTTTACAGCCTTTGTTTTAATTTCAAGGTTAAGTCATCTCAGGTCAGGTCACCAGCACAGGTCAAGCGACCTGACCTAAAAAAGCTTAAGATAGCATAAGTCAAAACGGGGTAAACTTATCTGATTGAAACCAATATCACATAATGGGCCCACCGTATTCTCTAAAATATGTTCCGGTATTTTTATATCGATGACCTAAGGCCAGGTACGAGCCATGATCTTTCAATTGGAAATTCATGGGAAAAATTGTTTTAACTAAATAGCTTTGTAACGGTTGGTGATAGAGGGATTTCTAACTTCATTAGATTTGTCTCGTCTTTGCGATTCTAATAATATTTATCTTGACCTCATGTGATCTTGAATGACCTCAGGTAAGGTCAAATACCATATTTTACCTATACACCATTCGTTTCGGCTTGCTGCAAGGATTCCAATGGTCTAATTTGTTTGCTCTTTCTTTAGTTGTTCAGATCTAATGACCGAAAACCTTTAGTTACATGCTATCACTATAATGGCATGTGTTGACCTCTAGTGACCTTAAATGTTACCTGACAGAACAAATAGTTCGAATATTTTCTATAGGAAGTGAAGGGCCCCCATTTTTTGCTATCTAGCGTGGTTTTCGAGATCTTACCCCCCCCGTCAAAGCGAAAGTGGCTCAGACCTTCGTCAATGCGCGTGTTAACACTCGCACTGGAGGGGGTCTGACACTAACGCGCACTGGAGGGGCCTGGTAAGCCCCTCTAAGATCTCGGAAAGAGGCGTCGAAAAAAACACTGTTCGGGAGGTGGGTGGGAGCCATGATGAACTACATAATGACCAATTTCTATTGACCTAGTTTAATATATTCAAAGTTAAACGAGGTCATAAAGGTCCAATCTAGGCCATGCTAGGGACCGAGTTGAAAATGCCGTGGTTATGCGGGAAAAAGGCAGGAATAATCTAAAGGCGGATCAGGATCATAAAGGGAAGGTCGTAAAGAACATTCTCTACAGTTTTGTGGTCAAGGTCATCCAAGTTTATTGACCTATAAGGTCACAATATGGTATAATACTTATAATATACAATATAACTAGCACTATAGCAACTGTTTGGCGGGAAATTAGGATTGATCTTTCCCAATTACCTTTGAATTTCACCTTTGACCTAGAAGTTTGCATTAAGGTACCTTAACTATGACCTCATGATAGAATATGCGCCAGACCGGGCAACACCATTTGACCGGAAGCACTGAGGTCAGTGACCTTGAAAGTGCCGATATGACCTTTGACCTTGACCTTTATGTGAGGTGACCTTGACATATCACCCCGGTTATATAGCGTTATGATGTCACCACTCGATCTCCAACGCAAGTGAACTGGTCCGACTGCGCGATTACGGCGATCCCAAAATGCATGTCTGAATTTGAAAGTTCTTGAAATTTGGAAAATTTGACAATTTTTGGCCAATTTTCAAACTCCTTTCACCAATCGACGCGATTATAAATTCTGCTAAATGTGGCCAAGTATCGCTTTTCGGCTACGAGCGGTTCCCCGGCCACCTAGGAAAAAACAGGTGGGGCCCCTAGGCTCCCCTCCAGTGCGCGTGTTAAGAAGCACTGTTTATGGACATGATCGTCGTGTAAAATGTTAAAATGTTGCAAGGTAAGTAGCTGGCACTTTGCGTATGCTAGCGTCTCCGGCTATGCTTGCATTTGGTTCATTTTTAATTCACTCATCCCTTGTTGTAACTATTGCGCTTCTATTTAAGGTAATAACTACGTTACAAAAAAACTCTTCAAATGAGAAGAAAAACGGGCGGTGAGAATTGCAGCTTAGCAAATATCTGTGTATTGTGCTTAGACGAATAAAATAGCATGATTGGAAATACTAGCACAAAGTATTGTTATTATTTTGCAAGCACTAAAAATGAATATCGAACCTAGTTCATCCAGTGGCAGGTCTAGCCGATAGGTTTGGCGGTGTCAGACCAAAGTTGGAAAGCAAACAACATCCGGCGGTGAAGATTTGGCCATAATTTAACCCTCGCCCCAGTGTTTAAACACCCTTAGGGCAACCACGTGAGGATTCCGTGCTGGCCAGTCATGGGTTACGTGCGCTGCCCACGGCACTCGACAGAGCACTCAGCGATCGGAGGGGGCGTGAAATATAAACTTTGAACAGCGTGCAGCCGTGATACCCCGAGGCACAAAGGGATTAGAGGTCTCGTTAGACCCACAACCGGTCCTCGCATCAGACAAGAGGTATCTTCGCGCGTCAAACAATAAACCCTGGTTCACGTTTAGGCACAGTTCTGCATGAAATGACGTCTCTCCACCAGGCCATTTTTTAACATGTTAACTGGGGACATTTGCCCCCCCCAGTCGGCCAAAATGCCCCCCCAGTGCCCGGAAATTGGCCCCCAGTTAAATAGGCAGATGACCTAAAATTGAACAAACGCAACCTCACCTGACGAAAAGAAGACAGAACACCACCCGATAATAACAATTTTTTTATATTGCTCATCCCACATTGGCAATCCACAAGAATTGTGTTTAAAATTTCCACCAGTCGCTGTTTTCTCCATCGTGCCAAAACGAAACAAAGCGCGTAGTTACGGGAAATCCCGGTAAAGCAGCCTCAGCACCAACTAATCACAACGCTGGAAATAGCCTACAACCAATCAAACATCGTGTTTTATCCGGCCGGAAGCCCGGCCAGTACAGGAGGATTGCAAGATGCTCTCATTTCACACGCGTTGTCAGCGCTCAGCGCTCGTTCGTGGATTAGGCGGCACCCCATGTAGTCACAGCGCGTCAGACTGGTTGCTGGTGTGGCGTTGCGAAGTGCTTAGCCTATTTATTTATTATTGTGGTGGTAGCATTGGTAAAAGTTATAGTGAGATCGCCGCATATTTTTTTCTGTAAGTTGATAAGTTGTTAGTTGGCCTTTCTCATCAATTCCTTGATGTTGTAAATGGGGAGAGATTACATATTCAGCCAGCCCTTCTTCAGAATCAAAACTGGCTCCCGAGAAACCCTTCTAACAGGGAAAGAGTTGGCGACGCTATATGACCCTGACAGTTGGTGCGTCGATAATCCCCAAAAAATTATTTACTGGTTTTTGCACTACATTCCCTAGATTATTTTGACAGGAACAGTCACAGATGTTTGTATGTTTGTACATAAAAACTTGTCTCCATTTAGACTCTAAACCACATGTGTTCGATACTTTAGGAATTTACTTACCTTGCTATACTCATAAAGAAAAATAAGAAAATAGGTTATTCATTTCGAATACATTGCGGCAGAATCAAGGCTGCCAGGCTGGACATTTTGTGGCCAAATATTTCGAATTTGGGCTTTTTTGTCGTGTTTCGCCGCACGATTTTTTCGGTTGGCCCTCTCTTGGTATCTGGCTTTCTTTGGCCCCTTTTCTAGCAGCTGGCACCTAAGCTCTTTTTGGTTTGTCCCCTGTATAAATATAGTTTCTCTTGACCTTTTCTGGGCTTGAATAAGATGGTCTGACAACAATAAAGGATCAGAGCTGCAGAAAAACTGCTATGCCAGTGGGAGGAGAACTCTGAGAAGAAACACGATCCAAAAACGTTACGTTACGATCTGGTAAACGTTAGACTTCACGAGATCCTCGAAAAGAAACTTGATGCTATGCAATCAGGCTTCCGGCGCGGGCGAGCCACCACTGACAATTTGGTGAAACTGGTCAGTGACATCCAGAATGGCTTCTACAAAAAGCAAGTAACAATAGCTGCATTCCTAGACATTAAATCGGCGTTCGATCGCGTACAAAAAAACGCCCTCTTGTATAAATTAAGTAAGCTAGGAGTTCGCGGCCACCTTGCAAAATTTATTGAAAACTTCCTCAAGGACCGAAATTTCGAAGTCCGTTGTGGCACCACATTCTCCTACCTGGCAACCCAAGACCAAGGCACACCCCAGGGTAGCGTTCTGTCCCCCACCCTCTTTCTAGTAATGATCAATGATCTCTTCGCCAAAAAGCAGCCACCTGGAATAAATTACTCCCTTTTTGCGGACGATGTCGCTATTTGGAAATCCACTGCAATAGATACCAGGCGGTATAATGAGCCAGAATTCCAACATGCAACTACGCAGTTGCGGGATAGCTTAAACGACATCGATAATTGGTGTAGTTTAATGGGTCTATCACTCTCGGCGGAAAATCATCAGTCGTTGTCTTTGCCAGAGCGCATTCCAGACACGACCCTCCTCGGCTCCAAATCTCGGGTAAACCTATTGAATGCACCAATAGCTTCAAATTCTTGGGCGTCACCCTAGATTCCCGATTGAGTTTCAATGAGCATATCACCAAAGTCGTCTCTAGCTGTCAAAAGCGAGTCAACATTCTCCGCATGCTCGGCGGCACAGAGTATGGCGGGGATCGAAAGACCCTGCTTATGCTCTACAAGTCCCTGATACGGTCCATTCTCGAATATAATTCGTTCGTTGTTGACTCAACGAACAAGACCAATAAACTAAAGCCAGAGCGAGTCCAAAATGCCAGCATCCGGGAAGCCACAAGCGCGCTCTCAGAATCCCCCCATCACCAGCCTGCTAACTGATAGCGGGCTATGCCCACTGCAGACAAGACGCGACGCCCAGCTTATTTCTTACTATATCAAAGTCCAATCCACCGAAAACCACACGGCAAAACAATGTTTCGCCCATCCCAGACGAGCAAATAAAGCCACTCTACAGAAGTGGCCCCCATTTAAACACAGAATAGCAAAAACCCTGGAAAGCCTTAATCTTGCACTGCCAGCAACAATAGGCAAACCCCCACTCTCCCGCTTCTGGACTCGGAAAGAGCCCAAAGTTGAATTTCTTTTCACTTCCCGTAAAACGGACTTCTCAGAGGAAGAAGTCTCCCAGAAATTCCTAGAGTTCCGATCTTGTAACGCGGACAAGACTTTTATATTTACAGACGGCTCCAAAATAGGCGAAAAAGTAGGCCTCGGCATCTGGGGGCAAAATATTTGCCTACAGAAAAGACTTCCGGACAACTGCTCCATCTTCACAGCCGAGGCTGTTGCCATCCTAGATGCATTAGCCATAATCAGAACCCAAAATATCAACTCAGCCGTCATCTGTTCAGACTCTGAATCTGTCCTGCAGGCCGTCAGTAACGTAGTCAACCCCAGCCACCACGTTATAGCAGATATTCAGAAAGGTATCGATGATACCCCTGATGTCTCTTTTCTTTGGATCCCGGGCCACTGCAAAATTCAAGGGAATGAAAAGGCCGATGAGCAGGCAAAAAGTCCCTAGAACTTAGAGAAATCGCACCCTTAATGTGGTCTGGAGAAGATAGCAAAGCTCTCCCCCAGGACAGTATCCGGAAGCAAATTCAAAATAACTGGACCACAAACCACAGCGCCCACCTATTCTATATCAAGCCTAACATCGGCTACTGGCCCAGTTCCAACCAAAAGAGTCGCCGGCGCGAGGTTATTCTAACCAGACTCAGAAATGGACACACAAAATTAAATGCCTATTGGAACGAGGGTACCTGTGGTACCTGCGACGCAATGGAGAATCCCTATCACATTCTCATCAATTGTCCCCAGCACAATACCCATCGGCAACCCATGCTAGATTACTGCCGAATCCAAAACCTCCCTCTAGACCTAAAAACTCTGCTCGGTAACGACCATCCTGAGCTACTCGAAAAACTCTTTACATTTCTAAAGGACTCTGGGCTAGAGAAGTTTCTATAAATCACCCCTCCCAGTATATATGATGGAGGGTGCATGGTGCACCCCCAAAGTAGGACTTGCCTATTTTCAAATTAACCATTCGTGTCATAGATTATCCACTGCAAAATTTAAGCAATAGTTGTTTAACCTTTAAATGGTATATCCTAGGCTAAGGATAGGTTGTTAGGCTAGCTTTAAAATCAGGTTAGGTTAAATAGGTTATATTTCTTCACCGCAGTGATACCTTTCACTGCGGCTCTATGCTAACCACACTCATACTCTTACTAACAATCTAACTGTCCTCTCACACTTCTTTTCCTCTGCGCGGCGGCTGCCCAGCCGGAGAGGGGAGCTGCAACCTCACCTCCGGGTTGCAGGCTAAATTCGCGGCACCCTGGCCAGGTGTTCAGCGCAGTTTCTAAAACATGAAAATTATTGATTTAACGGAGGATTTCGAGTAACGTAGACAAGCGGACATCAGTAGCTGACACACAAAATTCCTAAATTCTAAATTCCAAATTCTAAATTTAAGGTCTTCAACCACAGAGATAACCTTCGCACTCTGCGGGTCTAAATTTATTAAAAGACCTCCCTTGGCATGGCTATGCCATTGCCACGACCGTCCATTCGCAAGCTAAAACATCTTGCAACCCATTACTTGAAATAACTCCCATTGCTTTAACAGACTAACGTAGCTTGCCCTCACGCAAAATTCTAAAATTCTCCCACACACTCCTTTAGAGGTGGGCAAAGGTGCTATGCACAGAACGCCTAATAAAAAGCCATAAGTAAGCAAGCAAGCACGATCCAAAAATGACAGCCACCGAAGACCGGACGCGAAGGATGTGATACTATAGGTGCCCTTTGGGTGGAAGGTCGATGGCAAAACGTGCTTCGAGGCTCCACCCTCCCCCTCCCACTTACCAAAATCCTATATCCACCACTGTTGAAAGATTAAAAAAACTCTCAGTTGGAAAATGACCCGTCGGCGATCGACGTTCTCGACTGACCCTGGTGTCATGATGCCAAGCAGCGATTGTTTTTAGGTTTTTATGGAGGGTGGGAGCGGTTATTGAGGGACACGATATGAATATTACGTTTCTCGCCTTTTTAACGGGTTTTATGATAGGTGCGTATGTGTGTGTGAAATACACGTGTGTTGATTGGCTGATTGAGAAAGCAGGAAAATACCAAATGTTAGCGGGGTGTGGTGGGGCTAAGATAATTAATGATGCTAAAAAATTTTCTGGTTATCTGGATAAAATTATTTGATAGCCACGCGGGATTGAAGGGACACTCCTGGCCTCGTATTAACCTGCGCCCCACCGGGGGTCCGGCGCCACCTTCGCCCCACCGAGGGCATCGATGAGCCCCTTTCTAACTCCGAAAATATGGGGGTTAGCGCAAATCTGCAAAGTGCATTAGGAAACTCATGTGACTTCAGTATGATTTTACTTCACGTGTTTAGGCGCTCAGGAGAATGGTTTGACCTCCAGAGGTCAAGTTTGGTCACGACAGACTATTTCTACTAAAATAAGCAATGCTTAAGAAACCTGAGCATGGCTCTCATGCCATTAGAGCTATTGAAATTTACTGTAGTACGCTTGTTAGGGAAGTGCCAAAGTTTTCTCTGCTATGCGGAACATAATGACCTCCCGCCAATGGTTTGACCTCCAGAAGGCACCTCTTGACTTAACATGACCTGAGGTCATGAAAGATCAGAAAGTGACCTTGCCGTATATCAAACGGAAGCTATTGATGAGACATACCCGATGACGTTTAATTCAGCGCTCGGGCTTGATGAGATTAAAAGTCATTGTCAGAATACCGTTTTTACCCCTGGTGACCTGTGATGACCCCAGATAGGTCAAAGGGAAAATATCGCCCTTGGAATCCGTGAAAGGGTAGCCAAGAATGTTTGTCTGAGAAATCTGAGAATTTGCAACCATTTTTGCGACTTTAAGAACCTAAGACAGCTTTTTCCTTGCTGTTTGTATGGGACATCACCAAATATAAAAATTCCGGAAATACACTTTGTAGTACCTGGAAGGGTCATCAAGTTTAAATAGTTTCAATCGATCAGATAGAAATGTAGCTAATGTAGAGCTCAAAAGTTGAAGTCAGGTTACCTTAGTTGACCTTGCCTGGTGATCTGATCTATTGTGGCTCGGGGTAAACAATTTTTAGCGAGGGTGGGAAAACGATGGGCTGAGAAGTAGACCCCTCAACCACCGTGCTTTACCTCGTCTTATTTCTGTTATTCTGAAAAAAACCTTAAGGGGCCATTGTTGTTCCCCGGTGGGACAAAGGTTAAATGGGCAGTGCACTAAAAGAATATTGCGTGAAGTCAAGATCAATCTGTCAAAAATTAGTTTTAAACAGTGATACAAATTGTAGTTCTGTGAGTTTATGATTACTGTGAGGGGTCGTTTTAGTCTCAAATCTGACTTATGTGATATTTATTTTGCTGATTTAGTGAAAATAAAATTTGGCCCTTTTTGGCCCTGCTTCTAACTCGTTTTGGCCCTTTTCTGCTGAAAAAAACTTGGCAGCCCTGGGCAGCATCTATAATCTCTAGAAAATAGAAAGACACAAAAATTGGGGGGAAATTTTTAACACTAGCGCTTCTAAGTCTTATTAGCGCCCCCCCTAAATGGGGTGTTGATCCCCTGAAGACACATCATTGCCAGCACAAGAAATGCCCCCCCACTGACCTTTCCTTAAAAAATGCCCTGCTCTCCACTCCCAGCCTTACACCACCAAGCAATCCGGTGGCGGCCATGGAGAACTACCACCTAGTTCCCCTTTGATCGTGGGTGCTACCGTGAACCTACTTCAAGAGAGCTGAATACCAATTGATAGAGTATAAGGCGCCACTTAATCGACTAGCTTATCTTGCCCGCCCGGCATGGAAATAGAAGCGCCCGTGACACTATAAGACGTGACCGGGATTCAAATCACCAGAGGTACGATTAATTAAACGCGTCGTTACCATGTTGCCGCCTCTGTTAAAACCTGGAGGCTAATGGGCCCAGACTGGTTGCTGATCTCGTATTTTGACAATTATTTAGGGAAGACCATTTCTATGGCTCTCTGGTAAATCACTCGAAAATGGCGGTGGCGTCGGCGCTCCGGTTGCCTTGGCAGCCCTCCGGCAGTGAAAGGTGACACCACTCGTGCGGCGGCGGTGGTAGCGTGGATCGGCTACTGGCGAATACAAGAGAAGGGGGAAGGGGGTGGCAGCTCAAGCCACCCGAAATTTCCGAGTGCCTATAGTTCATGCATGGGCGCAGTCTGATCTGAGGCAATGGCGGAGCAGGCTCGAGTAGCCTAGCCCCCCCAATGAAGTCCTGGATTCGCCACTGTGGGCGGGGTCTGTAGACGATTACAGCACCAGACCAAGACTTATCACTTGTGTACGGAGGCCAGAGGAGCGCGTGCTAGCCAAAACAGTTTGGGGCATAGTGAGCTGGCCAGGCTAGGAAGAGTTCACTGCGAATCTGAACAGGTCAGTGCCATAGAGGAAGCTTATGGTGTTTTTAAGAATTTTGCGTTGATTTCGCATGTTCTTAGGTTTTGTACCATTTGTTTCTTAACTATCTTTTCACATTTATATTTGTCTACAAATATAGGCTTTGTACTAATTTATTATCAACGAAAATTTTGTATTTGTATTTGTATTTATTCAGTATATATGAGCAACAGGATTATCCCACTTACAGCTCAAGTCAATGGATAAAACAATACGTGAATATTTACAAGAGATGATGAACTGATAAACTGAAACATTAAATTCAAATAAACATGTAAATATTAAAAGAAAAACATGATGCTATAAAACAGTGAAATCCTAAAACCATGGGTTCACTAAAACGGATGATCCCTAAGATATTTAATGACGGAGGATTTAAACGATGAGAAACTAGGGATAAAAGGGTCGATGGTAGGATACGTGCTGACATGATGATTAAAAGCGCGAACTGCACGGATGAACAATCCACATCTCACGGTTTCTACTCTCCCAAAAGGAATGTGTAGCGGCTGGTTTTGTCCCTCCCTGGTCCGACGCTGAGGCACATGCAACGGTAGGTGCCCAAGCAGGAAGGCGGAGTCCGTTCTGTGGATGATAATTTTGTAGACGAACAGAATGTCGCTTTTTAGTCGCCTTTTTGAAAGTGAAGTAATTTTGAAACTACCAAGTAGATCATTGTAGGAGAGTGATAAATTTTGTTGAGGCACGTGAGTGTGGGCAGCCAACCACATCAGAAATTTGTGTTGAATTTTTTCCAGTCGATCTAAGTGCGTTTTTGCGGCTCCACCCCAGATTACGCTACCGTATTCTAAGATGGAGCGAACGTTGCCAAAGAAGGCTGCAAGAATAGGAGCAGGTTTCAGTCGTCCCGCCGTTCGGCTAGTCTGGAGTGAGCGCATGAGCAAACCTAGCAAACAAAACAAAACGTCATTCTAGCCCAGAGAAATGCCAACCTGTCAGAGTAACTGCAGTTCACAGCCACACATATTTTCGCTCAGCAGTGACCAGAACCTTTCAACACCTTCACTTCTCGACACCGTTCGTCTTTCGACAGTTCATATACACGGATTGTTGTCTCGTCTACTGGGTAGAACCTATGGTACTTCCGGGTACCCTTTACCGTGACTGCTCTTGCGAAACGGCTGCTTAAGTCTGCTGCTGCTTTTTTACGTCTGCACTCGATACGTACATAAACTGAATCGTGGACTTCAGTTTACAATCTAAAAACACAAACATGTCCTCAGCCGTGAGGATCTGATAAGCCCTGATGCGCCGCAAGCTCTCCCTGTAAGTCGCACGCTTTACAGTACCTCCTATGCCATCACATGGCCCTTTCCCATGAGAGGTGGCAAAAAAATGCCACTCACATGACACTCCATCAAAGTCACTGTTGTGACTGCAGACGTTGGCAAAGTTATATTTGTTTTTATACTGTGCACCACATCCGTCAGTGAAGTAGTGTATTTTCTTCAGCCCGGGAACATTGTGCTTGATTTCCGGCACTAGGCGTTGCAAAAATGCATGAACTGTGGCGGGATTGTGTTTGGTAGAGTCTGAAATCACGCAGTAACTTTTGTGAGACTCCTTGTCGTCTTTTCTCCTGTACACAACACACGGGTGCACTGTGCACTGGGAGGCATCCCAATGAAATCCTTGGGCGGCGTCCTGAACTACAAAAGAAAAGTTCTCTGAAAAATCCCCTTGCACTATCACTTCACCATCCCCTACCGTCTGCTTCAGATGTCTGAAGTGAGCCCCTGTTCTCTGGCCTGATAGTGATGGCGCGTCAGCTGCACAATCTGCTGACTTAGCCTGGCAATGCATTCTCTAAGACTTGCCACCATGTTCTGGAGGGTGCATCGATCTGTGCTTTCCCATTGCTTGTACCGGATTTCGGTGTCACTAGTCGAGTCTTCATCGTTATCGTGCAGCAGCATTGACAAAAATCGTTAACCCCCTCATCGCCAGGGCACTCGTCGCATTCGCCCATCATGCAGTCTCGATTACTCGCGTCACACACCGCAGCATCCATCAGATCATCACATGTTAGCCCTGTAAGGCCCAAGGCATCGAGGAGAAGGGTGGGGTTCTGGTGATATGTGCACACGCAGACGGAATGTGTGCCGCTGCTCCCGGCCAGTACGCAGTGCAGAGGACGCAGGCCTGCGAACGTGGAGAAACCTATCGCTGGGTTCTTGTCATCAGACCGATAGAGCTCATAGATCTCTCTCAGGTTTCCGAGAACAAGTCTTTTCTGTACCTTCACTTTTTCGCCATCACTGTCACGCACAGAAATGCAATCCTTCTGGCCTGGGCACATACGACTGACGTCATCACTCTCATAGAATGCATGGACTTTATCACGTATCTCGTCCGTGATCCGATTTCGGCCTCGGCTCATGCTCTGAACTTCTGGCAGGATACCGTGCTTGCGCTTCAGCTCCCTGCTTCTTTCGACCATGTAACTGGTGGTACCGAAAAACTCGGCAGTCCTCTCCTGCTGGTATGGTGATAGCGTTAGGATAGCCAGTCGTCTCTTGTTGTCGGTGGTACCGTCGAATGCTGTCTTCAGATCAGCCATGAGAGACTCGTATCTGAAAAACAAAAATATGCATGTTAATTCATCGGATTACATATAATATTATTCGTGGATACCTGCATGTATGTATCAGCTTGTGACACCACAAGGGTTTCTTGTTAGCGAAGCTGAGTCACGGGCTTGGCGACACGCTCCCTGCAGTTAACTACAATGTCAGAGCACACGAGTAAAACCATTAGTGGTGCTGAAAGCACATGACTTATCTCAATGTGACCTGTGACGGTCTCAACCGTACAAAAACGATGAAAAGTCAAATATGTGTAATTGACAAACAATTGTTGCATTTCAAAAATTATGTTCTGTCCCACAATCATTTTAGACGAAAGAAATCCCCCTCAGGAGCGCTCTAAAGGTAACCAGCATGTTCGCACTGAGACATATTAATCAAGTAGAAATATCATCCAACTGCGATAGATTCTACATCACTTTAAAATGAAAATACTTGCATCTCTTTAAACGTCTGACCGGTTGCTGTATTGAATAGTGTGAGCCATCTTCCTTGTAATATGCTACTTTCCAAACGTGGTTCTTTTTGTTTATGCAGTTAAGATTTGCTTAGCTGAGGATTTTTTTTGCTGAGAAAATGTTTACATTCTCGAAGTAGTTGAGGAACATATATTGAACTATATCTATCCGACTTAATAAACATATACAAACAACACACGGATAAAAATCGTCCCAAAGTGTGGCAACAAAAAACAAACCTGGTTAGATCTTCAGAGGATTGCCGACGAGGTCTCTTTGGGGTGGTGTCAGGTGTGGGTAGTTCTACATCCATCGTCTGCTCCAGCTTTCGCTTCACAGCACCCACCACCTTTCGTAACTTGTCGGTGGCGGCTGAACGCCTCCGATTTTCAGGGAGTCCCTCTGAAAATGGAGGCTGTTGTTATATTTTTAGGTCATCGGTTTTCAAGGGAAATATTTTTTTAATTTGTTTAAGACATGCTTTTCTGTCTACAAGCATATGGCGAATCCGTTGCATATTACGATTTCGTAAAAGTTTTGTCCTACATTGCCTAGCCATCTAAGGGAACACAGAAAAAAATCTTCCCAAAGTGTGGCAACGAAGCTATTGCCTGCATATGGCTTCCCTTGAAATGCAAAGTATCAAACGGTAAATAAACTCAGTAATTACACATAAGGAGTATCACTCACTTTTCCGTACAATAGGCGATATCCCAAGAATAGGAAGGAGTGCCTCAGTGTCATGGCGGTGTATCTCGGAGTCCGAAATCGATGATCCTGATGGTGAGCAGCCCAGGTCCCCAGGAACGGCATCACCTTCACTCACACTCTCGCTGCTTTCTTCTGGAGCGAGACTTCTTGGGTCATTTTCAAGCTTTCGTCGGCAGTTATTACACAGAAAGTGGTTGATGGCGACTCGGCGATCCCTCACGAGTTCTACCAGTTCTTTCGTCGCTAACCTCAGATTTGTTGTTATTTGTTTCTTGTGCTGGTTGAAGGGATCACAACAAAAATTTCTGGGCATCTTGAGCCAGAAACGACTGAGTAGAAGTAAGTTGTGCAGGCTAACACAAGCCAAGCCTCATACTCCTCTCGCACACAGCAGCCAACTGGACCAGACTATTCGGACGTTAGAACTCAATACGTCGTGCCAAGCGCAAGAACACAATACCCTGGGCGCTAACACAATGACACTGAAAACGATACGCCCGGAGTCGGGTCGCTGACGACTGCGGTATCTCCGAACTGATTTACTCCGCCAGAGTCGACTTGAGCCTTGAGATCAGCAGTTTTACAGAAGCCTTAAGAACCTAACAAATCATTGACACTGTATAGATAATTAATGATGTAATTGGGCATTTAGAGATTCAGTTATTGTTCGTAGGCACCTTGAATATGCTTTTTAACACTTTTAGCCGAGTACTTTTCGCAGAGCTCTTTTAACATGCTCTTCCATATTTTCGGAGCTAGGGGAGGGGGCATTGATAGCCCCCGGTGGGGTGAAGGTGGCACCGGACCCCCGCTGGGGCGCGGGTTAAATGCTTCTGGAAATAACATCATAGTTCGGTGATTCAATGTGACGGGACATATTTATTTTCAAAAGATGTACAATGATCCAAACAACCATACATGACATTTAGGTACACCAGGTAAGTTCATTTCCAAAGGGACAATAATGTGAATTCAAAATATGGGAGAACAACTCCTTATTCCTGTGCTTGTGGTAAAGTGATTCAATTCTAGTTTGGCTGCTTGATTTTGATTCTTCCAGTGTTTTTATTCTTAAGTTGCAAGTCAATTAGAACATGAGTTACGCTAGCATAGCTTCACAGTGACACCTAGTGTTATATATATGAAGCTAAAAGTAGTATATGCATTTCGAAAGCCATCATTTTTATTATTTAATATGAAAGATTACTATCATATGTCAAAACGCTTTTAAAAGAATTTTTTAATTTCACTGCACTACGGGTCAAGGTCACCATAATAAAACTAGGTCATGAGGTCACTAACATTTTTTTGTTTAAATTGCAAAATTTAAGATAGCCAAAATGTTGCCCGCCAAATTTACATCCTATGACTACAAAATTTTTGAAATCACTTGAAAAATTTTCGAGCTATAGGAATTCTAATCAATGCCTATATAATGAACTTCAAAAATTGCTGGAGGCTATTTCTCTCAAACCAATTTTCAAATAATTTTTCGGTGCCATGGGTGGATTCTACGCCCTTGCGAGTCCCCATATACCAATTTTGGTGAAAATCAAAAATAGTAGGGTTTTATCCCTTGGTCGATTTACGGTGGAATGACCCAACTGCGTGTCTCAAAATACCCATGACCTAGGATAGCATACCTACAGCCTCCAGTCTGATCATTTGATTATTACATTACTACACTGTCTTACTCCAAGGTCTCACATACAAACCACCCTCGTAGCCAGACCCAAATCTGAGTAGGTGCTCAACTAGAGAAAAAGCTCAACCAGCTGAACACTTAAAGTTATTAAGGGTGGAGGGAGAGGTGTGTTAAGAGTGTTAGAGTGTAAGAGTGTTAAGAGTGGAGGGTGCTGTGTTGCTATAGGCAGCACATCTGTATCCTGCACCATAGGTTCCGGGTTCAAATCCCCGGCAGGGGGCTTATTATTAAATTAGATTAAAAATTATATTAAAAAGGGGGCTTACTACGGCTATGCCCCAGCCGGGCTCTGCTCCAGAGCAAATGCCCTCGGTGTCGCAGGCTCCAAAATGAGGCCATAAACATTGCCGCGCGCAGTCTCCGAATGGCGGGATGAATGATCTCGGGAGGAATGACACTTGCCAGGGCCGAAAGTGAGAGGCAGGGCGTGGCAGAGGAGTCCTCCACGGGAGAGGACGAAAGAAAGGAGACAGTCTGGGAGGAGGAGGCTAAGGAGACGGTGAGACAGTCTGGAAGGACGAGTCTAAGGAGACGGTGCTGGAGGGGCTCCCTGGTATGGAGCGGGCTGGAGCGCGGAAAGTCATCCCGGAGACGGCGCGTGCGGCAAAAGGCAAACGGGCTCGGCCAAAATCTCACTGCAGGCAGTAAGTGCTCTGTGAGCCGATGTCACCCCCTCTTTCTCATTCGGACAACCTCAGCGTGCCTGCACGTCAGTTAACTAGATTAAATTTTATTTTAGGATGAGTGGGTCCGCGGGGACGTTTCGTTTGTGTTGTGAATCATTGTTTGGCTCCACGGGTTCTCCTTTTTGGAAGAGTGCATGGATCGGTGCGGAATGTAACTGCATACAATGTGAACTTCAACAATATTAAGCTGATGAGAGGTAGGTAGGACAGGAAATTGGGAAGGCTAGGTCGTGGAATATAAAGTGTAATAGCTTCAAAGGGGGGTAAATTAATGTTGCGTTGCCATTGACGGTTCATGCCGTACTGCATAGACACACACCCGGTGAAGACAATGCATGAGTATACAAGGTAGAGTTTGGGGGGTAGTTTCCCTTTTTAGGCTGCAGCCATTTGGCTATGTTGGGCCATAATCAATTTTGAGATACAGCCAAGGAGGTTTCGGTTGCAGAGTGTTAAGGGGAGCCTATGAGGTAGGAGTGAGATTATTTCGTTTTGGGAAAGCCATTTAATGTCAGAATTGCCATCTTACGGTGCACTGTGCTTCTGAATGGGCGGTGGGGATTTTGCCACAGAACGAGGCCCTGACAAATAATATTTTCAGTCCATTGTATCTTTTCAAGAGTCTAGCTGGTCTGCGGAAAATGTCTTTGTGCGTGATTTAAATATTGGTTCCGCCTGTTGTACTCTATCAGTGTGTATTCTAAACAGGACCTTTATTTGGAATTTGTTGCGGGATCATTAATCTGAGCTTTAGTTTCTATACTAAATGGTATCGTCCTTGATTCTTCTGCAAAAACTACTGGCGTTCGACTGCTAATTATGATAAATATAGCAAATAAATTTCCAACATTCTCTTTTCAACTTCTACGGTCGTAGTTACGGTAGGGCAGTGAGCAAAAGGGATGATCGACGGTAATCCAACGTCTGTGGAATGTTGCTGGTACTTATCGCCATACTTTCCCACGTTGATATATTATTGAGCACAATGTCGTCCTTAGCGTAAACCCACCCGCCCTGTTTTGAGAAGCCCCCAACTCTTTGCATGTCCCCGTCCACGGTACCACTATTGAAAACGCTGTATTATTTGGCTTTTCGCCTGACATAGTTTTGTTACGGGGACAGAGGGATTTAGACTTTAGGTCATTATTATTTTGTTGGTTTTCACAGGGAGGCGACCCATGGTTTCACGGGAGGGGAATACATTTAGTGGAGAGGCCCCCAGGGTTACCTTGCCCAGAGCACGGTGAATTCTATCGGCTGTCCCTGCATAGCTGGGATATGTTGATGGGCTGTGTTCTGGAAAATTTCCCCCTCTCTACCCCCACTGGTACAGAAAAATAGGGTGGAGTTCGTAATCTCCGCCCGGCCGATCCAGTGGGTAAATCTTGCCAATTCCTATCATCCTTACCGCCAGCTGGGCCCGGTATGATTGTCTACCCACCGTTGGAATTTTTTTAAAGGGGGGGCTAACAGGTTCCCCGTCCCCGATTTCAAAAGGGACTTTGTCTCGCTGATGATCATAACTATATTCACCCGGTAGATATAAATTACTGTTTGATGGAGGGACATACAATTCGGTCGTACACATGATGCATGGGTCCATCCCGTCTCACGTGGAGATTATATCCATCGCTGGCCCAAAGAATAAACAATATTTGTATGGAACGATCGGGGATAGGGATCTAATTGGGGATGTCATAAGGGGAACCCGGACTCATACGGAACCGCAAAATATCCATAGTTTCTGCCATTCTGATACCACTACGGGTGAAAAGGAAAACTTTTGCTGTCTGAGGCTTGCAGTCGGAAGGGGGCACCTTCCCTCTGGCGTTTCAGCGATTATTGTGCTGGGCGCCCGGTTTCTGCATTTGTCTCATGACCGGCCGGCGCGCCGCGGCGCGGCGCCGCCGTCAGCGGAAGGAGAGAGAGAGGAGAGAGGGAAAGAGCAGCGAGAGGAAAGGCAAACGCAGTCGGATTAATGGGGGACGCCGAAAGTGAAAGCGGAAGACCAACGTATCAGCGGATGCATCCGATATTTTCCTAAACCTCATTGAGTCGCCGAACTAAGGGGTGAGTATAATTGAAATATGCTACAATTATAATATGCTACAATAGGCGAGATGCTACAATTTAGTGGATCCAAAGCGTGTACATGCGTGGGTAGAGTCGTAAAGTTGCTTGGGGAGCCATTTGTCCCAGGTTAAATGATGCGTGTTGAAAACGCAGACTGGTTAATACGAAATTCCGCCGGTCACGGAGGTGGAGTTTCAACAAGCCTATCAATTTTAGCAAAATAGGCGGAGACGCTGAATATATATATATATATATATATATATATATATATATATATATATATATATACTGGTGAACATTACAAGTCACTTCCCTTTGAAACCGAGTAAAATAAAACAAAAATTGAGAGTGAATGGTTCGATACACCAGTGCTATTTAGTGCAGTAGGTTTGGTCACAGTGGAAGAAATATTGGTCTCTACAGCAATGCAAACATAAGCTCCCAATGGAGTCTCCAATATTCTGCTAAACAAAGTTATACAAAATTGAGAGTACATGGTTTGATATACTTGTGCTATTTAGTGCAGTAGGCTTGATCTCAGTGGAAGATATATTGATCTATCCCAATGCAATGCAAACATATCCCCAAAGTTAGCCTCCAATATTGTGCCAAGCAAATTAGTTATTAAATAGGGCATTGTGTTGCCCTTGGATGTTAGGCCGGGTATGCCGCGTCCGGCAAGACAGAGCGCGGCACGCATGCTCAATGCGTTGGATCCAGCATTATCAGACATACCATATAAGCAACGGTACTAAAAAGCAGGGATGGCAAGCAAGGCGCATCATTAATCCTGGAGACAATGTATAGAGGACTCGACGACTGAAGGAGGGTATATGAGCGATGGAACCTCATCAGCTGCGGCGGGTGCCCCGTTCATGCTGGGTATGACGGACCCAGCGGCGTCTATTTGACAGCCCTCGAGAGGCACGGTTACCGAGAGGGACCAGGTGGCGATTCCCGGTGTCAGACCCTGAACTTGCCCCCCCTTGTTGCCGCTCATTCTTTGGAAAACCCTTGTTGCTTCTCACGAATTTCCGTAAGCCCCTTTTTGCACCGTTCGGCCATACTAATAGTAACTATTAGAATGTTTCTAGTAATTTATCATTATTATCAATCCGATCTTTTCGAGTTTGAGACCGATCGGAACCTGACAAATTTTTCTGACAGAGGGAGGAACGCCAAGAGCCACATTACTTTCACCGGAGGGTTTGGAAAACATTCAAAACTTCAGGGATCCGACTATTCGGCCGTTATCGGGTTGGGGATGAATACATGAAGTATGAGAGAGGGCTGCTTGAGACGAATGCATGTGGACGAGAATGCTCTAACATAAGGACCGGTGGACATCCTGTCGGAGGATGATTAGGATGGGCCCGGGGCGGGACCATGTCACCCCGAGCAAGGGAGAGGCTTTGCCCGGGAAACAAAACGGAGGCCTCAAGGGAGGGAAAGGGACAGGCTCATGACACTAATAGCCCATGCCTCGAGTGGCCTGCTGCGTAGTGCCTCCGATCGTATTGCTACAATTCACTTACGCCGTCCAGCCGACGAACCGTACAGACGGGAAACCCCCTGTTGGTACGGGGCCTGAGTGGTTCCAGCCTTTGATCGATCCTTGGAGGAGGACCGTGGGCTGCACCACGGGGCCTTAGCGCATCCGTGGTGCGGGTCAAATTTGGTGCTGTCGGCCAGGGAGAGTCGAGGGACAGTTCGAAAAACGAACTGACCCTGGTCCAGGGAGAGACCGCAGTCAATTTAGAGCTGTCGGCCAGGGAGAGCCGAGGAGACAGTTCGACTGATGAACTGACCCTGGTCCAGGGAGAGACCGCAGTCAATTTAGTGCTGTCGGCCAGGGAGAGTCGAGGGACAGTTCGAAAAACGAACTGACCCTGGTCCAGGGAGAGACCGCAGTCAATTTAGAGCTGTCGGCCAGGGAGAGCCGAGGGGACAGTTCGACTGATGAACTGACCCTGGTCCAGGGAGAGACCGCAGTCAATTTAGTGCTGTCGGCCAGGGAGAGTCGAGGGACAGTTCGAAAAACGAACTGACCCTGGTCCAGGAGAGACCACAGTTAATTTGGTGCTGTCGGCCAGGGAGAGCCGAGGGGACAGTTCGACTAATGAACTGACCCTGGTCCAGGGAGAGACCGCAGTCAATTTAGCGCTGTCGGCCAGGGAGAGTCGAGGGACAGTTCGAAAAACGAACTGACCCTGGTCCAGGGACAGACCACAGTTAATTTGGTGCTGTCGGCCAGGGAGAGCCGAGGGGACAGTTCGACCGATGAACTGACCCTGGTCCAGGGAGAGACCGCAGTCAATTTGGTGCTGTTCGGCCAGGGAAAGAGCCGAAGAGACAGTTTGTGTTCCGGGCTCGTAGGCGTTAGGTTGGCCAGCGACGTACGCGTCCTAGGTCTTCCTCTCGCGCCGACGGACCGATGAGGTCGCCGAAATGACCTCGATCCCGGGGAGGGACCGAAATTGAATACCTTGGTTCGGGGAGACGGACCACCATGTTAGGCGATAACGGGGAGGGGTCCAGGGGCAACCTGCGCTCCTCTGACCCCTATGTTCGGCGGCACCTGCGTGGCATCGCCGGCCGCGGCGACGTTCCATCAGGATCGTCGTTAGATTGCCGGGCGGTTAGGTGCGAAGGTCCAGAGGTGGAATGCACCTTTGGGACCCCCACGCCTGATGGACCCGAGTGATATCGCTGGCCATAGGAAAACGGGCGGGATCAGGAGAGGGGTGCGCCCCGATTATTGCAAGCGATACGTTGGCTTAAGAGTGCCATCGGTTGTGGAAATACTAATCAAAGGCGAAAGAAAGAGAACAAGTTATCGAAGGCATAAGTGATTTTGTTTTCATTTAATTGCAAAATTTATCAAGTCTACTGGGATATAACACTTGCAGTTTTGAACGCAATTTGTATTATGTTGTAAGGATCTGGGAGCAGTGGGAGGTCAAAGCCTTAAAGTTGGATAATGTTAGGAGTCAAACATTAAAAAGGGGATTAAGACAGTCCCTGGTGCCGCTTTTATATGGATCAGTCGAGAGAAGAGATTGGGGAGGGAGGCAGTAGACTTGCATGCACGCTGGATCAAAATTATATCCCTCTGCCTTCATATGCAGTGTGTCTCGGCTCACGTTGAGTGCTTGCTTGCTCTATGTGTGCGCATGCCCTGCCCCATCTCGTACGCCTGCGTTCGCCACACTGTAATCCCCAAACAAATATGAGTGTGAGGGCATAGGGAAGGCGGCAAGGGCAGCCCGCCGCCAGCTACACCGTGGCGCGGCGGCCGCGCGAGACGCGCAAACGCCGCCGCCGTTCCCGACGCAGGAGCGCGCGCCTGCGCGCACGCCCGACAGCCGGCCAGCGCGCGCGCCCGTCTCACACATGGTATCCCTATTACGGCATGTTTTGACCTCTCGTGACCTTAAATGTGACCTGACAAAAAATGAAGCAAATATTTTCGATGGAGAAGTGGATGGGCTACCCAATGCCGTTTACCGTTTTTCGTTACCTACTGTGGTTCTCGAGATCTTAGGGGGCGGGTACCCGCCCCTCCCCTCGTCAAAGCGAAGGTGGCTCAGACTCCCGTCAATGCGCGTGTTAAAGGCATCACTCGAATTTCATGGGCCAAGCCACGTTAATGGCCTGCTGGGTCCAGAGCCTCTCCCATGATCTTGGAAGGTGGCGTGCGAGTCTCATCTGATAATTTCCAGGACAGGCGCGGAACTAGACCGAGTCATGGGTTGAACTCTCCACGTAACGGGTTGCTCCGTGTGGACGGTCCTGCCGGATGGAAATCAGAATCTGTGGTTCATGGGGCAAATGGGGAATTCCGATGCGGGAGCAGAACCACTGCTAAACCCTCAATATTTGGGGTCGTTTTACAGAACCACGCTAAATAGCTAAAATGGTAAAGGATTTGCATAGCCCCTCCAAATTTCTACTGAAAACATTTTTGTTTTCTGGTAAAATTTAAGGTCAATAGAGGTCAAGGTATGTCACAATAAAGATAAAATTAAAATGAAGGTTTGTTGCGTCATTACATCTGAACTAGTTGAGATAGAGCGAACAAATATAACGAGTTAGAATCCTCGTAGCAAGCTGAATCGAACGATATATAATGTGCCGTTCCCAGGTCAAATCTCGGATTTGACCTAGCCTGGGGCAGGTTAATCTCAATTCTGGTCACAATGCAGATAATTGGAGCCGCAACGATAACACGAACCCGATGTCGTTAAGATAAACGATTTACCGCCATACATTTCTTCGTTATGCAGTTTAAGCCATTTGTGCCATGTATTTCCAATCGAGAGGTCATTGCTCGTACCTGACCTTAGTCCATCTTTATAAAAACCTAAACAATATGTTGTAGTACACAGTAGGCTCATAATATATGAATTTCAGATCCGAGGATTAACCCTGTTATTACTTTTACTATCTTACACTTCTGGGTAAGTTCCCTTAACCGGGTTTAGAGCTTAGTGGATAGCACCCCTGTCTTCTAAGCCACTGGTTCCGGGTTCAAGTCCCGGCGGAGCCTCTGAATAGGTTGATCTGACCCCTCAAATCCCTCCCGACAGGGTGAGAGTTGGCGACGCCGTCTGACCCTGGCAATCTGGGCGTCGTTAAATCCCAACAATTATTATTATAAGGTCACTTAACCTGGAATAGTGACCTGATCTGAAAGTATATTGACCCAACATTTTGGCATTGATAAAAATGATCAAATGTAAGGAATTTTAAGTATGGCAGCGCTAGCGCCGTTGTTTTTATGCCATCTCCGAAAAAAACACGAGGGGAGAGTACCCACCCACCCTCCTGGGTGGGTGCGTGTTAACGTACTGTGCAAAACGTGTAAAAAAATTTTACGAGTTCATACCGGGTTTTCTGGCGGCACCGAAAAACGGCGGCCCAAACCCCTGCTGTATTTGGCAAGCCTTACCTTTCGTGAATTCTACAACTTTTCCCAATATTTTAAGGGCAAGTCATCTCAGGTCAGGTCACCAGTGCAGGTCAAGTGACCTCAACTCCAAAAACAAGTTTAAGATACCATAAGTAAGAACAGGGTTAATATATCCAGTTGAAACTCAAATCACATAATGGGCCTACCAAGCGCTACAAAAAGTGTTCCAGTTCTTATATCGATGACCTAGGGTCAGATACAGACCGTGACTTCTCCATTGGAAATTCATGGGGAAAACAGGATATTAGTATAGTCATATTATTCATCGCCCTAAAGAGAAAGCGAATGAGGCCTAAAATGTATTCTAACTCAGCTCTATCAGACGCCAGAGCCCAGAAACGCTTCTCTAACATGACACCTTCTTTGACCTGTCATGACCTCAATATTGATCTGAGACAAAAAGTGGCTGATTGTGGTGTCAGTGGCCTACACCAGGATAAGGTCTATGCCACTGACGCCGTGCTGGAGCGGGAGCCGGACCTGACCCGTGGCGAGGTGTACATGCGGCGACTAGAGGGCGGCCTCTTCACCCTCCAGCTGGTCGACTTCATCATCGTGGAGGTCTGCGCCGCCGGCCCCACCTCCATCAAACAGCGGGTCATGCAGATGCTGAACATCAGGAACGCTTCCGTCAAGACGATCCGGGATATAATGAGAGAGTACGCGGGTAACCTGGGCGAGGGGGAGAGCTCGGAGCAGCGGCTGGCAGAACAACAGAGGATACTGCAGCTGGTGGACAAGTTCTGAGGCAGCTCTCCTGCCTGGTCGTGAGCCGCCCCACTAGCACCGCTTATCACAGCAGCCAAGAAAAGCACCTCATACCGCAGCAGCCAGCGAGAGCCGAGGCGGGCCCGCGTTTAACACGTTGCCTGTTTGGAGTGTAGCGTGTTGGCGTGTCACACGCCGGCCGACTGAGGCGAGTCCGGCGTCGGGCTAGGCTGGTGCTTGGTTGATGGTGAAGCATAGGGTCTCATCAATCATTCTATCATAATACATCATACATGGACAAAAAACATATGTGGGCCCATAACTTCAATCAAACATATGATTATAATTGGTTAGTTTTTTCCGTCATTTTATTTGTTTTGTTAGGCACGTTTTGGATGATCTGTCTGCTCATTTTATTTCGTATTGCTTCTCTTTTTTGTTTTTCTGCTTTGTTTTTGTGTTATTTCTACTGACCAGCATTATTATTTGTCCTAATCTCATAACATACTAATATTACAACATACTCACCTTGTGCTGTACTGTATGACTATTGCTTGCCTCTCATGTTTCTTATCTGCTGTTCATGTCCTTTGCTTCTCTTCACCTGTCTATATGGAAAATGAAATAAAAAAATTGATTGATTGATTGATTGATTGATTTAGTTTCCTCGTGAGTTTGTATCAGCTATCCACCAGCCTTCGCCTTTTTTTGCTATCCCGCATTGGTGCCGAGTTCAAGGGGGTGTTTGACCACTCTCCCCCCACCACCATGGTGAAGGTGAATCGGAGATCCACCGGGGCGGGTGTTAAGTATGGTTTCCAAGGTTTTGATTTTGATAATGGTATGAATTTAACATGCACTGGTAGAAATGGGGATGAGTACCCGCTAAAAACAGGCAGCCAAAAAATTCCAGTTGCGCTTAGTAAACAAATATGGAGCTGAACATTTAACATATTTGGGGCCGGAGTGGCCTAGTGGCTTCGTTGCCAGTCTTCGGATCGGATAGCATGGATTTACGTGGGTTCAATCCCCACGGCGGGAAACCGCCTTCTATGTCGGATCTGACCCGGTGGAGAGGATCCTTAAACACTCACGCCAATACTCCCTATAATTGGGCAAGTGTGCCCGTTCGGAGTGGCCCTAATAAAAAATATTGTCGCAACGCTATGGAACCTTCCTTGGTCTCTAGTGATCTCAATATTGACCAGACATAGAATCAGTTTGCATAATGTCCCTTCATCTGGTCAAGAGCTTTCGCACGCTATCCATGATTTTGCTTTAGCTTCTGCAGAAAATTAAATATGGGGTGAAATACTCCCCCCAGCCCACCTCCAGCGGGCCACCTCACGGGTGAGACCCCGAGAGGGTGCGAGGGTAAACCTGCTTTCGCAGGTGTCGATTGAACCTTTTTTAGGTGAGGTCACTTGATCTGGCCTGGTAACCTGACCTGAGATGACCGAAACTTACAAATTTCAGAGAATTTGCAAAATCAATTAAGGATAAGCGGAGACGGTACGGAGACACTTTGCGCTCCCATTTTTGGTTGCCGCTGGAAGAGCCCCGGGGATTGTTCAAACATCCTCCCCCTACCGGGGCGAGGGTTAGTGTTATCCCTCAAACTTCTGACAAAACTTTATTGCCCAAGTCATATCAGGTCACGTCACCAGTCCAGGTCAAGTGACCGAAAGAAATGATACGAGGTGCTACAGTATGGGTAAACTGAATATATGAATTTGGGATTATCATTACGCAACGAGGTCGCGGAGTACAGTGCTTTGTGACAACGAATTTTTACGTCAACGACCTAGGCTTAGGTCAAAACCATGACTTCTCCATTGCCAATGCATGAGGAAATTTGCTTAAGGTTGATAAATCGGCAAAAATGTGGACAGAGAGTTGACTTTGACGTCATCGTGATAAACAAGTCACCGCATTTGGAAATACATGCATTGTGACCTATGCTGACCTTGACCTGTCTCAGGTCAGACTAGGTCAGGCTAAATGTATGATTTTTACCATAGCCAGATCCAGGATTTCCGATCAGGGGATGATCGGGGAAGCCGGGGGGGGTGATCGGGGAGCCGTCCAGACCAGGGGAAAAGTGACATTTTATGGGGTGCCATTAAAATTTCAGGGGGCGCCGTAGCCATTTCAGGGGGGGGCGCCGTAGCCATTCCAACCTTACCCTCCCAGGATTTGTCTATGATTTGACCATATATATATATATATATATATATATCCTCTTCGATGCAGCGAATATTGAATAGTATTGCTGATTCGCACTTAGATAACTTCTTTTGTTGTTCAATTATATTATTGATGGTCTGTTTGGTTGCAATTGAAATGTCTTTGGTCAAATCAGTAAAGTTCATTAAAAATATTACAAATATAAGTTCGAGCTTTCGAATGTATTGGACATTCATTATCAAGATAAGAGACAGAGCGGCTCACGTTTTCCGAAATATAGTTGTTTGAAAAATATATCACCGAGTAATGAGCTCAAATCAGTTGAAAGACCTTCTATGTAGAGAAATCTCATTACATTTTTGCAGACTACTTGCTATGAAATTATCTCATGAGTACAAAGTACAGTTTACCAAAACGAAGGTTGCAGACTTCGTAAGGTAAACTACATCGGATACACATCAACCACTTTACCTCGTCGCCTCACCATGCACCTCCACGAGGGAGCCCCTAAGGATCACCTACAACAAGAACACAACACAACACTCATAAGACAAATGCTGACTGATAACACACATATAATACACTCCAGCACTGACCACAACAAGATAGAAATCATTGAAGCAATATGCATAAACCAACTCGCACCGCAGATCAACACACAAAAAAACGTTAGACTCGCCAAGTTGTCACTATGGGGGATGGGTTAAATAATAGAAAAAACAAATATGTGTGATATATGTACTGTATAACATACCATGTGTTGACAATGTGAATGTTTCTATATTGTATTGTAATGCCTTGTGACTAACTATGTATTAATGTAGTGTGACTATGAAACTGTGACAAGATGATAAAGAATTGTAGTTTTGTACTCATGAGATAATTTCATAGTAAGTAGTCTGCAAAAATGTAATGATATTTCTTTACATAGAAGGTCTTTCAACTGAATTGAGCCCATTACTTGGTGATATATTTTTCAAACAACTATATTTAGGAAAACGTGAGCCGCTCTGTCTCTTATCTTGAAAATGAATGTCCAATACATTGGAAAGCTCGAACGTATATTTGTAATATTTTTAATGAACTTTACTGATTTGACCAAAGACATTTCAATTGCAACCAAACAAACCATCAATAATATAATTAAACAACAAAAGAAGTTATCCAAGCGCGAATCAGCAATACTATTCAATAGTCGCTTAGTCGCTGCATCGAAGTGGATATATTGCCCAACTACTTAAATATATATATATATATATATATATATATATATATATATATATATATATATATATATATATATATATATATATGGTAAAAAACATATATATATATATATATATATATATATATATATATAAAATAAATAAACTAATAACTATTTAACGCCACACTCGTCTTTTTGCTAACCTAGCATAGCGGCTGAGATCGTAGGGGGAACCCGCTCCCCTACGGTCGATGGTGGCGTAGGGCCCGTCGATGCGTGTGAAAAATGGTACGGGAGGATAATATACTACGTAGAAGGTCTACTTCTACGTTCCGAAAGCTATAAGTTGAGTTTTTTATTTCAAACGCGATGAAGGTTTGCTGGTGGAGTTCTGATCCCCAAAATCCCTTCCAACAGGGTGAGAGTTGGCGACGCCGTATAACCCTGGCAGTTGGTGCGTCGTTAAACGCCAACAATTATTATTTTATTTGCTGGTGGAGTTTGCCCTTTTCATTTCATAAAGATGGAATGGACGGCCTTTGCATACGACAAGTGACATCCCTCCCCAGTATCCACCCAGTTCCCTGCAAACGTGTGTCCGTGACTCCTAAACAGATACTGAAGATGTGTCGAAACTGGGAAACTTGCATTTGGCCTCGATAAAAATGACGATAATATGGCCAACTCACATTATATATATCCCATGTCTTCTGTGTTTCAGGCCAACAGGATGTCAGGAGAGGACAGGGGACAGCAGGAGACAACAGGAGAGAACAGGACGTCAGCTTCTTCGCACCACCAGCCTTACCCATACAAGCTGCGGCCTCTGGATGAAGAGGCGAACCAGCGTGTGGCAGCCGCGTTTGCAGGCAACCCCAATGGACTCGCATCGGTCAACCAGTGGGATTTCAAACTAGCGGGGACAGTGACTGAAGCCGAGCTTGAGGAGGCGTACAACTACCCCCTGGATCCGCGCGACATATGGCTGGTGTCGCCGCCAAAGAACGGAAACACTTGGAGCCAGGAGATGATTTGGCTGCTGGCGAACGACCTCGACTACGAAGCAGCTAAGTCGTTTCTCATGCCGGACAGATGGAACTTTTTGGACTGGGAATTAGTGAACGACAAGGAATGGATGCACAAGGCATTCAAAGAGTTTACTGTGACCCATCCGGAAATTGTCAAAGCCGCAAAGCCTTTACAGGGCGACCCACATCGACCCTCGCCCAAATTTATCAAATCGCACTTACCACTCTCCATGAACAATCCTCGGCTCTTGGACACATGCAAGACGTTCTTTGTAGCGCGAAACCCTAAAGATGCTTGCTTGTCCTTCTACAAGCACTGTCGACTAATGAAGAACCATGGTTTCCTCTTCGATCTGCCAACGTTTGCTCAGATGTATATGGACGGGGAGGTCATGGAGACACCCACCATTCCCATGGTCATTGAAGGATGGAACCAACGACATCATCCCAACCTTTACATGGTGTTCTACGAGGACCTGATCCGGGACCTTCCGAGGGAGCTGAAGCGCATGGCGACCTTCCTGGGCAAGTCCTACTCAGACGAACAGATTGACCAGCTTGCCGACCATCTCCACATCGATAACTTTCGCAAGAACCCATTTGTCAACTTGGAGGGAGGCATGCCTAGATTGATAAAGAACGAGGGAGAAGGTTCCTTTATCCGGAAAGGAAAAGTCGGGGACTGGGTCAACTTCTTCACTCCAGAGCTGGACGCCAAGTTTGATGCTTGGATGGGAGAGCAGCTGAAGGGAACGGACCTGAAGTTTGTCACCAACCTGTAGACACTGTTAAACTCTCCATGCCCTATCCTGGATGAAGAGGCGAACCAGCGTGTGGCAGCCGCGTTTGCAGGCAACCCAGATGAACTCGCATCGGTCAACCAGATGGATTTCAAACTTGCGGGGACAGTGACTGAAGCTGAGCTTGAGGAGGCGGTGGATCAACCGTCCGTGATCCACTCAGGTTTTTTCAACTACAATTCAGCTTAAACTTATGGGAACACAGACGGAGCACATGACTCCAGAAATGTTTCCTAGCACCTACCCCATTGGACTTTCGAATCACATTCGCCCTAGTGAGGGTGTTCAAACATCCCACTCGAACTTGGCTCCTATGCAGGATAGCTAAAACACGCGAACGCTGGTGAATAGCTCCTAATTTCATAAGGAAACTACTTTGTTCATTCTTTGGTTCAGGTTAATTTTGAGGCCATGGCAGGTCAAAGAAGGTAGCATGTTAGAGAAGAGTTTCTGGACTCTAGTGTCTGACAGAGTTGAGCGAGGATCATTTTTAGGCACCATTCGCTTCCTCTTGTTACGGCAAATCGAGTGATGTACGATGTGACTATACTATATCAAAACATAAAGAGCAAGTGACCGGAGGTCAGGTCAAGGTCACCTTCTGATCTAGTATGGCCAATATGCACATCAATCGACTCGCAAAAATAATCCAAACGTAATGGTATTGAAATAAAATCTTTATCATTATTCTATGCAATGTCATTGGCCCCAGTCTGAAGACCTGCTTAAGTAGCCCCAGATGACCTCTCAGAGGTCACATGTCCAACTTACAGCAAGAACCTGAAAGAGGCCTGGTGTACTTCAACTTGAAGAATATAAAGATATTCTAAGCCGTTTCAACACAAATAATGCTGTTTTTGCCCATTTCCTGTTTTTAGCATGTATTTCCAGTTTTTCACCCACTGCCACTTACCACCATCCTCGGTGGGCCTCCGAGCCACTTTTGCCCTGGTGGGAATGGGGGTTTCAAACACCCCCTTAAATTCGAATCCTGTGTGAGATAGCTAAAAAACGTGAACACTGGTGGATAGCCCTTAAAAAATCATGAGGAAACTACATTGTTCACTTTTTGGCTCTGGCCAATATTGAGATCATGACAGATCAAAGAAGGTGTTATTTGAGAGAGGTTTCCGGGTCCTGTCGTCTGACGGAGTCGAGTTAGAATAAATTTTTTGGCATCATTCGCTTCCTCTCGTTAAGAAAAATCAAATGATGATGATATGACTATAATAGGCCAAAACATAAAAATGGCCTGACCTTTTTCTTTTCTTTTTTGGTCAAGTCATGGTCACCATCTAACAAGGTACAGTAAATATTTGGATATCAATCAATTCCCAAATAAAAATCCAAAATTAATGGCATCAAAATAAAATATTAATCGTCATTTCCTGGAAAGTTGTTGACCAAAGTCTCAAAACTTGCTTAAGTAGCCCCAGATAACCTTTCAGAGGTCACAGGTCCAACATTGCAACATGAACATATCAAAAAGCTTACGGTAATGTGATTTGGAGAAAAAGAAGGTATTCCGAGCGGTATCTACAGAAATATAACCCTTATGTGGCCAGTTTCCGTCATCAACATGTATTTCCAATGTAGTGTCATGATCTGTACCTGACCCTAGGTCATTGATATGAAAAATCCCGGAATATATTTTGTAGTATGCGATAGGCCCATTATGTAGTGTAACCATTGCTGCGGTGGGTGGGGGTGTTTTAGCACCCCCCCGGTTTTTACGGGGGCACGAATAAACAGCGGTGCGAAGCGCCGCCGTACTTGGCACACCTTATCCTTGATCAATTTTGGAACTTGCCCCAAAATTTTAAGGTTACGTCATCTCAGGTCAGGTCACCTGTGCAGGTCAAAAGACCTTACCTCAAAAAATGTTTAGGGTGGCACAAGTAAGAAATTGGTGTATCTATCGAATTGGAACTTATACCACAGAATGGGCCTACGGAGTACTACAACGTATATTCCGAGATTTTTCATATCGATGACCTAAGGTAAGGTACAGATCATGACCCCTCCAATGGAAATGCATTGGAAAAACGTAAACTGGCCGAACATTGCTCTATCTGTGTAGATACTGCTTGGAATATCTTCGCATTCTCCAAATCATAGTCTCCTAGGCCCCTCTATAGGTTCATGCTGCTAGTTGTTTCAGCTTGTGACCTCTGAGATCCGATCTGAGATCTGAGATGCTGCTTAAGCATGTTTTCAGTCTTGGGTCAATACCTTGGCAGAAAATGGTGATAGAGCTTTTATTTTGATACCATTGCGTTTTGATTGTTATTGCAAATTGATTCATGTTGTTATTGACAATGCTAGGTTAGATGGTGAACTTGACCTGACCTAAGGCCTGGTCATTTTTGTTTTTTTTTTACCCAATTTAGTCAAACTATTTATTTATTTATTTATTCATCTCATATGAGCGACAGGGGCTTGCCCCCAGTAAATGCTCAAGTCAGTTATACCATCAAGATTCCCTAAAATTACATACATGGCACATGTTAAAAAACAAGTCAAGACAAAAGTAAATACAAGGTAAGAATAAAAAGATAAAAATATACAAAATAAAACTCTTAAAAAATTAAAAATACATATGTAAAGGGCAACAATAAAATACAATGAAATAAAAAAGTGGTGCGTTCCTACTGCCTAACATATTTCCGAACTTGAGATTTGAACTGACCTAATGATAATCTAAATGGGTCAGCAAATGGACAGGCAAGCATAAAATCATTAAAAGCTTTGGGCAGCCGACAGTACACAGCCCGCCTCACAGTCTCCTTTGTGTACAGTGGTACGCTCAGCAAAGTGCCTGCCATTGCACGTGTTCTTCTTGCTGGCACGTGAAGCGGGAAACTACCAAACAGAAAGGCGGAATCGATCTGGGCCGTTAGAATTTTGTGTACAAATATTATTATATATTATTCGATGCGCTGTAACAAGAGGAAGCGCATGGCACCTAAAAAAGAGTCAAACTCAACTGTGTCAGACGCTAGAGCCCCGAAACTCTTTTCTAACATGCCACCTTCTCTCACCCGTCATGATCTCAATATTGACCTGAGTCAAAAAGTGACCGATTTAGTTTCTTCCTGAATTTGTAAGAGCTATCCACCTGCGTTCGCGTTTTTTCGCCATCCCACATAGGAGCCGAGTTCGAGGGGCGTGCTTAAACACCCCTCCCCCCACCATGGCAAAGGTGTCTCAGAGGCCCAATGCAGAGGTCAGAAAAAGTAATTTAGTTCCCCAACGCAGACCAGTTGATGCCCCGGGATGAGAAGAATGTTCCCCAAAGGAAATCGTAGCTTGTGAAAATATAGTATTTATTAGGTAATATTATTCAGCATTAGTTTAGATAGTCTTCAGGCCATTAAAAATAGTTTAAAATGTAGAATAATCCAAATTTGTAAATACTTTTAAATTCTTGGGTTTAATTTTTTATATGCATTTTCCTAAGTAGCCTGGGTCACTGATTTCAACAAATCAATAAATTTAAAATCTGTTAGCAATTTCAAAAGATATGGGCATATAGATGTTTGACACACTCGTAAAAGCCTTCATGTACAGCCCAATATCTCTCAAAGTTTACGCTCAATTGCTTTCAAAGTTTGTTTTTGTATGTTTTCTGATATTTTCATTCAAAATCTATGCATAAAATCAAAATTGGATAGTTTTTTAATGAACTTTTTTCAAAATTTCATTTTGATCCAAGGACATTGAAAGTAGTCTAAAACAAATTCAAACGCCCAAAAAATGTCAAATCCCCCAATAATCAAAAACTATAGGTAGATTAAATGTGACGTTCTGACAAGAGTAAGTCAATCATTAATTTGTTTAAAACATAGTGTTCAATTGCAAAGTTGTGTTTATTTTTCCAAATTATAGAATTAAATTGGCCGGTTTAAAAAAATTGCCAGGTTTCAGCTTGATAATATATGGTGAGTGAAGAACCAAGGAAAATTTAACTATACAGGCACTTCCTACACACAGCATGAGATCCTGACTGAAAAAAATTACAACTGTGTTCATTGAAACATTTAAGCTATCAAAGCAAACTTGAGTCTTACTTGCAGGAAGGTAGGTAGGAACCTGGAGTAATGCATGGATACCTTATTGGGATGTTACAAATTGTCTAATAAATCATTTTATCATGCTCCCCCCTGTCACCCATTTTGAGAATTGGCCAGTCAATACCGAAACGAAATAGTCCACTCCAGGCCCCACTTTTTAAAGTTTCCCGACCTTATACAAACTAAAAAATATCTGGAATTATATGAATCCAGTATGGACCGAGTGCCGCGCGTGGGCGCATCAAGTATGCGCCCCCAAACCAGTCCCAGTTTCCTTACTCTGTTACTACCTTGTTCCCGTGATATACACCTTCTTCACCGCGAGGCTCAAATCCACAACCTAAACAACTATGTATACGAAGCGGGGCACTTTTTTGCATTGTACTCTACAACAGTTTGCCGTGGTCCAC
This sequence comes from Lepas anatifera, assembly GCA_034440635.1. Classification (NCBI taxonomy): domain Eukaryota; kingdom Metazoa; phylum Arthropoda; class Thecostraca; family Lepadidae; genus Lepas; species Lepas anatifera. The sequence goes on along the minus strand of JAOTON010001915.1, from coordinate 605,486 downwards.
CGGATGCCACCATGGTGGCATGGAGGCTGCAGCCTCCACGGGGATGCGAACGGATTCACTTAACCATAGTAACCGATGACCCCGGCCCGACCGCCCTCGAAATTTTCCCCCGGCTCCTGATTCGTTTAGAATGGCTGAAAGCAGTTTTTTGCTAGTGCTAGCGCCAGTGAAAATAATGAAGCAGGATTACAGATATACGTGATGTTCAAACAATTCGACTTCAAGAACAAAGAGTCAAAGCCAGAGCGTCCATTTGAATAACTATCTCAATGTCCAATGATAAAATAGTCCACAAAGTGGGAAAATCAACAGCTCAAAAGTGCCTAAGACATAATGTTCACTTGTCAGAAGACCAGAAATACTGCAGTAGAAGAAAAATTAAAAACGTACAGACTCCCCGGCAGCTGAAGATATTCGCCAACTATGTTGGCACGTTCGACTTCTTCTAACCTCCGGCCCAATTTGACGGGTGATAAGTTTCAATTCGATAGACTCACGTTTTTCTTCCTTATGCCACCTTAAAAACTGAAGGTAAGGTCACTTCACCTGCATTAGTAACCTGACCTGAGATGACCAACCTTAAAATTTCGGGGAAAGTTGCGAAATTGATCAACAATATGGTGTGCCAAGTACGGCGGTGCTTCGCGCCGCCGTTTTTCGTGCCGCCGGAGAAACCCGACGGGGAGTGTTGAAATACCTCCCACCAGGGTGATGGTTAATAGGTAGGCAGGAGTTTCTTCCACAACCATACAGTAAAGTAAAAAAATTGTCCGTCAACTGCCAGATGTCGTTATCTTTTTATGTTAGCTGGCTGTACCACTCGTCGGAATTCGTTTGATTCTTTGGCGCCTCTGTAGAAGGCTGTCTCGGAGTGTGATGTATGCACGTGCGTGTGAGTGCGTGCAGTCCGAATATGACGCATACGCTCCGCTCCGTCACTCCGAACTCGGACCACACCACCCAGAATAGGGCGTCAACGTGTATGCTGCATAACGTCAACAGCGAAGAGCAGTCACCGCCCGAGCAGCGAGTCCACCAGCAAGCAGCCATGGACAAAGTCCCGGGAACGAGTCCCGCTGTATCGGTTGTTGACAAACAGGCACGACACCAGCAGAGGTCCTTCTAGCTCAGCAGAGGTAAGAAATGTTTAAAATGTGTCACCGGGCAAATTTTCTGACCAAATTGTGTCTCTCAGTGGTCAAAACTGTGGGATGCAGACAAGGGCCCGGTCACAGTCGTCAGCTGTTGGCGTGACGGCATGCTGACGTCACAGTGAGTAGTCGGCCTATTGAAGCTCATTGAATACGGTAGTGGTTGCCAGATCATGACGTCATGCACAGACAGAGGTTTATTTCTTACCATAGAGGAGCATTTTAAATATCAAAGTATTGAGCTTATTGTACAGTTCTCAGGAAAATCATTAACATTTTTTATAATTTCCGGCTAAAAATACCCGTAATTACACTAAATTTCGTAATTCGACCAAGGTGCCACATTCATTTTAAAATAATCCAGCTATTCCTTCTATGGTCCACGCATGCCATGGTACGAAAAATTTATAAATTTCTGATGTAAAATTACGAATTCACAGAAAAATTCATGGATAGGTAACGCATTATCAGATGCCGTTTTTTTATTAATCCAGCGTATAGATCAAATTAAAGGTAACGTGGCACCATCATAACGTGACGTTAACTGAGATAGCCAAGTTTTAAAGCAAGTCGGAAAACCTGGTACTCAATAGACTATTTGTCTTGGAACTCGAGATTTCCGTAGAAAAAACTAAAACCTACCTGCAATGCTCTGCAATGTACCCCTCATGTACCCCTAGCAGCAGGCCACAGTTGTCATGGCTGTTGGTGTGACGACATATGCTGACGTCACAATGAGCATCAGCCAATCGAAGCCCTTGAAGCGTTTTGACAATGGTAGTGGTTGCCAGATCATGACAGCATCCACAGGCAGATATTTATTTCTTTTTCTAAAGGAGTATTTTAAAAATCAAAATATAAGATTATTGTATATTTTCAGAGAAAACATGAGTGGTTTCATTATTTTCGGCTAAAAGTACGTCTAATTACACTAAATTCTTGGATTCGACCAAGGTGCCACATTCCCTTTAAGAATATTGTGCCTTAAGCTGTTTGAAATCTATATGATGGAACTTTTAACCAAGAGAGCAAGGGAAAGCTAAGTGTTAGGAAGATATAAAAGATAGTGATCGTGTTAGCATGCCAATATATTTTAGAATTGATAAAAGATACAAAAGGCAAAAAAATCTAGACTATATTTCGCTGTCACCAGCATCTACAGCTCTGGTAGCAGATTTAATTAAAATTCCCTTGTACGTCTATGTCCGGCTCATGGCCCCTAACTTCAGGTATCTAGACACCGTGTTTGTGTTGTGTTTCGCACATGATCTCTTGTGATTACAACTGTGATTGATGATCGATGTTATTACATGATGGGATTGTAATGACCAGATAACGTATAGTAAAGGAGGCCCTGTAGTCAGTGAGAACGAAGGCGGTGTTTTTTTGTCTGCACCGACGTGTAATGGAATTAAAAAAATGTTACCAGACCTGTAGATGCTGGAGACAGCAAAGCATTGTCCCGATTTTTTTGGACTTTTTGTATCTTATATCAATTCTCAAATATATTGACATGCTAACGATCAATATCTTTTATATATTTCTCTCCATCGTGCTGCCATAAGCTATTCGTATAATTATAACGTCATTTATGATGAGGACGGAATTATTTTCATGCAAAGAAAAGGGGGCATCTCTCATTGCTGCAAATTCGAAAATTTCGCCCGCGCAAGGAAGACATTCGACAAACCCAACAATTCATTAGTCCCTCCCTGGCACATGAGTGATTTTATGGACAACAAAACTATTTGAACTTATTCTAAATAGAAATTCATACGCGGCGTCAACCAAAATAACAGAAGCTTCTGAGGTTTGGGCTCGCAGAGGAGGCCCTAGCCAAGCAACCACATCCCCACGAACATCTACACAAACACCGAAGAACGATGACACTTTTCAGTCATCATTTTTATCACCTTGCTCTCACCGTTCATCCTGTACCTTCTGAGGAAATTGAAGTTCTCGCGAGGAGACCTAACTACAGCCTCGATCAGAGAGCCTGCGTTGGCTGCCTTCGGACCGTTCCACCGAACAATCGACTCGCTTTCGGCGTTATGGTGGTTGAGATTTCGTTGAGATTCCCGAGAGAAGCGGCCACCGACCCCATGCTTTCTACGACACTTTCACTCGGCGATGCGAGCCTCAAGCGGCCAACAACGCTGGCGTGCGGCTCCGTGGATGGACTTCCGCTGTGAGCACGCCACAGGATCTTGAACAGGTCCTGGTTGTTCGAGTTCGGCTGTTCCGTCCACTCCTTGCGCAGGACGCAGTAGGCTGCCTACGTGAACTGCCGCAGGCGGTGTCCCCGCATCAACCGAAGCAGTTTTGTTGTTGCTGCAGCCTTTAGTGGACCCATGGGAATCCGCGCTCTCTTCCCGGCGGACTGCGTGCCCCGCCACTGACTCAGTGAGGTCCGCTACCTGTTGCACCTGACAATTTACGCATCGTAAATTGCAGGGGGGTATTGGGATTCACCATGTGATAAAAAGCGAATATTTTGCTGTAACGCCGAATGCAGTACACGGATAACATTCTCACAGGTTGAATTTCAAATATGGAAGCGATAGGTCATAAATAACCTCGAACTTTATTCATTCACATTTATTTCTGAATTGTTCAAAGAGCAGACGACAGGCTGCAAAAACAGAACATCCAGTAGACAGCATCTCAGCGGCGAAATCATTGAGAGTTAAAAAACAGATATTCTACAGCTAAGATCGGAAAATTTAATTGACCGTCTAAGTAAACATGCGACGCAAAACCGGCAAGTCAGCTGCGCTATGCTCAGCGTCAGAACAGGAAAATAGTGTTTGCATAAAAAAGTGTTTGCATAAAACCAGTACCGGAAAACGGTAGCTAAAAGTGGCATACAACAAAATTTAATGATAAGCATTTCCGATAAAAACCGATTCCGCTTACTATAAATTTTAACGCTGAACAATGTTCATTCACTGCCTAAAAGCCAAATAAGAACATTTACAAAATCATGACCGGAAAGAGGTCACGCGAGTCTGACGTCCCAGGTCACTGCCACTACAGGCTCAGCCATCTGTGACCAGGTCAATATACTGGGCGTGACCTTCACAGGTCACGGTGCGCCACCTATTACCGTGAAGTACCTGCGGAGCCGTAAGGACCAGCTAACGGCCGTATCGTTTAAAGCAGATGACCGATCTACACATCTGCCCAACTACCTATTAATTAGTAGTATTTTCTGCAGGCCTCCACGGAACGAGTAGTCACGCAGTTGTATTTGGCCGAACCACAAATAAAAGTATTTTTAGTGGGTAAATGGCTGAAAGCATGAAAACTTGAGTAAGGGAAAGAGAGCAATAAGTACCTAATCAAATTCAAGGAAATGAGAAGGCCGATGAGCAGGCAAAAAAGTCCCTAGAACTTAGAGAGATCGAACCCTTAAAGTGGTCTGGAGACGATAGCAAAGCTCTCCTCCAGGACACCATCCGGAAGCAAATTCAACATAACTGGACCACAAACCACAGCGCCCACCTATTTTATATCAAGCCTAACATCGGCTACTGGCCCAGTTCCAACCAAAAGAGTCGCCGGCGCGAGGTTATTCTAACCAGACTCAGAAATGGACACACAAAATTAAATGCCTATTGGAACGCGGGTACCTGTGGTACCTGCGACGCAATGGAGAATCCCCATCACATTCTCATCGATTGTCCCCAGCACAATACCCATCGGCAGCCCATGCTAGATTACTGCCGAATCCAAAACATCCCTGTAGACCTAAAAACTCTGCTCGGTAACGACCATCCTGAACTTCTCGAAAAAGTCTTTACATTTCTAAAGGACTCTGGGCTAGAGAAGTTTCTATAAATCACTCCTCCCAGTATATATGATGAGGGTGCATGGTGCACCCCCAAAGTAGGACTTGCCTATTTTCTAATCATAGCTGATCCACTGCGAAATTTAAGCAATAGTTTTGTAACCTTTAAATGGTTCATTGTAGGCTAAGGATAGGTTATGTTAGGCTAACTTTGAAATCAGGTTAGGTTAGATAGGTTAGATTTCTTCACCGCAGTGATACCTTTCACTGCGGGTCTATACTAACCGCACCTATACTCTTACTAACAATCTAACTATCCTCTCACACTTCTTTCTCTGTGCGGCGGCTGCCCAGCCGAAGAGGGGAGCTGCAACTTCACCTCCGGGTTGCAGGGTAAATCGCGGCACCCTGGCCAGGTGTTTAGCGCACTTTCTAAAATACGAAATTATTGAGTTAACGGAGGCTTTCGAGTAACGTATACAAGCGGACATCAATAGCTGACATACAAAATTCTAAATTCTAAATTCCAAATTCTAAATTCCAAATTCTAAATTTCAAACTCTAAATTTATAAGGTCTTCAACCACAGAAATAACCTTCGCACTCTGCGGATCTAAACTTATTAAAAGCCCTCCCTTGGCATGGCTATGCCATTGCCACGACCGTCCACTTGCAAGCTAAAACATCTTGCAACCCATTACTTGAAATAACTCCCATTGCTTTAACAGACTAACGTAGCTTGCCCTCACACTAAATTCTAAAATTCTCCCACACACTCCTTTAGAGGCGGGCAAAGGTGCTATGCACAGAACGCCTAATAAAAAGCCATAAGCAAGCAAGCAAGTACCTAATCAAATTAGCAGATTAGTTCCCCCTCGCCCTACCGGGGGCATCGATCGATGGCCCCCTAAGGTTTTTTGCGGGACAGCAGAAAAATGACGAGGCGCAGCACCGCGGATGAGGGCTCGATCTCTAACCTCATCATTCTCCCACCATCCCAGAAATTGTATACCCCAGGTCACTCAAGGTCAGGTCACCAGGCGAGGTCAACCAAGCTCACTTAAACTTTTGATCTCTATAAGAGCTACATTTCTTATTCGATTGGTTTGAAACTTTCTACACTTCATAACCCCTGCAGGGTCTACATCATGTATATCCGGGATTTTCTATTTCGTGAATTGAGGTCAGGTCACGAGGTGAACTCTCCCATTGAAAAAGCATGGGGAAAAGCTGTCTTATGATCTACAAGTCACAAAAACGATTGCAAATGCTCAGCTTGCTCAGAAAATTGTTCTTGGACACCCTTTCAGGATCCCAGGGACAATATTTTCCCTTTGACCTCTCCAAGGTCATCCAAGTTCACCATGGGTCAAAAACAGTATTTTGACAATAACTATTGACCTAATTAAGCTAGAGCGCTAAATCAAACATCAGCGTGTATGTCTCGTCACTGGCTTTCGTTTGATACACGTCAAGGTCACTTTCTGACCTTTCGAGACCTCAGGTCATATTAGGTCATGAGGTGACCTCTGAAGGTCAAACCGCTGGCGGGATGTCATTACATTTCACATAGCGGTAAAAGGTCTGGCATTTTCCTATCAAATGTACTTTACCAGATCTTAAAAGCTCTAATGGTATAATAGTTATGCCAAGTTTTCTTATTTGCATATTTGAATGAAAATGGCCTATCGTGACCTAAATTGACGTCTGGAGGTCAAACCATTGACCTGAGCGCTTAAATATGCGAAGTAATTTCTTCCTGAATTCACGCGAGCTTTCTAATGAACTTTGCAGATTTGCACTAACCTCCATATCTTCGGAGTTAGAGGGGGCCATCGATTCCCCCGTGGGGCGAAGGTGGCACCGGACCCACGGTGGTGCGCGGGTTCAGCAAGAAATGAAACGAAGCCAATGTGGAAAAAAATCCTGCGCGTGCCATACCCCCCTCATACCCCCACCCCTCTCGTCAGTCAGGTCCCCCAAAAAGATCCAATGTGTGCACCTGAACGTCTCCATAACGGCATGGCCCCACAGGCCAACCCAAACTATCAGATTTATGAAAATACATTGGGCCACATAGTGGTGCTAACCAGTGAATCGTGAGAGTGGTAGCGGCGCCATCTATAACACAAGTCACTTGTCGCAGCAGCGCCACCTATAGCACAAGTCATGGTGCCACTGCAGCGGCACTGGTGCCATACCAATGCACTGGTTGCAGGGCTAAAGCTCGTATTTTCAGCTTATTGCAACTGTCATAGTCGAAACGCACCATTCTATGGTACATGCTTTCTCATTACTTATTTTGTACCGCATGAACTTTTCTTTATCTAATCGAACATCGTATTCTCAGCTGATTCCAACCATATGGTAACTTGATACTTGCCCTCTCTGTTTCGCCTGGATCCGCTTCTTAGTTTGGGCGGCTTTCTTAGAAAATACGTTCTTCGTATGTATTTGATAGTATGCGAAATTTGTCTGTATCTAACCTGACATACATTTTCAGCTTACCCTAACCGTACGGTAACCTGATAGATAGATAGATAGATGCATTTATTTACGACATAGTTGCAGCGAAATAACATCAGAGATCGGCACAAAAGCTGCAGCTTAACTGCGGGTGCCTCTCTCTCATTGTACAGTCATAATCACTCAAAGGAAAACATTTATTCATAAGCCTACTTATGTCAATTAATATCGATCAATTTCATCGCTCTTCACTCGACCGCGCGCTGCCGGGGAGGGACACCGTTCATTTTTTCTAAAAAATGTTAATGGAAATTTTGAAAGGAATGTGCTACTTCTATTTGTTTGACCCTTTAACCCCCTTCCATGAATGATGATATCTAGTTTCTTGGAACTTGGGAGTTGTGCAGAGTTAAAGTGGAGAACATTAGATAGTTTGTTAAGTAGAGCTGTTCTGAGGTCAGCATGAAGGGCGCACTGCAGGCTGAAATGTTCTGTGGTTCCGTTCGGGTGCGAGCATCGGCAGGCTGGAGAATCTGTTAGTCCAAATTTGTAGAGATGACTTTGAAGTTTAAAGGCCCCTAGCCGTAGTTTAGTGTGGATTTGATTGCCCAGCTTTGTACCAATGCTGTAAAATTTTGAGGGGTGGGAGGGGAGTAAATGTGAGATATGTATTTTTTTAAATAGACTGTGTTGATGTCCGGGTTGCTAGTGGTATACGGTTCCAAAGGTTTGTAGTGGCCGGAATAAAAGATCGATGGAAAGTTTTAGATTTGGAGAAGTTGGCTGGGACGCTGAATTTCGTAAAATGCGTTGGGTTTGTGATAATCTGGTTTCAAGAAGTATGGATCTGATGTAATCTGGAATTTTAGATCCTGGTGCATTTAAGTCATGATAAATCTTAAGCTTATGTATTTTTCTTCTGTTGCTAAGAAGATTCCACCCCAGTTCGTGTCTGAGTTTGTCGGTTGGTGTCCTACGTGAGGTCCCAGTCACAAGTCTGGCTATTCTGTTTTGTAGTCGTTCTAGTCGCATTGCGTCACCTGCCGTTATGTGTCCGTCGTAAATAGCGTCACAATAGTCTAGATAATGTCTTATGTACGTTAAGTAGAATTGCTCAAGGGTAGACCGTGATAAACATTTGGCTAAAGGGTAAATTGGTCCAAGGGACTTGTTCACTTTTTGTATTATGTCGTTGACGTGTCGTGGAATTTAAGATTGCTTGAAAATGTTAAGCCCAAATGTTCGTGTTCTGAATGCAATATAATATTCTCACCTGTAAACCTCAGTTTCGGCGTTTGCGGATGTTTCCAAAATGAAAAGGTTTGATGTATTGTTTTTGAGGAGTTAAAGGAAATACCATAGTCTTGACTGTACTCGAATCCCTTTGGGTAAGAGTGAAGCCCGACCAGCCCGGCCGTCAGTTTATCCTTGGAACGATATACCGCCCTCCTCGACGAACCGCTGCCGCTCTGGAAGCGGCCATACGACAACGGGAGACTCAACTGCAACATGTGATGGTGAAGTACCCCAGTGAAAAGATTGTAGTTTCTGGTGATTTGAACTGTAATATGCCAGATAATGAGTCAGATATTTGTCTGAGTGCGTTAGCTGACTTTGTAAGTACCTATTCGTTAATCCAGCTTGTCAAAGTACCTACCTACATTTGTAAGTGGCTCTCTGCTCGATGTTTTCATTACGAATGATCCGTGTGTTGTTGAGCTTTATCGCACTAGGTTCTGTAATTTCAGTCCGCACAAATATGTATTCACTGCTTTGACCGTGCCCAGAACTCACCCGAAGCCAATCATCGTTGAGTGCCGAAACCTTACGCGTGTCCAGAAGCCTGTACTGCGCGCGGCACTTAACTCGGTGGACTGGCAACCTGTTTACCGCCCTCTGAGCACAGCTGACAAATGGGAGGTCTTTCTAGCTCCTTTCATGCCTATATTGAACTATTTTGCGCCCTTGGAGAACATGCGAATCCGTAATCCCACTGCACCTCCAGTATCTAACACCAAAGGCGGATCCAGGGGGGCACTGCCCCCCCCGATCGACCCTGGGCGCCCCCTGAAAGGTCGATGGCGCCCCCCTGAAATGTCGCTTCCCACTCCCCCCCAGGATACGAAGTCGGCGCCCACCGACAGGATTTGGCGCCCACCTGATAGGTTTTGCCGGTCATAAGTGGCGCCCCCTGGTCCGGATGGCGCCCCCGGGAAGGTGCTCCCCGATCGGCAATCCTGGATCCGCCTATGTCTAACACCACGCGTGACCTGATGCGTCAGTTAAGGGCACTGCGCCGCACAAACCGTGAGAGTCAATTGTACAAAGACCTCAAGCGATCGGTGAAATCTTCCATTCGACGCGATACTGTCCTAAAAATTGAGCGCCAGATTGCAAACAACGGACCCCAATGAATGTTTCGCAATATTCAACCCTATATTGTAAGAAAAAGGCATTCCCGTTCACCCTCAAGTAAGCGCGGCCGCGATGAATGAGTACTTCGTTAGTGTAGACCCTCGAGTTGCACAAGAAGTCGCTCAAAGCTCCCAGAATGTTAGTCAAATGCCTACGAGACTACCTCGAGTAGGATCTCGCTCCTTCAAAGTCACCACCATAGACTTTGCGACGTTAAAACACACCATCCTCAGTATGAAAAACACATCTGCCTGCGGCATGGATGTCATATGCATCCGCAGCATAAAACTTTGCATTAACGAAATCGGAATCCCTCTCGTTAACATAATCAACTCTTGCCTGGAAAGAAATGATTTTCCAGATGCGTGGAAACACTCACTCGTTCACCCGATTCATAAATCTGGGCCGGCATCTGACCCCGCTAACTTAGGACATATATCTTTGGTTCCAGTTATTGCAAAAACCGTGGAGCGAATTGTGCAATGACAGCTCTACTCCTTTCTCTCTAGAAACCACCTAATATCACCAGCACAGCATGGTTTCAGACCTCGTCACTCTACAGAAACTGCCCTGCGTAGTGTCTCTGACCGAATTCAAGGACACATTTCTTTGATCTGCTTTCTTGACCTGAGTAAGACTTTTGATGTCATCGATCATTCGAAGTTGATGGCTAAGCTAGAACTGTACGGAATCGATACGGATTGGTTCCGTTCGTATCTAAGCGGCCATCCTCAGAGCGTATCCAGTGTACGTCGCTGCAGCGGGCAAAAAGTCCTCTCTTAAAAAAACTTCCCATCACAGTCGGCGTTTTTCAAGGATCTTCCTTGGGCCCACTCCTCTTCAATGTGTTCGTCAACGACCTAAGCTATTTTGCGATCGATGCTAGCATCACGCAGTATGCAGACGATACTCAAGTTATTGTTACCGGCCGAAGGGATCAAGCGAATCTTCGTAAAGCCCGCATGGAGCCCCTTACGCCTTGGATGACTGGTTCCGTGCTAATGGCATGAAGGCCAATGCCACCAAAACACAGCTAATGGTAATCGGCAGTTGCCAAAGCCTCAAGGACCTTCCGCCCCTGCAGATCCAATTTCGTGCTCAAGCCATCAGCCCATTTCAGTCCGTCCGTAACCTGGGTATCATATTCGAAAATCATCTCTAGTGGGACACACACGTAAACCATCTCATGCAAAAGTGTTTCGGTCTTTTAATAGCATTAATTCACATAAGCCACCACCTCCCCAAACGCATCATCTCAAGCATTGTTCACAGCCTGGTTCTCTCACACGTTCGATACTGTATTTCAGTGTACGGCAACTGTTCGGACAAAAACCATCGAAAAATTAAAAAAAATTAAACTTCAGCGCAAAAGTAGTATCCGGTCGCCAAAAGTTTGATCATATATCGGACGTATTGGGAGGTCCAGGCTGGCTCAGTTCCAGACAAATAGCAAAATATCACACTCACCCTTGCCCACAACATCATCGCAACTAGACAACCGATAGCGCTATCCTCATCCTTTCAACACAACACTGACATCCATACCCGACAAACACGTCAATCTCAACAGTTACACTTGCCGAGGATACGAATAGAGGCTGGCCTGGCTGCAGTTCATATACAGGGCCCCCATGTTGTATAATGCTCTGCCGCCGAATCTCGCAGAACTGCGGATGGCTGCCTTCAAGAAACCACTCGCTCGATGGTTAGAGTTAGTTCCGTCGGATACGAACTGCAAGGCGTGTGGTATTCATAGGCGTAGGAACGTCCAGAATATTGGGGGGGCAGCGGAAATTTTGAAGTTATTTCTTTCCAGTCAACGCCATAGGGTTAATCGTTCAGAATCATGAATATTGGGGGGCCATACCCCCTGGCCCATCCCGTTCCTACGTCTATGGTGGTACTGAATTGTTTTTTGCGCCGGTTACTGAACCAGTATATTTTATTATTGAATAGTGTCTATCATTCTTGTTTTTGTACATGAACTGTGCTATGAAATAATTCATGCCAGGCTAAGAATAGTCACATGTTTATTGTGGAGTGTGAATAAATAATAAATAAATACTTTTCAATTTTGTTCAAGTCGTCCTGAAGCAATGTCTGAGCTGTGATAAGTTGGTCAACAGGATGGGGTGAGTAGAGGGAGGTGTTGTCTGCAAAATAGAGTGTAGAGAGTGTGTGTGCAAAATAGTGTTGGCAATTTTTGTGGATAAGTCATTCAGATACATTATAGCAAGGAGTGGTCCTAGGGCTGATCCCTGGGGTATCCTGAATTTACTTTCCTAAAAAGAAATTTGGTGTTACCTATAACCACTCGTTGCTGTCTGTCAGTTAAGTACGAATTCAGCCACAGTAAAAGAGAGTCAGTGAGTCCAAATTCATATGTGCATTTTGGTAACAGTCCAGCATGCCAATTTTTTTCTTCAAAATAGATTGAAATGTCAAAAAGACTGCTGTAAATTAATGTCCCATGTCCAGTGCTCTGTAAAGTCGGTGAGTCAAGTACGTAAGTTGAAGTTGCGTGCTGTGGTTTGGCCGGTACCCACTCTGTTTTTCGGTGACTAAATCATTGTCGATTAAATGTTTGTAAATTTGGTTGAAAACCAGTCGCTCTAGAATTTTAGAAAGACAACCGAGAAGAGAAAAGGAACGATAATTTGTGGGATCAGAGGGAGAACCTTTATTTTTACAGATTGTTTTTATGTTAGCTGTTTTCCAAGATTCCGGAAATTTGCCCTCGCGAAGAGACTTGTTATATAATTTCGTGAGAGGCTCAGAAATTATTAAAACTGCCATTTTTAACATTCTAGAAGGAAGTTCATCTGGTCCAGTGCTCTTATTTGGGTCTAATTTGTTCAGAAGAGAAAGGACTTCTCTCTCAGAGACCTCAAAATTAGTGGGTACCTGGCAGATCCTGTCAGGTGTGGGTGGTTCACGTGAGTCTGGTATGTCTAGGACGGTCTGAGAAACAAAAAATTCGTTCAGTAATGTCCCTTTTTCAATGTCTTCGTGCACAATCTCTCCATTTGCTCTTGAAAGGGGTGGAATCACTTCCATTTAATTGCGTCATATCAGATTTTCTAGTGTTTGATGATATTTGTGCGCATTTGCTCTTGATTCCAAAAGTTTATGCATTTCCCCTTAATATTTTTTTTTGAAGCTTTCTTTTCATTTTGGTGATTTCATTTCGTTGCTGTTTCCACCGGCACCATTCGCACGCGTTGCACCTGTTGCAGTCGTTGTTAGTCTGTCTCTGTCTTGCTAGTCTGAAAAGTCTGTCCCTCTTACGTATGTTTCGTTTTAACTCAGTCTTGACCCACGGTTTGTCTTTGGATCTAATAATAATAATGGTTTTTGTCGGTATTGCTGCCTTTGCTGTCCTTAGAAACGCTTCTGTGAATTGTTCCGTAGCTATGCCGATGTCGTTGTCGAGTATTGCGTCCCAATCCGTCGTGATTTACAGGTTAGTGAAAGCATTGGCATTGAGTTTTCCATAGTCCCATAAAGTTTTGGTTATATTGGTCGGTTCAGGTACTTTGGTATTGAGAGTCAAGAATGTTGGAAAATGATCAAGAGTATAAAAAGATGACAGAGTTCCTGTTTGTTTAACTACAGATTTATTATTTATGAAAATTAGGTACAATAGGTTCGCACAATTTTCAGTCAGTCTCGTGGGCTCGTCAATAAGTTGCGTGAATCCTAGTGATTCGGTGGTGTCATGTAGTCTTTGGTCAAATGATGTGATGCCACTGGTACGTGAAAAGTAAACAGAGTTTTCGAGGTATTTGTTTCCAGAATAAAAGTCAACAAGTACGATTATGGATGATGGCGAGTATGAATCGGCCAGGATGGTACTTTCCGCCAGGTTGTCAAGAAATTCAGAAAGTCGATCAGTAAGTAAATTTGGGGAAAGTTAGATGTTGCAGATGATAAATGTTTCTTGATTTATTTTAGTTTTTCACCAGATCCATTTTTCGTTACCTACGGCTTCTAATTCAGTCAGACGTGTTACAGGAGGAGTGTTTTTTATGTAGACTGCAGTGCCTCCTCCATGTCTGTTCCGATGCCTATTAAGGGATGGGTGATAATTTTGAAGACGGTATAGGCAGGGACGGGCATTGCTGTCTATTTTAGTTTCAGTGAACGCCAAAATCTGAATTTTGTTATCTGAAACAAAATCACCAAGTTCTTCCAATTTTTTGGAGCAGTGATGCTATTAATATTTGCATAGGTAATGTTAAGTGAATGCTTAGAAACTGGCGGTACTGGGTTAACTCAACGCAACCAATGAGGAGAAGGACTTCTAAATTCTTACACATGCTAGATTTGGTCCAAAATAAGTTTGGATAATGATTCAGCCAAGGTGCAGCATATATTTTTTGCAGAGACAATAACTTGAGTGATGTTCCTCTTAAATTGAACGGCATACCTCTTAAAAAAAAAAAACAGCGGAGAACTTACGGCCATGGGAACGTGCATGATGTGTACTTGAGTAATGAAAAACAATTGTTTCACGCTTGAAATTAGAGTTCCATGCTTCAAAACTTACAAAAAGCTTACACTGGATAATTAATTGCAATGGTTGATTCTGACAATTTGACAACAACCAATCGTGTTTTCAAATAGTAGATTGGACCTCTTTTTCGAGCTACAGCCTCAAGTTAGAGCTACAGCTGGACAACAGCTACAAAACTGCTCAACAGCTACGACAGCTGGACAACAGCTACAAAGCTGCTCAACAGCTACGACAGCTGGACGACAGCTACAAAGCTGCTCAACAGCTACGACAGCTGGACAACAGCTACCCGACACTGAAGACATTCTGGTTGTCGGCTAGAGCTGCAAAAAAGGGCAAAAGGAATGTAGGTGCAAAAACAGTAACGTCGAACAAAGCTCAAATCCCCGTTTCTACACCCTTTTAATATCGCACTAATATTTCGAGTTATTTAGTTTTGTCACACTTGCTGCTAGCTGTGGTTACAAAAAGGGGAAAAGAATGTAATCACTAAATCAAAATTGACAAACAGTGCTACCAAATTATCTTTTCTACACTTTGTTCCATACTAGGCACTTAAGACACTTCCAAGTTATTTAGGCACTTTTTGTTTGTTTGGTTACTTTGTCCTTCACGCACTTGCTACTAATAACACTTTCAGTGACTGAGAACCTTCATCTCGGGACTGTTCATACCGACCGTTCTACCTCCTCCCCTCCTTCCTACCGACTGCGGCCAGGGCGGCGGAGCGCGCGGTGACCCGGCCGGGGCGGCGCCGCGGGTCAACCTGATACTTGCCCTCTGCAGGGGCATCGCCACGAGGCATGTGCGTCGAAAGTGGGGGTTACGGGGGGATGCATCCCCCAATATTTTGGACCCCGACTTAATTCTTTGTACTTTCTCAATGTTACCTGCGGGAATCTCCCCAAATGTGTGGAAGTGCATCATCGTAAGTGGTGGCTCATATGCAGCCATTTTCAGAGTTTGCCTCCCACCCCGTTCCTTTGTAATCACCAGTCCGGGGTCTGTCCTCCGAGTAATATTCCGTCGCTACGCCCCTGGGGAGGGGGAAGGTAGGAGGCGAAACCGAAACTTAAGGACAGTCGGAGTCATTGGCGGACGCAGGAGGTGCCATTCCGGCCATGGCCCCCCAAGCGCTGGGGGGCAAACTATCTTTGGCCCCCCAAACGCCATAAAATTTTTCGAAAAAGTGTTTACACTAGGTCTGTAGAGCAAAAGATCTTCGCTCCCACCCCCCTCCCCTCCCCGGAGAGAGGCAGACTTGGGTTTGGCCCCCAAAACTCGGGTCTGCGTCCGGCCCTGGTCGGAGCGTGCGCTATCGGGGTAGTTCACTCAGAACTAATTCCCGAACATTTTTGAAAGATCGTGTTGATAAGCGTAAAAGGGAAAATCGTTTATCAAGGACCGAATTTTTGTGAGGACTTCTCCTTCCCGGCCAGTTGGGGTTGGGGACATGACTCTCCACCCCCTCCCACCCGCTTTCGACGCCCATGCCTTTCTGGTTCGTCTGGATCGGCATATTATTTTGGGCAGGTTTCTTAAGAAATGCATAACGCGCAACTCCATGGTACATGTTTTCCCGGTACCTATTTTATAGCCTACAAATTTTTCCCGTTAAATTTTTTCCGGTGTGAACATTTTATGTTAGGTACTTTATACCGTACGAAATTTATCCTTACATACTATTTTTACTACGCACATTCTATTGTGAATACCTTTTAAGGCGATACAATTTTTTTAAAGATAAGAACGTTTTCCTTACGTAATCTTTCCGTAGCGTGTATTTTAACTTCCATACTTCATACCGTGTGAACTTGATCCATCCATACTTCTCCATTTCGAACGCTTTTCCTTACGTACTCTACGCCGTAGGCACTTGTTCCATTCGTACTTTTCTAATTCCGTACTTTAGCGAGCCGTACTTTAACCTCACCCCACCGGGGCCATCGATGGCCCCCTAAGGTTTTTTTCAGAATAGCAGAAAAACGACGAGGCCCAGCGCCGCGTTTGAGAGCTCTTCCTCTTAACACATCATTTTTCCATCATCCCTAAAACTTTTTACCCCGGGTCACCCAAGGTCAGGTCACCAGGCGAGGTCAACCAAGGTCACCTCACTTCAACTTTTGACCTCCATAAGAGCTACATTTCTCAGTCGATCAATTTTAAATTTCCTACACTTTATGGCCCCTCCACGGTCTACAAGATGTATATCCGGGATTTTTTCGGTTTCGTGACCTGAGGTCAGGTCACGAGGTGACCTCTCCCATTGAATAAGCATAGGGAAAAGCCGCCGTCTTATGATCTAAAAGGCACACAAACGATTGCAAATGCTCGGCTTGCTCAGAAAAGCGTCATTGGACACCCTTTCACGGATCCCAGGCGCCATATTTGCCCTTTGATCTCTCAAAGATCATCCAAGGTCACCAGGAGTCAAAAACATTATTTTGACAATAACTTTTGACCTAATCAAGCTAGAGCGCTGAATCAAACATCATCGTGTATGTCTTGTCACTGGCTTCATTTGATATACGGCGAGGTCACTTTCTGACCTTTCGTAACCTCAGATCACATTAGGTCACGAGGTGACCTCTAACCTTGCGGGAGGTCATTACGTTCCACATAGCGGAAACAGGTCTGGCATTTTCCTATCAAGTGCACTTTACCAGATTTCAATAGCTCTAATTGCGTAAGAGTTATGCCCAGTTTGCTTAAGCAATGCACATTTGAGTGAAAATAGCCTTGACCTAACTTGACCTATGGAGGTCAAACCATCGACCTGAGTCCTTAAACATGTGAAGTAACTTCTTACTGAATTCACACGAGCTTTCTAATGCACTTTGCAGATTTGCGCTAACCCATATATTTTCGGAGTTAGAGGGGGTTTTCGATGGCCCCGGTGGGGCGAAGGTGGCGCCGGACTCCCCGGTGGGGCACGGGTTAAACTTACGTACTTTTGCAAAAATACTTTAGCTTCTTGTGTATTTTTGTCCGCCACCTAGCGTCACAACGGCATTAGGACTGCTTATATAAACATCACAGATGGGCGCAGCTAACAGATTTTTGAAGCCACTGACACTACTTCCCTGCCTTGGCTGGCTGAACCAGCTGCCACTTCCAGCGCCACTTTTTCAAGATTGCGAAACTGTTACTCGCTACTCCGCTATTAAAAACATATTTTCTAACACTGGCAAAATATTTATTTAATTATTCTGTTTGAATCAATTTGAATTGAAACTTCTCAACGTCTGCATATTTGATCAGAATTGGCAGTTTTTTCAGATAATAAGCAAACGATTTGTTTTCCGTTCTTCTTCATGGCAGTCAATTTATCGCGACTTGAAGAGATTAGTGTACTGGTCGAGGAGGGAGCAGGGAATTTTCTAAGTAAAAGTCAGTTGGGGGGGCATTTCTTGTGCTGGCCATGATAGTGTCTTCAAGGAATCTTCTGAGCATGGTAAGGCCCAGAAATATTTTTTTGGAACATTTATCTAAAACTAAACATCGTAACAATACATGACTGACAGTTGGATTCAGCTTATAAGTTCGTATGTTTTTGTATGATTTTTAGGGGAGTATCTCTCTTAAGCAAATACTTAGATGCCAAAAGCATTACGAGTTCACGCAAAATATCACAATGCAAATGGGGTGTGCATCCCAGGAGCTATGATGTGACACAAGGGTTATCTGCGATCCAGGGTTGGGCCTTTGTACACGTTGGAAATAATTGCACCACTGTAGGCCGCACGTGCTATCCAGGAGGATGGTGTAAGCAGGGCACTGCCTATGTTCGGGTTTCGCGTTTTTTCGGCCATAGCTCGAGAACAATGCTCGAGAACGCCCATAAAGTGATATCACAGTAGTAAACAATAATTGCTAAGAACTGTGGTATGCTCAATGCTATTTCAACACTTTTTTGTATTCTTATCTTGCCACTACCGGTGATATTTTATAAAGTTTGGCGAGAAGAATTAAGTAAAATTGATCTGGCAAACATTTGCATAGCTTGCCAATAGTTTCTTTCTTGAACTGGTCTTGCTGGGCCAAAAACTTGTATATATTTACATGGAAAAAATAAGCATGAACATTGAATTACATTTGTGATAAAAACATATTTTCCCGTGCACACCAAATGCAGAGGTCATGGCTTCCTGTGTGTACGGGCGTGTGTTTAAGTGGTGGTGAAGGCGACCTCCTTCCCCTGGCCCATCAATATTAATACCTCGGCTGATATACAAAGAACAGCTCTTTCCAAGGCGCTATTTGATGTACAGGTGGAGTCCTGTCTCAATCTGGTTCCCTGAAGGTTAAATCGGTCATATCAAGTACCATTACCATAACTAGTCACAGCGACTTCTTGGTCGGATTCCATGTCATCCCGGCTGCGGCCGGTTGCTACTCGGTGGTCTCATCGCTCCAGTTCAAGGCCAGGTCAAAGAAGTCGTTGCATTACAAGTTAAGTGGTGCCTAATCTCAGAAGCCATGTCTTCAGATCGAGTTCTTCACTCTATTTCTTGGACACGAAGGGACAGGGGCCATACAGGACAACACACATATAACGGGACATCACTCATGAAACAAGGCGGTGGATGCACAACATGTGAATGGCACATGAGATGATACTGAAATGGACGCACAAGATAACACGGAACAGATGCCTTCTTCAGGCACACGTCTGAGGAGATGAGCATTCTTGCACCAGATGACTAAGGCGCGAGCTTAATGATGGAGAATGCCTTTCTACGTTGTCATGATTATCCGAACCACATTGTTGCTTAGGCTTCTCGTAGCTCAAGAAAAATCACATCAAACAAGCAAACAATTGGGAATTTGATGTCAAGTGCTCTGAAAGCCTCACAAAGGTTGATTCTCCTTTTTTATTTCTTCCTCGCTTTCAATTATCCTCCCCTTGACGTGGACGTAATAATGAGACAAATAGGTGAAATAATCTTCATGTGAACCGACGCAGGTTTCCAGTAGCCCGCGGCCCGTTTACTTGGGGAGGTGGTCGCCTGTGGCCACGTAGCCGTTCTCGTCTGCGGTCCAGGTGACGGTGTAGGTCACGCCCTCCCACTCGTAGGAGTAGCTGCCGGTCCTGACGTAGTTACCGGTCTCCGGCTCGTTTCCTGGGTAGGAGATGCCGTTCTCGTTGGCGCTGATGCCGTTGGAAGTATCGAATCTGGAAACAAGGACAAACGTCAACGGATGATGTTTGATGGATCGAATCTGAAGAAGACGGATGACAATTGATTTATCGTAGTTAGAAACCGGGACAAACGTCAACGGATGTCACTGATGCATCGAGTCTCGAAACAAGAAGTTAGGTCAACCGATGACATTTTCGAGTTTTTGTTGCCTGAAAAATAAACCGGTACACTGACCATTATTTGGAATTTCGATGTACCGGCGTATTTCCCACTCACTTGCAAAGTGTTTTTACCTAGTTTTCCACTCACTTAAAGTATCGAATTTCGGCGCTTTTCTGTCCAGTGCAATTTTTTGCTCCCAGCGATGTATTTAATTTTCGACTTTCTGGCGTATTTATATGCAGCTAGAAAGGAAAATCTTGATAGTATAGATACCGCTTGTTTTTATAATAAGCTTTGTGGGAGACGCAAAATATTGAGGCAGAGTGAGCCGGGGGGTGGGGGGTATGTGAAGGGCAGATTAAGTGAAGTTTGAGCCCAAAGCTTTATTTACAGCTGGTGGCCTATAAATATTTGTGGACGAATAAAATTACTTGATCAATGAGGAAAATAAATGATGTCTAAATTGAATTACATTTATATCGTTATCATAAACAAGTACCAGAAAAGTTTCACAAGTCACTGTCATTTCGAGTCAGATGAGGCTATACTTTCTGTAAACTGGAGACAGTGTAAATAATGGTTGTAATCCAGTGCGTAAATCCATTTTTTGGGCTCCCAGTTTCTGCTCATCTGAACTGTAGCGAGAGGGGCTGACCAAGCGCCCTTTTCATCGATATGCCCACGGCACGGTCGTAGTCATGTCTATAAACTGACAGTCTGTTTCTGCGCAGCACAATCCATCTTCATAAATCATCGTGCCGCTATTGCACTCAGGTAGCTAGAAGCGGATCCAGGAGGGGGAGGTGGGGCACGGGTGGCTTAGTGGATAGCATCAAAACCGCCCAAGCCACCGGTCCCGAGTTAAAGTCCCGGCAGAGCTTCTGAATAAGTCTATCTGATCCCGCAAAACTCTCCCAACAGGGTGAGAATTGGCTACGCCGCATAACCTTGGTACTTGGTAGTTGGTGCATGGTTAAACCCCAACAAGTATTGGCGGGGAGCAGAAAAATAATTTCCCCTCCAGCCCGTTTTGTCTGTTTTCACGGTTTTAGGCCCTGTGGCCCCTCCCCTCTCCCCTCCCCCCACATCAACGATCAAATCACATATCTGCGACTGCCGGCAACCGACAACAATCGAAGACAAAACAAGAAACGGAAAAGAAGCACAGCTGCTAGGAGCATGACAGAGAAGAATGCTACCACTTGAACCTGCGTCGAAACGAGACAAAAAGCGACGCCCGTCGCCCAAATCGTGCACTTGCAGGTCACGTTCGCGCCAAAAGTAAGGGCTGTTGCGAGAGAAGATGCACCAAGAGCGGAAAAACTACTTGTTTCACCGAGAGTGAAACACTATGACGAGGTCAGGAGCCAGAAAAGCTGAGAAAGTGGGGACTTCCCTAGCATGGGCTGCTCATCTCTGAGACAGTTTTAGAGGTCACTGCTCCGAAAAAAATCCTTTTTTCAACCTTTTCTATAAGAAAGTATCGCATGGGGATCAGTGCTCTTTGACTTGTGCAATCGCTGGGCGGTATAATAATCTCCCAATGGCAATCGAAATGCTATCAAACATTCGAAAGGTACCTTCAAACCCGGATAACAGAAAAAGGTAAGCACAGCCTACATTGAACTCCAGCGAAGCTTCGGTATTACAAAGGGACATGGCCTTTAGCAACAGAACACTGTTACTCGAAATGCGAATTTGCTGTCGGGTCTGCAGTTCAGTAACACCAATTAACTAGATGTATAGTATCACCCACTAGTGATAGTGAGGGCCAGTAAACAGCTGCCGGGAGAGCTGGGGGAAGGGCAGGACGGGCTCAGTGAAAGGAGGCGGGGCGATGGTCGTGCTGCCAGTGTGCGTGCGCAGAAAGTAGCACCGGGCGTGATGTTGGTGATTTGCCAACCAGCCAACAGGTGACGCCCGAAAACCCGCCGCTCACGTGGAGTCGTAGGAGCCATCCTCGTTGATGAGGAACTGGTAGTTGGAGATCTTGGCGTCCTTGTCGGCGTAGGCCAAAGCCACTAGGCAGAGCACGATCACCTGAGGGAACACACAGTTATCAACAAGGTACAAAGTGAAATTGTTTAGCTCATGACGCTACGACACAAGATACCTTTACTTAAAGGTACGTTTAAAAGGCATTCCTTCACGTCTAAGTGACAGTCACACAGCCGTGAAGGAATATCTTCACCTTTGGGCTGTGTGTCAAACTGCTGCTAATGGCTTTGCTCACTTACGAGTTTGTGTGAATTAAACGGTAATCAAATCGATCTAAAATTCAACAAATAAGTATTTCATCTTCGATTCTGGGCGCATTTTTTGCACAAATTTGGGCAATTGATAAGGTACATGTCCCATGTTATATCCTTTGAGGTGTGACGTCACATCCGGTGATCTACGCGTGCTGTTGAACGGGGGCTGACCACGACATGATATCGTAAGCAGTGTTGCAGCCAGGGGCATAGCCAGGATTTCGCTCGGGGGGGCGGCGCCCCGAAAGGGCCCCTGCGACAGCGCTGAAATGACCCTGACGGGTAAAAAAGGGCCCTGCTTGTTACAGAATCGTGTCCTCAGGGAGGCCTTTGGGCCCTCAGGTAGGGGGGCGGCTGTCCCTGCCCCCTTGGCTACGCCCCTGGTTGCCGCGGCTGTGACATCCGTCCTCCACGCCCATGAGTGGCTTCTGTTATCAGCTGGACAGTCCTTGAATAATGTATGATCCGATCTTTGTAATCCCCTCTACATTGTGACAGCTAGCGACACCACACCTGGCACAAACAGTTGGCACATCGCCACCCCGGCAGGTAGCACCATGCCCTGGGGCTCTGTCCTGTGGCTTTGCCGTGTTCTTGGGGATATACCGGGATTTTTTAATTTTACCCGAGCTGTGTCGAGAAACAGACATGAATACCACCCTGGTGGCTCAATGGGTAAAACTTTTGGTTGCGTCCACAAAATAAAGGTTCTGTACTGAAAGCCACACCCACTCACTTTGAATTTCCCATTGACTTGCAAAGTATTTTTACTTAGTTTTCTACTCACTTGAAAGTATCGAATTTCGGCGCTTTTTTGCTCCCAGTGCTTCCACCAATGATAGTGCAGTTTACCCTTAAAGGGCTGGATTAGCTGTCTAAAGCTAATTAGAACTGGAAGGTTTTTGTGTACGTCAAAATGAAAAACCTATCACGTGCGTATGATCGCTGTTCTGAATTTAAGCTTTTCGGTGCTCCAAGATAACAATTTTCCACTCGTAGAGTGGAAAATTTTGAGCATAATTTCCCACCCCATGCTCTAGTGGGAAACCCTTTTGGACATTGGGCCCACTGCTCGAAACACATGCAGCTCGAAGATGGTTTAAAGATGCATGTTTATGATAAATTTCTATGAAACTGACCGGCGTCCAATTTTTCTGTCGGTGTCAGTTAATTGTCAACTAGTCCGCAAGAGGGTGACCTTAGCAGTGCGGCCGTCTCTCTGTTGTTTGCGGCGTTAGATGCTGGATTTCCAATTTATTCGATATCGCAGGCATCACTCGGAAGTCTGGAGATTCTCTGAGACAAGTACCTAGGAAGCGTGTATGGAAGTCGGAGCTTCCGAGACAAACTCATTCGGAATTGTACTGCCGTGCTGTTTGAAATGGTTTTTTCACGTTAAAATGACTATGATGTGGAATTTCAGTCGAAACGAAAATAAGATTAGTTTTAACATTTTCCATCAAGTGGTAGCGGGCGCAATCAAAATCGATACTTTGAACAGGTCATTTGTCCCGGAAAATATCCTGCATGTTTAATAGTTAATAAGAATTTGTCTCCTCAAAATCGGTTTCGGCAAAAGTATGTTTGAGGAAGAGCGCCGGGCGGCTTCCCAGGTAGCTTGGGTGTTTTGTCGGTATACCAAGTACCTACTCGATGGGGTGGGCACCTGACCCCTCTTTTGATCCCACCAGTGGCCGATCTAGCCGGTAGGTTGGGCGAGGGGCAAACCGAAGTCGAAAGGCAAATGAAAGCAAAGAACGTCAGGCGGTGAAAGATTTAGCCTCAATGTAACTAGACAGTGGGTTTTGGGGATAAACCCAAGTCAAAAAGCAAAAAGCAACACCACGGGGTGAAAAATGTGGCCACAAGATGCTTGTTTTTGCTCTACAAGGATTATTCACTCAAAAACGATTTTAAATATTAAGAGGACCAAGGTACAATGTTTACACTGAAGTTGACTGGTTCTAGTTGAAATTGACTGCTTCAGTTGAAGCACCAAAAGCTTGCTTATAAACTAAAATGGAGCCAAGCCAAAAAGGAGGTCGACAACTTTGGGGAAGAGGCAAAAGATAGTTTTGGCCTGAGATTTTTCGTTTGGGGGAAGGACAAATGTGCTTCCCCCCTCCCTGACCCGCCGCTGGACCCCACTCCTAGCACTCGCCTATGGCTCCTACGCCCATGAGTAGAAAGCCCTTTAATTCAACTCAACGTGGTTTCCGTCCTCCTCATCCCAATAGTCAATTTGAACGGATAAGGCTCAACTTCACACAGCGACACGTACGGCTAATATTCTCTTTTCAGAGTTTTAATGTAGTCTGGATTGAAACTCGCTCCTGTCATGAATATTTTGTTCGTGTTTATATATTTTGAGTTAATTATTAGCCACTTATGATAGAAAGTAAGGATGAAACTGTGTAGTTTCACGGAGCCTCTGGTGTAAATCACTTAGGATTTGAACTAAGGAATGTACGGTGCCTTACCATTAAAACGGCGTTCAAATATCCACATAATCGGTGCTATCTCAAAGGGGTCAGTATCACTGGAATGCACGAGTTATATTTTTATGTGACAGTTCAAAATTTAATACGAACTATTTTTGTTTGAAGCAGAGCAAAATCGATAGCGAGCCGAGACCGGTGACCCGATTAAGAAACCTGTAGGAACACTGTTTCGAGAACGCCCTAAAAATTGTAGGTATAGCTTATAGAAGCCATTGAAAAACCTACCTAGACATAAAGGCTGACCTGACACGAAGAACTCACCAGCTTCATGGTTGCAGCGATAGAAGAGCTCGAAACCGTCGAAGGGCAGAAACAGACACCGGACCGAATGATACCAGTCGCCGTATCCAGAGCCGTTTTATACCAGCATGGCCGGGGCCAAGCCCCCGGTCGTCCCCTCCTTCACCCCTCGCCCTGGACTAGCTCCACCCATCTCTGCCCGCGGGCGGTTGGAGGTGCGTGGTGGGATACTCACCTGGCGGCCTTGGTGATGGCCTGGCAGGCCGCACTGAGAGAGCGGTCGACGGCAGCGTGGTCAACCACGAGGTCTGCCGCTGCAACTCGATACGTGTTAAGCTAGACCATTTTGGAATGTCAGGAAGATGCTTATTCGTGATTAATCTAATCTATCAAAGCTTTGCTTTGGCAACACCCCGGGGAGGGCGATTTGGCAAGGGATGCCGTCCCCTGAAGGGTAGGTATTGGAAACACGGTGCAAGGTTTTCTTCTTAGATTCTGTAATCGAATACATAAAGTGTTCTGGCTATATATCGACTTACAAAATCGAAGTGAAAAAGGGTAAACTTCATAAAGATAGCACTAAAGAGGTGGAACGGCACCAGAGCGGAGAGTAGATTAAATGTCGATCTATCCCCCTACAACCACCTTTAACTGAAACCCATAGAGTCTGTGAAAACCCATAGATCACTCTCCGCTACACCTCCGCCCAAAGAAAGTTTAATGTTTGCTGAAAATAACACTGGTAACAATTGTTGGCGCCCAACATTGCGTCAGCTAGAAAGGTTATATGAGCTCGCCAGGTCCCACCCTGTTTAAAGGGATTGGGGGAGTCAGATTTCACTAATGAAGTTTGAAGGTGAGATAGTAATCTATACCTCAGCTCGGCAGGTACTAATGGATATCTAGGCGGCCTGAGGTGCTTTTGATCTCCTGTGTTGGTTGCTCCCAGTTCCATAGGCGGATCCAGGATTTCTGGATTTCAAGGACAATCGGGGCACCACTTCTGGGCTGAAAACCTATCAGACATGGGTATCAAATCCGATCGCGGGAGTGCCGATTCTGGAGGGCGGTGTGGGAAACATTTCTTGGGGATTTTGGGGGCAAGTGATTACGGCATCGACCTCTCTGGGGGATGCCGTAATCACTTCAGGAGGCGACAAAGGTTGATCGGGGCAAGTGCTCCCACTTGCCCTCCTTGGATCCGCGTATGCCCTGTTCAGCAATGTGACACATTAGAATGTGTGGTTGCCTAACTTGGTAATCCGGGTACACCCTAGATGTGGTTTTAAATATGATGGCGCCTCACACTACGCTAATACGGATTACCAGCCCCTCGAGAAAAAGAATCGTCGTAACAAAAACTTTTGGACTTGAAACATTTATATAAAACAGTACTAGAGTACAGAAATGCAGCCTTTATCCTAGTACTATTTTCATATGCTTTTAGGATGGCTTCAGGCTGTGTTCTTTTCAAAATGCACATATGTGTTCTTGCCACAGACATTGGTGTCAAAACAAGCTTGGCAGTGAAGGAAGTGATAAGTATCCACTTCTAAAAGACAAAAGACTGATAGGGTTGATTCCAAAACGATGGCTACACGTGCTCTTCTTGAACTGTGCAATTAATTAACCCTCGCCTCCACGGGCGATATTTTTAACCATAGACTTGACAGGGGGAACATGCAGTGACGTCGTGGAAACTCTTTAAACTTTCACGCCGCTGACCCAGGCTAAAATCCCCGAACGGGTGTTCTGCACAAGTCTCTCCGATCCCCATAATACCGTTCCAACAGGGCGAGAGTTGTGACGGTATCTGACATCAGCAGACGGCGTGTCTGAAAGCCCTATGGCTACGACTGTCCTTTCAGAGGGTCTGTCGATTCCACCCACCCCTAGCCGTTTGGAACCATGGGAGGTAGAAAAAAATGGTAAGTTGTAGCGTGTTTTTTTGTAATCTGGTCGATCTCAACTGGTGACCTTGAGAGGCGACATTGTATTGTATTGTATTAGCTGTGCACATTTCCACACAGGTGGTGGCTTTTCAAGTGCCGTCGTAATGAACATGAAACAATGGAAACTATTGAAGGAGACGGGAAGGATAAGGATGGATGAGGGTAAAGGAAGGTTGAATACTACCTGGAGGGGTCCCTGCTGCCCTGCGCATGCGCTCGCCACCTCCAGGATGATTTCTGGCAGCTACACACACAAACACAGACACATAGGGTCACACATGAACTTAAAACGCAAAACAAACTGAAGAAGAGGAATGCGAAATATGCGATGCTGGGCTTCGTGTTTGTTTCATTTTCGTATGGATGGTCCAGAATAAGTAACTTCGTTGTTCCTGAACATGTATGACCTGAACGTGCTAAAATCACGTAAGACAGTCCAGAGCACCACTTTTGGTTTTGGAATATCACAGAAACCTATTTTAGGACATTTGCAGTGTTCTGCATGTGCAATGCCATTAATACAACCCTTAAATGTTGATAAATTGCCATTTCAGGGGCTGGGAGCTAGCCACAGAGGGGGCTGACCATGAATAGACCCTGCAAGGCCCTGGCCCTGGAGGAGCGGAGGGCCCTGGCCCTGGAGGACCAAGGCCCTGGAGCGACCAAATTGGGACATGGCTGACGTGGCTTGCTGAGTGTGTGCATTCATTGTACAGTCCCATATTATCACAGGAGGCTGTCCACATTAGGGGGTCCCGCTTTGCACAAAGTTTAGGCAGGCTTGTGGGGACTTCCTAATCCCCTTGCTTAGTTCATCAACTTCTCAGCTAATTTTTCAGAATTTTCGACTGGTAAACTCTCTTCGGCCCGGGTGCTTGAAGCTTGAGCTCCAATTTGGTGTTACTGGCATGGCTGCATTGCAGTCTCCTCCGCCGAATGCCAGTTTATTTGTTTTTTATTGCAGGCATATATTTTGGTTTGCTGACACACTACGGCGGCTTCTTCTTCCTTTAGACCCAGTAAAAATGGACATTGAGCTCAGAGGCGGATACAAGGGGGTAGGAGCTAGGGGCTCAAGCCCCGAAATGTTTGAGTACCTTTAGTTAAAACATAGAGGGAAGCTGATCCAAAACAATGACAGGGGAGGCTTGAGCCCCTAGCCCCGTACACCCCCCATAAAAAGTCCTGGATCCGACACTGCTTAAGGATAAAAAAATTCAAAAATATATAAACTGCCTCCACTGTAACCATCATTTATCCTAGATTCATGATTTCCGGTGACCAACCTCTATTTCCATTGGGCCATTGAAATGAATAATGGCTAGATTTTAACGACACACCAACTGAAAAGTTATACGGCGTCTTCAACTCTCAACCTTTTGGGAGGGATTTGGGAGATCAGATCGACTTATTCAGAGGCTCCACCGGGACTTGGACCTGGAGCCGGTGGCTCAGGAGATTTTGATGCTATCCAATAAGTTACCTTTTGCTAAATTTTTGCTGGCACGCAGACAAGACATTACCTTTTTCAACCCTGCTTTGCTATGTCCAAGTCATTTTGACAGGCATTGAAACACCTTGTTTGTCACAGGTGGGCCTCTTTTACCATTTTGGGACTCTCCTACACTGGATTCTTTGAAAGCTATCTCTGCTCCTCCCTCAACAGCTACAGGGCTTTCCAGGGTGGTTCGAGGGTCTACACGACGGCGGTATGGGCCCCCATGAGGGTTGGGGGACTGTCCCTATCCATGAAAGGGACGCGTCTCCCTCTTATGGACCCCAATCAGAAGGAAAAGCAGAAGGACCATCATACCTACTCAGAAAGACCATCAGAAAGATATTGAAGATAGTGGAAACACTGTGGTACAAACCCAAAAAAAAAATACAAACATGATTGCTTGTTGACAGAGGTATCCATCCTATTGATGGAGACCTCATTGCAGGGCGTAGGGAGCGCACCAGCATCCATCATCCGTCTCCGCGTGTCACTGTGCCCCTCTTCTCCCTCCAGCATTACACCCAGCCATCCCAGGCATCCCTCACGGGGCTCTGGTCAGACATGACGGCCTTGAAGAATGAGTGTAAGATGTCACGAACAGCACATCAGCCCTCTTTCCAGGGGCTGCCACATGCGGGAACAAGCTCAAATAACTAGTGAATTCTAGATTTATAAATGTGAATGAGGTCCATGAAGAGAGATATCTTTGCATGGCGTTGTTTTGCAGTTCGCAGACTAGCCTTCCTGAGTTTACCGGCTGGATCCGCCTATTTGGAGAGAGAGGCATACGTGTGATTCCCCCGGCCGAGAGAAACAAGCCGGACGACGTTCCGGGCGCAGTGCTATGTGGTTGGCTCCGTCACACGTCACTAACTTGTAGCTCGTTTTGTCGTCAGCGGACACAGGTACCGTTATCTTCAGGAGGTTTGCCTAGAATGAATACTTTGCATTCAAGGGAACAGAGAAGGCTAGGGTATTGTCGTTTGTACTAAAATAGACCCTTTTCAGACGAGAGTAAGTTTGTTTTTAAAGTTGACAATAACAGTGTGTTTTTAAAGGTGATCTCTGTCCAGAGATGGAACTTTGGAAACAGCATTTGAAACAGATGGAAAAGTAGCGGAATGCCATTCTTTGACAGCGCAACCTATCATAAGGGCAATTCCAGCACCAATCGACCAAGGCCTACACGGTACCTCTTCAATTTTCTTTAAAATGGGCATATAGGGTTCCCATGGGCCCCAAAGCCGAATCTGAGAGTTTTAGCTCGATCGGAGTAAAACTTTAGAAGTTATTGCCTCAGGCATTTTTTGAAAATCTGCTTACAGTGCATTTTTTTAGGTAAGCACAAACCCCTCAAAAGCTGATGAATTATGCATTAAAGATACATTTCCTTATTTAAAATGAGCCGAAAAACTCGAATCTGAAGTCCGTTTGACCCTAGGTCACTTTTTGAAAACAATTTATGGTTTGACCTTGACCTAAGGTCATATCCCAAATTTGCTGGTACTCCTTTTTCAAAATGGAATGTCTCAAATTGAAGATTAAACTTTTTTCCGTCCAATAAAATAGGTTAGAACATCCGTTTTTTATATCTACTTGTGTTTTCAACACGCACAGTGAAGGGTGGTCTGGCGTCAACACGTAATGAGGGGGTCCCGAAATGCCTCCCCTGAGATCTCGCCAATTAAGAGGGTTAGGAAAACGCATGTTCCGGGATTTGTGAGGCCTGTTAACTGTTTTATTTGAGCTCAATTGTATGAACTTATATCTATATCTTTAAGGTGAAATCAGGTCATAAATGTCAAATTTACGTCATACCGGACACCTTAAGCGAAGTGCCGTGATTATACGGACAAAGTCGCAAAACGTTTGAAACATATAATAGTGATATAGTGAAACAGTGGTATTGAAACATATAACAGTACGGTGAGAGTGGATAACCTCACGTGAACGGAGCTCTGGAGAGGAGGAGGTTAGGGAGTATTTATACTCTTTTGACTCCGTGCAAATAGCTTCTGAAGATATTACGTTAAAGGAATGGTCAAAATCAGAGAGAGATTCGACGCTTTTGGATTGCGTGGATAATATAGAGCGATTTGTTGATTCCCTGAGTGAGAAGGTATGTAACCTAACCAGTCACCACTACATCTCTAAGGCTCAAGATCATTATATAGCAGACTGGAAGGAAAAGGCACCAAAGGGGGAAGCCGTAGTCATCGATGACTTATCAAAAAATTATACATATACTGCGCAAAATGCTGCTCACTGGTATGCAAAGCAGGTGACTGCACACCCTTTTGTTCCATACTGGACTGATGATGGTGTCCGGTGCAGTAGAAATTTTTTTAAGTGACGACTTAAAGCACTCTAACGTCTTGGTTCATACATTGTGGCACAAACTCGTACCTTAGCTACGCACCCACATGCCAAGTTTGAAGAAAATACATTACGTATCAGACGGGTGCGGTGGCCAATACAAAAACAATTTTCACTTTATCAATGCTTGCTATCATCCAGATAGACTTTCAAATACCATGTGAATGGCACTTCTTTGCTACCAGCCACGGGAAGAACACCTGTGACGGAGTTGGAGGCAAAGTTCAAAGAAGAACAGCCCAGGTAAGCTTAAGGAGAGAAGAAAAGGATCAGATCCTGGATCCTTTATTGATTTTCTCTTTTCTGACGCAATACTTCGACATCACAATCCATTTCGAGTTTGTCAGTAGAGAGGTCTTTGAAATGTCAAAACGACTGATACAGCGGTACAGCTCAGCGTTGAAGACCAAGGGCGCCCAACGGTTTCATCGTTTCACACCCATAAACCTGAACATCATGCAGGTGCGAGAGCTCTCTGAAGACATCGACGGAACCAGTGGCAGATCTAGCCGGTCGGTTTGGGAAGAGCAAACCAAAGTCGAAAAGGAAAAAAGAGAAAAAACGTCACACAGTGAAAAATTGTGCTACAATAATATGACTTGACAGTAGGATTTGGGATAATTGAGCCAAAAGGCAAGAAAACGTCACGGGGTGAAAAAATATGGGTTAAAGATACTTCTTTCTATCCAAGATCCAATATTTACACTGAACTTAACTGGTTTTGTTGGAAGTTGAGAGTTGAAGCACCGAAATCTTGCTTATAAATTAAAAAGGAGTCGGGGCATAAAGAAGGTCGACCGCTTGGGGAGGGGGGCAAAACATAGTTTTGCCCCTAGTTTTCCATTTGGGGGCATATCGTTTTTGTTTCCCCCTGGATCCGCCACTGGACGGAACAGAGGTACCTACTGCGACAGCGTAAGGTCAGCTCAGCACAAAGACAGCTCATGGAGGCGCCAGCTCCTGTATTTTGGTGCATTGTTGCAAACCGGTGTCCGGTGTACTGTACATACATACATATTTTTTGCACGTGCTGACAAATACTTTCTTCCTTTAACTTCAAGGAGAGTAAAATCGCGCAAAGATATCGTCAAGGAGAGAGTATTGCTATAGTTCTAACTCGCAAGTGGGAAATGTTTGCTTCGGTCCGATGCAAAAAAAAACTTACCGATTTACTTTATTTAGCTTTCACCAGACTTCTAGCACTGTTCCTATTGTATCACCATTTCGCCCCACTACATGTCCAGTATGCTGTCGAAGTCTCAGCGACGAGTCATTGTCATCCTTTAAAACACTGTGATGAGCATTAACACGCAGTCGGACAGGGCTTAAGCATAATTGCCCAAGGTGGCCGGAAGGCCTTCATGGTAGAAAAACGACATCGATGAGCGAGTTAATTTTGGAAAGAACTTGGAAAATCTGTCCTCTATGTTTACGCACTGACTGACCTATAGGATCACAAAATCAGACATATATTCCTAAATAGCCATAATCTGCGGTCACATAAGCATCGCCGCCGGAAAAAGTGGGGGGCAGTCAAACTCCAACCTGATGCTGACAAAAACCTTTCCACGATAGGACCAAAAACTGTTCAAATTGCTCCTCGTTGCCTTCTGCAGCGGGTGTTTATGCAAATTTCAGGTTTTCTCCCATTTTGACTGAGATACGGAAATTTTGGACCAAAAAGTGGGGGGAGGGGGTCAGGCCCCTGGCCCCACTTTTCCGACGCCCATGTGCGGTCACACCAGTGCAAATGCATTGCAGACCTAGCTCTGCAATGAAAACGTAGTATCATCAGGGTTGTATGTTAAGATCACTTCACTAGATCATAGGTCACAGACCAAGGTCATACAAACATTATCACAATTGTTGATCCCAGAACTTACGGTCAGATGACGTTCCCTGGCAATACGTTTATGATATTTTGATGTTACAGCTGAGGTTACTGAATGCTAAGTTCCAGGTCAAATGCCAAAGACTGTGGGTCAAGGTCAAACTCATTGATTGCCTAATGGTTGCTTCTTTGCAAGCTTCAAGGTATGTGCATCCATTATGGAAATATCTCACATTGTGGTGTCATAGGCCAATTACCTTGACTGACCGCGACCTAAATATTCCAGAGAACAATTTATATCTTCTCTTTATGAAATTTGCCCGCTCAAAGTGTATTCGCGACTTTGTTTCGCACAATCACGGCATTTCGCTAAGCGTCAGGTACGGGCTACATTTGACCTCTATGACCTCATTTGACGTTGAGGATACTGGTATAGGTTTATAAAATCTAGCATAAAAACACATTCTACAGTCCTCACAAAACCCGCAACACTCGTTTTCCTAACCTTCTTAATTGGTGAAATCTCAGGGGAGGCATTTCGGGACCCCTTCATTACGTTTTGACGCCAAGTTACCCTGCACTAAGCGTGTTAAAAACACTAATATACATAAAAAACGGATATTTTAACCTATTTTTATGGAAGGAGAAAAGTTCAATCTTTAATTTGGAATGCTCCATTTTGAACAAGAGGTGTACCATCAAATTTTGAATGTGACCTTAGGTCAAGGTCAAATCACAACTTTTTTCACAAGTGACCTAGGGTCAAACAGACTTCAGATTCGAATTCTTCGGCTCATTTCAGACAGAAAATGCATCTTTAATGTACAGTTCATTAGTCTCTGTGGGTGTTATGGTCACCTAAAAATGCACTGTAAGCAGATTTCCATTAAATGCCTGAGGCAATAACTTCTAAAGTTTTACTCCGATCGAGCTAAAACTTTCAGATTCGTCTTTAGGGCCCATTAGAACCCTATATAATTATTTTTAAGAAAATCGAAGAGGTATCGTGTAGATTTGCCATTTGCCTGGTCGTTTGGTGCTGGAATTGCCCATAAGCCAAGATAGCTTTGCAAATGTCGGCGCGTGAAAGGGATCTAGTAGCCAAGTTGATGTCACGCAGCGATGTGGCAACAATACGGCTGTAAAAACTAGTGCAATCTTCATCAAATTTGCAGAGCTATGCTCAGGCGCACATATTTTTTTAAATAAATTGGGAAGGTAATCTCTTGAGGGGATACATTTTTGGCACAAATTGGATTTAAGATTTTGATAAAAATTGAGTTCCTCTAACACCTACTCTACCTACCAAGGATATTTGACTTTGATTAATCTTAACATAGGACATTGTGAGAAAAGAAAAATTGCATCACCAGCGTGACGTCACATTAAGTGATGTCACATACCCTGGATTGGTGGTTGGGGCTGCTCAGGCAGCTCCGCATTGTAGCATGGGTGGCACTCCCAACAACCCGGATGGGGAGCAATGTTTCGGAGTGGCATCGGGGACGTTCCAATGGACACACGGGGGAACGTTGGGGATGCGGACAGACGGTTGGGGATGCAAAATATTGCATTGAGGGTGCACCTGTGCCCCAAACGTACAAGGGAGGTACGCCCTTGCTGCTGTTGTATTAGGCATGAGGTGCACCTGTCTGTCAGACATGCTCGCCGGTGATGTAACAGAATAAACCGATGAACCATGTCTAGGTATTTCCTCCTTGTACGGTATTCCGGTGCTGTGTGGCTATAGTTCCTCGAATCTCGACTTGCGTGGTTTGAAATTGTGTTCTGTTCTCACATGATATCACGTGAGCGAAGCAGTGGAGGGGTGCGTTCTTTGTGTTGTTGGACTATGATCTTTATCTAATAGTATTTGAGCCGGATTTTTCAACTGTGATTTATTATTCGTGTAATGAATACCTGATCCATACGGTAGAAATGTC
The DNA here is from genome assembly GCA_034440635.1 of Lepas anatifera. Lineage (NCBI taxonomy): Eukaryota > Metazoa > Arthropoda > Thecostraca > Lepadidae > Lepas > Lepas anatifera. Next base: position 571,250 of record JAOTON010001915.1, on the reverse strand, counting down.
GACAGCAGTATATTATCATGCGTCATGCCGGCGTTTTCAAAGCATCCGCAGCAGGATGCGGTTCAGGGCCTCATGGTGTTCTTCGCTTGATTCGGTACTTGTTTGGTGTTTGAGCATATGCAAAATAAAACATCTGAGTTATCATACCCCAGTTGTACGAAAAATGATATCCGAGATGTATAAGAAAAACATGAAATCATCACCGCAGCTGTGTTTGAGTGGAATCTAACGTCGCACCCTCTAGTGCAGGGTTATACAAATGAGACAGCGCACGTGCTGAGATGCTAAGTACCGAGTGGGCTGCGACTGGTGGTCAGGGTTCCAGGTCATCCACAGACAGTGGTGGCTCTGGCGACACCCGGGCCTAATCCAGTCCAGCGCTGCACCGCGCTGCGCCGGAGAGGCTGGCTGAAGGCTGCCCACGATGGCATTGGAGATTGACCTTCTTGGTCACATTTCACCCTGCCAGGGCGCATGAAAGATGCATAGTGCTCGGAGGAGACTGACAAGGTAAGGAGGGTACAAGCTTAAGATTGTATCTGCATGTTGCGAAGTTGCAGCTAGAATGGCCACTGTTGCGGACAGTTTGAAAGTGACATCTGGTGGGCGGATATCAATGAACGTTGTCTAGAAGTCAATGTTCGATAGTGAGAGTCGTCATACCTCCGTTTGAATGAAAAAAGGCCCTGACAATGTCGAAATAGCAAAATTAGTTTATTTGTTTGGCTCCCACACCACTGGGGTCCCTGACATGACTCGTCCCCCCTCCCTGTATCTCCTTTCCTGGAAAGGCGAAACTAAAATTACGGACGGTGTTCGAAAGCTCGTCACAAGGTGAAGAGAAATTATACAAATTATTTTTATGCCAGGTCAATATTAAGGTCACCAGAGGTCAAGGGAGGTTTCAGAGGCTTACGAGAGGGTATGGTAGGTTTTGCCTTTATATTTTTACTGAGCGGAGATAACGCAAATCTTAAGGCATCATTGGGGCTCACTCCTCGTGGCAAATCGAATAATGTTGAATCCATCGAATGGAATGACCCTGTTAGATCAAATTGTGAAAAGTTACCTGATAACAAGTCAGGTCAGGGTCACATGTTGACGTCGTGTAGCCATGTTGAATATTGATTGGCTCCCCGTGACAAGATAAGCACAATGAAGTCAAAGTCAGATGCTAAAAAATAAACTTTATGAGCAGGGTCGTGCTAAGATTAGGTACATGGTATGAGGACTTTCAAGTTAATGTCTTCAATATTTACTGAAAAGAGTTATTTCTGTCTTCTCCATAGACTCTTAACAGGGTGCCCAAAACATGAAAATTCCGAGAAAGCAGACTTATAGAGTTTAATGACCTAATCGTACTTTGAAAGTTTGGAACTGATCGGTTGACATATATTTCTAGGGCGTAACTTCAAGTTCATGATTTGGGACTTTAAGGTCAGTTCGCTTGCCATTAAATAGCTCCCTGACTTGACATGACCTGACCTAAGAAAATCCAATAATATGCGTGAAATCGATCTGAAATAGGGTAATATAACTTGTGTTTTTCTGCGTTTTTGTTGTTCCATTATGTGGAGAAAACCAGGAGAGAAAAATTGTTGAGCCCCCTCAGCGGGGCGCTTGTTAAGGCTGATATCTATCTATCCATCTGAACTATATCACTTTCATGTACAAGATAAGCACAAACACACGAGGACATTTCCATCGGAAAACTGGATAACGAGCAGTGCCGTGTTTCTTTAACCCTCGCCCCACCGGGGGCCCGGTGCCCGCTGTTCGATGCCCTCCGCGGGGTATCGATGCCCCCTCTAGGGCTTTTTCGGGATAGCAGGAAAACGACGAGACGCAGCACCGTGGTTGAGGGCTCTATCTCTTTCCCCATCATTTTCCCACCATCCCTGAATTTTTTTACCCCAGGTCAGCCAAGGTCAGGTCACCAGACGAGGTCAACCAAGTCCACCTCACTTCATCTTTTGAGCTCTATAAGAGCTACATTTCTTAGTCGATCGATTTGAAATTTTCTACACTTCATGAACCCTCTAGGGTCTTCAAGATGTATATCCGGATTTTTTGATTTCGTGACCTAAGGTCAGGTGACCTCTCCCATTGAAAAAGCATGGGGAAAAGCTGTCTTATGATCTAAAAGTGACAAAAACGATTGCAAATGCTCAGTTCGCTCAGAAAAGCGTTCTTGGACACCCTTTCACGGATCCCAGGGGCCATATTTTCCCTTTGGCCTCTCCGAGGTCATCCAAGGTCACCAGGGGTCAAAAACAGTATTTTGCCCATAAATTTTGACCTAATTAAACTAGAGCGCTGAATCAAACATCATCGTGTATGACCTGTCACTGACTTTCGTTTAATATACAGCAAGGTCACTTTCTGACCTTTCGTGACCACAGGTCATATTAGGTCACGAGGTGACCTCTGGAGGTCAAATCACTGGCGGGAGGTCATTACGTGCCACATAGCGGAAAAGGTCTGGTTTTTTCCTATCAAATGTTGTTTACCAGATCTCAATTGGTATAAGAGTTATGCCCAGTTTTCTTAGGCATTATATATTTGAGTGAAAATAGCCTATCGTGACCTAACTTGACTTCTGGAGGTCAAACCATTGACCTGAGCACTTAAACATGCGATTAATTTCGTACGGAATTCACGCGAGCTTTCTTATGCACCTTGCAGATTTTCGCTAACCCCCATATTTTCGGAGTTAGACTGGGGCCATCGATGCCCCCAGTGGGGCGAAGGTGGCGCCGGACCCTCGCACATAGGCCCTAAATGCCTCCGTCCGTGGCCAATATTACTTTTCGTGGAAAACTCCTTCGCAATACCGCAAATTCCCCCCGATTTTTGAACAAAGGAGCTCATTTGACAGATAATTCAACAGCGCATAAAACTTGCATTCGACATATAGGTTTTATTTTACATGGGCGTAATCAGGACAGTGAAAAGAGGGGCATTTGGAGCAACTTAATCCAGCCCAAGGTGTCCGTAAAATATTTTGCAGATGTTGTCGTGGCGCCATTAATTGTGACCGAATTGTAGTTTGAAACACTGCAAACAATAAACATGTAATCCATGAACAACGATACAGCAATCTTGGTCTGCCAGAAATTCATAAGCGTCACCACGAACAACAAAACAGGAGGCATCATAAATGTTTATTTGAGCTTGGTTTTTCTTTCTAAGCCAGCTTTTTGGTATAATTGTAACACCTTTTCTGCATGGGAATGTTCTATTATAACCGGTATTCGAGTGATTATTAACAACCACACTGGAGAGGGGTCCGACATTAGCGCGCACAGGATGGGGGGCTGGTAAGCCCCCTGAGATATCGGAAACTTAGAGGTTTAAGAAATGCCGATTGGGGGTGGGTGGGGGCTATGGTGATCTACATCATAACTAATTTTCATTGACCTGAGTCTATATTGTCAAGGTCAAACGAGGACATAAAGTTCAAATTTTGGCCATGGTTGGGACCTGTTGGGAAATGCCCTGATAATGCGTGGAAAAAGCCGGGAGTAAGCTAAAGCCGGAGCACGGTCATAGAGGTTGTGCCGCAAAGAATCTTCCCTTCATTTTTGAGGTCTAGGCCATTCAAGGTCATCGACCTATGACGTCACAATATGGTATATCCCTATTATGCACACATAAAGTAGCACTATAGCAAACCTTGTGCTGGAAAGGAGGATTGACCTTTACCCATGATCTTTAACCTTGACCTTTGACCTTGAACTTACAACTGGGTTACCTTTACTATGACGTCATAGCATAATATACGTCAGACTGGGACACGTAAAGCACCGGGGTCAATGACCTTGAAATTGCTGGTATGACTTTGAAATTTGACCTCGACCTTCACGTGAGGTGACCTTGACATATCATCCCGTCTATATGACACTGTGACGTCACCACTTGGTCTCCAATGCAAGCAAACCGGTTCGACTGCGCGGTCGCGGCGATTTCAAAATGTAGGTCTGACTTTAGAAGCCTATAAATCAAACAATTTTCGACAAATTTTCAAAATTATTTCACTATTCGACGCCCTGTTAAATGTTCTCAAATGCGACCGATTCCCGTGTTTTGGCTACGAGCGGTTCTCCGGTCATCCCGGAAAGAAATAGTTGGGAGAGTATCCGAGGCCCCTCCAGTGCGCGTGTTAACACGCAGAGTAGAAGAAAGGGGTAGAATATATACCTACCTTGTGTTTCCTTAACAAGGCATATCAAAATATCAGTCCGTGAAGGTCAGTACGTTTCTCCCCCCCCGCCCACCCTCCGCTACATATGATATCGCGGTATTGCTAACTATGGGACGTAGGTCACCTGAGCAGCCCGGGCGTCATCTTGCCTCGGCTCGTGACAGTGGAAACGGCGAGGAAATTCGATTCCCGATTGGATCCCTAGGACACCTCGGAACTCCGATGGTTACGGCGACCGTTCATTTGGATGAAAAGGTATGACTGGTATTCACCATATGTGGTTTAACGTGTGATATGCAGCAAAACAGGATTCTTAGGTATCGTTTTTTGCTGCCCCGGCATTGCTTGAAGGTGTTATAATAAATGTCTGAATCCCGGGATCACGAGAGACTTAATCCCGTGATTGGGGCTTTTTGAAAATAGCGGGATCCTAATCCCAAGATTGACATACCTAGCAGGAACATTTCTCATGCAATAAATGGTTCGTTGTCGGCAGTCCCTCCGGGTATTTGGATAACAGTCAACACAGCAATCAATACACAAATTTAGACGGTTATAGTGCTTTGAAATTGTATAAACTAATTTCAGCACTTCTCAGCATTTCTTATAGCATCGTTCTCTGATAGTTCACTCATATTGCTCATTCTTGGCCGGTCCATGCCTCTATTCGGTAACCCACGGCGTTGCGTTAGCACGGCAGCGGCCTGGTTGGAGCCACAACCTGAGTTATTATATGTCATCTGGAGCACGGGGCTGCAAGTGGACGCAAGATATTTTGACTTGCCATTGTAGAGCACATCCTGGGGAATCGTTTGATGGTAGTCTTATGCTGGGCCGATGCTGGCCAAGTTTTAAATCCCTCTCTTTGTATTTGTAAATGGAACAGTTTTTGAGATATGCAGTATACTGAGAGAATGGTCTATAAAATAGTTGTCAAAACTATTTTTGCATTATTTTATACCAAAACCCATTTCAAAGGGCTCACACAATAGTGGTATTACCACACTTTGACCTGTACTTGCTTTCATGGTCGATTTTAAGCATAATGAAATGTACGTAGTTTTCGCTGCAGATCTCTGGTCCGCGGGTGGCGCACCCGAGTGCTTACTTCAAGCAACTCTACAAAAATGTCCAGAGCACGGTTTGTGTTTTCCATGCCTGTTTCAACTGCAGTGAAGAATTCTCTATCAGTATATGTGCTCAGGAAATGATTTAGAAAAAGTTGCATTTTCGTAATATTGGCCACGGACGGAGGCATTTAGGGCCTATGTGCCTCGGTGGGGCGCGGTTTAATCTATAAAATCCCCATGAATTAAAATCAAGATTCAATTAATAGTAGTAAAAGGCTCATAATCAAGGTGAATACTATCCCAACTGAATTGAATTAATTCTACACAATCTGAATAGAAATACCTACTTTCAATTGGCAAGCAAATCATAAAAAGACAAAACTACAGGAAACATTAAAATGTATAATTTCAATTTTATGGCAATTAGGCTGCAATCAAATTCGACCAATATAAATGTATTTATACATCACGCTAGCAAAGTTCGTGTATTAGACATTCATATGTAACTTAAGTCGGTGACTAGATACCGGATGAGCTGATTTTCAAAGTTCTATGACTTAAGTGGCTAACCAGCCCTGGATGAGAGTTCAGAACTTCAAGGCCATGGCTGCTGGACTACTTTCGCCGTCGCTACGTACATACGTTATTATAACTGTGTGCCGGACATTGTGGCCTTCCTGAACGTGCAATAATGACGAGAACGTGTTGTTGTATCGGGCGGTGCACATATGCTATTAATAAACCTCCCGGAAATGACCATCGCAGCTTCACGTCCCTAAGTAAGTATTTATGCACCAAATTTAACTGAACACCGAGCCCGTTGGGTATTCATATGCCCTTCTCGTTGCAGAATTCCTGGTGGAATTTTTCTCGGAATTCTGACATGTAGTAGGACTGAATATAGCTGCCCTACGATTTGTTGCAATTTGAGGTCACTGTCAAGCTCTTTGTGTCTTGGCTTTGCAGTTTGAACAGCTATCTAGGAACTGTCTTTAAAATATCAGCTTTAAACTCAATTTTACACTCTTGCACTGAAGATTTAAAGACCCATTATCATTGAACAAGTCATGTTTTGTTTTGCCATCAATATCTGGTATCTGGCTTTAGCTGAAGGGATCGTGTGCTTGAGTTGTCAGTTCGAGGTGATCATATCGTAGGATTCGAGCTTGTTGTCGCGGTTGTGCTACACTGCCTTTTTATTACTTTGTTGGATGCAATTTATATATATATATATATATATATATATATATATATATATATATATTCCTCATTTAAACACTCCATTGAAGTCTGCATTTTCCTATCTCATTCTCCTGTTTAAAGGGAATGTGGCACCTTTATAACGTGATTTTAACTGAGATAGCTAAGTTGTAAAGCAAGTCAGAAAACCCGGTACTCTATATCATTCGTCTTGGAACTCGATATTTCCTTAGGAAAAAGCTAAAACCTACACAAAATGTACATACCTCTCATGTACTTCTCGCCAGGCGGCCATTGTTGTGAGCTGGGGCATTCCAGGACAAAACGACCAAAAATATTTCAATTTGACCCCACCATGTCTAGAAAAAATCTGAAACTTTGACTCCGGTGTAGTTTTGGGCCAGGAACATGCCTGTGAGGATCGTAGCCCCCTCCGACCAACGGTGACCGAGATATAGCCCGAGGCATTTTCGTGAGGTCACTTTGTAGACTCATCTTTGATGCTCCATAACTCCAACACGCATTCTCTGATTAACATGTTTTGTATATCATTGAACTCGTCTCAAACTATAGATTATTTTGAAAAAGAAAATTTCAACATTTTAAAAATTTTGAGCTTTATTTTGTTTGACTTTTTCTTTTTGACCTAGCTTGACCTTTTCGCAGTTGTAATTGCCCTTTTGGACACCTCAAAAATTTTCTACATAATGTTCTTGCCATAAATTACAAATTGTTAGCACCTAAGGTAGGTATGCAGACGTTTTTTGACCACTACGGTAGTACAGCCTTACGTTTAACACCACAAACAAAGCGATTGTTTTTGTAATCGGTTGCTCGCAATCATATTGCATTGTCTTTACGAAATAATCATCGTGCAAGTGTCAGAATTTATGAAAATCAACACGCGCCCACACGAGGGGGCGTGCAACCGGCCTCCTCAGTTTTCTACAGGTAGTAAAAAATACCTTCGCGAAGCGCCATCGTACTTCATCTACCTCTAACTCGATTTTTTTCAACTTCTGGCAAAATAATTTAGGTCAACTGGCAGATGGTAGGTACCGTAAATACTGTAGGTCAGCTGGCATCTGACTGGTGGGGGGGTGACCTGAGGTAAATGGCCGTCGTTATGCCCTGTGGGACGTTCAACTTTGGTTCCTTAACCCTCGTACTGCCGGCACCCCGGGAGTTACGCGCCCTGCCGGCATGGCTGAAAAAACCTCCTCTGGTTTACTGATAGAGAACTTGAATTATAGGCGGTTGTGTGTGCCTTACAGGGACTCAAAAGAAACCTCAATCATTTTTCACCTTGTTCGTATATGTTTGACACATGAATTCCTATCAAATGTGCCTAAATTAGTCCTTTTAACCAAACCTTGCAGTTTCATCCCGACCACAGCGGCCGCCACCCGCGGCGCGCTGCCGCTTGCCCCGTGTCCCGGGTACAGCCTCAGACAGGAGGTGCCGGCACCTGGCGCCGGTGCCTGCGCGCTGAGAGTGGCGGCCGCGCCAGCGAGCACGTGCATTCGCTGTGGGATGGCGCCCCAACGCCGAAACAATTATATGGGACCATTTCAAAAGCGGAAAAGAAACTTTTTGACGTTTGATATGCCATCTGCATAAACCACTAGTCACTTGTCGGATATATCCTAGCAAAAGCAACTGACGTAGCCCCTCTACATTGTGTTTATACACATTGTGAACATATAAATTTTCGGGGAATTAATTTGACATATTCAGATTGCTCGTGCATAGTCTCGTCTTGAATACTGACCGAAAGATCGCAGCTCGGTTCGCTAAACTAGCCTTACTGACATGCGCTCTACCTGGCTGTAGATGAAAGAAAATGACATCCATAGGAAATGGATGTTTTCGGGGGATTCGGACACAGAGTTTTCACAGTGTGACGTGGTGTCAGAAATAGCTAAATAAAAAGGAAATGTCATAATCTAGACATGCATGGAGAGAGGGTGTGTATGTTTTTCGTCATTTATTTTTTTCAATCACCTGAGTATTCAATAAAATGTACAGGGAAATTCAAGGAACTAAAAGGATAGGTATAATTGCACCATTCCTACCAATGGATCTTTTTACATCCCCATCCGTTGGCTACCCTTTTACACGGCAAATTGTCCCTTTGCCATCCAGCTGTGAACCTGGCACAATGTCAAGTTTGGCGTGGAAATCTCCCCTGCATAACCACGATACAAGGAGGGTGGCCTGAGACCACCCCTCTCACCCCATTAGCCCCTGCTGATGTTGACGGCATGGCGCTGTCGCCATGCCGTCTGGGGACGTTTTCCAGGAAGCAAGCGTTAGAGATGCTGACTGGACCATTGTTCTGTATTTTCACGCGTGTCCTTATCGTCCCCTCGATCGCTATCAGCTGACCAAACCACGAACACTGTCACCCTTCTACCTGCCGCCTGCGCTGACGAGCCCGGTCTGTGTCAGAGGCTGTCGCGGGCCCCAGCGGGCCGCGGCAGGGGCCACCACTGCCAGACCTGAGTGGAAAAGCGCGAACATCATCTCAATAACTTTCGCTTTACGCAAAAATTTGAAAAGGTATCTACTTTCTGTTTGCCGGGAATGATGCAGAATTGACATAGGAACAGCTATCCTGAGCATTATCATCGAGGCGGTTAGTTGGATGTAGATATTCGCATTGAAACGGCGAGAGGAGGAAAAACAGCACCGCCGGCAGGGCGCGGGTTAATCAACCATTCATCATGGAAGTTGCTCGTTTGGTTGGTGGGGCGGGGTCTCCATAAAAAGTCCCTTGGTGACTAGTGAGACTCCGACTCTTAAAACTGAACTGGCAACAGCTTGGACAAGATTTGTAAGAAGAGAAAAACAGCAACCATTAAAAGTGATAGAAAAGGGATCCATTGTTTGGAGAGAGACGAGGGCAAAGGAACTTATTAGTAATGGGCCTTGCAGCCTAAACGAAAATTTACAAAGATGTCGCGTCTTTATCAATAATTGAAACACTAATCCTATAAGCACCACTAACTCACACAATTACATCGTTCCCGGAGATGGAAAAATAGTATCAATACAAGGTGACCCAGTGCAGCACAGCATACGTTTGAGAGGATTCATACAATGTAAAAAATCGTCTGAAAGGTTTTTATTCGCATAAAGTAATTTCAATCTTCTCATATATGCAAAAAATGTCCTGAAATCCAAGGGCGTAGGAACCGGTTAAAAAGTGGGGGCCAACCCCAAAGGGGGCCCAGCTCAAGGGAGGCCTTCAGCCCAAGGGGCCCATAATTATGAGCAGTTTTAAAACTGTTCATTTGGTGTCGATAATACACGCATACACACCGGCCTACACTAGGTATTTCCATACATTACGTGTTATTTACGTCTTTTCCAACAGTTCCCTCGCATCGAATAGCTCTGTGGTGATATTTTTTCACTTCGTAGTGGAAGACGGCCTGTAGACGGCTCTTCACGCCCGTTGATGACCGAGGGACGGCTGCTGCTCGGCTTGTGGTGCGGGTTGCGTGTCCGAATTAGCGCTCTGTGTTGGGAGCGGTCTGGGCCAGAATTTGATTGGGTCCAGTTTTCGGGGTCCATCTGGGAGCATTCGGATAGTAGGTGCCTTGGCCTTTTTCATGAAGCGCTTTCGGTCCAGGGGTTTGCAGAGGGCATACGCCAAAACTGGACTTTCCCAGACAAGCTGTCGTGCCCGCCCGGGTTTTTTCGTTGTATATTGCAGTTGCTGATATTTGCATATGCGTTGCAGCGGTCCACCACAGAACAGTGGAGGGCCAGTGGCTCCCCTGGCCCGCCACTCTCCCGTTTCCTATGCCTATGCCGCTCAGAAGCCGCCAAGTCATCATAGAGGCCCCCAGTGCCCAAACCATGGCTCAGGAACCAAATTAATCAGCTCTGGGGGCCCCAAATCTGCTCATGGGCTAAGGGACCGGCTCATGGGACCACTTTATTAAGGGACCCCACATAAGCACAGGGCCCTAAAAGCTCCGAACAGGGCGTTCCAGATTGTCTCAGGAAGCCAGGCTACCTTAGGGGCCCGGCTCAGCTCAGGGCCCCCCAGGTTAGCTTATATAGGGTCTCAGAACAGCTCAAGGGACCCGTTTAAGCCTACGGATCCCAGCTCAATGACCCTAGCAGAGTCCAAGGGGGCTAGACCAGCTGGGGACCCCAGTTCAGCACAGAGGCCACATATTAGCTGTGGGAGACAAGCTCAGCTCAGGGGCCCAGGTCGGCTGATATAGGGTATCAAACCAGCTCAATGGGCCATTCAAGGCATCGGCCCCCAGCTTAGCTCAGGGACGCTAGAACTCTGCAGGGGCTCCAGACCAACTCAGAGGCCTCATATAAGCACAGGGGGCCCCAGCTTAGCTTAGGGCTCGAATTATCTGTAGGGCCCAGCACAGCTCAGGGGCCCCCAAGTTGGCTGATATAGGGTCTCAGAACAGCTCAATGGCCAACTCCAGAACAGTGGAGGGCCAGTGGCTCCCCTGGCCCGCCACTCTCCCGTTTCCTATGCCTATCCCGCTCAGAAGCCGCCAAGTCATCATAGAGGCCCCCCAGTGCCCAAACCATGGCTCAGGAACCAAATTAGTCAGCTCTGGGGGCCCCAAATCTGCTCATGGGCTAAGGGACCGGCTCATGGGACCACTTTATTAAGGGACCCCACATAAGCACAGGGCCCTAAAAGCTCCGAACAGGGCGTTCCAGATTGTCTCAGGAAGCCAGGCTAGCTTAGGGGCCCGGCTCAGCTCAGGGCCCCCCAGGTTGGCTTATATAGGGTCTCAGAACAGCTCAAGGGACCCGTTTAAGCCTACGGATCCCAGCTCAATGACCCTAGCAGAGTCCAAGGGGGCTAGACCAGCTGGGGACCCCAGTTCAGCACAGGGGCCACATATAAGCTGTGGGAGACAAGCTCAACTCAGGGGCCCAGGTCGGCTGATATAGGGTATCAAACCAGCTCAATGGGCCATTCAAGGTATCGGCCACCAGCTTAGCTCAGGGACGCTAGAACTGTGCAGGGGCTCCAGACCAACTCAGAGGCCTCATATAAGCACAGGGGGCCCCAGCTTAGCTTAGGGCTCGAATTAGCTGTGGGGCCCAGCACAGCTCAGGGGCCCCCAAGTTGGCTGATATAGGGTCTCAGAACAGCTCAATGGACCAACTCAAGCTCATGGCCCCCAGCTTAGCTCAGCGGGTCCTATAATTGGGCATGGGGCGCCAGACTAGCTCAGGGGCTGCTCAGTTCAGCAGAGGGGCCTCATATTAATTTAGAGCCCAAAACTAGCTTTGGCGGCCTAGTTCAGCTCAGGGACCCCAGGTCGGCTGGTGTAGAGCTCAAAAAAGCTCAAGAGGCCCATTCAAGCTCATCGCCCTTAGCTCAGCTCAGCGGACTTAATAACAGCGCAGGTGCCCCAGACCAGCTCAGGGGCTGTTCAGTTCATCACAGGGCGCCTGAGATTAGCTAAGGGCCCAAATTAGCTTTTAGGGGTCTAGATAAGCTCAGGGTCCCAAGTCAGCTGATGTACTGTCTCAGAATAGCTCAACGGTTCCAGCTCAGTGACTCTAAAAGTATTCAGGGATCCCAGACCATCTCGGGGTCCCCAGTTCAGCACAGCGGGCCCCAGATTAGCTCAGATGACCAGATCAGCTTAGGAGCCCGTTTCAGCTAAGGGGCCCCAGGTCGGTCCATATAGCGTCTCAGAACAGCTTAAGAAGGCCACTTTAAGCTCATGGCCCCCAGCTCAGCTCAGGGGCCGTATAAGTGAGCCCCAGATAAGCTCAGGATTCCCAGTTTAGCTCTGAGGCCCTCCTAAGACCAACACTTAGCGGCACTCGCGACGCTAATTTTCGGCCCCTCCCCGATTAGCTGTCAGGGGCCCCTGGGCCTTATTACCGGGGACTCTTAGACCAAAACTGAGGGGGCCCTGAGTATAGCTCGGAGCTCCTAAGACAAATTCTCGGCAGCACCTCTGAGACTACCTACCGGACCCCCCAGACTTGCTCTCGAGTGGCCCCAGACATAGAGTCTCGGGGGCATCCAGGTCAGATCTTGGGGTCCCCTAAGACTGACTTTCGTGGGACCCTGGGACTGACTCCCGATAGCAATCTGAGACTAACACTCGGGCACCCCCTGAGACTAACACTCAGGGGGTGTCCCTGAGACTGAGCAATTGGTGCTTCTGAGACCTACTCTAGGAGGCCCCAGATTAGCCCTCAGGGGTCTTAGGCCAACTTGGAGCCCGTGAGACCAAAACTCGGGAGAACTTCTTGTGATTACTCTCAGAGCCCCAAAATTAGCTCTCGGATGCCCCTGAGACTGACTTCGGGGGGAGGGGCCTCTGAGACTAGCTTTTGAGCGCTCCCCGAGGCTGATTCTTGGGGCCCCTTAGACAAAAACTTGGGGGGACAACCTGAGGCCAATTCTCGAGGGCATCCAAGATCACCTCTCCGCGGCCCTCTGAGACCGTCACTCTGCTGCACAAATGAGACTAACTCTCAGGACTCCAGATGATCACTCGGGGCCCCCTGAAAGTAAATATTGTCTTCTGAGAGAGGCACCCTTGAGACTATGAGGGGCCCCTGAGACCAGCACTTGGCGGCACTCATGACACTAATTCTCGGGCCCCATATTAGCTTTCGGGGCCCTTGAGAGAAAGCCCCCTTAGACCAACACTGGTGGGGTATCTGATAATAACTTATCCCGAGATTAGTTCCCAGGGACCCCTGAGACCGACTCTCAGGGGCCCCCTGAGAAAGACTCTCGAGGGACCCCTTAGACCGATTCTCAGGGGGGCGGGGCTTCTGAGGCTGACTCTCGGGGGCCCTGAGACTGACTCTCGGGGCCCCTGAGATCAACTCTTGGGATCCTCTGAGACTGACTCAGGGGCCCTTGAAACCGACTTCTGGGGGGCCCTGAGATAGACTTTTGGCCCTGAGACTAACTCTCGGGCCCCCTGAGACTATATTTCGTGGCCCCCTGAGCTCGACTCTCGGAGGCCCAATGAGACCGACTCTTGGGGGTCCCCTGAGACTGACTTCCAGGAGCCCCCTGAAACCGACTTTGGGGGGTCTGAGACTTAATCTCGGGGGTGGGAGGCTGAGACCGACTCTCGGACCCTCTGAGACAAACTTTCGGGGGTCCCTTGCGACCAACTCTCAGGGGGCCCTGAAAACCAACTTTCAGGGGGCTCCTGAGACCACCTCTCGGGGGCCCCTAAGACCAACTCTTGGGCCCCTTAATGCTAACTATCGGGGCGGAGGGCCCTGAGACCGACTCGGGGCCCTTATGAACCAATCTTGGGGCCCCTGAGACTGACTCTGAGGGCCCCCTGATCAGAGAATCCTTTAGAGTGCTTACGATCGGCCCAAGGGCGGGGGAGGGGTCTGCGAACCCCTTGGACTCTCCTTGGCTACTCTACTGGTCCCAGTCCATCTAAGGGGGAGGGGGAGGTGGGGGGGGGCAGTTCTGCACAGTGGGTCATAGATTAGCTCAGATGACCAGATCAGCTTAGGAGCCCGGCTCAGCTCAGGGGTCCCAGATCGGCTTATGTAGCGTCTCGAACAGCTCAAGGAGGCCACTTCAAACTCAGCTCAGGGGCCCTATAACTCTGGGTGAGCCCCAGATAAGCTCAGGAGCCCCAGTTTAGCACAGGGGCATCATATTAGCTTTGGGGGCTCAGCTCAGCTCAGGGGCCCCCAGATCGGCTTGTATAGGGTCTTTGACTAGCTCAAGGGGCCCATTCAGGCTGATGGCTCCCAGTTCAGCTTAGGGACCATGCAACAGTTCAGAGGGGCATAAACCAGCTCGAGGGTCCTTATCCCAAGGAGCCCCAAGTTAGCTCATAGGACATCAGAGGTTAATTCAGGGGCCCCTGAACAGCTCAGGGGGCCCCAGGCCGACTCATAAGACCTCAGATCAGCTCAGGAGTTCAGGCCAGCTTTATAAGAGGTTTTCCGAGCAAGCTATACGGTCCGTTTGGGTTTCTTGTTTTATGTTACAGTTGCTGGTATTTTCATATCAATACCACTTTTCTGTGGGGGGCCCCACAGAAAAGTGGAGGGCCAGTGGCCTCCTGGCCCCCCGGTTCCTACGCCTATGCCCGATACAATACTACCTCTTCCATTAGTTAGTCATAGACTTGTCATAAGGCTCCCTCCTGTGTCTTTATAACCATTCAACCATTAATTTTTTGGTTCTCAGTGCTGCCTCCCTTGCACCAGTCTCGCAAATTCGCACCAGGTTAATAAAATTTGCACCACTTGCTCCTGTCTCCAAGGGCACTCGCACCAACAAGATCTCGTGGAAAGTGCCATACTGTGTACACTGGCAGTGGTGCATGTTTAAACTCTTTCCAACCACAATCACTCTAAAATGTCATTGTAAACATTGTTCTATAGTCACACATTCCCAAGGGGGTGGATTTCCAAAACGATTTTTGGGGTGCCTAATTATGAGACTATCCATAACAAGTATACTGCTTTTGATACCACCATGTTCTTGCCTTATAGCTGGACATATAACTGGGTGACCAAGTAGGCCTGTTATTTAATGATTTTAAAGTCCCTGAAATGAGAAATATGAAAATTTTAAGGATACTCTTAGTAGGCACAGAAAATAACTTGAGCTTTCATTTGGGTGCCACAGCAGTGACAGGTCCAAGGGATCCCTGAACTCGAGTTTAGGACCTCTTAAGTTTGAAAGGATTAAGGGCGGCCTGAGGAAAAGGGTAACCCCAAAACTGATTAAACCAGGTCTGTGAGGCAGAAAATACCTTGCTACTGCCCCCACCACTAGAATACAAATTATGGGGCTACAGATGGAGCTTTGAAGTTTAGAAGTTGTGAAAAATGGCATTAAAGGTGCTGAAAACAGGTTTTGTTGTGCTAGGTTGGCTCACATCATGTTCTGTATGGCCATATGTCTTGTTCTGCATATATTATTATCTCAAGTCACAATTTAAATAAAATATTTAAAAACTTTTTTATTGTTTCACTAGGTATATATTAATTGATTTTGTATATGACTAGTGTTTTATCTACACATATGCACCAAGACATGTAAATGATCATAATAAAAATGTTGAGCTTCAATATTTGAAGCAGGGTATAAAGTATGATTTCTTGTTTCTGTTTCAAAGATAAATGCCCTCTAAAATTTTAAGAACAGAAATAAGCCAGGTAGAAAGACCAAAAGTTTGTTTCATGGCCTAAAATATTGTTCTGGAAAATAGTCTCAAGCATTCCTATAATTGGGAATGTGTGTTCCCATCTATGGGTCTTGCATTCCCATTTATGTCGCTGTTACCATTTTTAAGTCACACCAACCACAGTTTTCTCCCACTGATTGATGATAATAGCCACCCTTTTGGGTGAAGTGTGCCCTTTTGGTTGACATCATGTAATCTCAGAGGGCTGCCCCTTACTAAAATCCTAGATCCATTACTGTGCATTGGTACCCCATAAAGGATATAAATGTGCATTCCTGCACAGCACAAATATGTGATAAACCATTTTCAATTTGCCAGAAGACTCCACTGCAAGGACAATGGTCCAATCCAAGTCTGCGAAACATAGAATAAGCTGTGCCTTTTGCACAGATGGATGCACACTGGGTGATCAGGGTGTGTGTGTATGTCTTTTAACTGACTGATTATATGCATCCAAGTTTCTGATAATATCTTGCATTTTTGACACAAGAAAGTAGACTTGTTTTGTTTTCTCTAGTATGGATGAAATATGGAAGCACTGCCACAGAGGTACAGCAGAAATATCACAGAGAGATTGTGTCCACCACAAAAGAACAGGTTGCTGAAATGCAAACTGTTCTTCTCAGTACCCAATCCTGGTCCAAATGGGTCATCAGCAACTATTCTGGAAACTTTTTCAGTTCTGATTATTAATGCTAAAATGCATCAATTAAGAGCTTTGGAAATAGTTATCATGGGAATGATGTCATGCAAAGAAAATAAGGTTATTCCCAAGAGACAGCATTGCTATTGCTTTGAGTAGAACCATGTTCAACAATGGAGCAAAAATTGGGCCTCATCTCAGCAATGGTTGATATTTTCCACTGCACTTCTGAGGAAATGTTGCCAATAAATAATGTTTGAATTTGAAATGTTACAGGAATTTATTTGATTTGTGGTGCCTCAATGTGAAGAATCACAAGTATTTCACGACGCATGTATGTACATGAAAAATGTTTTTTCTCTAGTTAAATGAAACATCGGAACTGTTTCTAAGGCTGTTTTTTAAGGTGCTGCAAACCCTTTTATTTGTCTCTAAGATAAGGCCTGACAATTTTTCACATGGATGGACACAAAATAAAACCATTGTTGATGAGAGAACAACAATGTTGCATCAATCATGGTTGTATCTTGCTTGGTATAGAAGTAACGGTCGAAAATGTTAATGCCCAGGGGCGCTGCCAAGGAATTTTACAGGGGAACGGACCCGCCTGGTGCTGACCGGGGCAGGGGAATTGTGAGCATATTTGGTACCTGACAGCATTAATGACGATGAACCTAAAATTTTGGGGAGACGTCCCCCTGGTTGGCCAACCGGGGGATGCGTAGGTACCCCGTCCCACCGCTTTCGGCGCCCATTGAATTGCCCTCGGGTACGGGCAGCGTATCATCTTTGACCTCGATTGATCTCTAAACAGACTTAGCCTAAGCTTAGTGGGCACTATCGATACGTATTCATGACTGCGTAGTGCGTATAAATGACTGATCACTATCCAACATTGGCTTTTAGGTCCGACATATCACGCCCAAAGCGAGTGTTCTTCCTATTGTAACTGGAAGCTACGTGATAAGATCCCCAATATTCAGTGTCCTGTTGCGCCCTAGCCTTTGACCCGATATGAAAATGGATGTTGCCTTACTAAAAGAGCTGGTCGGGCTCTATCGAATAGCGTTGAGAAAGTGGTTCCGGCTATTTTGCGTACGGAGATAAGCAAAGTTTTATAGAGCCCTGCATTTGATACATTTTGACGTATATGAATTTTTCCCCTCTGGTGACCACAACAGTATTGACCTTACGCAAAAATTCCGAGAGTAACGCCGATTGCATTTCCGGCGACCTTTCGATCGCTTTTTCCGCTTCTATCTTTCTTTATTTCCGAGATCGAGGGTGTCATTTTTAACCCTCTCCCACCAGGGGAGGGGGAGGGTTCATAGGTGATTCATGCTGGTCACTAGGGCTAGGGTTAAGGGCCAGCATGTATAATTTTGTTGCTTTCAGATCATAACTTTGACTTTAATACTGAATTATAATCAGGGGCGTTGCCAGGATTTCGCTCAGGGAGGGGCGGCGCCCCGAAAAGGGCCCCTGCGACAGCACCAAAAGGGCCCTGATGGATAAAAAGGGCCCTGATGGGCGGCTGTCCCTGCCGCCCCCCCGTTGGCTACGCCCCTGATTATAATCTCATGAAATCACATAGGTAATAACTTGATTCTGGCTTAGGTCATCGATATCGAGAAACCCGATCTATATTTTATAGTTTTTTATATCTACATTTTATCGGAACCTTCCCCCTTGCACTCGCCAGTGCTTCCCTATAGCCATATTTATACCACTTTTAAGACAGATTTTGTAATACATGTAGCATTAGGTTCGGCGACCATCGAAGAAGCTTGGATTTTAGTCGGCGACCACTCGTTCACTTTTTAGACCCCTGGGGTGCACATGGACGAAAAGGGGTCGCCATCCGGACCAGTGGGGCGAAGGGGCGCCAAAGCCTATCAAATTGGGCGCCGATATTTGCATCTTGGGGCGAGGTGGTGTTAAGTGGAATTTCAGGTGGCGTCACCGACCAGATGGAGATTGGTACAACATTTTTTACTATCAAGTGGCTAATGAGAGAGAGAGAGAGGGGGGAAATATATATATATTTACGTTCCCCTTTTTAGTTGTTTATGCATTTGCATTTATTCCCTATCCCTCGTTCTCATAACTTTACCCAGATTGGCTTTCAGAATCCCAACCCTGCCCCCTCCATATAAGGAGGCTCGCTAAACGCAGGATATATCCTCGGATGGGAGCCCCCTTAAACCTTTCCCTCGTTTCGGAGTCCTCCGGTCGCAACGAACCTTTACTTTGTATGAAAACAGAAGTCATTTTGAAGGTTCACACTGTCATATCATTTAATCATTTCTTAAAAGTGATGACTCGGGGATGTAAAAGAAAGCTAAAATTCATAGTCACCGAACGCCGAAAGACAGGTGCACGCACGAAGGACATGTAGGGCTTAGACCTGAGTGAAAGTTCAATCACACCTTACATACTGTTGGCAGTGAAAGGCTTTTCTTTGTGCTGGTTTGTCTACACTTGTATGATGATTTCACATTTTTCTTTCAGACAGTCTTTTCATAGCGATACGAATCATGCGCCTTAGATAGAAGGGGCTCCTCTCAATAGACGCCCGGCTGGGAGGAAACGACACGCAGCTGTTTCGGCTCATGTTCTGTTTCTGTTGAATAGCACTGTTGCGTCTCAGATATTTCTGAAACAGCCTCACACATGTACACTAGTACTACGAAGATTAGAAGAAGACAATGGGGACCGCAGCAGGCGGTGTGACGCAGGCACGTTGGAACTGTGTTCATATCAGGCCATTTTTAACACGTTAACTGGGGGCCAATTGGCCCCCCAGTCGGCCGAAATGCCCCCCAGTGCCGGGAAATTGCCCACCCCCTGTAAAAAGGCAAATCCTGCTTAAAACTGAATAAACAAAAACTCACATAACGAAAATAAAACAATACCACCCGTGAATAATCATTTTGTTCTATTGCTCTTCCCAAACTGACAATTCACAAAAAAATTGTGTTAAAAAACTACCATCAGCAGCCGTCTACTCCATCGTGCAAAAACGAAACAAAGCAAGTAGTTACCGAAAATTCCGGCTAAGTAGCCTCAGCATAAATTTTAATAACCACAACTTTTCCGTGGGTAATCCTTGTCCTTCCCCATCAACCATCCTATCCTTATCCTTATCCTACAGTGTTTTTTGCTTAAGTTGTCATTTATGTCCCTCATCTTCATTACGACCGGCTTCAGAATAGCCACATTAATAGTGGAGATGCCGTGTAAGTCAAATAAATAAATAAAAGGCCGAACGATCTCAGGGATGACCGGCCCCTGACCAGTCCCCAATGGGCCGGGCTGCTCAGCATCCAGATGGCCAGAACGACCACGGATACTGCTGCATTCGTGCAGAAAAGAATCAGTTTAAAGGGAATGTGGCACCTTCACAACGTGATTTTAACTGATATAGCCAAGTTGTAAAGCAGGTCAGAAAACCCGGTACTCCATATTTCATTTGTCTTGGAACTCGATATTTCCGTAGAAAAAAGCTAAAAACTACCTGACACCAGCCCCCTCAGCCCCCGTCGCCGGCGGCCATTGTTGTGAGCTACTGGTGTGACGACATATGCTGACGTCACGATGAGCATCAGCCAATCGAAGCTCTTGAAGCGTTTCAAGTATGGTAGTGGCTGCCAGATCGTGACATCATCCACAGGCTGATATTTATTTCTTTTTCTAAAGGAGTATTTTTAAAAACCAAACATTGAGCTTATTCTACATTTTTCAGAGAAATCATGAATGGTTTCATCATTTTTGGCTAAAAGTATGCCTAATTACACCAAATTCCAGGATTCGAACAAGGTGCCACATTCCCTTTAATATAAGGTGAGGTCATGGGGTAGCTTGTAACACTGTTACATTTGATCCTAAGGGAAGTATTACGATTGTCCCCTCGCACCACGCCACCTTCAAAACAAACGTCGCCTTAACGATTTTATTCAAGTGGCAGCTACTATGCTCATTTTGTAGCTAATTTAGTCATCATAGCACACTCACGCTGTTCAGGCCGTAACTTATAACATCCGCCAATAAGCTACACATCTTTCAAAATTAAAAAAATTAAAAACACCGCAAAAATTTAATTGCAAGCTGTGCCCGACTTACCAACCTTACCGTGTCGAAACTTAAAAAAAAACAGGCATCAGCTGACTGCGCATTTCCGGTGTTGCGGCTGATCCATCAGTTCATTTGGAATTATGGCCACTGCAGTAGCCATAATTACATTGTAACAGTGCACTGTTATAATTTTTCCGTGTTGCATCTGACCCCACTGTCCCCCAAGTTGTTACTTGGCCTTTCTCATCGAATCCTTAGAGTTGAAAATTGGGAGATATTATATATTCGGCAGAATCACCAAACTGGCTCCCAAGAAACCCTTCCAACAGAAAAAGAGTTTGCGACGCCACATGACCCTGACAGTTGGTGCGTTGATAAGCCCAAAAATAGCAAGCTGGCTCCCGAGAAACCCTTCCACCAGGGAAAAAGTTGGCGACGCCATATGACCCTGGCAGTTGGTGCGTCGATAAGCCCCAATAATTATTATAAAAGCCCAAAAATAATTAGGTGGTTTTTGCATCACATTCCCTATATGAGTTTGACAGCAACAGCCCCACACCATAGTATGTACATAAAACTAGTCTCAATTTAGATTATAACCCACATGTGTTTGTCACTTTGGGAATTTACTTGCCTTGCCACACTCATAATGAAAAAATAAGGAATAGTTTATTCATTTAACATCCATTGCGGCAGTCTCAGGCTGCCAGGCTGGCCATAGCTGGGCAAATTTCTCGAATTTAGCCTTTTTTGTTGTGTTTGGCCCGGCGGTTGGTTTTTTCATGGAATCTGGCCTTTTGGCTATTTTTTGGAGCTGGGACCCAAGCTATTTTTGGCTTGATCCTTGCATAGATGTGACTCATTTTGGCCTTCTCCGCTCTTGAATAAGATGTTCGGACTCAAAAAAAGCAACAGAGCAGCAGAAAAACTGTTATGGCGGTGGGAGGGACGATCCACAAAAGTGACGACCACCGAAAACCGGACGCGAAGGATGCCATAGGTATTATAGGCACCCTTTGGGTGAAAAGTTTATGACAAAGTGCGCCCTCTGAGACTACACCCTCTCCCCACTTACCAGAATCATAGCTTTCTCACTGTTCAAGGGTAAGAAATTCACAGTTGGAAAAGCAGGAAAATTATTAAGTGTTAGCGGGGAGTGGTGTGGCCAAGATAATTGATGCTGCTGAATTAGTTCTAAACAGCGATGCATGTCATTTTTCTTTGGGTTTATGATCACTGTTACGGGTTGTTTTAGCCTCAAATCTGGCCTTTGGGAGCAGATTTGATTGGTTACAGCCCTGAGCAGAACTTATAACTTATGGAGTATGGAATAAAACAAAAATTGGGAACACATTTTAATTACTAAGGCTTGTAAGTCTTATTAACACCCCTACCCCTCCAAATGGGGCCTTGATTTCCTGTAAATTCTATAATGGCCAGCACAAGGAATGCCCCCCCCACTGATATTTCCTTAAAAAATGCCCTGGTTCGTGTGTTTTTTTAGTGAGGTGTCTGCTTCTCAAGTATTTTTCCGGTTGGCGTCGATGTTTTGATGTGCGGGTTGACACGTTTTATTCGCGGGTGCCTAAGCCATCTCTCACCAGTCTGTAAAAATGAAATATATGACAGGTGTCTACGTGATCTTGTAGAGGAAAGCGTTTAGAAAAATGTCCAGCTTGGACAAAGTTATTTGCCATCAGAAGCAGGGGTAGCAGGAGATGGGGACCCGTTTACTTGCCAAATTGCGTGAGGGGCATGCGTCGCCGTGAGGGCGTCACACCTGATTAACAGCGGTGCTTTTAGCAGGCACCGGTTCGGATTTGAGGGCGGGTGTTTCCCGTGGAGCCTAGAACTGGCCGGGCCGACACAATACAGCTGGTGTAAACACCTGAAGGGGCATCGACCATGATAGCACGGCGGGAAAGCAGCGGATTCCCCATCCAGAGAGTCGGCTCACACATTAGCCCTGTTCCAGCTGTCAGCACAGTTTTGTCAGCAGGACCTCTAACCTCTCCTCCAGAAAAATAACATCAGCGCCATAATCGCCTCTTGTTTGTGCTAAGCAAAGGGAACTTAAACCTTTATACCATTAAAAAATATTAGACTGCAACTTCGTGCACTTACTGTTTTTCATCAGCACTAACAGCAGGCCGTCAGCCCGTAAAACCTCTAGAACTAGTTCCCGGGGAGAGGCTACAGTCCTGTGACGTACGCGCAACGTAGCCCGCTGATTGGTGCTGACAAAACTGTGCTGACAGCTGGAACAGGGCTATTACCCATAATATTGCAGGGAGAGAAAGTTCAGTATATAAACAAACAGTAATGGAATACTATCACGAATAAACGGCGCAGCACGAAGCTGCGGTGGCTGACTTGGCGTCTAAGAAGATGGTGATGCAGTCCGTTTCATAGTTTGCCACGGCCGAGCACAAGTAGAATATCTTAGCAAGGTAGCGAGAGCACAGCTGTTCGGCTGTAATCTTGTCACTAGCCCCTCAGAAGGTCTCTAGTTCGAACGTGGAGAGCTTCCATTTTGTTAGCAATCTGCCGCTTATGGCCACAGTGCGGACAAAGTAGAGAGCAGCTATAATTATTACCGAGCTCTGTGCCGGCCCAGGACCCGCAGGTACACTGATATCCTACCCTGCAGCCTCGCACCTGGTGAGAGAAAGAGAGAGTAACGTCAGTAAGGAGAAGACTGGAGCAGTGGTGATGACTTTGAGCTGCCTCGTAATCTTATCACTTGAGTTCTTCTGAATAGTAAGGAGTGCATTTTGAAAATTGTAGGCATGTTGGAATTATTGTTGTTGGATGTTGGATTTTTGCATAAATATTTATTAACATGGACAGTTACGAAAATATGACTCAAATAATACGTGTTGTTCAATTGTCTGAGCATAATTTCAGTGAGCAGTTCCGAGTAATACCTTCAGTGAATGTTAGATAAGAAATACAATTAAAAGACTAAATGGCAGATCGGTCACTCATGTCCTTGAACTAAATGGCTTACAATGAATTCTTGTGAGCGAGTTCAGCAGAGAAAGCCACAACGGAGCAGAACAAAGGACAAACAACACATAAGTGCATCTAATGAAAACCACTGCAAAGGCTCTTTAGACATATCATGAACACCAAAATAAAAATCGGATGGATGGAGCTAGAACTACTTATATATTTTTCAATAGTTAATTGCCCGAACTGGAACTACCTCATGACAAAAGCTTTTTATAGCATTTTTTATTTTCAGTTACCACCCGCCCCGCTGGGGTCCCTGGCATGACGCGCCCCACTGGCGGGGGGGCGTTTTTCGCCCCCTCCGTATCTCATTCCCCACGAAAGCTAAAGGAAAATTACGGGCAGCGTTCGAAAGCTCTTGACATGACGAAAAGATTTTATACGGAATATTTTTAGGTCAGGTCAATATTGAGGTCAGCATAGGTCAAAGAAGGTTCCATAGGCTTACAACAGAGCAGTGTACGTTTCTCTCTCTAGATCTGTTCTCAGGAGAGCTAGATCACATCTGCACGCATCATTGGATTTCTCTCATCGTATAAAATCGAATGATGTATAATATGACCTTGCTAGGTCAAATAGTCAAAATGACCTGACCTCAAGCTAGGCCAGGGTCATAATATCTCATATAGGGTCATATTATCTCAATTCAGTGAGAAGTTATTGGCAAAACAATAACTTTATGCTACCGTGACCTGATATGACCTTTGAGAGGTCAAATGCTCAAAAACTTAACTTTATGGGCAAGATCGTGGTAAGAATAGACGGTTTGAGGAGTTTCAGCTTTATCTATGCAGTATTTACTGTAAACGAGCCCGTTCTATTTTTCACCGTAGACTTATAATGGGGTGACTAAAAATTTGACCCCACCTTAGGTCAACAATATCAAAATTCTGAGATAGCAGATTTTTAGACCCTAATGACCTTATCATATGGAGGAAGTATCAAACTGATTGGTTCGTTGATGTTCCCTGGGCGCCGCTGCAAACAGCGCCGCTGCCGCTGTGATTTTAGGTTTGGAGGTCAGGTCCCTTGACCTTGAATAGCTCCGTGACCTGACATGACCTTAACCGAAAAATTTTCTCCAATGTGCAAAATTAACACGCGCATTGACCAGGGATGCGGAGCCGGAGCCGGAGCCGGAGCCGGTCGGAGCCGACCATTCTGCCCGGAGCCGGAGCCGGAGCCGCCGAAACACTTTTGATCGGAGCCGGAGCCGGAGCCGGAGCCGTCAGAAAGGGTCTGGCTCCGGCTCCCAAAGAGCTCTAAAATTACCCAAAATCAAACGTGAAATGGTCACATTTTACCTCGTGAGATGCCGCATGGAAACACATTTATTCACCTGAAATATTACATTTTCTCAATATGTTATATATATATATATATATATATATATATATATATATATATATACGGGATTCGTGAAATATTGCAACTAAGGTGTTCCGTAGACGGTCTCACTCTCGGGTAGGGGATGCGCTCCGGCTATTTAGCATGGGCAGAAATTAGCAACAAATGAAAACATTGGTGGACACTGGCGGATGCATGGGGAGAGGGCAAAAAAGGCATTTAGCCCCAAACGCCTAATTTTTGGCGATTTTTGCCAATTTTCTTTAAAAAAATATGTTTTTCACGATTTACCCCATACCGTCGGCTTGCATCCGTCCCTGTTGGCAGACGCAGGGGGAAGGCCATTTCGGCCATGGCCCCCTCCAAAGACCTGGAAGGGGGCAGACTATCTTTTGGCCCCCAAAGGCCGAATATTTTTTTTACAAAGGTGTTGTACACTACGTCTGTCGAGCAATAAAATCTTTGCTCCCACCCCGCCCCCCTCCCCCCAGGAGAGCTATCATGTACTCGGAGAAGTAGTTTATACTAGGTCTGTCAAGAACCGAGGGCAAAAGGCGCAGAAAACAGCATCCCCGTCACTCGATGCGGCACTAGCCGACTTCAAAAACCTGGGTCGCCTAAAGGGGGCGACCGTATGGGACATCTAGATAGATATCCAGCCATCATCCAGCGGGCTAGCCTGGTAATGGCCGCGCTACCAGTTACTCAGGTGTCCGTGAAGAGGTTGTTCTCTGCGATGAGGCTAGTGCTTACTGATCTCAGGTCCAGACAAAGAGCTGACATATTGGAGGCAATGCTGCTGCTCCGCTCCAACCGCAATTGGGTGGTGTAGTGAGCGAACCAGGTGCTGGGCCCTGGGCAGTAGGGTGGCTGGTTTCGATTTTTCTCGAAAAGGAATTATGCCATCAGCCTATCTGATGTGTTTTTATGTTGAACACTGTTAGCTCAGCGAAATTTTTATTTGCGGGCCGTCCAAGCTTTACTTGATCGTTGTATCTTTGATTTTTTATGTGGGTTTGCGGGCATGTCTGACCCATTAGGGTCGTAAAAAAACATGTTTTTGCTGTTCAGACTCGAACCCACTTTTCCCATTATATATTCAATTATGATTTCAATCAGCCACTTTCCAAGCATCTACGGCAACGGGAAAGATCGCCTCACACCGTTTAAATATTTCATGTTTCAGGCGCGATAGGCCACCCGGCGTTGCAGTCTCCCTCTGTTAACCCTCGCCCCACCGGGCCCATCGATGGCCCCCTAAGGTTTTTCCGGGATAGCAGAAAAACGACGAGGCGCAGCACCACGGTTGAGGGCTCTTCCTCTCACGGCATCATTTTCCCATCATCCCGGAAATTTTTTACCCCGGGTCACCCAAGGTCAGGTCACCAGACGAGGTCAACCAAGGTCACCTCACTTCAACTTTAGAGCTCTGTAAGAGCTACATTTCAAAGTCAATCGATTTGAAACTTCCTACACTTTATGACCCCTCCAGGGTCTACCAGGTGTATATCCGGGATTTTTCGATTTCGTGCCCTGAGGTCAGGTCACGAGGCGACCTCTCCCATTGGAAAAGCATGGGGAAAACCTGTTTCATGATACAAAAGCCACAAAAATGATTGCAAATACTCAGACTGCTCAGAACATCGTTTTTGGACACCCTTTCACGGGTCCCAGTGGTCATATTTACCCTTTGACTTTTCCAAGGTCATCCAAGGTCACCAGAGGTCAAAAACAGTATTTTGACAATAACTTTTGACCTAATTAAGCTAGAGCGGTGAAACAAACACCATCGTGTTTGTCTTGTCACTGGCTTTCATTTGATATACGGCAAGGTCACTTTGTGACCTTTCGTGACCTCAGGTCATATTAGGTCACGAGGTGACCTCTGGAGGTCAAACCACTGGCGGGAGGTCTTTACGTTCCGCATAGCGGAAAAAGTGCTGGCAATTTCCTATCAAATGAACCTTACCAGGGCTCAATAGCTTTAATGACATAAGAGTTATGACCAGTTTGCTTAATCATTGCATATTTGAGTGAAAATAGCCGATCTTGACCTAATTTGACCTCTGGAGGTCAAACCATTGACGTGAGCACTAAAACATGCAAAGTAATTTCCTACTGAATTCACGCGAGCTTTCTATTGCACTTTGCAGATTTGCGCTAACGCCCATATTTTCGGAGTTAGAGGGGGGCCATCGATGGCCCCGGTGGGGCGAAGGTGGCGCTGGACCCCCGGTGGGGCGCGGGTTAAATTGGAATGAAAGGGGTGCATAACCTACCAGTAAAGACAGCGTGGCATGTGCGTGCGTATAGGAGCGGTAGATAGGATTTAATATTCAGGCATTTACTTTTCAGATGTATTTGCAGCACAATACAAATAAATGTTATTCCACCAAAGACCTGAAATTAAATGGTTAAACACCCTAGTACTCTACATCCCGACAGAACAGACGAACCTTGACAACATTCGTTGACGGCCCTGACAACCTTCGTCGGAGAACGTCATTGGGGCAGGTGCTTCTCCCTATTCTCCTCAGAACTATTTAACACGCGCATTGAAGGGGGGCGGTGGGTACCCGCCCCCTTCGGGTTATTCGGAAATATTAGAAAAACGGCGGCGCATAGCGCCGCCGTACTTGGCATACCTTTTCCCTCATCATTTGTACAACTTTTGTGAAAATTTTAAGGTTAGGTCATCTCAGGTCAGGTCACCAGTACAGGTCAAGTGACGTGACCTCAAAAAAAGTTTAAGATAGCATACGTCAAAGCAGGGTGAACTTATCCGGTTGAAACTCATATCACATAATGGACCCACCGAGTTCTCTAAAATGTGTTCCGGTATTTTTGATATCGATGACCTAAGGTCTGGTACGAGGCATGACCTCTCCATTGGAAATACATGGGAAAAATGGTTTTTACTGAATAACTCAGTAACCGGTGGTGATGGAGCGTTTGTTTTAGCTGCTACATTAGACTCGGCTTGGCTTTCCGGTTCTAGTGATATGCATTTTATATAATTTGACCCTGACCTGACCTCAGGTCAGGTCAAATCCTTGATTTGACCTAGCAAGGTCAAGTTATATATCATTCAATTCGGCTTGCTGCGAGGATTCATATGATTTAAGTCGTTTTGCTCTATCTTTACTTGTTCAGATTTAATGGCCGAAAAACTTAATTTATATGTTATCCCTATGACGGCATGTTTTGACCTCTCGTGACCTCAAATGTAACCTGAAAAATGGTTCAAATATTTTGGATGGAGAAGTGGATG
Source organism: Lepas anatifera (assembly GCA_034440635.1). Lineage (NCBI taxonomy): Eukaryota > Metazoa > Arthropoda > Thecostraca > Lepadidae > Lepas > Lepas anatifera. The sequence continues at coordinate 543,220 of JAOTON010001915.1, read as the reverse complement.
GGCTACCCAACGCCGTTTACCATTTTTCGCTACCTACCGTGGTTCTCAAGATCTTAGGGGGGAGCGGTACCCGCCCCCCCCTCGTCAAAGCGAAGGTGGCTCAGACCCCCGTCAATGCGCGTGTTAAGAGCTCTGATACTGCTAGAAGAAGACCCTGCTGCATATTTTTCCTTTGGATGGTTCACAAAATCTTCCACCAGCTTCACACCACGTTCTGTGGGACCGTTTACGACAGTAAGTTCTGGAATACCTTGAAACAGGGGAAGCTATACCAGTTTCCAGCTTCTCAACGGAGCAATTTCATGTCAGAATCTTTCAAATTCAGGCACTCGAATACCAGCCAGCTTTCAGGAATGACAAATTGGCAGAGGCTTGGTACCAAGCCGAGCTCTTCATCTGAAAGGTGGATGGTTTTGCTGTTTAGGCCAGGTACTGTGTCACTGCCTTTTTACCACCAGCATTGTGATTCTTATTTGCGAGGCAGATTATAACTTTCTGGTCACAAATAACAGTTGCGTTTGCACATTGACTTCAGCGCCTCTACACAATGTCGGAGTATTTTTATTGGAAAACCTATCAGGGGACGTTCCTGGATCATCAGGCCCGGCCAGAGCTTTGGTTCTGGAACACATGCCAGCTCTGTTTTTCCTTGAGAAGATAATCACGAATTCCGCAAGCTGGTTTACGTGTGTCTGTCAGGAGAGGCTGTCTCCAACAAATGTCTGTTTAGAAGAGCCGGAGCCCACCAGCAAGCCATATTCATGGAATATAGGACATTTATGGCATGAAGTGCGTGTTACTACGAAGTCAGATTCCGTTCATCATTCCAGAAGACACTTAAAGACTGAATATTATATTTTTTGGTGTTTAACAACGCATCAACTGTTAAGGTCATACACTGTAAAAATTTTTTACACCGTTGGTGCAAGCACAGACGGCTATCAGGTGTCAAGAAATCATAGCAGTACCATGTTGTCGAGATGTTCCGAGTCATGTGGTATGCTTGGTGCTATCCCTGCGCTTTAAAAGGCACAGCTACGCCCCATATATCTATCGGGAGTAAGGCCGCACCCTTCACCCGACCAGCATCAACGAAGATTCACAAGAGTGCATGCGAGATCGCTTAGAAGTGCAACCTAAAACGCTCGAGTTGTATCATGAACTATTATAATCGATCGCCTAAAAGCGAGGCGTGTAACGTTGCACTTTTTAAGGGTGCAACGCGGCACGGTTAGGCTCACGCGCGCCGTCGGTTTTACTGCACGTGCACCACTTCCGCACGCGTCTCCCCACTTTGGTTCAGGATGCGACACGGAGCGGATGGGCTCTGAGCTATACTACTATTGTTTTTTTCGATCAGTTATTGATTAGGGCTTAACAACACAAGCTCACACCCTGTTGTAGGATTCTGGGTGCCGGATCATCGATTTATTTAGTGGAGCTGCTTGGACTTAAGCCTTGTCACCTTACTGAGCAAGAGAGCCCAGCACCACCGAGTAATTTTGCGCCTTTTACCTGCCAAGTAACCACGAGGACATTGGCAGGTATTCTGCCTTACCAAGACGAGGAAATAAGGTAAGGCAACCTGAACCTATGGTACTTGACCACCAACACCGTGGCGTTGCATGAAAATAATTGACTCTGAATTACCTACCTTTCTCAATTGTTTAGATGGTCTTACCAGGACGGTCTTCACCAGTGGCGGATCTGGATTGGGTTGTTTGAGGGAGGGGGTGGGAAATCGTCCCATGTCGTGATAAAACTTTTTTGAAAAAAATCGGGCAAATAGTGTAGTTTTCAGGGAGATCGCCTCGCTCCCCCTGGATCGGCCAGAGGTCATTACGGGTTTGAGTGGACGGGGGAGGGTGGGGCTCATGCACGTTTTGAAAAAATAGCTGATAGAAAACTATGTTTTCCTCAACAAACAAAAAGAAAATATTTTCGGGTGGGCTATTATTTTTTCCTGCTTCTTTTCCTACAAAGAGCGATCAAGCATCTGGCGCCCATGCTGCTTCGTGGCATTCCCGAAAGGCCTCAGCGCATACGCAGATCCAGGGGGCGTGGGGGCACGTGAGAACTTCAAAAATATTTACAACAAACTACAATACATTGGGAAGACTGGGTATGGTTGCATCACGGATTGAATGATTCTATGCAGTGCATTTTTCTCAAATTTTAACTGGGGACCGCAGAAGGAAAGGGGCAATATCAGGACTCAAGGGGGTATGTTTCATTAGTAGAAAGGGGACTTTTGGCTCTTGCTGTGCACAATGATTCCTGCTGCATGCGCATTTTCGTAATATCACCATTGTCGTATACATCACGGCTAATGAAGGTCACTTCTATCCCCAGCTGCCCTTACACTTCTTGGCATATCATACCATGCCCAAAGTGTATGCATTTCTCCCAATCTCCCTCCCTCTACCTGAAATTCTGAACAAGCTGCCTCAAACCAGCAAATTTACCAAAGGGCTGCCCTCACCAGATCTCGTCAAAACCTGTAATAGTTTGCAATCTAGAATTTAAGCTCCCCAACCATCTGGTCAAGTCTCCTGATATATGCTGCAGATTGGTTAAACGAACCAAAAATAGGGCACAGACACACGCACACATTGATGGCATGCTGAGATATTATGTTCAAACATAATGTTATTAGCTCTTTGCCCCCCCCAGTTTAGATACTTAGCCCCTATCCTCATGGCATTGTATGGAAATAAATGCTTTAGAAAAACCCTTTGCACCTTCCAGTGCTGGGCACGCGATCCAAAAATAAGTGGTTTGCTATCGCTATTCCGCGATAGAAAAATGACGTTCCGCGATCTTGGAATATTTGTTTAAGTTTAAATCAAAATTCAGCAATTTTTTATTCCGGGATCTGTATTATGTTTGTGGTTGGAGTCCTTCATTATTCTGGATATCTATTTTATCTCACTTGTTCATTTATTTTAAAAAGGGGTCTTAATATGATAACTGAAATAGTACTGAGTGCTTATTTTAGTCCTTCTTTGTTTCAGGTGGCAGCGCAAAGGCAAGAGGAGAGCCAAATTCCCGGTACTTCATCAGAAGTTTCCGCCCCGAAACCGCGTTGGCGCGTTGGGGGAAAAGTGGCGCTATTCCTGCATCAGCACGTCTTTTGCCGGAAGGTTAACCAGGGTTTAGAGGTGGCTATTCAGGTCCACGTGGTGAAGCTGATGATGAGGCTATAGGCCAAGTGGAGGACATGCCACGAGGCCTGCGGTGCGGTGCAGAGGCCGAATAGCAGGACAGAAACGGGCCGGATACGTGTTTGGGTTATGTGATCAGTGTGGTTGGAGTATTTGCCTCGAATTTTGTCGTAATATCGTTAATACAAGACTGCCGTTATTTGCAGTGTTACCTCCGAGTCGTTCCATGCAAGACAGTTTCGGGAAGGTCATGTAAAGGCCTGAAACAAAACATATGGTTTTGGAAACGCGCGTGATTGTACAGCTCTTGCTTTCTACCGGGGAATGCTATTCCATCTCCGAATTCAGAGGTTCGTTACTTGTAACGAATTTTAGTTCTGCAGAACAAAAATCATGGCCGTTGCTGGAAACAGTGCAGGTCAGCACTGGAAGTGTTACGTCACACTCTTGAGCGAGCACAAACGCACGAAAGGTATGATGATACACTTCTAAGAAGCGCAGGGCAGTACTGGAGCAGTGCAACGTTACACTTCATAGGTAACCAGTAAAGTACGAAAGGTTTTACGATACACTGATAAGCAGAGCAAGCTAGCACTGAAGAAGTGCTACGTTACACTCTTTTGATCAACGGTAACGCACCAAAGGTGTTACAAGGCACGGTTAAGGAGCGTCGGTACACTGGATACCAGTGCATGTTACACCCTTTAGGCAAACGCATGTCCGTTTAAAACGTCCGTTCTCCCTCCACGCTTTAAAGGTGCGTTGTTGCACCAACGGTGTACAAATTTTTTACAGTGTAAGCTCATATGGCATCAGAGGTGAGAGGGAAAGAATTAGCTTGAGCTAGAGCAGCTTGTCAGATCCTGCCTCTGGGTGGCCTCGAACCCACGACACCCAGCACATACAGAATGTCATTTGCTGAGCCGAGCGCAAGCGCTAACCGACTGAGCCACTCAGACCCCGAAGGGTTGGCGGCTTTCCTTATAAGTGGTTCTAAACCATGTATCTGTGTTCCTCCGTCACGGATAGTCAGCTTTAGAGCCTTTGATGAGCCTGAAAGCTATCCATAAAATGCAGTGCAGTGCTTTCATTTAAATAATATAGAAATCACCCTGAATGTGCTGAAATCACTTTGCCATCAGCTGTGGTATCTGAGCACAGAAAGTTACATTCTGTCTCGCTGGTGAGAACCACCACCTTGGTTTAAGGAGCCAGTTGCACAACAATTGGTCAAAACAGCAAAAATTCACATTTGACGAGGGCAAGCTTAGGTTTCCGATAGAGGCTATGAAGAGCTCGATGAATGCTCGGTACTAAGCCTCAGCCAGCTTGTCACTCCTGACAGCTGGCTGGTATTTGATAGCCTGAATATATAGCCTGAAATATTCTGACCATAAATTGCTCCGTTAAGAAGCTGGTGACTGGTATAGTTTCTCCTGTTTCAAGGTATTCCAGAACTTAATGTGGTGAACGATCCCACAGAACGTAGTGTGAAGCTGGTGGAAGATTTCGTGAGCCATCTAAAGGGTAAAAATATGCAGCCGGGTCTTCTTCTAGAAGTTTCAGAGCTCTTAAATAGTCCTCGGGAGAATAGGGGTTAGTCCTATTCTAGGGAGAATATACCTGCCCCAATGACGTTCTCCAACGAATGTTGTCAGAGAAAGGTTCGCCTCCGGAAGGCATTGCTGTTCTGTCGGGATTTAGAGTACTAGTGGAGTACTATTTAGAGTACTAATGGTGCTGAACCATTTAATTGCAGGTCTTTTGTGGAATAGCATGTATTTGTATTGCGCTGCAAATACATCTCACAAGTAAATGCCTGCATGTTAAATTCCATCTACCACTCTTATACGCACGCACACGCCACGCTGTCTTTATTGGTATGTTATGCATCCTTTTCATGCCAATTTAACAAGGGGAGATTGCAACACTGGGCGGCGAATCGCTCCTGAACCATGAAATATTTAACCGTTTTGAGGCAATCTTTCCCGCTGTCGTAGATGCTTGGAATGTGGCTCATTGAAATCAGAATTGAATAAATAATGGAAAATGTGGATTGGAGTCTGAAAATTGAAATAATTGTTTAGTGAACGACCCTACTGACCCATATTTCTGTTTGCCATAACAGTGCAGTGCAGTTTGCTATACGAATACACTGCAGTGTAGGTTGGTCCAGTTTTGAGGTTCACTGGCCTTTGGCATCTGGTCAAGAGCGTTTGTTCATCCAGTCACCATTTTTTATTCGTAAAAATACATAATCACTTTGTATCTGATGGACTTCCACGCCCTTGAGAACGTGTCGATCACATTTTGGATATAGGTACATTGCCGGAGCCGGAGCCGGAGCCGGAGCCAGTCGGAGCCGACTATTTTGCCCGGAGCCGGAGCCGGAGCCGTTAGGACACTTGAACCCGGAGCCGGAGCCGGACCCGAAATCATAACCCCGGACCGGAGCCGGAGCCGGAGCCGTCCAAAATTTTATCGGCTCCGCATCCCTGGCATTGACGGGGGTCTGAGCCACCTTTGCCTTGACGGGGGTCGGGTACCCGCCCCCCCCCTAAGATCTCAAGAACCACGGTAGGTAGCGAAAAACGGTAAACGGCGTTGGGTTTCCCATCTACTTCTCCATCGAAAACATTTGCACCATTTTTTTCAGGTCACATTTAAGGTCACGAGAGGTCAAAACATGCCGTCATAGGGATAACATGTAAATTCAGTTTTTCGGCCATTACATCTGAACAAGTAAAGATAGAGCAAAACAACTTGAAATATATGAATCCTCTCAGCAAGCCGAATCGAATGATATATAATTTGACCTTGCTAGGTCAAATCAAGAATTTGACTTGACCTGAGGTCAGGTCGGGGTCAAATTATATAAAAGCATGACGTGACATGACCTAACCTTAAAATTTTCACAGAAGTTGCAAAAATAATGAGGGAAAAGGTATACCAAGTACGGCGGCGCTACGCACCGCCGTTTTTCTGCTCTCTCCGAAAAACCCGAGGGGGAGGCGGGTACCCGCCCCCCGTCAATGCGCGTGTTAACCCTCACCCCACCGGGCCATCGATGGCCCCCTAAGGTTTTTTCAAGGTAGAAGAAAAACAACGAAACGCAGGACCGTGGTTAAGGGTTCTATCTCTCACCCCATCATTTTACACCATCTCTGAAATCTTTTACCCCTTATCACCCAAGGTCATGTCACCAGGTGAGGTCAACCAAGGTCACCTCACTTCAACTTTTGAGCTCTATAAGAGCTACGTTTCTCTTTCCATCGATTTGAAACTTCCTACAGTTCATGGCCCCGCCAGGGTCTACAAGGTGTATATCCGGGATTTTCGATTTCGTGACCTAAGGTCAGGTCACGAGGTGGCCTCTCCCATTAAAAAGCATGTGCAAAAGCTTTCTTATGATCGAAAAGCCACAAAAACGATCGCAAATGCTCGGCTTGCTCAGAAAAGCGTTTTTGGACACCCTATCACGGATCCCAGGGGTCATATTTGGCCTTTGACTTTTCCAACGTCATCCAAGGTCACACGGGGTCAAAAAGTATTTTGGCAATAACGTTTCACCTAATTAAGCTAGAGCGTTGAAACAAACACCATCGTGTATGTCTCATCACTAGCTTTCATTTGATATACGGCAAGGTCACTTTCGGAACTTAAATGACCTCAGGTCATATGAGGTCACGAGGTGACCTCTGGAGGTTAAACTTCTTGCGGAAGGTCATTATATTTCACATAACGGAGAAAGGTCTGACATTTTTCTATCCAATGGTGTTTACTAGACCTCACTAGCTCTAATGGCATAAGAGTTATTCCCAGTTTTCTTAAGCATTGCATATTTGAGTGAAAATAACCTATGGTGACCTAACTTGACCTCTGGAGGTCAAACCATTGACCTGAGCGCTTAAACATGTGAAGTAATTTCTTACTGAATTCACGCGAGCTTTCTAATGCACCTTTCAGATTTGCGCTAACCCCCATATTTTCGGAGTTAGAGGGGGGTCATCGATGGCCCCGGTGGGGCGAAGGTGGTGCCGGACCCCGGTGGGGCGCGGGTTAATGAGGGATAATGTACTGTAAGTTTCGTTGTCCTGCGTCTCTTCGTTTTTGAGCTATCTGGGAACACCAGGAGGGGGGCGAATTTCGCCCCCCAGAGGGCGCGTGTTAAAATATGGATGGCATAATTATAAAAAAATGTCATTCAGCTAAACCCTTCTTTAGTAAGTGTTCGAAGCCTTATATATAGTATTCATCTTTCCACAGATACAGCGGCAGTATTGATGATGAAGCATTCCCAAGGTACACTTGGTAATATGACTCTTCAAATTTGGGGTATATAAAACCCCCCAGAGCTGCAGCGAATCAGAGCCTCGACATGAAAGTACTCTTGTTTTTCGCCGGGTTGGTGGTGGCAGCTGCCAAGCCTCCACCAGACTCATTGAAAAAGCCACCTCCAGAAGAGAATAAACTACCGGCGGAGATCGCGGTTCCCTATCAAGCTACACCATACACCGAGCTCGCTTGTGGCTCACACTCACTTGCCCCTGGCACATACACCATCAAGTCTCCCAACCATCCCGGCAACTACGGAAACAATTTCGACTGCGAATACGCAGTCTCCGCCCAGTCCGGTAATGCACTCAGTCTGTCCTGCCCAGCCTTTGACATTGAGCCGCACAGTAGCTGCGTCTGGGACTACCTAGAGGTAAATGGGGACAGATATTGTGGCACTACAGCCCCGTCCGCAAGTGGGCAAACATCACTAAGCATTAAGTTCCATGCCGACTACTCGCTTGTGAGGTCTGGATACCTGTGCACCATCACTGCCGCCTCTACTAGCGGCTCCAACGAACTGGCCTGTGGCTCACACAGCCTGTCAGCTGGTATTTACACGATCAAGTCCCCCAACCATCCAAACAATTACGACACCAATTTTGACTGTGAGTACACAATCTCTGCCGGCTCTGGTGTGTCCTCTCTAAGCATTTCCTGTTCGGCATTCAATCTTGAGCAACACAGCAGATGCATCTGGGATTACCTCCGGGTTAATGGAGTCAAGTTCTGCGGCACCACCGCACCATCTGTCTCCGGCCAGTCCTCCCTCGCCATTAAATTCCATTCTGACTACTCTTTCGTGAGATCTGGCTACCTGTGCACCATCACTGCTGCGTCCGGCGGCGGCGGCGGCGGCGGCGGCGGCAGCGGCGGCTCCGGCAGCTGCAGCTGCGGCGTAGCCGGTCCCGTCAGCAGGGTGGTGGGCGGTGCCGAGGCCACGGTGGGTGAGTGGCGGTGGCAGGCCGGCCTTGTCAGCCGTGGCCAGACCCGCACCTGGTGCGGCGGCAGCCTCATCAACAACCGCTACGTGCTGACGGCCGCTCACTGCACTGCGGGTAATTCAGCCAGAAACATTGAGGTTCTGCTTGGCGACCACCGGATAGGCGTATCGGACGGTGAGTCCCGCCACAAAGTCAGTCAGATCATCATTCACCCGTCCTACAATGGTAATGTCGTCAAAGGCAACGACTACGCGCTGCTGAAGCTGTCGGCGCCCGTCACCATCGACGCGCGCCGCTCTCCCGTCTGTCTGCCCACTGCCGGCAACACGTACGCCGGCGCCACCGCCTGGGCCACCGGGTTCGGTCGCACCGGGAAGACCCAGCCTCAGGCCACCACCCTGCAGGAGGTACAGGTGCCAGTCCGCTCCAACGCCCAGTGCCGCCGCAGGTGGAGCAGCGTCCGTCCCACCACCATCTGCGCCGGAGGCCTGCCCGCGGGCGGCAAGTCGGTCTGCATGGGCGACAGCGGCGGTCCGCTGGTCACGAAGGAGAACGGCAAGTGGGCGCTGATCGGCGTGGTCTCGTACGGCAACCCCTGCGCCGTGCCCAACTACCCTGACGTGTACGCCAGGGTGACGGCGGTACTGCCCTGGATCCAGTCCAACACTCAGGATGCCACCTACTGCAGCTAGACCACCCAAACATATACACAGGATTGTCAGAGAAGAACGAATAGGCGGGTGTTTTGTTCCATGCTGGATATGCCTGTAGTGTTTCAGTTTTGCCCCCTTTTTGGTATTTTCCAGTTTTATTCGACATTTTCCTTATAAAGCAATTTTGTTGGGGATACCTGACATATTTTCCATTGGCCTGCTTTCAGCAGCAGTAGTGTTTGTTCTGTTTATATATCGGGAGAAATACATTTATTGTACGAGATTTAGATCTGTGTGCATGTATTTCGCAGAAGACCACAGTAAAAACAGGGGTGATAAAAACAAAGTCAGAAGCGGAAAGAAGGGATGTTAGTACGAATATCATGCAATGTTTGGGCACAAAGAGCTTGCATCACTAATTTTAAAATGCTTTTATCAATTTTGCGAAAAGATCGGACTCAAATTTTTACAAGGGAATGTCAACACCTAAAATGCAATTTTTCAAGGATAAAATATATCACTTTTAAATTCCATCGTTGTCAAAATCACGTGACATGACTGTAGGTCACGGATAAAGTTATATTGTTTTTGAAAATTTTAAAACTTAGACGCAGTTGAATTTTTTAAAAGGTCTTCACGATCCCAAAGTTTTTTGTTGCGTCCAAAAACTGCCTGAGGCCATAAATCAAAAACCACTGGGCGGATGAAACTAAAAATGTCACAGTGTTAACACGTGTATTGACGCGGGGAAGTGGGTAACCCTCATCGTTTTTAGAGATGGCATAAAAATGGTGGAGCGCAGCGCCACCATACTTGGCATACCTTTTCTGTGATTATTTTTACAACTCTTATAAAAATTTCAGGGTCAGGTCATCTCATTTCAGGTCAACATTTCAGGCCAAGTGACCTGACTTAAAAAAGTTTAAGAAAGTATAAGTCAGCTCAGCGTGAACCTATCTGATTGAGACTCATATCACATAATGGGCTCACCGGTTCTTAAAAATATGTTTGGGTATTTTTATATTGATAACCTAAGGTCAGGTATGAGCCATGATCTCTCAACAATAGGGTTAAATGTGGAAAGACGCATACGTTAACCCTAAAGTGTTGAATGGTTATACGTCTAGCTGCAGAAAAGTATTATCAATAATTAGTTGCATATTTCAAAACCCCAACCCCAGTACGTACCCCTAAAATCAAAACATCTCTTTGAGCTAGTTAATCTGATCAACCATTAATAAACACTTTTTCCCAGCCTGTACCTCTGGCCCAACGTTAAGCGTTGAAAGAGTATACATCTGGTTGCAGAAAAGCACCATCAAAGATAAAATACCTAAAAAAACCTGAGCCTTACCTGTGACCTAAGTCCATCACTTCTGACTAGCTAAACTAATTCAACCATCATAGCCCTTTTTCCCAGCCTGTAAATCGGGCCCAAAGTTAAACGTCAAAAGCATATACGTATAGCACTATCAATAATGTAAGGAAGTCCTACCCCAGAACACATATACTTACGCTGATCCCTCCCTTACCTCTTAAGCCACTGCTGTTAAGTGATAGCCTATCCTAGACCCGCATAATAGGCCAGGACGTACCTTGTACGTTAAGGCTGGGATGACGATCCTGAATGATTATGGATTCGGCTATCTTTCTATCTGGATGATCACGTGCCCGATGAACTACTTTTAGCTCAAGTGGTTCTGATATAGCCTGAGTGACCTGTGCTGCATGTTTCTCGAGGAAATGATCTCCTAGAGGTGTGTTCCTAGTTTTATTTTTCGCGTCCCGCAAATGTTCGTTAAATCGCAATCGGACGGGCCTCATCAACTCCCCTACGTATTGAGCCCTGTTTTGATCCCGGTTACACAGTCTACAGTCTATTTGATACACTAAATTTTTCTGTGTGCAGTCGCCTTTAAAACCTGACTTGCATAAATGACACCTCTGACCCCCAGGACATTTTGGCTTAGAAATGGCCGACCTAACCAATGACGACTTAAGTTTCTTGTTATTCTTCCAGGCTATATGTACTTTCAGGTTAGATTTCTTTACGACCTTTTTTATTTTACAGAGTAGCTGTTCGTCTACGTACGGCAAAGTCAAGAACCCATCATAAGAATCTGAGCCTTCTTTCTTTTTCTTGCACCTTCCGTTACCTGTCCTAGCTAGTCTAACCTCCCTCAACAAACGCCTGAGAAGCCCTGCATGATACCCATTTTTTAGAAGCAGATTCCAAATCTTATCTACGCTTTTTCTCTCTTTCTCTGGGCCCGATGAGTTATCCATAGCCCTGTGGAACATGTTTCGGATAATATTGTGTTTCGTAGACGTGGGATGGGCAGATGTACTATGGAGGATGATTCCCGAGTTGGTTGGTTTGATGTAGAGCTCTGTCTCTATCTTAGTGCTTTGGCCGTGTGTTTCTGCTGTGACTAACGTATCCAAATAGGGCACCCCACTCCCACTACCCGTGTGCTCCATGGTAAATTTTAGGTGTGGATGTCTACTGTTCATATAGCTAAGGAAGTCATCCAAAGCTTCCTGCCCATGCGAGAAGATACCTGCATAATCGTCAATGTACCTTACCAAGAACTCTGGTTTGACAGGACATGTAGCTAACGTATTGGTTTCAAACATATCTAAGAACAGAATGGCCAAGGCAGTGAGAGCAGTGGAGCACACGGGTAGTGGGAGTGGGGTGCCCTATTTGGATACGTTAGTCACAGCAGAAACACACGGCCAAAGCACTAAGATAGAGATAGAGCTCTACATCAAACCAACCAACTCGGGAATCATCCTCCATAGTACATCTGCCCATCCCACGTCTACGAAACACAATATTATCCGAAACATGTTCCACAGGGCTATGGATAACTCATCGGGCCCAGAGAGAGAGAGAGAAAAAGCGTAGATAAGATTTGGAATCTGCTTCTAAAAAATGGGTATCATGCAGGGCTTCTCAGGCGTTTGTTGAGGGAGGTTAGACTAGCTAGGACAGGTAACGGAAGGTGCAAGAAAAAGAAAGAAGGCTCAGATTCTTATGATGGGTTCTTGACTTTGCCGTACGTAGACGAACAGCTACTCTGTAAAATAAAAAAGGTCGTAAAGAAATCTAACCTGAAAGTACATATAGCCTGGAAGAATAACAAGAAACTTAAGTCGTCATTGGTTAGGTCGGCCATTTCTAAGCTAAAATGTCCTGGGGGTCAGAGGTGTCATTTATGCAAGTCAGGTTTTAAAGGCGACTGCACACAGAAAAATTTAGTGTATCAAATAGACTGTAGACTGTGTAACCGGGATCAAAACAGGGCTCAATACGTAGGGGAGTTGATGAGGCCCGTCCGATTGCGATTTAACGAACATTTGCGGGACGCGAAAAATAAAACTAGGAACACACCTCTAGGAGATCATTTCCTCGAGAAACATGCAGCACAGGTCACTCAGACTATATCAGAACCACTTGAGCTAAAAGTAGTTCATCGGGCACGTGATCATCCAGATAGAAAGATAGCCGAATCCATAATCATTCAGGATCGTCATCCCAGCCTTAACGTACAAGGTACGTCCTGGCCTATTATGCGGGTCTAGGATAGGCTATCACTTAACAGCAGTGGCTTAAGAGGTAAGGGAGGGATCAGCGTAAGTATATGTGTTCTGGGGTAGGACTTCCTTACAATTATTGATAGTGCTATACGTATATGCTTTTGACGTTTAACTTTGGGCCCGATTTACAGGCTGGGAAAAAGGGCTATGATGGTTGAATTAGTTTAGCTAGTCAGAAGTGATGGACTTAGGTCACAGGTAAGGCTCAGGTTTTTTAGGTATTTTATCTTTGATGGTGCTTTTCTGCAACCAGATGTATACTCTTTCAACGCTTAACGTTGGGCCAGAGGTACAGGCTGGGAAAAAGTGTTTATTAATGTTTGATCAGATTAACTAGCTCAAAGAGATGTTTTGATTTTAGGGGTACGTACTGGGGTTGGGGTTTTTGAAATATGCAACTAATTATTGATAATACTTTTCTGCAGCTAGACGTATAACCATTCAACACTTAACGTTGGGCTAGAGGTACAGGCTGAGGAAAAATATTTACCAATGATTGTTCACATTAACTAGCTATAAAAGTTGCATTTGTTTAAGAGGTACATACTAAGGGCAAGGGTTGTTGAATAAATATAATGTAAAATTTATAATGTTTTTTGTTTTGTTTGTTTTGTTTTTTTTACAGCCACACGTATACTCTTTCGACGCTTAACGTTGGGCCAGAGGAGCAGGCTGTGGAAAATGGGTTTATCAATTACAAAAAAAGTTGACCTTGACCACTAGGTACAATCTTAACTAAATAATTCGAGGGAGGCTTATAATGTAAAAATATAGCATCATCTTAAAGGGGAAAGTATGCAGTCTTTACACCAATCTAGTATTACGTCTACTAGTGCTTAATAGGTAGTTTTTGGTTAGCATTTTAGCTGCAGTCGACGGAAAAATAGTAAATAAGAAGAACAGAAATCTTCAAATAACCGATTAAGGTACTTCAGCGAGTTTTTCACTGTTAATCAAAAGCTAGTGTTTGGCTGAAATAATAGAAAAGACTGTCACAAATACTGCTCTAGGTTTGTCGTATTGTCGGCATTACTCTTAGGTTAGAGGTACCAATATGGTTGTTGTCACGACATCCAATCTTATTTTTAACGATTCATTCTAAAAGCCATTTTTGTGTGAAGCTCAATTCGAGGTCTGACTATACTAGGACTGATAATTATTGATATTTACTCCACGATTCTGATGAAGGGCTGTACCCGAATATATAATCTTCAGTGTTTTTTTACATTTCCGGATTCGAGGGGAGAGCCCAGGGAACATCTTAACGATATATAATACGACCTTGCTAGGTCAAATCGAGGATTTAACCTGACCTCAGGTCAGGTTAGGGGTCAAATTAGATAAAGAAAAATTAAATAAAAAATTAAATAAAATGCATATCATTAAAACCGCAGAGCTAAGATGAATCTAATGCAGCTCAAATAAACGCTACATCACCATATGTTACTAAGTTATTCAGTTAAAACAATTTTCCCATGTATTTCCAATGGAGAGGTCATGTCTCGTAGGGGAGACTGGAGTCAAACGTAACACGGGGCAATTGTAACACTGGTCATACTGTCTATACTAATTAATTTTTGGCGCTAGTGGCACAACAGGAAATGTGCAATCAGCTGCTGCCTTTGTCAACGAAGTTTCAACTTGGTGCGGCGGGTGAGTCAGACGCTGTTCACAATTATGTATTTTTGAGGATGTTTTGTAACTTTGAAATATTTAACACGCGCATTGACGGGGGTCTGAGCCACCTTCGGATTGACGAGGGGCGGGTACCCGCCCCCCCTAAGATCTCGAGAAGCACGGTAGGTAGCAAAAAACGGTAAACGGCGTTGGGTAGCCCATCCGCTTCTCCATCGAAAATATTTGAACCATTTTTTTTGTCAGGTCACATTTAAGGTTACCAGAGGTCAAAAACATGCCATCACATGCCATCATAGGGATAACATGTAAATTAAGTTTTTCGGCCATTACATCTGAACAAGTAAAGATAGAGCAAAACGACTTAAGCCATATGAATCCTCGCAGCAAGCCGAATCGAATGATATATGATTTGACCGTGCTAGGTCAAATCAAAGACTTGACCTGACCTGAGGTCAGGTCAGGATCAAATTATATAAAATGCATATCATTAGAACTGCAAAGCCAAGGCGAGTCTAATGAAGCTAAAATAAACGCTCTATTACCATCTGTTACTGAGTTATTTAGTAAAAACCATATTTCCCATGTATTACCAAGGGAGAGGTCATGCTTCGTACCTGACGTTAGGTCATCAATATCAAAAATACCGGAATATATTTTAGAGAACTCGGTGAGCCAATTATGTGATATAAGTTTCAATTGGATAAGTTCACCCTGTTCCGACTTATGCTATCTTAAACTTTTTTTGAGGTTGGTTCACTTGGCCTGTACTGGTGACCTGACCTGAGATGACCTATCCTTAAAATTTTCACAGAAGTTGCAAAAATAATGAGGGAAAAGGTATACCAAGTACGGCGGCGCTACGCACCGCCGTTTTTCTGCTGTCTCCGAAAAGCCCGAGGGGGGCGGGTACCCCGCCCCCCCCGTCAATGCGCGTGCTAAAGATGACTAGCTTATTGATGGGTATGATAAGGTACAGCGGAAACAGTTTCAGTACATACAAAGTGTTTGATTAGCAACGAAGTTAGTACAGAATCTGTCACCTAGGGGATGAGGTGGCTTAGTGGATAGCACCCTTGTCTTCTAAGCCACCGGTCCCGGGTTCAAGTCCCGGCGGAGCCTCTGAATAAGTCGATCTGATCCCCAAAATCCCTTCCAACAGGGTGAGAGTTGGCGACGCCGTTTGACCCTGGCAGTTGGTGTGTCGTTAAACCCCAAAAATTATTATACTGTCACCTAGGCCAGCTCGTCGAGCGGCAATTTGGTTCAAAAATTTCATGTTGCGATGGGGACAATTGTGACATTTCTCTTGGGGGCAAATGTAACAATGTTACAATTGACCCGAATGGCCTTACGAAATATTCAACTTGCTTGTACTGCACAAATGCAGTAGCTAGGTTAGTGATGTTATGATCAGGTGCGCACCCAGTATGTTCGTTTCGGGGGGCTGATGAGGGGACGTCAGGCCAATGAAGGAGCGCACTTGTTCACCCAATGGGATTAATCTTCATATCCTGGGGGAGCGATGATCTGTTTGCTTTGCATACCTAGTGTCGACTGTTTTTGGCAGGAGGCACTTAACACGTTGGGGGGGGACAGGCCTGGATCCAGGCTGACCGTTGCAGGGCATTTTTTAAGGAAATATCAGTGGGGGGCATTTCTTGTTGCTGGCCATATTAGTCTTTTGAGGGAATCAAGGCCCCATTTTGAGGGGTGGGGTGTGTTAATAGACGCCTTAGTAATAAAAAATCAATTTCCAATTTTTTTCAAATTCCATGAATTATAGATTCTGCTCAGGGCTGCTAGTTTTTTTCCGGAGACAAAAGGCCAAATCCGAGTTAGAAACAGCAACCAAAAGGGTTCAAAATTTGTTTTAACGGAAATTACCACGTAAGTAAATCAAATATGCCAAAAAAGCCAGATTTGAGGCTAAAACAACACCTAACAGTAGTCATAAACCCACAGAAAGTCGACTCGTATCGCTGTTTAGAACTAATTCAGTACCATCAATTATCTTTGCCGCACCACTCCCCGCTAACATTTAATAATTTTTCTGTTTTTTTCTCACCTGTGAATTTCTTGCTCTTGAACAGTGGGAAATGTATGATTTTAGTAAGTGTGGGGAGGGTGTAGCCTCAGAGGGTGCACTTTGGCATCAACTTTTCACCCAAAGGGTGTCTATAGTATCGCATCTTTCGCGTCCGGTTTTTGGGTGGCCGTCACTCTTGTGGATCATCCCTCCCACCGCCATAACAGTTTTTCTGCTGCTCTGCTACTTTTTTTGGTTAAAAACATCTTATTTAATAGCAGAGATGGCCAAAAGGAGCCATATTTATGCAATGATCAAACCAAAAATTGCTTTGATCCCAGGGCCCAGAAAAAGGGGCAAAAGGCCAGATTCCAAGAAAGGGCCAACCGAAAAAATTACCGCGCCAAAAACGACAAAAAAGGCTAAATTCGAGAAATTTTGCCAGAAAATGGCCCGCCTGGCAGCCCTGAAGCTGCGGCAATGTATGTCAAATAAATAAACTATTTCTTATTTTTCTTTATGAGCTTCGCAAGGCAAGTAAATTCCTTAAGTATCAAACACAGATGGTTCATAATCTAAATCGAGCCGAGTTTTATGTACATACTTACTATGTTGTGGGGCTGTTGCTGTCAAAATCATTCAGTGAAAGTTGTGCAAAAACCATTTAATTATTTTTGGGATTTATCGCCGCCCCAACTGTCAGGGTCGTGTGGCGTCGCCAACTTTTTCCCTGTTGGAAGTGTTTCTTGGGAGCCAGTTTGATGATTCTGCCGAATATATAATCTCTCCCAATTTTCAAATTCAAGGAATCGATGAGAAAAGCTAAGTAACAACTTAGACTGGAGTCAGATGTAACACGGAGCAATTGTAACAGTGGCCATAATTCCAAATTAACCGATGGATCAGCCGTAACACCGGAAATGCGCAGTCAACTGATGCCTTTTTTTACAAATTTGACTCGGTGCGATTGGTAATTCGGGCAAAGTTTGCTAGCAAGTGTTCTTTACGGTGTTTTTTTTCAATTTTGAAAGATATTTAGCTTATTGGCGGATGTTATAAGTTACAGCCTGAACAGTTTGAATGTGCTGTAAAGAAGACTAAAGTAGCTACAAAATGAGCATAGTAGAGTGCCTCTTGCATTAAATCGTTAAGTGGATGTTTTTTTAAGATGGCGTGATGCGAAGGGGGCAATTGTAATACTTTCCTTAGGATCAAATGTAACAGTATTACAAGCAAAAAAATTGTTTTTTTACTGCACCAATGCAGTATTTAGGTCCGTGGGTCGTTCTGGCCATCTGGATGCTGAGCAGCCCGGCCCATCGGGGACTGGTCAGGGGCCGGTCATCTCTAAAATCGTTCGACCTTTGCCAGAGACCGGACAATGGAGGCAGACCAATGTTGGCCGGAAAAAGGACATTCTTACCGAAACACCCGAAAAGAGAGCGCTTAAAAACGGGCGTACAAAAACAAAACACAGGCAATGCCACGGTACTGGCTGGGGCGGGGGCTTCTGTTTGGACAGAAATCGATGTCTGGTTGGTTGTAGGCTATCTCCAGCGTTGTGGTTAGTTAAATTTATCCTGAGGCTACTCAGCCGGGATTTCCCGTAACTACTTGCTTCGTTTCGTTTTTGCACGATGAGTGAACAGCTACTGATGGTAGTTTTTGAACACAGTTTTTGTGGATTGCCAATTTGGGACGAGCAATAAAACAAAATTATTATTCTGGGGTGGTGTTCTGTCTTATTTTCGTTAGGTGAGTTTGCGCTTATTCAGTTATAACTAATACTTGTCTTTTTCACTGGGGGGCCAATTTCCCGGCACTGGGGGGGCATTTCGGCCGACTGGGGGGGCAATTGGCCCCCCAGTTAATATGTTAAGAAATGGCCTGGACCGTTGGGGAGCAGGGGGCAAAGTGGCCTAAAATCGGGAAAGCATTGATTTTGAAGAAAATCGACAAAAATCGGGCTATTTTTTATAAATTTTGTTCAAGTTGTTCCTGGTAAGGCTGCTGGCGTCGGAGTCTCACTAAAGTCATCAGGGGACTTGTCACGGAGACCCCGACCCCACCACCCGAACGAGCAACTCCCTCAATGGAGGGTTAATTTAGAAGCCAAAGTTTAACGTCCCACAAAGCACAGGGACGGCCGCCCCGCTCAGGTCACCCTCTCACCAGTCAGTTGCCAGCCGACCTGTTCGTCGGGTAAACTATTGAGCGCCGGAGCGTCTCAGGGGAACCGATCCCAATCCTGGACATGCACTGCCACTGCATGCTTCTGAGCAGCGGGCCGGAGCCCAACACTCTACCAACTGAGCTACCGGGGCGGCAAATATTTGGGGGGAACTGCCCTGTTTTCCCCCTGGATACTTTAGTGGTGAGGGGGAGGCTGGAGTACGGGCCTGCTGTCCCCTGGGTGCGCTACTGTTTATGATTTGCTTTTCAATGATATGTTTGTTTGTAGCTTGTTATATGTTTCGGAAAAGTGTCAATGTGGGCTTCCCTATAGAATATTTCTTATATTGCAAAATTAACGATGATAATTGAGGTTTAAGGGCACGTGAGCTGCTAAGCCTATATGTGCCCAGTTTTAAAACTAAAGAGATTTCAGTCAAATTATGAATATATTTTTGTATGTAGTCAGTCCAATAGGCAAATGTGCCAAGAATAATACGTTTTTAATTCTAGGAAGGGTCATTCCTTTTCGGTAACATACTCAAGACTTACTGATCGGACTGATGAGTGGATGTTTAAAAAATCTTTTTAACGCGGTACATTCAGGTCATTTCTAGGGATTATTCAAATCACGGGTATTCGTTTTTGTGTTCATCTTTCTAAAAAAAATTGCATCGACCGTTTTCAAACAAATGTCTCGCACTTTCAGCGGCCAACCAATGCCTCGTTTTCGACCAAGCACCACCGAACGCGGGACTCGACTGGACACGGTCCATTAAGCTGAAGTGAATGCCAAAGATGCAGAAGTGTTTGCATTAGGATTTTTATGGTACAAATAAATCGTCGAAATCATACGGCTTTTACAGTGGTAGAATTGACCCCGGTGCTGTTACAATTGCCCCTCAAGTGGTATCAATTGTAACAGCTGAAGTACATTTTTAGAAGTGAAATTTTGACCCCTAATTCTTATTTTGAAATCTTTCTATGTCGGTTACATTGGAAAATCCTCAAAGTTGATGAAAATATAATTATAAGTGCTCTAACTCAAAACCTTATTTCTCCAGAACCAGAAATGTAAAATTTGTTACAATTGACCCCAGTCTCCCGTACCTGACCTTAGGTCATCGGTATAAGAAATAGCGGAAAAATATTTCAACACCCCCCGTCAATGCGCGTATTAAACCTGAATAGATATTGCTTTCATACTTTTTTACTTTTCCTTACAATTGATTTGGCACCCAACAGATTTTAAAAGAAAATTGTAAGTGGTGCATGGGTGACTGCAGGGACATGTTATGCGGGGCATGCTATCCGGCTATGAGAAGAACTAGCTCAGCTGTGACTTGCTCTATTTCTTATACAAAATCCCTTTTTTGCGCAATGCAATGATGCTTTGTTACTTTATCAATGTGGTCATATCCGTGCCTACTTTGCGGTTTTATGTTCCAAGGGCTGTTCCAGGGGTATATAATTGGGGCCATTACATACAGTTGCACAATGCTCCCTGATCCGAAGTAATTATTTTTTAGCAATGCGAAAGTTCTTGATATATGGTTGCAGAAATATTTCTGTGCTTAGTTTCGATTTTGGGATAAGTGGCAGTGGCAGAGTGGGGTATCGGTGGGGGCAGTTGGCACGATAATGACTCGTAACCGCATTATTCTGTTGAAATTATTGACACTGAGGTACAGAAATAATAAAGGTGTATGATGGATTTTATATACCATATTTCACTTATATTGATGCAAATTTAAAGTTTTCACCAATGGTGGATCCAGGAAAAAAACTGGGGGTATAGTTTTTATATATTACCAGACATGTACAGTCAGTTGCGAAAGTATCGTTCCGCTGCCGACCCACTAGTTTGAAGTCACTGTACGCTGTAGCGCTGAGCCGGGCGAGTGGGCGGGCATTGGGCGGGGACAGCTGAGGAGGGGTGGAACTCACGCCTCAGACATGTTGTTTGGTCAAGTTGAGGTCAGTTATACATGGGTGCCACAACTGCAGATTCAAACTAAAATGGACGCAATGTCCGCATCACATGCCACCTGAAATGTTCGCATCACATGCCACCTGACGGGGTTTCTTTATGCCTCTCTTGAGATCTATAGAATTGGGATATTGCCAGGCGTGCACCAAGGATTTTCGTTTGGGGGCCCGGCTGACGAAGCGGGGGGCTGATGGGAGGTGGCATGTTTGACAGGGCGTGCCAGGCTACTGCAGGGAAAAAATTGGCCAGAGAGGGTACTTATCAGGTAAAAAGCAATACATATTTGTCGTATGGTGTAAAACGCAAGTGAAGGGGTCATAAGCGTCGCCCCCGCGCAAAAAAGGGGGCAGCTAAACTCCAACCTGATGCTGACAAAAAACTTTCCACGTCAGGACAAAAAACTGTCTGAATTTGGGCTCCTTGCTGCCTTCCACAGCGGCTGGTTATAAGCATTTGCGGTTTTCTCCCATTTTGACTGAGATCAGTAAATTTTTGGCCGAAAAGTCGGGGACCAGGCCCCCCTGCCCCCCCCTTTTCCAACGCTTATGGAAGGTGATACAATTATTATAAACCTGGCCTGTGGTTGAATCACATATTGAGTGAATAATTCACCGGAGGGGCTACACACTTTGAGCAGGGGCGGTAAGGTGAAATGAGAACTGGAACTAAAAGCCAGATCAAGCCTCATTTCTGCTCTTGATGGGTGACTCCAGCGGTCAGTTATTACCAGAACCCACGTCGAGTGCCACGCCAGACATGGCCGAGGGCCGGCACTTTGGAGTCAAAGCGTTTGGGGGAAGGGGGCCCGGGCCCGCTGGCCCTCTCCTTGGGTGCGCTACTGGGTATTGCAGAGCGTGGCAGATTGAGGGGTTAATCAAGGGTGACATTGACCTATCTCATTTCCAAGATTTTCTCTTATTTTCTTCGCAGACTTTTTTACGATTCTTAGGTCTGTTGTCCCCCAGACCACTAGTTCAAACTCGCAGGTAATTGTAAATTTCTTTGAATCAAAATCTCCCAACATTCTTGGTTTTTTCCAGTTCGGGGATCAACCTAGAAACAGAAATTTAGGGAAAATTGATGCTACCTTGGTATGTTAAATGAACTCTATACGAATTCAGATCTAAATATGTATATGCGTAATTACCGAAAGAAAGGCATCATCATCAAACGCATCATTTAAGATGCCTACTTTAATTGGACATCACTGTCAAAGTTTGTCCATGGCGTATAGGGGGCATTCCATGACAGATCGACAAGTCGATAACACCCTCATATCTCAGATTTCAGTGTATGTTTTTGTGAGGGGGGCTATTGATGAAGCTGATGACTATTTTTCTATTCATTTTGCTTCCTGACTTACGGATTGGAAATTTTAGCCTCAATCATTTTGATCATATTCACTTACTTGTCTTTTTAAAGACGAAATTTTACCTGTGTGATTCTAAAAATACCATGAAGACTTGATCTAGGTCTCTTAAGGATAAATTACGAATTTTGGCTCATGAGAAATAGAACTCAAAAAATAGAATTTTGAATGTATTATACATTCTTCATTTTTTTCAAAATCTATGAAAAATTGTTTTCCTATGCCTTATTTGAAACTTTTTGAGGCTCATATTACTCTTTATACTTTTCTATATAAGATTCAGCAATAAAAAGAATGGAGTCTTTAACCAATCGCGAGTTCTGAGTTCCCAAATGTCCTGATCCCCACTTTTGTGAGGTTCGTTCGCCGGCGCAGCCCGCCGTCGTTGCGGCTATCAAACGTCTCTGGTTACGAAAAATACCTTCCCACAAATCCCACCATTGACACTTGTGTCAACGATGGGATTCGTGGGGCATGAGGGTAAGGATGTATTTAAAACAATAAACTGTAATTAATGTCCCATTTCTTAACACCCGCACTGGAGAGGGGTCTGACACTTACGCGCACTGGTGGGCTCCCTGAGCGCTCGGAAATTAAGAGACGTAGAAAAATTCCGGTTGGAGGCTGGGTGGGAGCTATTGAAATCTATACTATGACCGATTTCGATTGACCTAGGTAAGTACCGTCCAGTTTAAACGAGGTCATAAGGGCCATGTATGAGCCGTGCTGGAGATTTTTCTGGAAATGCTGTGATTAAGCGCAAAAAAGTTAAGAATGCACTAAAAACGGACCAAGGTCATAATCAGAACGTTCCAAAAATGTAAACCTAATTTTTGGGGTTAAGTCATTCAAGTTCATTGACCTATATTACAACAATATAGATTATACAATATTACATAATCCCTATAATTACACCATGGCTAGCACCATAGCAACCGTTGGACGGAAATGAGGATTGACCTTTACCCATGACATTTTACTTTGACCTGTGCCTTGACCTTTACATTGAGTTATCTTAACTTGGACGTCGTAGCATGGTATGCGTCATACTGGGTAACGCCATGCGATCGGAAGCACCGGACCAATGACTTTGAGAATGCTGGTATGGCGCTGAACTGTGGGCTTGATCTTCATGTTGGGTGAACTTGACATATAACCTCATTTCATATACCGCTATAACTTTGCCAGTCGGTCTTTGATGCACGCAAACTGGTACAACCGCGCGATTGCAGCGATCTCAAAATAAAGCGTTTACCTTTGAAAGTCTATAATTACAAAATTGGGGCCGATTTTCAAGATAATTTGACCAATCGACGTGCCATTGGATATTCTCAAAAGTAGCTATTTAGCATTTTTGGCCACGAAGGGTTCTCCCGCCACCTTGAAAAAGTAGGTGAGGGCTTCCGAGGCTACCCTCCAGTGTGCTTGTTATCACGCGCTGGTATGAGGTCCCAGGCGACCTTTACTAGCATGGGGGGTACTCATCCCCCCTACGATCTTAGCAACCATGCTTGGAAGGGAAAAGGAAAGCAGTGTTCCATTGCTTCCCTCGATCTCTACCAAAAATGCCTATACAACTTTTCGTTCAGGTCATTTTTGTGGTCTCGGAGGCCAAGGTATGTTTCCATAAGAATACAACGGAAACTTAAATCTTGTATCGTAATGGCTAATAAACTATAACAAGAGTAAAGTTATTGCCATCGTTGAAATGTATGTGCAGAAACAAAAACTACTCAAATTAGCTACTGAGCTCAGAAAATGCTTCGATAAGGCAATCACGAGAGAAGGAACATTGAAGATTCACAAGTTCGTGCTGGTTAATTCGAAGGCCATTATTGTGCATGAGCTCTCGAACGACTAGGGACAGAAGGTTCAAGTTTCACATTTAATATGTGAACTTCATTTGCGCCACGGGATGGAGTCGTTCTTCCGATCCGTTGGTCAGATCTTAACCCTCGCCCGGTGGGGGGCGTTTGAAAACCCCGTCGGTTTATTTCCGGCGGCAAGAAAAACGGCAGCGCCAAGCGCCGCCGTACTTGGTACAGCTTATCCTTGATCAAGTCCGCAACTTCCCGCAAAATTTTAAGGTTAAGTCATCTCAGGTAAGGTCACTAGTGCAGGTCAAGTGACCTCATCTCAAAAATGTTTAAGGTGGCATAAGTAAGAAATGGTGAATCCATCGAATTGAAACTTATACCACATAATGGGCCCACCGAGCGCTAAAAAATATATTCCGGGGTTTTAATATCGATGACCTAAGGTCAAGTACAGACCATGGTCTCTCGATTGGAAATGCATGGAATAAAAGATATTGGGTTGTATTTGTGTAGATAAAACTGAGAATACCTTCATATTCTCAAAATCGTAGTATCCTGTGCCCCTTTCCAGGTTCATTTTGCAATTTTTGACCCGTGACCTCTGAGAGGTCATCTGGGGGTATTTAAGCAGTTTTCAGACTTACGTCAATAACTTTGCATGAAATGATGAAACAGCTTTTATTTTGATGTCATTGCGTTCAGGTTGCTATTGCAAGTCGATTGATATGCATATCGACTATGCTAGGTTAAAAAGTGACCTTGACCTGACCTAGGGTCAGGTCATTTTTGTGTTTTGACCTAGTATGGTCATAATCTACATCATTAGATTCGCCGTGACGAGAGAAAGCGAATGGTGCCCAAAAAATGGTTCTAACTCAGCTCTCAGACGCTAGAGCACAAAAACTTTACCCAAAATGCCACTTTCTTTGACCTGTCATGACATGACCTCAATATTGAACTCAGCCAAAAAGTGACTAAGATAGTTTCTTCATGAATTTGTATGAGCTATCCAGCAGCATTCGCGTTTTTTCGCTATCCCGCATAGGGGCCAAGTTAGAAGGGGTTGTTCAAACACCCCACCTACCGGGGCGAGGGTTAATAACAATATGACATATTTATGTCAAAAGGTACTCCTTGTGTTTCAGTGTTAGTTACGTGTACTAAAAAAACACGGTTGTCATCACAACTAACTGTATGCAGCTAATGACATCATGATTGACTTCCCAGTGGTTTCAAAGACCATTCAGAAGAACACGTTCTAACGTGTAATTCTGAACGAAAATAAAGTAAAGGACTTCGCTCCGCAGCCGCAACTAACGCCGTTCGGTCCCTGTAGGTTCACATATGATATGGTAATGCAGACTAATGGTACCAAGCGGAATGGGTCTGTAATTTTTTAAGCCAGAGGGAAAACGATTTTTTAATGGGCTGGATGGTGGCTTGTTTCCACAATTATGGACATTTCTCCTCATTAAGGGATTTGTTGGAAAGAGTGGTACGTGGTTTGTAGATCAGTATCGCCGTTAGCTTCAAAATACGAGGGGAATTCCGTCGGGACCTAAGGGATTTATTGAAATTGAGTGAGTTTAGTTGGTTCAACACTTCTCGCTGGGTGATAACGATGTTGTTTAAAGGAGGGCTGATTTCTCTGTTTGTGTCCACGTGAGGCTGGGATTGATCATCGATGTGTCGCCTGAATAACGAAGCGCAATATTTATTCTATATTTAATATAATATGATATTATATAATATGATTTAATATAATATGACATAATATAATATTCTAATATTACCTATCTATTGTGATATTGAGATGGATTTTGCTTGAATTGGACATGCGTCGCTAATTTTTTTGCACCATCCATCTTTCCCAGCCTTCCCCCTGTCACTCTTCTTAGCCAATTTGAATTGCGATTACATTTGTGAATGCTTCTTAAAACCTCCGATGTCACCCATCGGTTTCTCCCGCTGTTAATTTTTAATTGCCTTTTCATCTATCACCACTGATCACCACGCTTATCGATCTCTATCCGTCTCTATTAATCCCGACCTCTTCTGTATGGACGCAACATACCCAGTAGCATGCACCTGCCCGAGTTAGTCAAGGGCACGCTCAGTACCAGGGGTGTAGGAACGGTTTGAAAAGTGGGGGGCCAACCTTAGAGGGGCCCACCTCAAGGGGGCCCCAGTCCACGGGGGCCTATAATTTTAAAATTTTTAGATAGCTCGTTTAGCGTAATAAGGCATGCATGCACACAAGGATGACAATGTATGGAAAATTGAGAAATTAATTTTTTCCCCTATGATTTCGAGTTGTACCTATTATGATGTAATAAATAATAGTAAAACGCCAAAAAACAATTTTTGTTTTTTACCTAGACCCTTTGCAAATACAAAATACATTTCGAAGCTTTTTGTGAGGATTTCAATCATTTTTTACCACGAGCGCGTTTTTTTATATTTACAGATGTTTAGGCCCTTTTCATTACATTTACAAAATTAAGAACTGCTTAGAAAACTACAGACAATGCTTTGATACCAAATAGTCTCACTTCGCCATGCCTAATCAACTTGTATTTGCTTATTTAATGACGAAAATGGGAACATTTATGTAGGTTATTACTGATCTATTCTTTCCATCATTAGAGATTGATTTAGGTAAAGGCTGATCACAATAAATACGCCTAGCTATATTTCGATGGCTAAAATGCAGAGTTCCAGCATGACTGCAAGTGCAATGTTGGTACTTGATGGCCAGCTTTGTAATGCCGAGGAGGTGTGGGCATGGTGTTATAGTGGTTCGCAACCCTGCTTTCCACGCGACCAACTCGGGTTTAAGGCACGGCAGATTCTTTGTGCAAGGAGCAATTTGACTCCAAAGAAACCCCTCCAACAGGGAAAGAGTTGGCGACGCCATATAACCCTGGCATCGAAAGACGTCGCGCCTTTCGATGGCTCAGGGACGACTGTTGCTCGGCATTTAGTGCAGGGTCCGTGTCCGATTCATATTTTGTGTTGGGATTAATATGGAATGGAGTTTGATTGGGCCCAGTTCCCGGGACTCATTTGGAAACACTCGGGTAGTAGGTTCCTTGGCTTTGTTACGAAGCGCTCCTCCTCCAGGGGCTTGCAGGCAGCGTACTACCGAACTTGAACGTTCCCAGACAAGTTATCGTGGCCGTTTGGGTTTCTTGTTCTATATTACAGTTGCTGATATTTGTATATTCGTTGCGGGAGCCCACCTCAAAGGGGGGCAGTATCCCCCCTCACCCCGGTTCCTATGCCTATGCCGCCCAGGGGCCGCCAAATTATCTCGGAGGGCCCCAAAGTCCAGACCATGGCTCAAGAAACCAGATCAGTCAGCTCAAGGGCCCAGACCAGTGCATTAGCTTTGGGACCAGCTTATCAAGGGACCCTACATAAGCACAGCACCGATAGAAGCTCATCACAGGGGAGCTCCAGATTCGCACAGGGTGCCAGATTAGCTTAGGGGCCCGGTTCAGCTCGGAGGTCCCCAGGTCGACTTATGTAGGGTCTCAAAACAGCTCAAGGGACTTCAAGCTCACGGATCCCAGCTTAGCTCAATGATGCTAGAACAGTTCAGAGGCCCCAGACCAGCTCAGGGCTCTTGTTCCCTACAGGCCAGCTCAGCTCAGGGGCCCAGATCGGCTAATATAGCGTCTCCTCTCACACCAGCTCAGGGGCTCCATTCAAGCTCACGGCCCCAACTTAGCCCAGGGACCCTAGAAGAGTTCAGGGCCCCCATACCAGATCAAAGGCCCCAGTTAAGCACAGCTGTACCCAGATTAGCTCAGGGCCCCAGCTAGGCTTAGGGGGTCCCAGAGTGGCTGATGTAGAGTCACAGAACACAGTGGCGTAGCCAGGATTCGGCCAAGGAGGGGTCCGACTACTGTCGGGGGGCCCCAGGCCGGGGTTCCCTTAGCAACCGGGCCCATGTCCTATATCTTTTGTATAGTATTTTAACATTATAACATTTACACGAAGGAAATTTTGTTATGGCTTTTTAAGCATTCATTCTTATTTTGTTTATAGCTTGGTTTTTCAATCCGACCAAGTGTTGGTAAACTAAGGTCACCAAATATTAAGGATGGCCCATAACTTATATGGTAGCGTGGCTATAATAACAGCTTTGAGCCATATTTCGGGAAGTTCAATGTTGATGCACGCATGATGTTAAACCTGAGTCACTGAGTCTACCTTAATTCACTCGGGTAATCAGACATGAAGTTATTGGAGGTCAGTCGTTTTGAGTACGAAGAAATGATCTACGGGAAATGATTAGCAATTATTTCCCGGTGTCGAATCCATGAACTCTTTAATCAGGAAATTTCCAAAGAAACGAAAAAAACGAATAAAGATACAAGGGATATGGGAGTGTGTACTGAACGTTACATAACCTCTATTCCGTCGACAGATCCTGTTGAGATCCATTTACTTTCTTACCCTTGCTATCTTGTAAACGAGCAAATTACCAAGACAAAAGGCGCCCAAGATATCCATCGCTTTGGCTCACTCTGTTATTGTTATTTTCAACCTTGCATACCTATTTTTCTTTTTGGGATTATGCTCATTAATTTCTGTCATTACCATAGTTTGTCTGGTTTCCTACGAAAATATTGGAAAGTTGTTTATTTCAGAATATTTAGGAATGTATTTATTGGTGTTAAGCTACTCGATTCAAAATTGACTAGCCCTGTTTGATTTGCTCGTATGATAAAATTATATTAATTTTTGCCTTTCCTTCGATAATGGTGCCTGATCGACATGTTTAAATTTGTCCTTTTGTAGTACGCAATAGGGGTAGGTACATTTTTTCCGAGGCATATAATTTTGAAAATTTTATTTGAGCTCTGGAGCCACCTAACACCAACACTTGGCGGCACTCACAAAGATAATTTTCGGCCGCCCTCCCGATTATATCTCAAGGGGTCTCTGAGAGTGTATCACGGCGCCTGTTGATCAAAACTGGGGGCCCCTGAGAATCTCTCGGGGCTCCTGAGATTAGTTATCGGCAGCACTTTTGAGACTAATTATTGGGCCCCCCAGATTTGCTCTGGAGGGGGAGGGGCTGAGACTGACTATCGTGACCATCCAGATTTGCTATTGGGGTCCCCTGAGGCTGTCTTTGGGGTGGGAGAGGGGGGCTGGGAATGACTTCCGACAGCCCGCTGAGACTTACTCTAGGGCACCCCTGAGACAAGCACCCGGGGGGGGTGGAATCACCTCTGAGACTGTGTCTTTGGCGTTCCTGAGACTGACTCTCGGAGGCTCCAGATTAGCTCTCGCGGGCCTAAGGCTAACTCCGGGCCCATGAAACTAAAAATCGGGAGCACCTCTGGAAATTACTCTCAGAACCCTCGGATTAATTCTCGGATGTCTCTGAGACTGACAACCGGGAGCCCTCTGAGACTAACTTTTGGGTGCTCCCTGAGATTGACTCTTGGGGCCGCTTATACCAAAACTCAGGGGGGGGCACAGCCTGAGGCTAAATCTCGAGGGCTCCCAAAATTACCTCTCTGGGGCCCCCTGAAACCAGCACTCTGCAGATCAAATTGGACTAACTCTCGGACCCCCGGATTAACTCTCGGAGCCACCTGAAACTAAATATTGACTCCTGAGAGAGAAACCCGTGAGACTATGAGGGCCCCTTGAGACCGACTCTTGGGGTGCTCTGAGACTCACTCTTGTGGTTCTTTGAGACAGACTCTCAGGGGGACCCCGAGACCGAATCTCGGGGTCCCCTAAGACAGACTCTTAGGGTCCCCTTGACCGACTCTTGGGGTTCTCTGAGACTGACTCTCAGGAGCCCCCTGAGATAGACTGTTGCAGGGCCCTGAGAACCACTCTCTGGGGGTGCCTGAGACTAGCTCGGCCCCCCCTCCTCTGAGACAGACTCCCGGGGCCCCTGATACCGACTTTTGGGGCCCCTGATACCAACCCTCAGGGGCCCCCGAAATCTACTTTCGGAGGGCCTTGAGACCGACTCTCAGGGCGGGGGCCGGGAGGCCGACTCGGGACGCCCTGAGAACGAATCTTCAGGGGCCCCTGAGACTAACTCTGGGGGCCACGTGATCAGAGAATCCTTTGCAGTGGTTCAGATTGGCCCAAGGGGTGGGGGTATGCGGACGCCTAGGGCCCCCTTGGCTACGCCACTGCATCCACACTTTCGGAGGCCCTCCGAAATCACCATTTGGAGGCCCCTAAAATAATTGCTCCCCTAAACCAATACTCCGGAGCCCCTTGATACTGATGCCCGGGGGTCCTAAGACCAAGCTCGGGGTCCCACTTAGATCAGGCTCAGGGGCACCCTTAGACCCATGCTCGCGCTTTTCTCAGGAGTAACTCGACACCGATGTTCCGGGGCCCTCAAGATCAATATTTCGAGCCCCCCCCCCGAGACTAATGCTTGGTACTCTGGAGCCCCTCGATGCCGATGCTCAGGGGTCCTGAACCCAGGTCTGGGGGCCCCTGGGACCAAACTCTGGGTCTCATGAGGCCAATGCTCGTGCTTCACTCATGAGTCCCTCGATATCAATAGTCGGGGGGCACCTCGAGGGGATCCTGAACCCCTGAGACCAAGCTTGGGGGCCCCTGAGACCAAGCTCGAGGGGACCCTGAGACCAAGCTCGGATGCTCCCTGAGACCAAGCTCGAGGGCCCCCTGACACCAAGCTCGGGGGTTCCTTGAGATCAAGCTCGAGACCCCGTGAGACCAAGATCGAAAGGCCCGTGAGACCAAACATCGAAAGGCCCATGAGACCAAGCTTGCCCCCCTGAGACCAAGCTCGGTTGTCCCCTGAGACCAAGCTCGGGGCCCCTGGGACCAAGCTCACGGGCCCCGAGATCAATATTCGGTATTCCAGAGCCCTCGATACCGATGATCGAGGGCCCCCTGAGACGAAGCTCGGAAGACCCGTGAGACCAAGCTCGGGGCCCCTGAGTCCAAGTTCAGGGGTCCCCTGAGACCACGCTCGGGGGGCCCTGAGACCAAGCTCTGGGGCACCCTGAGACCAAAATCGAAAGGCCCGTGAGACCGAGCTCGGGGAGGAGGGGCCCTGAGACCAAGCTCGGGGGCCCTGAGGCCAAGCTCGGGACCCCCTGAGACTGAGCGCAGGGGTCCCCCAAGTTCAATATTCGGTACTCTGGAGCCCTCGATACCGATTATCGGGGCCTCCTGAGACCAAGCTCGGGAGGCCCCCCCCATCGAGACCAAGCTCAGGGGCCCCCGAGATCAATTTTTGTGTTTTTGTGCATAAGGTCGGCCCAAGGGGGTCCGCGGACCCCAGGGACCCCCTCCCCTGGCTACACCACTGTCAGAACATCTCAAGGGACCCATTCAAGCTCACGGCCGCCAGGTCAGTGGCTGTAAAGCCTTATAGGGGTCCCAGACCATCTCAGGGGCCCTCAGTTCAACACAGAGGCCCATATTAGCTCTGATGACCAGATAAGCTTAAGGGCCTGGATCATCCAGGGGCCCCTTGCCGGCATATTTGGGGTTTCAGAACAGTCCAGGGTTTCAATTAAAGCTTATAACCCAATTTCAAAGCAGGGACCCTATTCCTGTGCAGGGGCCTCAGATAAGTTTAGGGTCTTCTGTGCATCACAGGGGATCCAGATTAGCTCAAAGGACAATATTAACTTTACGGTCCCAGCTCAGCTCAGGGGTCCCCAGGTCGGTGGATATAGGTTTTGGCCAACTCACGGGGCCCTGTTCAAGGTTACGGCTCCTAGCTCAGTTTAGGCATCCTAGAACAGTTCATGCTGCCCAAACCATCTCAGGGGCGCTCAGTTCAGCTCAAAGAGCCCAGATTAGCTCGTATGGTATCAGAGGCCAGTTCAGGGGCCCCGAGAAGCTCAGGGGGCCTTAAAATCAACTCATATGACCTCAACTTAGTTTAGGGGCACAGGTAAGTTTAACGGGGTTCCGGGGCAAGCTATCGGGCCAGTTTGAGTTTCTCGCTTGATATTACAGTTGTTAATATTCTTACCTCCGTTGCGGGGGCCCATCACAGAAAAGTGGGGGGCCAGTGGCCCCCTGTCCCCCCCCGGTTCCTGCGCCTATGCTCAGTACGGCTCCTCTCGCAGGCAAACCACAGCACAAATGGGCAGCAGTTTGAAAGACAATACAGCACGCCCCGTGTTGAGGAATTAACGTGCCTTACATTCGCGCGTCCCCAGCTATACAATGGTACAGTAACTGTGCAATTGGCTCTCCGATCACCCCTAAACGGCGCGCTTCCTAGCACCTGCTACCTCTCCGCCGGGTCACAAGATCACATTCTCCGCAATCCGATGCCGGCTCAGCTTGCGCCGGCACCACCCGCTCAGGTCACGCGACAGCGAGGGTCGTCTCCGCAGACCATTCAGCTCCGTGTTCAGGTCACGTGACAGTGAGGGTCGTCTCCGCAGACCACTCAGCTCCGTGGCAGCAGTGGCGGCAGCATACAGAGACAACGGTAGGAAAACATACAAGATAAAAGTATGAAAGACAGGTCCCCCAGTTAGATATAACAGGGCACATACGCTAATGATGACGATGGCGGAAAGGCCAGGCCTTCCGCTGATCTTAGCCTGGACGCGGTGCTGCATATGGCGCCGGGGTGACTTAATGCTCGCCCGAAATACGGCCCTTGAATGTGCAAAATGGAGCTCGGATAATTTTGAACAAAGGTTTCACAAACGTGCTAACTTTGGCATCAAATCTTTTTAAAGTCGCGCATCCCTAAACGTATGCAAAGGCGCTATCACAATGCAATAGGGTCTCAACTATCGCCCCTGAACGATGTGCTGCGTGACATCTGCTACCCCTTCGCTGGGTCACAAGGTTACATTGCCCGCATTCCGATGTCAGCCCAGCTCCACCCCCCCAGGTCACGTAACGGCGAGGGTCGTCTCCGACATGACAATGTGTGGAAAGCTAAACATGTTTGCTCCTAAAAGCATCATTTGATAGGTTGGCATCAGTATTCAGTTTTGGAAAAAAACTGCCAAGCTATGCACAGCCAACCCGGGTTCGAACCAGCATGCTCTGTAAGAGAGCGTAACACCCTACCCACTACACCACGGCTCCACACGCTGCCGCCACCCCACTAGTCCGGACAGGCGACCCGTTTGGAGGTCACGTGACTCTGTCGCCAGTACCTCCGACTGATCGAGGACACTCGCAGTGACGGAATCTGGCGTTGAACGCTGGAGTGGGCCAGAAAGTAATTTCAAGAGAAGCGCTGGCATCCCAAAATATTATTGAAATCGATGTTTCGGAACAGTTAAGATACAACAATCCGCTGTAACCACTGTGACGTCCCTATCATAGGTAAGATGGTGCTGCAAAGTGTCAAGAGACCGATCATATTGAGGGGCTGGCTCATCAGTCATTAATTGGTTTGAGTTCTGCATCCCTTGCACCTCATGGGTGAATTCAGGGAAGGCAAGTGAGGGTACTTGCTCCCTTCCCTAGATTGAGCCTCGACGCCCCTTAATGGTCGCGGCTTCTCCTAAAATGTCAGTGGCGCCATGATAAACTTTCGTTTGCCACCCGTTTACTCTTTCCGTCAGTATGCAAATGAGCACACCACGATGGGTTTTGGTTTATCACCCCTCCCCCTTCTGGCTCAGATGGTGACCCGCTTTCAATCATGCGTCGTCCCATAAAAATCCTGTATTTGCCCATTCTGCAACCCCGACAACCATGTTATCCCCACTCCTGCCAACTTTCTGGCAATAATGTGACCTCTGCTCCCCCTCCACCTCCTGGCAGTAATACTACCCTAAAACACACGGTCCTGCCTCCAATGGTATTTGGGGTTCAGCTCTCAATAGTGGGGAGGGATACTTGGTGGCCCACCGCAGCGGAACCGAGAAATTACCATTATGGTGCTTCGCCTCTCTGTCGGGGAGGCTCAAATACAGGAGTTTCCACGACTGAAAGTGAAAGCATTGGGTCACCCCACCCTCCCCGGCTGACCCCAGCCTCATCGGTCCGACCCGCTAACCGCTGGGGAGGTCGACCAGCCGAACAGGCCACGCCCTCAGACATGTGGTTCCCAAACTTCATGTTTCCGCCTGGTCGGACACCCCTGGAACGGAACGATACTTTCGCAACAGACTGGACATACATACATACGTCGATAGTGTGATTTCAGTCTAACTTTGGAGATTGTTTGGCCTCTGATTTGTATCAATATCTGATATTTTCTGATGGTTTTCATGCCAATGGCGATGTCAGACCACAATTTGAGTCGGGTAACCAGAACTAAATCCCTACTGAGTATAATATAGTATTGAAACAGTTGATTATGAGTACATGAGGATGTTGAGCCAAGCTAACCACCGCGTGGATACATTCTACTGTCTGTAACTCCCGACGTTTGGTGTAGTTTATATTTTCCTATTGAACATATTGAAGTACAAAGGGTTACCGCGGTGCTGCTATCGCACTGAGTCAGTATTGGCAGCGGCGCCATTGAACCCTGCATTGTCTTACCTCACGCCGGCCCACCGACCCTTGGAAGCTGTTATCTTCCCCTCCCAACGTACGCACGCCGGAAGTGTTGACATTCAGTGGCGGATCCAGGAATACATTTCGGGAGAGAGGATCTAGGGGCGTGGGAGCAGCGATTTATGAGGAGATGCATAACAATTAGTGTTTATGATTTCATGAGGTTTCTTCGTTTTTCTTCTCCTGTAACCGTCTATGAATAAGCATCAAAATACGCAAGCAAATGTCAGTCTGTATCAGAATCAACATTTTTCAGGTAAAATTTGGAGAACCAAGCCCCTCAATAAAAACGGTACTAAGCAACAACTTTGTTTTCCCCCTTTTAAAATCTCCTAAATCCGTCCGTGGGAATAAAACGGCAAAAAAGGTTCCTAACATCTTTCAGTACAAGTCACAAACGTCAAGTCGCCTCAGATAAGAAAACAGCGTCAAAAGCATCTATCTGAAAACTTCCGATATTTACCCCTCCTGAATCCGCCCTTGAATTTAGAATTTTGACAAAACCAAAATATATGTGTATCAGCATAGAATTATAAAACTATACACGAAGTCTCATACAAATCCAATAATAAATAGAGGCGCAGTAACCAGTTGAAAAGTTCCAAAATATCCTATTATTTTGCCTCCTGGCCTCCCTTCCTGATTTTTTTTGAAAATTTTAGCTAAACAGAGAGATCACATAAAAACAGAATGTTTTTTGTTTCATTGAAATCGTTCGAGAACTGTCGGAGATATAAGGGGGTCCGATGGAGTCCTTCTACCGATTCTGACCTATTACAGGGGTGGTGTAATAGGGCTAAGGGAGAACTTGTCTGTAGCAATCTTGCGTGGACGAAATCATCTTATTTTTTCTTTGTTAAATTCTGTCATCGTTTGTCTAAGCTTTGAGAAAGTTTTGGACTGACTCTGACACTATGCGAATTGTGCGAAATTTGTTTTTCTTCCGACCATGTAAAATGTCGTTTTACCCCGATCGTGGAGTAAAACGACGTCATATAACACCCATCGTATATTATACCTCGTTACATGAACAAGTAGGAACAGTGTTGGCATTACGCTTTACCATCATGCTGTGACAAAGTGGGCATGTCTGCATTCGAGGCATTAAAGCGCCACACAGCAAAAACAAACAGGTAGGTTTTTTTACCTAACAACAGAAAACGCAAAAGCGATTGACCATATAACTCCACCATTAGGGTCGTTCAAAAAACATTTTTTACTTTTCAGACTCGAACCCACTTTTTCCCATTACATATTCAATTCTGATTTCGATGAGCCATATTCCAAGCATCTACGACAACGGAAAAGATTGCCTCGAAGCAGTTTAAGATTTCATGTTTCAGGCGCGATTGGCCGCCCGGCGTTGCAGTCTCCCGTTGTTAAATTGCTATGAAAGGGGTGCATAACCTACCAGTAAAGCTAGCGTGGCATGTGCGTGCGTATAAGAGCGGTAGATGGGATTTAACATGCAGGAATTTACTTTTCAGATGTATTTACAGCGCAATACAACTGCATGTTATTCCATAAAAGACCTGAAATTAAATGGTTCAGCACCCTAGTACTCTAAATCCCGACAGAACAGGAATGCCTTTCGGAGGCGAACCTTTCTCTGACAAAATTCGTTGGAGAACGTCGTTGGGGCAGGTGTTTCTCCCTATTCTCCTGCGAACTATTTAAGAGCTGTGATACTGCTAGAAGAAGACCCTGCTGCATATGTTGACCCTTTGTGTGGCTCACGAAATATTCCACCAGCTTCACACCACACCACGGTTCTGTGGGACCGTTCACGACAGTAAGTTCTGGAATATCTTGAAACAGGGTAAGCTATATCAGTCACCAGCTTCTCAACGGAGCCATTTAATGTCAGAAACTTTCAGATTCAGGCGCTCGAATACCAGCCAGCTTTCAGGAATAAAAAATAGACAGAGGCTTGGTACCGAGCCGAACTCTTCATAGCCTCTGTCGGAAACTTTAGCCTACCCAACTGAAAGGTGGATGGTTTTGCTGTTTAGACCAGGTTCTGTGTCACTGCCGTTTTACCTCCAGCATTGTGATTCTTATTTGCGAGGCAGATTATAACTTTCTGGTCACAAATAACAGCTGTGTTTGCGCGTTGAATTCAGCGCCTCTATAACATACGGGAGTATTTTTATTGGAAGATATATCAGGGAACGTTTCTGGATCATCAGGCCCGGCTAGTGCTTTGTTTCTGGAAGAAATGTCAGCTCTGTTTCCTTGAGAAACTAATCCCGAATTGCGCAAGCTGGTTTACATGTGGCTGTCAGGAGAGGCTACCTCCAACCAATATCTGTTTAAAATACCCGGAACCCACCAGCGAGCCATATTCATGGAATATACGACATTTATGGCATAAAGTGCGTGCTACTACTGAGTCAGATTCCGTTCATCATTCCAGAAGATACTTAAAGACTGAATATTATAATTTTTGGGTTTAAGAACGCATCAACTGCTCAGGTCACCATCATCAGAGCAGCATCAGAGGCGAGAGGGAAAGAATTAGCTTGAGCTAGAGCAGGGCGCCAGATTCTGCCTCTGGAGTGGGCTCGAACCCACGACACCCAGCACATACAGAATGTCATTGGCTGAGCCGAGCGCAAGCGCTAACCGACTGAGCCAATCAGACCCCAAAAGAATTTGCAGCGTTCCTTGTAAGTGGTTTTAAACCATGTATTTGGGTTTCCCCGTCGTGGATAGTCAGCTTTAGAGCCTTCTATGAGCCTCAAATCTATCCATAAAATGCAGTGCAGTGCTTTGATTAAGTTAACACGCGCATTGACGGGGGTCTGAGCCACCTTCGCATTGACGGGGGAGGGCGGGTACCCGCTCCCCCCTAAGATCTCGAGAACTACGGTAGGTAGCGAAAAACGGTAAACGGCGTTGGGCTGCCCATCCACTTCTCCATCGAAAACATTTGAGCCATTTTTGTCAGGTCACATTTAAGGTCACGAGAGGTCAAAACATGCCGTCATAGGGATAACATAAAAATTCAGTTTTTTGGCCATTAAATCTGAACAAGTAAAGATAGAGCAAAACGACTTAAACTATATGAATCCTCTCAGAAAGCCGAATCGAATGATATATAACTTTACCTTCCTAGGTCAAATCAAGGATTTGACCTGACCTGAGGTCAGGTCAGGGTCAAATTATATAAAATGCATATCATTAGAACTGCAAAGCCCAGGCGAGTCTAATACAGCTAAAATAAATGCTCTATCACCATCCGTTACTGAGTTATTCCGTAAAAACCATTTTTCCCATGGATTTCCAATGGAGAGGTCATGCCTCGTACCTGACCTTAGGTCATCGATATCAAAAATACCGGAAAATATGTTAGAGAACTCGGTGGGGCCATTATGTGATACGAGTTTCAATCGGATAAGTTCACCCTGCTCCGACTTATGCTATCTTAAACTTTTTTGAGGTCGGGTCACTTGACCTGTACTGGTGACCTGACATGAGATGACCTAACCTTAAAATTTTCACAAAGGTTGTAAAATTGATGAGGGAAAAGGTATGCCAAGTACGGAGGCGCTACGCGCCGCCGTTTTTCTGCTATCTCCGAAAAACCCGAGGGGGCCGGGTACCCGCCCCCGTCAATGCGCGTGTTAATATTGAAATCGCCCTGAATGTGCTGAAGCCAATTTGCCATCAGCTGTGGCATCTGTGCACAGAAAGTTATATTCTGTCCCGCTGGTGAGAACCACCATCTTGTAGGTAAGGAGCTAGTCACACAACAATTGGGCAAAACAGCAAACAATTCACCTTTGACTAGGACAAGCTTAAGTTTCCGATATAGGCTATGAAGAGCTCGGTGAATGCTCGGTACTAAGCCTCAGCCAGCTTGTCACTCCTGACACCTGGCTGGTATTCGATTGCCTGAATCTGAAATATTCTGCCCAGAAATGGCTCCGTTAAGAAGCTGGTGACTGGAATAGTTTCTCCTGTTTCAAGGTATTCCAAAACTTACTGTCGTGAACGGTCCCACAGAACCGTGGTGTGGTGTGAAGCTGGTGGAAGATTTCGTTAGCCATCCAAAGGGTAAAAATATGCAGCAGGGTCTTCTAGCAGTATCAGAGCTCTTAAATAGTTCGCAGGAGAATAGGGAGAAACACCTGCCCCAACAACGTTCTCCAACGAATTTTGTCAGAGAAATGTTCGCCTCCGGAAGGTATTCCTGTTCTGTCGGGATTTAGAGTACTAGGGTGCTGAACCATTTAATTTCAGGTCTTTTATGGAATAACATGCAGTTGTATTGCACTGTAAATACATCTGAAAAGTAAATTCCTGCATGTTAAATCCCATCTACCGCTTTTATACGCACGCACATGCCACGCTGTCTTTACTGGTAGGTTATGCACCCCTTTCATAGCAATTTAACAACGGGAGACGGTAACGCCGGGCGGCCAATCGCGCCTGAAACATGAAATCTTTAACCGTTTTGAGGCGATCCTTCCCGTTGTCATAGACGCTTGGAATGTTGCTATTGAAATCAGAATTGAATATATAATAGGAAAAAGGTGGGTTCGAGTATGAAAAGTAAAAAAATGTTTTTGAACGACCCTACTCCACCATCTTTTAGGGCGCGCAAAACATGTTTAACCCGCGCCCCACCGGGGGTCCCGCGCCACCTTCGCCCCACGGGGGCCATCGATGGCCCCCCTCTAACTCCGAAAATATGGGCGTTAGCGCAAATCTGCGAAGTGCACTAGAAAGCTCGCGTGAATTCAGTAAGAAATTACTTCACATGTTTTAGTTCTCAGGTCAATGGTTTGACCTCCAGAGGTCAAATTAGGTCAAGATCGGCTATTTTCACTCAAATATGCAATGATTAAGCAAACTGGGCATAACTCTTATGTCAATAGAGCTATTGCGGTCTGGTAAAGTACATTTGATAGGAAATTGCCAGTCCTTTTTCCACTATGTGGAGCGTAAACACCTTGCGCTAGTGGTTTGACCTCCTGAGGTCACCTCGTGACCTAATATAACCTGAGGTCACGAAAGGTAAAAAGTGACCTTGTTGTATATCAAATGAAAGCCAGTGACAAGACAAACACGATTGTGTTTGTTTCAGCGCTCTAGCTTAATTAGGTCAAAAGTTATTGTCAAAATACTGTTTCTGACCCCTGGTGACCTTGGATGACCTTGGAAAAGTCAAAGGGTAAATATGACCCCTGGGATTCGTGAAAGGGTGTCCAAAAACGCTGTTCTGAGCAGTCTGAGTATTTGCAGTCACTTTTGTGGCTTTTATATCATGAAACAGCTTTTCCCCATGCTTTTCCAATGGGAGAGATCGCCTCGTGACCTGACCTCAGGGCACGAAATCGAAAAAATCCCGGATATACACCTTGTAGACCCTGGAAGGGTCATGACGTGTAGGAAGTTTCAAATTGATCGACTTTGAAATGTAGCTCTTACAGAGCTCTAAATTTGAAGTGAGGTGACCCTGGTTGACCTTGTCTGGTGACCTGACCTTGGGTGACCCGGGTTGAAAAATTTCAGGAATGATGGGGAAATGATGCAGTGAGAGGTAGAGCCTTCAACCGCGGTGCTGCGCCTCGTCGTTTTTCTGCTATCTCGGAAAAACCTTAGGGGTGGCCATCGATGGCCCCCCGTGAGGCGAGGGTTAAGCACCTACGGTTCCTTCTGCCTGCAAGTGGCTTTTTTCGGTATGTTCTTCCCATATTTGGGAACAGGATGTCAAAATAGAATGAGAATGGAAATTTAGAAAATGTAAAATGTAGTTAACGACGACGATGGTTTGGGATCGCTATATGAAAACAGTGCTATGAGCAGATCCATGACGAAGGTAGGTATTTAAGAAACTGGCAGATCCAGTAGCAACTTTTGGAGGGGCCAAACCAACTTAAGGGGGAGTTTAATCGAGAAGGAATCACAGAAACAGTGTTTTTAAATATAAACGGCCAAAACTTGGCCTTTTAGGGGGGTAAAGCTACTATTTTAGGCTTTGGTGGGGGCCACAGTCCCTTTGGCCCCGTGGGATCTGTCAGTGATTTAAGAGCACCCGTCAAGATGACCAAATAAGAGTGAACTCGGCAGATTCCCTATGTGCTATAGGCAGGGCATTTGTTAAGGAAAAGTCAGTGGGAGGGATATTTTTTGTGCTGGCCATTATAGTGTCTTCAGGGGATCAAGACCCCATTTTGAGGAGGGTTTAATAAGATTTAGACGCGTTAGTGTTAAACAATTGTTGACAGTTTGATATTGACTTGACGGAATGTTTTTTTTAATACACTTTTCATTTAACAGGAAGCCAGGGGTGCCACTCCAATTGCGCGTGACCATCAAGTAATTTTATCCACATAACCAGAGCATTTGTTAGCATCATTTATCATCTTGGCCGCACCACTCCCCGGAAATATTTAATGTTTTCTCTCTTTTCCAACAAAGGATTTTTTTGCTCTTGAACAGTGGCAGATCTAGTATTTTGGTAAGTGGATGAGTGCGGAGCCTCAGAGGGCACACTTTTCCATCAACTTTTCACCCAAAGAGCACCTATAGTATCGCATCCTTTGCGTCCGGTTTTCGGTGGCCATCATTTTTGTGGATCGTGTTTTTGACAAAGTCCTGTCCCTCCCTCCCATCACCATACTTGTTTTTCTGCAGCTCTGCTGCTTTTTCTGTGTCAGAATATCGTATTCAAGAGCGGAAGAGGTCAAAAGGAGTCACATTTATACAAGGGACAAACCGAAAATAGCTTAGGTGTCAGCTGTTAGAAACTAGGCAAAAAGGCGAGATTCCAAGAAAGGGCCAACCGAAAAAATTGCGGGGCCAAACACGACAAGAAAAAGCCCAATTTCAGATATTTGGCCACACAATGGCCAACCTGACAGCCCTGACGCTGCTGCAATGTATTCCAAATGAAAAAGTTATTTTCTTATGAGTGTGGCAATGTAAGTAAATTCCTAAAGTATCGAACACTAGTGGTCTTTAGGGTAAATCGAGATCACTTTTTAGGTACATACCTACTATGTTGTGTGGCTATTGCTGTCAAAATCATATAGGGAATGTAGTACAAAAACTAGCTTATACATTTTAGGCTTATCGACGCACCAACTGTGAGGGTCATATGGCGTCGCCAGCTCTTTCCTTGTTGGAATCAGGGGCGTAGGAACGGTTTGGAAAGTGGGGGGCCAACCTTAGAGGGGCCCACCCCAAGGGGGCCCCAGTCCACGGGGCCCATAATTATAAAAAAATCAGTTAGCTCGTTTGGTGTCAATAAGGCATGCATGCACACTAGAATGTCGATGTGTAGAAAATTGAGAAATTAAATTTTGCCCTATGATTTCGAGTTGTCCCTATTATGATCTAATAAGTCATAGTCAAACGCCAAAAGAACATTTTTTTGTTTTTACCTAAACCCTTTTCAAATACGAATTACATTTTTAAGCTCTTTTGGAGGATTTCAGTCATGTTTTACCACGAGCGCGTTTTTTTATATTGACAGATGTTTAGGCCCTTTTTCATCACATTTACAAAATTAAAAACTTTTAGAAAACTATAGACAATGCTTTGATACCAAATAGCCTCACTTCGCTATGCCTAATCAACTCGTATTTGCTTATTTAATCAAAAAATAGGAAAATTTATTTAGGTTATTACGGATTCCTTTCTTCCATCATTAATAAATACGCCTAGCTATATTTCGATGCCTAAAATGCAGAGTTCCAGCATGACTGAAAGTGCAATGTAGGTACTTGATGGCCAGCTTTGCGATGCTGAGGAGGTGTGGGCATGGTGGTTATAGTGGTTAGCAACCTTCCCTTCCACGCGACCAACCCGGGTTTAAGGCACGGCAGATTCCTTGTGAAAGGAGCAATTTGACTCCCAAAAAACCCCTCCAACAGGGAAAGAGTTGGCGACGCCATATAACCCTGGCATCGAAAGACTTTCGATGGCTCAGGGACGACTGTTGCTCGGCATTTGGTGCGGGGTCCGTGTCCGATTCATGCTTTGTGTTGGGATTGATATGGGATGGAGTTTGATTGGGCCCAGTTCTCGGGACTCATTTGGAAACACTCGGGTAGTAGGTGCCTTGGCTTTTTTATGAAGCGCTCCTCCTCCAGGGGCTTGCAGACAGCGTACTACCGAACTTGAACGTTCCCAGACAAGCTATCGGGCCCGTTTGGGGTTTCTTGTTCTATATTACAGTTGCTGATATTTGTATATTCGTTCCGGCGGCCCACCTCAAAAAATGGGGTTAGTATCCCCTGACCCCCGGTTCCTATGCCTATGCCGCCCAGAGGACGCCAAATTATCTCGGAGGGCCCCAAGGTCCAGACCATGGCTCAGGAACCCAGATCAGTCAGCTCAAGGGCCCAGACCAGTGCATTAGCCTCGGGACCAGCTTATCAAGGGACCCTACATAAGCGTAGGACCCCTAGAAGCTCATCACAGGGGAGCCCCAGATTCGCACAGGGTGCCAGATTAGCTTAGGGGCCCGGTTCAGCTCGGAAGTCCCCAGGTCGACTTATGTAGGGTCTCAAAACAGCTCAAGGGGCTTGTTCAAGCTCACGGATCCCAGCTTAGCTCAATGACTAGAACAGTTCAGGGGCCCCAGACCAGCTCAGGGCTCTTGTTCACCACAAGCTACCTCAGCTCAGGGGCCCAGTTCGGCTGATATAGGGTCCCCTCTCATACGAGCTCAGGGGCTCCATTCAAGCTCACGGCCCCCAGCTTAGCCCAGGGACCCTAGAAGAGTTTAGGGCCCCCATACCATATCAGAGGCCCCAGTTAAGCACAGCGGTACCCAGATTAGCTCAGGGCCCCAGCTAGGCTTAGGGGTCCCAGGGTGGCTGATATAGAGTCTCAGAACACCGTGGCGCAGCCAGGATTCGGCCAAGGAGGGGTCCGACTACCGTCGGGGGCCCAGGCCGGGATCCCCTTAGTAACCGGAGCCCATCTCCTATATCTTTTTATAGTATTTTAACATTATAACATTCACACGAAGGAAATTTTGTTGTGCCTTTTTAAATATTTATTCTTATTTTGCTTATAGCTTGATTTTTTCGATCCGACCAAGTGTTTGTAAACTAGGGTCACCAAATATTAACACGCGCATTGACGGGGGTCTGAGCCACCTTCGCATTGACGGGGGGCGGGTACCCGCCCACCCCCTAAGATCTCGAGAACCGCGGTAGGTAGCGAAAAACGGTAAACGGCGTTGGGCTGCCCATCCACTTCTCCATCAAAAACATTTGAACCATTTTTTTGTCAGGTCACATTTAAGGTCACGAGAGGTCAAAACATGCCCGTCATAGGGATAATGTGTAAAATTCAGTTTTTCGGGCATTACATCTGAACAAGTAAAGATAGAGCAAAACGACGTAAGCTGTATGAATCCTCTTAGCAAGCCGAATCGAATGATATATAATTTGACCTTGCTAGGTCAAATCAAGGATTTGACCTGACCTGAGGTCAGGTCAGGGTCAAATTATATAAAATGCGTATCATTAGAACTGCA
This sequence comes from Lepas anatifera, assembly GCA_034440635.1. Taxonomy (NCBI): domain Eukaryota; kingdom Metazoa; phylum Arthropoda; class Thecostraca; family Lepadidae; genus Lepas; species Lepas anatifera. The sequence continues at coordinate 499,489 of JAOTON010001915.1, read as the reverse complement.
AAGCCCAGGCGAGTCTAATGCAGCTAAAATAAATGCTCTATCACCATCCGTTACTGAGTTATTCCGTAAAAACCATTTTTCCCATGTATTTCCAGCGGAGAGGTCATGCCTCGTACCTGACCTTAGGTCATCGATATCAAAAATACCGGAACATATGTTAGAGAACTCGGTGGGGCCATTATGTGATATGAGTTTCAATCGGATAAGTTCACCCTGCTCCGACTTATGCTATCTTAAACTTTTTTTGAGGTCGGGTCACTTGACCTGTACTGGTGACCTGACCTGAGATGACCTAACCTTAAAATTTTCACAGAAGTTGTAAAAAGATGACGGAAAAGGTACACCAAGTACGGCGGCGCTACGCGCCGCCGTTTTTCTGCTGTCTCCGAAAAACCCGAGGGGGCGGGTACCCGCCCCCCGTCAATCCGCGTGTTAAGGATGGTCCATACCTTATATGGTAGTGTGGCTATAATAACAGATTTGTGCCATATTTCGGGAAGTTCAGTGTTGATGCGCGCATAACCTGAGTCTACCTTAATTCACTCGGGTAATCAGACATGCAATTGGAGGTCAGTCGTTTTGAGTACGAAGAAATTATCTTCAACGGGAAATGATTAGCAAATATTTCCCGGTGTCGAATCCATGATCTCTTTAATCAGGAAATTTCCAAAGAAACGGAACAAAACGAATAAAAATGTAGTGTGTCCCGAACGCTGCATAGCCTCTATTCCGTTGACAGATCCTGTTGAGATCCAGTTACTTTCTTACCCTTGCTATCTAGTAAACGAACAAATTACCAAGACAAAAGGCGCCGAAGATATCTATCGCCTTGGCTCACTCTGTTATTTTTATTTTCAACCTTGCATACCTAGTTTTCTTTTTGGGATTATGCTCATGAATTTCTGTCACAACACTTGTTTGTCTGGTTTCCTACGAAAATATTTGAAAGTTGTTTATTTCAGAATATTTAGGAATGTAGTTATTGGTGTTAAGCTAATAGATTAAAATTTGACAGAAGTGCCAAAATCCCTGTTCGATTTGCTCTTATGGTAAAATTAGATTAATTTTTCCTTTCCTTCGATAATGGTGCCTGATCGACATGTTTCAATGTATCTCTTTTTAGTACGAAATAGGGGTAGACACATTTTTTCTGAGGCATATGAGTTTGAAAATTTTATTTAAGGTCTGGGGCCACCTAAGACTTATCGGCACTCACAAAGCTAATTTTCGGTCGCTCTCCCGATTAGATCTCAGAGGGTCTCTGAGACCGATTCACGGCGCCTCTTGATCAAAACTGGGGGCCCCTGAGAATCTCTCGGGGATCCTGAGATTAGTTATCGGCAGCACCTCTGAGACTAATTATTGGGCCCCCCAGATTTGCTCTGGAGGAGTGGAGGGCTGAGACTGACTATCATGGCCATCCAGATTAGATCTTGGTGTCCCCTGAGGCTGTCTTTGGGGTGGGGGAGGGGGGCTGGGAATGACTTTCGACAGCCTTCTGAGACTTACTCTAGGGCGCCCCTGAGACAAACACCCGGGGGGCGTAAAAATTACCTCTGAGACTGAGCCTTTGGCGTTCATGAGACTGACTCTCGGAGGCTCCAGACTAGCTCTCACGGGCCTCCAGACTAGCACTCGGGGCCTGTGAGACCAAAACTCGGGAGCACCTCTGGAAATTACTCTCAGAGCCCTGAGATTAACTATCGGATGTCTCTGAGACTGACAACCGGGAGCCCTCTGAGGCTAACTTTTGGGTGTTCCCTGAGATTGCCTCTCGGGGCCGCTTATACCAAACCTCGGGGGGGGCACAGCCTGAGGCTAAATCTCGAGGGCTCAAAAATTACCCCTCTGGGCCCCCTAAAACCAGCACTCTGCGGATCAACTTAGACCAACTCTCAGACCCCCGGATTAACTCTCGGGGTCACCGAAAAGTAAATATTGACTCCTGAGAGAGAAGCCCGTGAGACTATGAGGGCCCCTTGAGACCGACTCTTGGGGTGCTCTGAGACTGACTCTTGGGGTTCTCTGAGACAGACTCTCAGGGGACCCCCGAGACCGAATCTCGTGGTCCCCTAAGACAGACTCTTGAGGTTCTCTGAGACTGACCCTCATGTCCCCCCTGAAATAGACTTTTGCGGGGCCCTGAGAACCACTCTCTGGGGGCCCATGAGACTAGCTCGGCCCCCTTCCCCTGAGACAGACTTCCGGGGCCCCTGATACCGACTTTTGGGGCCCCTGAGACCAACCCTCTGGGGCCCCCGAAATCTGCTTTCGAGGAGCCTTGAGACCGACTCTCAGGGTGGGGGCCTTGAGGCCGACTCGGGACGCCCTAAGAACGAATCTTCAGGGGACCCCTGAGACTGACTCTGGGGGCACCGTGATCAGAGAATCCTTTGCAGTGGTACAGATTGGTCCAAGAGGGGGGGTCGGCGGACGCCTAGGGCCCCCTTGGCTACACCACTGCAGCCACACTTTCGGGGGCCCTCCGAAATCACCATTTGGAGGCCCCTAAAATAATTGTTCCCCCAGACCAATAATCCGAAGCCCCTTGATACTGATGCCCGGGGGCTCCTAAGACCAAGCTCGGAGTCCCACTTAGATCAGGCTCAGGGGCACCCTTAGACCCATGCTCGCGCTTTGCTCAGGAGTAACTCGACACCGATGTTCCAGGGCCCTCAAGATCAATCTTTCGAGCCCCCTCCCCTCGAGACTAATGCTCGGTACTCTGGAGCCCCTCGATGCCGATGCTCGGGGGTCCTGAACCCAGGCCTGGGGACCCTGAGACCAAACTCTGAGTCTTATGAGGCCAATGCTCGTGCCTCACTCATGAGTCCCTCGATATCAATAGTCGGGGGCACCCCGAGGGGGGCCCTGAACCCCTGAGACCAAGCTCGGGGGGCCCCTGAGACCAAGCTCGAGGGGACCCTGAGATTAAGCTCGGATGCTCCCTGAGAGCAAGCTCGAGGGCCCCCTGACACCAAGCTCGGGGGGTTCCCTAAGACCAAGCTCGAGACCCCGTGAGACCAAGATCGAAAGGCCCATGAGACCAAACATTGAAAGGCCCATGAAACCAAGCTTGCCCCCTGAGACCAAGCTCCGTTGTCCCCTGAGACCAAGCTCAGGGGCCCCTGAGACCAAGCTCGGAAGGCCCGTGAGACCAAGCTTGGGGCCCCTGAGTCCAAGTTCAGGGTTCCCCTGAGACCACGCTCGGGGGGTCCTGAAACCAATCTCTGGGGCGCCCTGAGACCAAAATCGAAGGGTCCGTGAGTCCGAGCTCAGGGGGCCCCCGATATCAATGTTCGGTACTCTGGAGCTCTCGATACCGATGAGCAGGGGCCCCTGAGACCAAGCTCGGGCATTCCCGAGACCAAGCTCGGAGAGCCCCTGACACCAAGCTCGGGCCCCCTGAGACAGCTCGGGGGCGCTGAGACCAAGCTCGGGGGCCCCCTGAGACCAAGATCAGGGGCCCCCGAGACCAATGATCGTGTTTTCCAGTGCATACGGTCAGCCTTATGCATCAGATGCCCTCAGATGCCCCCTGAGACCAAGCTCGAGGGCCCCCTGACACTAAGCTCGGGGCCCCTGTGACCAAGCTCGGGGGCCCCTGAGACCAAGCTCAGGGGCCCTGAGACCAAACTCGAAGGGCCCCCTGAGACCAAGCTCGGAGGGCTCCCTGACACCAAGCTCAGGGGGCCCCTGAGACCAAGCTCGGGGGCCCTGAGACTAAACTCGAAGGGCCCCCTGAGACCAGGCTCGGGAGCTCCCTGAGACCAAGCCCGGAGGGCCCCCAGACACAAAGCTCGGGGCCCCTGTGACCAAGCTCGGGGGCCCTGAGACCAAGCTCGGGGGCCCTGAGACCAAAAACGAAAGGCCCGTGAGACCAAGATCGAAAGGCCCGTGAGACCGAGCTCGGGTGAGGGGCCCTGAGACCAAGCTCGGGGGCCCTGAGGCCAAGCTCGGGACCCCCTGAGACTGAGCACAGGGGTCCCCCAAGATCAATACATCAATACATCAATGTATTCGGTACTCTGGAGTCTTCGATACCGATTATCGGGGACCTCCTAAGACCAAGCTCGGAAGGTCCCCCCCAGACCAAGCTCAGGGGGCCCCGAGATCAATGTTCGTGTTTTTAGTGCATAAGGTCAGCCCAAGGGGGTCCGCGGACCCCTGAGACCCCCTCCCCTGGCTACGCCACTGTCAAAACATCTCAAGGGACCCATTCAAGCTCAAGGCCGCCAGGTCAGTGGCTGTAAAGCCTTAAAGGGGGTCCCAGACCATCTCAGGGGCCCTCAGTTTAACACAGAGGCCCATATTAGCTCTGATGACCAGATAAGCGTAAGGGCCTGGATCATCCAGGGGCCCCTTGTCGGCATATATGGGGTTTCAGAACAGTTCAGGGTTTCAATTAAAGCTTATAACCCAATTTCAGGGCAGGGGCCCTATTACTGTGGAGGGGCCTCGGATAAGTTTAGGGTCTTCTGTGCATCACAGGGGATCCAGATTAGCTCAAGGGACAATATTAACTTTACGGCCCCAGCTCAGCTCAGGGGCCCCCAGGTCGGTGGATATAGGTTCTGGCCAACTCACGGGGCCCTGTTTAAGGTCACGGCTCCTAGCTCAGTTTAGGCATCCTAGAACAGTTCATGCTGCCCAAACCATCTCAGGGGCGCTCAGTTCAGCTCAAAGGGCCCAGATTAGCTCGTATGGCATCAGAGGCCAGTTCAGGGGGCCCCGAGAAGCTTAGGGGACCTTAAAATCAACTCATAGGACCTCAACTTAGTTTGGGGGCACAGGTAAGTTTAACGGGGTTCCGGGGCAAGCTATCGGGACAGTTTGGGTTTCTTGCTTGATATTACAGTTGTTGATATTCTTATCTCCGTTGCGGGGGCCCATCACAGAAAAGTGGGGGGGGCCAGTGGCCCCCTGGCCCCCCGGTTCCTACGCCTATGCTGAAATCATAACGCATTCGACTTGGAGTCTTGAACAGTTTGCCTCTCATGATATTTTTAAAAGGTGATCATTTCATAGCTGACACGGATCCCAGTTCAAACGCCACTTCGAAAGGCTTTTGATTGGTGTTTTTTGAATGATTAGGGGTGGGAAAATTTGAAGTAATATTGAGAGCCACTACGTGAAAATAAATAGCAAAATGTATCATGTGTTTAGCACTCTCACAGGCCGGTTGGACTACATTGCACCAATAAGTAGTATTTGAAATGAAAAAAGAGAACATTCAAAGGATGTTTTACCACTTTTACCACTGTTTCCACGGTTCATTGGAGGTGGTCGGGCACCCACAAATAGCTATAATTCCACACTCCTGGTGCCTTGTATAATCATTGAAGAATAAGGGAATGCATTGAGATGACTTCAACACTGACACTGACTTTGCCCTGTACATACGCATTCATTCACCTGCAATGATGCCCGTCAGATCACTCATTACTTAAGCCAAATAATCTATACCAGTATGTTTAATATTACCTTTGCATTGGACATTCACCATGACTAAATTTGCGACCATTCACGCAGCACCCATAAAAGAAAGTCTATTTGCACAGCACGACACTGTTTGATTCAAACATAGGTATACGAAACCCGAACCTCTCTCCCTTTGTTTGTAGAGATTTCATGAACAGTCTTATTTACCTCTGGTATTCTTTGAAACTTGTATTCATTTTTCCATAATCACATCGGCAAATAAACTTTGGAGCGGTCTGGCAACATTGGCTATGCTTGATTGTGGAATGTACAAGAACTTAATCGTGCTGAAAAATGTATGCGTAAGAAAAGCATGCGTACCTTTGGCATCACGTATTTGGTCTTTCACTGGACTTCTTAACACGCGCATTGACGGGGTCTGAGCCACCTTCGCATTGACGGGGGGGTACCCGCCCCCTAAGATCTCGAGAACCACGGTAGGTAGCGAAAAACGGTAAACGGCGTTGGGCCGCCCATCCACTTCTCCATCGAAAACATTTGAACCATTTTTTTGTCAGGTCACATTTAAGGTCACGAGAGGTCAAAACATGCCCGTCATAGGGATAACATGTAAATTCAGTTTTTCGGCCATTAAATCTGAACAAGTAAAGATAGAGCAAAACGACTTAAACTATATGAATCCTCTTAGCAAGGCGAATCGAATGATATATAATTTGACCTTGCTAGGTCAAATCAAGGATTTGACCTGACCTGAGGTCAGGTCAGGGTCAAATTATATAAAATGCATATCATTAGAACCGCAAAGCCCAGGCGAGTCTAATGCAGCTAAAATAAATGCTCTATCACCATCCGTTACTGAGTTATTCCGTAAAAACCATTTTCCCATGTATTTCCAATGGAGAGGTCATGCCTCGTACCTGACCTTAGGTCATCGATATCAAAAATACCGGAACATATTTTAGAGAACTCGGTGGGGCCATTATGTGATATGAGTTTCAATCGGATAAGTTCACCCTGCTCCGACTTATGCTATCTTAAACTTTTTTGAGGTCGGGTCACTTGACCTGTAATGGTGACCTGACCTGAGATGACCTAACCTTAAAATTTTCACAGAAGTTGTAAAAATGATGAGGAAAAGGTATACCAAGTACGGCGGCGCTACGCGCCGCCGTTTTTCTGCCAACTCCGAAAAACCCGAGGGGGCGGGTACCCGCCCCCCCGTCAATGCGCGTGTTAAACCATCGTGATAGGTTGCCGGTTTCGTAGTGCTCTCGATATAGTTGCAGGTGCCCTTGCTGTGAGACGTAGTGAAAAGACTTAATTTCCATAATTAAATTTTGCTTCGACATAACTTTTGCACTGGAATTAAACCTTTGCATTGCTTTGAAATCGTGTGCATGGCAGCACTATTTGATGAAGTTAAATATATTTTTGCATTGTGCAGTACAGCTCTCCGTCAGAGGTACATTCTTCAGTCATTTCTCTCGCTTTCATGCTCCAGGCATAAGTTCTGAAAAAACACGAGCCATCACAGCGTTGCGTTTGGAGGCATGTTATATCACACAGGCTCCGTGGCCTAATTGTGGATTATCTCTGCTGTTCAGTAAACCATGTAGAATGAACAGTGCACTGGGAGCGACGCCGCTAAATAGCCAGTTTTAATCACTACCGACAATGTTACATACAAGCGTTTGGTCGGGTCACCTGTGAGGCTGCTCGAGGTCAAAGTATTTCTTACAGGAACTAAGTGAAAACCTAAATTTTGTGGCATAATAGCTGACAGAGGAGAGCCGTAGAAAAAAATGTTCAGCACCATTGGAATGCTCTTGTCGAGCCCGATCGGATTATATATCTTATAATCTTGTATAGTCAAATTTCAAAATAAACCTGCTTTGACCTAGAGCCGGGCTTATGTCTGTATGGTAAAAAGAATATTAATCAAACTGCAGTGGCAAGTCAGACACGACAACGTAAAAATAAAACCTCCATCGCAATTCTCGACAGATCTCAATTCTCGCAAGTTATCATGCTCGGTGACCTTTCTATGTGATGTCAATCTAAGTACGATAGGTTAAATTTGATCTTACTGATGCACCTCCAAAGTTTTTCGAGGTTAGATCTCTTGACCTGGGCTGGCAGTCTGACATGGTATGACCCAGACATAAAATTTTTCCAGAAGCTGTAAAAATTTCGAGTTAGAGCTAGATGAAGAACGGTGGCACTGCGCGAAGGTGTTTTTTTACTGTCTGTAGAAAACTGAGGAGGCCGGTTGCACGCCCACTCGTGTGGGCGCGTGTTAATTTTCATAAATTCTGACACTTGCACAATGAAAATTTCGTAAAGACAATGCAATATGATTGCAAGCAACCGATTACAAAAACAATCGCTTTGTTTGTGGTGTTAAACGTAAGGCTGTAATACTGCAGTGGTCAAAAACCGTCTGCATACCTACCTTAGGTGCTAAAAATTTGAATTTATAGCAAAAACACATTTTTTTCATTTTTTATCGAAATATATTTTACGAAGCAAAAATTTTGAGGTGTCTAAAATGGCAATTTCAACTGCGAAAAGGTCAAGCTAGGTCAACAAAGAAAAGGTCAAACAAATTAAAAGTAAAAAAATTGAAATTTTCTTTTTTCAAAATAAAGTATAGTTCAAGACGAGTTCAATGATATACAAAACTTGTCGATCAGGCCATGCGTGTTGGAGTTATGAAGCATCAAAGATGAGTCTACAAGGTGACCTCACGAAAATGCCTCGGACTATATCTCGGTCACTATTGGTCGGAAGGGGCTAAGATTCTCACAGGCTTGTTACTGGCCCAAAATTACCCCTGAGACAAAGTTTCAGATTTTTTCTAGACATGGTGGTGTGAAACCTCGGTCGATCGGTCCTGGAATCCCTCAGCTGCTGGTGTGACGACATAGGCTCACGTCACGATGAGCATCAGCCAATCGAAGCCCTTGAAGCGTTTCGAGTATGGTAGTGTTTGCGAGATCATGACATCATCCACAGGCAGATATTTAGGTATTTATTTTCCTAGAGGAGCATTTTACCAATCAAAATATTGAGCTTATTGTACATTTTTTCAGAGAAATCATGAGTGGTTTCATTATTTACGGCTAAAAGTACGCCTAATTACACTAGATTCCAGGATTTTACCAATGTACCACGTTCCCTTTAAGCCCCCATTTTCGTGGTTTGTACATAACAATCCTATCCACCACCGTTCCCTTTCCCTCCGATAATCTGCATTGTTTTTCCATACCCTTCCTAGCCCTACTACATTGAAGGCTGTTTTTATTGAAGGAAACATTGACGGAAATTTACATATATTACAATTTTTCCAGACTTCTTTCCCGATGAACTTTCTATTAAATCGTGAAAAAATTGTGCTATATGTAAATTCATCTACGACGGTGCGCCCAAATTACTTGCGGCAGGTGACGTTCGCCATGAGTATATGCATTGTACGTATGGTAGGACGATAGGATGTAGGAGCAAACATGTGGGGCATGGAATCTGGTGTGAGAGGTGAAGAAAAATATGTTATGTGGGCGAAACGGGGGACGTCCCGTATAAGAGGGTTCAAAACCATTTGTCGACCATCAGAGGAGAGAAAGCTGCAGTTAATACCATAGTAAGGGAGCATTTCAACAGAAATGACCACAATATAACAGCCTTCAAGGTAGTAGGGCTAGAAAGGGCATGGAAAAACAATGCCGATTATCGGAGGGAAAGGGAACGGCGGTGGATAGGATTGTTATGTACAAACCAGGAAAATGGGGGCTTAAACAGGAGAATGAAATAGGAAAGTAGAAGAATGAATGAGACAGTATAATGGATGCAATCGATAGAGCAATTTGACTTGATAAAATTCAATTTTGATAAAGTTTGGAATTTTGATACAGCATCTGAAGTTTGAATGACAGGGCAGCCTTCATGTTGATGAGTTCTCTTTAAGTTTTTCCGATGGTTCTAATTTTTCTTCGTAAATCTTCGGGAGGTTAGCAAGTATTGAGCCGAAAGACATAAGTAGAGGAAAAATAATACATTGCATTGTTTCATTACAGCATGCATATTGCGACGTTATATGCCTCCCGAAGTCGATCCCGCAGAGGAATAGAGGCGTAGGCCAAGGGTATCAAGAAGATCAAGCAGGTTAAAGGTTAAAACGCAAGTGAGCTGCTCAAAGCCTACACTTGTATCGGGATGAGGTGTCAATAAAGGTTTCGATTCGACTGTGTTCTACAGACGGTATTTTGCAAGGTGCGAGGTTGTGCCTACGACCTTGGTTGCCGCCAGTCTTCTATTCAGACAGCTAGTATCTGAAATATGCATGTCAGAGCAGGGGCACCAGCAGGTATTCCTCAAGGGGGAGTTACCACCGCAACCAGGTGTGTTTAAAGAGAGGCGTATTCCCACAAGTAGGTATTCCTCAAGGGGGAGTTACCACCGCAACCAGGTGTGTTTAAAGAGAGGCGTATTCCCACAAGAATGAAATTCTAGCCAAATTAGGGAGGCCTCTGGCCTTTGGCTCTGTAGAGAGAACCCATGGCCTCTGTCCACGCCACTGAGACTGAGCCTCAGGTGCAGTAGAACAAGGAATGATAGGTGATCAGTTTTCCAAAACGGCATAGGCGTCGAGTTGACACAGTGTTAAGCTTGTCCATATGACTTCACATGGCGCCGTTGCTACTTTATTCCAGCTTCATGATGCCATACAATAGGGCGACAGGGACTCGCTGTTAGCTGACGAGTTGTTAAACCGTCTGAAGAGGTGAAAAGACTGTCGGCTGTAGGTTTGCAACTTTAACTGCATAAGAAATCGTGCACGCTTGAAGCACCTGCCATGATGATGATGATGCCAATTTTTTTTTATTTCACGGACAGAAACAAGTAGCGATGGCTGAGATCGGAACAAAATCCCAGGGTGAGTTTAATTCAAGGAACCTTTCTCTCAGCTCCATGATAACCCGCCATATCACTCGATAACAATGAAACACATATATTACAAACATACATGCACGCATACAACTCCAGACCTATAATTGCGTAAGTGCATTGCTGTACAGGTGGCGGCCTCTGAAGGGGTGCCCCGCCATCCCGTCCTTTTCAATGACTCCCGCCGCCGCCTCCACTAGTCATGCGCTGGTCCTTCTCAAGGAATGATGCATGTTTTCTATTTTTAATTAAAACTGTGGGTATATGCCCAAAATTTGTTGATAGCATGAGCTACTCTGACCGCTTTGTTTTCCTGCAAGTGTGCCGAAAACGTAAATTACCCGCCAAATTGTTTTCGGTGGCTTTTACAACTACAAATCATCAGGATTTTCCTGCAAGGTGTACCCATGGTGAATTAAAATATGTCTAAAATGTCTATATTTACACCGAAGAATAGTTCAGCTATTTCCAGACTAGCTGATCAACGTTTCGCGTTCAAAATTACGATCAATAAAACTTACAAGTTGGAACATGAGATAAAAGTTGGTGCTGAGTCGCTAGAAGGACCACCACCGGAAAACTCTATTCCTTATTCCTAACTTGTAACCCTCGGGCAGCAGGAATTGGACTTGGAGTACCATTCAAGAACATTGATGTCCACGATCCAGCGTTATAGTGACAGACAGGCTCAAAAGTCGGGCTCCGGGTCATAAAGTGCCCGACAGATTTTAGGGCACGGTATGGTTTTGCGACAGATCTGACAATCTGTGAAAAAAATCTTGAAAGGAAACAGAAAATATTTTTGTTCTAAAAAAACTCAATATTAGAATTGTCACCTCTTTCACTCAACAAGTTTTCATGAATTTGCACCTCTCCCATATCAAGCCAGTGTGCGGCAAGAACCGATGGAAAATCGAGGGCTTATGCACAGAGGGTCTTTCGAGGGACTTATGAATCGAGGAACCTTGAATAGGGCCTTATGCACAGAGGGCCTTTAAACGTCACCCAGAAAATCCTCTGCTGGAAAAATTCCTTCACCGGCCTGTCGGGCCCGATTTGTATTCCATAGCACGCGACAGCTTGGCCCGACAGGCCGCCGTAAAGGTAAAGGCGACAGGCAAAACAGTTTTTCCTTCGTTTCCTTCGTTTGGAAGTACGCTCAACGCTGCCGCAAGGGCGCTGTTTGAACAGCGCCCCTGCAAGCTAAAAGGTATCTTTGGTTTGAAGAAAAGCAGCCCTGCGGTTTGGTGTGTGCCTTGTGGATATGGCGGAGGCCAAGGCCCTAGAACCCGTGGTGTGGTGGAGGCAATACGTTGCAAGGTTGTGTTTTGATTATTTTTCTCTTGCATTACTTTGGTATACATCTTGAGTAAACTGGTTGAGCCTGGATTTCATCGTCCATAGTTTAAGGGCTGATAAATGGCTCCGATTAAGCTGAAGCCCCTTCCACCGTCCCGTGTCAAGCTTAAATGTGGATTTGAGGGATGTGGGTATTTTGGCGAGAAACGTTTTTTAAGGAGCATCAGCGAATCAAGCATTCTGGGCTGCCCTGCAAGTTCAGGAACAGTGGTTTTGGCCAAGGAGGTCGTTTTGAAGCATGGATCAAACAGCGGGCAGATCAGAACAGTGTGGGAAAAACAAAGAATAAGTGATGTGGTGTTCGTTGTAATTTCGGCAGCTTACATTTATTTCCACACAGTATGTTATGCTCACTGTTAATCAATAATTTTAAATGATATTAATAAGGAAAAATAATTTTACCAGCAGACTGGTCAAATTAGACTAAAACATTTGATTTTCCCTTCCATCTTCTTTTAAATCCAATGCCTGTTTGTCCAGAATTAACCACAAAAGTTGCATACCTTCATCAGTGGATTTGTAGATGCCAAAGAAACAAAACTCTTCACCTTCCACATTAATTTGAGTTTTAAGTACCAAACTATTTCTCCTATTTCATTTTATTCACTTACCTAAATATGCCTATGATCTATGTCAAGGGGACAAAGATATAACAAAAACACAGCCTAGTGCAACCTTTACTCATTCCTTTTACTCTTAACTTCCTTGGAAACATGATATTTATTTGACATTTACTATCTAACTGACTTAAGGTTATTTATTAGCCTCATGAACTTCAGATCCTAAACCACATACCCTCATGGAAATGAGCACGGCAATGCATGAAAAACTTGAGATAGCCAACAGCTTCAAAATTAAGGATTTTCATGCAAACATGCATTAAAGTCAGGGAAAGCTAATATTACATGTTTGTATTCAACTACAAGTAGCCATGATCCTTAAAAACACTTTCGAATATCAAAAAGTACCCCTCCAATCTTGTTTGTCTGGCCATCAGAGCAAAATCCATATATAAATTTTGGGGTTCCTTCCAAATTACCCCCTCCCACCTCCAAAAACTGAAATCATGAAAATCTGCAGAAGCCGGCATAAGTAACCGCATGGTATGGGAACCAGGTCAGCTTTCTTCCATTGCAAACTATATTTTTAAGTATTCTGGGCTGGACTATGTAACATAATAACAAAATATCACTTATTCTCATTCTAGTGCAGCATTTTTTGTCAATGGCGGCTGCAGAGGACTGAAAAAGGGGGGCTGCTTTTCATGTTATGTATATTTCCACCTGTGACCTAAATCATCTGAATCAAGACTGAGTCTTATTCAAGACCCAGTCGAGCTGACTTGACACACACTATTTGTATGCTGTACGTCCACAAATCTCAAATTACATCCAATAATAAATTTCCTTTACCAATGGTGACTCCAGAAAATGGGAATTGGTGGTTCGGTATTCAATTTGTTATAGGTTTCTGCCGATAACCTTAATTTCCAGAGCGTGTCTGATAATTGAAAACCCGAAGAACAGTCTCAGTTCTAGAGTTTTGAAATTAATAGATTTGTGTCATTCCACTTAGATTTTCCATAGGCGGCTTCAGAGCACGAAAAATAAGGATATCACACATATAAGGATCAGAGCACAAAAATAAGGATAATGATATCCATTGGTGCCAAACTTGAAGTTTTTATGCTAATTTTAGTATTTTCTATTAAGAATGTAAAAAGAGTAGGAACATTTTACCAATTGAATGGGTTTTAGACAATTTTAATAGTCCTATCCCAACCACCCGACAGATTTGAGGTTTTTCGAAAGTGCCCGACAGATTTGAGATTTTTGCAGCTCTGGTGACAGATGCCGGTCGGATGATGACTTACGTCAAGTTTCCAAAGCCTGGCACTAACCTTTCGGCGCCCCGTCTCTTTCGATACCCACGACCGCCGGAGGTGGAGAGGTGCTGCTCATTTCTTATCTCTCCCCTAGGATCTCAGCAACCAAAAGCGATGCGGGAAAATAGGAACAATGTTGAACTACCCTTTTTTATTTTTATTTATTTCACTACATGTGGAACGCATGAATGAGTTCACTGATTTACACAAAAAGCATTTAAAGTACATATACGGCATGAGAAAATACAGTATTTGATCATACTATAGTTGATCAACAACAAGAAACAGCCCTTTGATAAGACATATCATGGTCACTTTCAGATGTACAGAACTATCTCTTCAACCAGCACATCCAGTGGCGGCGGATAAACGGGGGCAAGGGGGCAATTGCCCCCCCCCAAACTATCAGAGGGGGCCCCTGGAAAAATACGCAATTTTAGCTTGGTTCCTTTCTGAAAGTTCATGAACGACCTGACTGAGCCCTCAACAGTTTCTCGATTTGAACAGTGTCCGAGCTTTATCTCAGGGGCCCTGAGCTTGGGCTCGGGGCCCCTCTAGCTTGGGCTCGGGACCCTCTAGCTTGGCCTTTAGGGTCCCCAAGCTTAGCCTAAAGGGGCCCCCGAGCCTGGTCTCAGGGGGCCCAGATCTTGGTCTAAAGGGCCCCCGAGCCTGGTATCAGGGCCCCCACTCTGCCTCAGGGGCCCCCGAGCTGTTCCTCGCCCCCCCGCCAGTTTCGTCTCAGGGACCCCCAAGCTTGGTCTAAGGGGCCCCAAGGCTGGTCTCAGGGCACCCAAGCTTAGCCTTAAGGGAGCCCCCCGAGCTCGGTCTCGGGGGCTCCGGAGCTTGTCTAAGGGGGCCCCGAGTTTGGTCTCAGGGGCCCTCCAAGCTTAGTCTCAGGGGACTTCCGAACTCGATCTCATGGGGGTTCCGAGATTGGTCTCAGGGCCCCCCCAAGTTTGGTATAAGGGGGCTTCCCAGATTGGTCTAAGGGGCCCCCGAGATTGGTCTTAAGGGACCTTTAGCTTGGTTTCAGGGGCCCTCCAAGCTTGGTTTCAGAGGCCGCCAATCTTGGTCTCAGGGGCCCCCGAGCTTGGTCTCAGGGCCCCCTGAGCTTGGACTCGGGGGCATTCGAGCTTGATCTCTAGGAGCCCCTAAGTTTGGTCTCAGGGGCCCCCGAGCTGTGTCTCAGGGCTCCGAGCTTGGTCTCAGGGGGCCTTGAGCCTGGTTTCAAGGGCCTCCAAGTTTTGTTTCAGAGGCCCACAAACTTGGTCTCAGGGGCCCTGAGCTTGGGCTCGGGGGCCTTCGAGCTTGATCTCTAGGAGCCCCCAAGCTCCGTCTCAAGGAGCACCGAGCTGTGTCTCAAGGCCCCAAGCTCGGTCTTGTGTGTGCTCAAGTCGGAATGCCTATTATTTGCGTTTTTCTGTGCCGACATAGACGACAGCATCAAAGCGCCTCCAGTTCTCATTCTGCGGGAGACGGAATTTTGCGACAAAAAATACTTAGAATATAATAATTCGTGTTACCTACCATGTTTTATTATGTATATGCATGCGAACAAACAGCATTCATTTTTTAAAAGAAGAACTATTTGCCTCGGAAGGCCGTTGTTGTACCGTTATTATAATTTTGCTAAACTCCTAACGTGACGCAAGAGCTTAAAGCTTTGACGTTCAATGTCCGAGGCTTACGTAAACCTATGAAACGCAGATCCATGTTTCGACATATACATGTTAAATACGCTGCTTATTTTGCTGCACTACAGGAAACATATTCCAGCTTGGAATCCGAGATCGTGTGGAAAATCGAATGGGAAGGCAAAACCATTTTTTACACGGGCCAACTAAACAACAGGGGAGAATAGCTATTTTTGTACTGAGCCAAATACAACTTTTACCATTTGTGACGCTTATGCAGGAGCGGAAACCAGCATTCTGCTAGGGGAGTGGCTGAGCTTTGAAAAATGGCGAAAGAGGGGGAATAGGGCGAAAAATGGCGAACATGGTGCAAAGGAGGGCTGAAGCCCCCTCAGCCCCCCCTGGATCCACCCCTGCGTTTATGCCTCTGACCTCAGGCAGCAAGTCCCAACCAATCCATTGCAGTTTTTAGGGGGGCCTTTGCTGCCAAGGGGGCCCCATCGTCGTCAGGGGCCTCCTGGAAAAATTATTGCCCCCCATCAGAAAAGAGCTTCCGCCACCACTGAGCACATGCAGTGTTTTTTAAGCTATCCGTTCGTATTTCTGTCATATTCGGTGAGAGGGAGTTATATAGAAAGGGGCTCTGTATGCAAACTGCCGCCGACCAGCTTCTGTACGAATCCTAGTATGCAAACTGCCGCCGACCAGCTATTGTGCGAATCGTAGTATGCAAACTGTCGCCGACCAGCTTCTGTACGAATCCTAGTATGCAAACTGCCGCCGACCAGCTACTGTACGAATCGTAATATGCAAACTGCCGCCGACCAGCTTCTGTACGAATCCTAGTATGCAAACTGCCGCCGACCAGCTACTGTACGAATCCTAGTATGCAAACTGCCGCCGACCAGCTACTGTACGAATCGTAATATGCAAACTGCCGCCGACCAGCTACTGTGCGAATCGTAGTATGCAAACTGCCGCCGACCAGCTTCTGTACGAATCCTAGTTGCAAACTGCCGCCGACCAGCTACTGTACGAATCGTAATATGCAAACTGCCGCCGACCAGCTTCTGTATGAATCCTAGTATGCAAACTGCCGCCGACCAGCTACTGTACGAATCCTAGTATGCAAACTGCCGCCGACCAGATTCTGTACGAATCATAGTATGCAAACTGTCGCCGACCAGCTTCTGTACGAATCGTAGTATGCAAACTGTCGCCGACCAGCTTCTGTACGAATCGTAGTATGCAAACTGCCGCCGACCAGCTTCTGTACGAATCGTAGTATGCAAACTGCCGCCGTCCAGCTTCTGCACGAATCCGAGTATGCAAACTGGCGCTGACAAGTTGCTATGCGAATACTAACCGTCTTTTCCTCTTGTAAACACAACACGTTTGAACCATTTCCGTTGAGCTGTCACGTCAGATGCAGCCCAAATGAATCAAGTGTAGGCCAATTTCGAAATTGCCTTATAACTTCAGAGCCAACTAGCTAGAAAAAACTACGGACATCAATGAGTTTGTCTTGACCAAAGAAGTCGAATTATATTCAGCATGATCTTTTGAGGTCACACAGTAATAACTTTTCAATGTCATGTAACACATTATTCAAATCTTTGGATCATGTTAGTCACTATTATATCAAACTTTGTTGTATCTCCTCTTATTGAAAGGGCATAGACGCAAGCGCATTCCAAAAGCGTGGCCTTTAGCAACATCTGGTGGCCTTATCATAGACTTGGTCTTCGAAGGCCTGACAGTATGCTAACTTGCTTTTCCAGGGGCTTTTGAATGGTATTCAGCAACCTATTTTATTACTTTTGGGCGCTTAGTTACACCCAGCCTTGCTGTATTCTTATCTTGCAAGAGGA
The DNA here is from genome assembly GCA_034440635.1 of Lepas anatifera. NCBI lineage: Eukaryota > Metazoa > Arthropoda > Thecostraca > Lepadidae > Lepas > Lepas anatifera. The sequence goes on along the minus strand of JAOTON010001915.1, from coordinate 482,354 downwards.
GTATCACCCTGCATGATCTTAGTAATGGGGTTATAACTCGTTGAACTGACCTGATCTAACCTGATGCTATTTTTTGTAAAACAAGTTGTCAGATTAGTAGCCTGATAGCAGTGTTGGATCCAGGACTTCATTTCGGGGGGCCTAGGAAGCTCGAGCCTCCCCCACCATTTCCTCGGAACCGCCTCCGGATATGCACTAAGTAAAGACACTGAAATGTTAAGGGGGTAGGGGGCTTGAGACCCCTTCTATCCGCCACTGTCTGATAGTTATATGGAAGGTAACGTGCTTCTCATCGGCATCGGTTCGGAATCGTTCACGTATAACCAAGGGGTCGTCAGAAGAAATGATCCCCAGGTGGTGATGGACTAAATCGCTGGGAGATGCGTGGATCAGTGCCGGAGCTGACGCCTGAGTCACAGGTCCCAGGCTTAACAAGCGCCGTGGAGAGGGTCCTAAGAGAAGCGTGGATCAGTGCCAGAGCTGACGTCTGAGTCACAGGTCCCAGGCTTAACAAGCGCCGTGGAGAGGGTCCTAAGAGAAGCGTGGATCAGTGCCGGAGCTGACGCCCGAGTCACAGGTCCCAGGCTTAACAAGTGCCGTGGAGTGGCCCTAAACTGCCTCCAACTATTCTTCCGAGGTGGTCGAAGAACCGTTAGTTGCCGAAAAACGTTACCAGGCTACATTTGAGACCATGTATGAGGGTGTTATTGGGTGAAATAATTTTGACATTCAGTCGATAATTTTCTTACTAATAGGCTTCAAAGTCAGGCATACATTTTGAGACCTTCGCAACCGCACGGTCGCACCAGTTCGCCTGCACCCTCGACCAAGTGGTGACGTAAAAATGTCATATAATCGGGATTATGTCTCAAGGTCACCCCACATAAAGATCTATGTCAAAGGTCAAAGATCAAGGTCATTGACCCCAGTGTTCCAGTCAGATTGTATCATTCAGGATGACGTATTTAATGATATGACTTCACGGATAACTAGTTTAAAGCATGAAATAGGTTTTAATGTGTCCTGAAATATAAGAGAAATTGATAAATATCACTTTGGTTCCCAATCATAACCTCTTTCAGCTGAAAACGCTCCGTTGGATTCACATTTATTTTTGGCGCAAATCAAACAGGCTCAATCTGGCGCAAAGCATTGCCAGCTCAAACGCCCATTTGACGTCACGCTAGTTTTTTAGGCCTCTTCGCCGTTTTTCAAAGGAAATAAGGCAAAACATGATTGTTTTGCGTATACAGCCCCTAAGGCCGTATACCCGCAGTCTGGAACTGCACCTCGGTATCACAATCCTTTTCAACCCAGCTCTGCCCCCAATTGAAGGGCACATGGCCTGTTCGGGGCTAAATATATAAACAAAAGGAAATAAAACCAAGGCAGATTGGGATCCTGGGAACAGAACATGGGAAGTGTAATAGAAAGTACTGAATTCCTTAACATACTTCCAGGGAAAACACGGCAAAGGGCATGTAAAGACCAGAGGTATGATGTCTCGTCATCAGAGTTTTTAGGTTTTCGTTATCTATACAATGTATATACCTTATCGTTGACAATGTATATTTGACCTTATCGTTTTATATACAATGTATAAGAACATGGAGTACACGGAGGAGCGAGCCAAGGTGTGGGGCCGAAATGTTTGTCTCCAGTTACAGCGTTATGCCTGCAGCAACAATAAATTAGGATTATTCTCCCCAGTGGCCTGCACTGATTAAATGCAGAGCCCTGCCAGACAGGATCCGTATCAGTTAATTGTATTTGCATAATTGCATACCAGCCCTAGGGACGAGATGCATCACAATGATGTTTAAATGTTTTGAAGGGCGAGCAATGTTTCACAATGCATCGCTGCGGCAGAGGCCCGGTGGAAAGCATTCTGAGGACCTAACGCCTCCTCAATCCCTTTATTTATTTTTCTCTAGCTTTTAGACTCGAGTAGGCTAGAGTAGACTCAACATGGCTTCAACTATTTCCGTTTCGCGTGCTCATGTGTTGCCTAAGTTTACAAATTTAGGCCAGCTTTAACACATCTCTGCGAGCTTTGAAATTTAACATTACCAGCATCCAAGCTCTATTGCTGTGTTTGGGCAAATTCACTCACAAGCTTTTTTAAACGCATGTAGAATATGTTTTTCAGGATGAGCATCTCAAAATATAAACAACAACTTCTGTAAAAAAAACGCCCATTTCCTGCTGGCCATGGTAGGAGACGACGTCTCAGGTAGCGCTGGTGTCTATTTGGGCCACCTGCCTGCACAGGTCTGTGTGCAGGTAGAAGAATATGTAACCATCGTGCTGGTTTCCGTTGCACAGCACGTGCTGCTCCGAGGCGCAGGTAACACTGCGATCGTCGTAGTGGAACCAACGCTGCCTACCCAGGCTGTAGACATCTGCCACGTAGTGTCCCGCCTGGGTTGTAGCGCCGTGGTGGATGACTAGACCCACCAGCCGGTAGCTATGGGCGCCGGCCAGGTCCGCTTTTTTATCCTCAGCCGCTGAGCCGTCGTCCTCCGTGCATAGCTGGGACAGCTGTACCTGTTCGGCGGCGATGTCGGCCGGCTCGCCCTTCTCTTGTGAGCGTCTAACTGTCTCCTGCAGCTGACTCTCCTCGTCTCCAACAGCGCGCGTGGGCCACTCCTCGGCTCCGTCCTGCTCTGTCAGTTTCTCCAAATCGGCGTCAGACACGTGTGGGGGTCCAAATGGCCGCAGCGCCGCCTGTCGCTTCGGCTCATCCCAAATCACAGGCGGGCACAGCGAGCTGTACCTGGTGGCGTCCCATCCCGGGGGACGATCAGCGTCCTCCGCCGCGTACTCCTGCAGCGTCACAAACTTCGATATCTTAACGTTGGTGCGGATCTTCTTTGACTCCTTTCCAGTAAACATGTGACGATTCAGCTGTATAATCAGCGTCCTGGGAAATTTGGATATCTGGGTGGTTACGCTGAACTCGTGCTGACATTTCTCGCAGTTCAGCTCGCGTCGGTCGGGCCGCATGGAGAGGTGCAGGGCGTCGTGTAAGGTGGGTACCGTGCCTCTGCCCTGGCGCCGCGACACGTTAACGAACCAGTAACGAGCGTATGTGTAGCGAGCGTTTGAGTAACGTGCGTCCGTGTGTCCGTCGTTTTTGTTTTTAGTTAATTGGGATTGGCTGCAGGTCAAACTAAAGGCGATATTAAGACGAAACTTTTTGTAATGTGTTGGAAAATGTTGTGGGGAATGCCTTTGAGGGGTCTCAAGTTCTGGTTGCAAATGGTTTGCACGTGGCACGTGCTCAAAGTTTGAACTTTTCTCCCCATTGACTAAACATGGGAAACGGCGATGAAAAATAAAAACACGGCAAAGCGGGCGTCATTTTGCAAGCCGGTCCACAACGTTCCACTTTGGTCCATGTGGTAAAAAGTGTATTTAAATCGTGGCACCGGGTTTTGGCTACACAGTGGATGCAGACAAGATTATGCCCATATGTTTGTTTTTGAATTAACATTGAAATGAACAACAAGGACCAACCTTGCAAATTCGTCTGGCATCTAGGGAATGCAGTCTTGTGCTGTAGCTACTATTGGAGTAGTGATAGCGTTTGGTCGCATGTACAGTGTGTTTGGTTTCAGAGTACGGAGTTGTCAAGATGCATTGTGCGATTACATGCACTCACAATGCATTCAAAAACTTCCCCAGTGAATATTCATTTGCCCAATTCCACCTTGGCCACCACAACCCACACCAACGAGGCAAACACGGTGGAGTGGCATGGCCATTCGCTTGTTTTGTTGTATAACTGCACACAAACGGTATTTTTGCTATATCTCCGCTTTAGATGCACTGGCCCAATGGCCTAGCGGCGGAAGGTGGAAACATCCTGACGGAAAAGCAACGAAGAAAACAATACAAGATATAAGCGCACTAAAGAGCTAACAGCACGAAGTAACACTTCAGGTATTTTAAGCACCATGTCCAAAATGCGCGCGCGAAGTCCCGACCAAACCCTTATCAATAGACGCGGAACCGTGGGGCGTGGTGGTGGCGTGCACCCAACTTCAGAGTGTGGCAGCAGCCAACCCCCCCCAGTCCCATAACATTTAAAATGCCAATCATCCCCGGCCAACCAACGCGGAAGTCCCTTCCCCAACACACCTCCCCACTAAAAAGTCCCCCAGCCTCACCGACGAATCTCCGTATTTGCCCAAAAACTCCAGAACCCACTTCGGGGAGGGCACAGTTTGAGGCAGGACGCAGCCCAGTCTCCTCGACATATTAGGGTCGTGGGCCCAGAGAAATTATATGTTTACGAACGGAAGGATGATAATTTTAACGTGTGGTCCAGCAAAAAACACCGGTTGGCATTACAAACATTTATACAAACAGACATGGTCACCAGGTTTTAAAGACCGAAAAAATATGTTAGAAATCGAAAATCCAACGACTTCCAACGACAGACATCCACAGTGCATGAAAATCACATACCGGCATAATCCAACTCACGTTATGTCTCCTGCAGTTTATGTTTCCTCGAACAAAATCAACATGGACGGACGGTAATATTCAAAAAACAAAACCGACCGATGGATGTCAAGCACCTGTAGACAAGAATTAACTCATGGGGACAGCAAAATGAGTGCCATATTCTAGAAAGTACAATAACAGGGAACGGCAATAGTGTGCAAGCAACACCCACACGGCAAAACAGGCCGCGAAGGAACAAGAGCTTAAAAAAAACAAAAAGACAAAAAGGTTCAACACCACACAACCGCGATGGATCGCGATGATATCAGCACCGAGAACGGAGCCGAACAGGAAACAGTGACGGCCGACCAGCCGGCCAGACGTATCAGACAGGGCCGACAACCAAGCCATGCAAGGGCAGGTCGAGCAGCAAAAGGACACCGTCACCCCCCAAACAGGCGACCCCAAACACGCCTGACGTAGGTAGCCATCATCGCTAAGCAAAGACTAATCCGATCAAAGGGATATATCGTGAAACAATGCTATTACAGAACCAGTCGCCATAAATCCACAGAACACCCACAAGCATATATTATATATTTTAAACACGCCCAAGTCGTTCACAGTCATAACTCACAAACCACAGAGGATAGGCCAAAAACACAAGTAATTTACCATTTTCATGTTTTAGAGTTATGGAACCGAAGGAAGATAAGAAGGACAACAACACCATGTCTATGGTTAGAGCTATACAGAACCTGCAGTGTTTAAAAATATATAACATATAGCTGGGTGTTTGAAAATGCAACTGTTTTAAAATAGCATTCCAACACAGATAATACCCTTGATCGGGATACCGAGTCATTATAGCTAGCAGAATAGCGTACCGAAACACCAGTTCCACAGGCGTGTTGCTGACGGCCGTCGCCCTGACCGGGGGGTACGCGCCCCCAACTGCTCGACCCGCCGCGAGCCTCCTCGCCATCGGCTTGGTTTCCGATCGAGCCGTCGAAGACGTCGGCACTCTGGTCGGCCGAAACACTGTCTTCCAGTCCAGGCCAAGTCTCGGCGCGGTATCAAACAGCGAATCCATCGCAGCAGTGGAAACAGCTCGCTCCAAACTGTTGCATGCTTCTTGACCTTCTTCCAAAGCCTTAGTCCTCAGTAGCCGATTCACGTGGGACGCGCCACACACATCCAAACCCCGCTGTACCCTGTCTTCCATTCTTCCATATGAAAGACACCACTTGCCCGCTCCTCCAGAGTCAATTCTGTCAAAAAAGCCCTATGATATACAAAACTCACGGTAAGACACTTTATTTCTGCGATAAACCGTCCCCCATTTCAATTTCGATCAGAGAACGAAAGGAAAGAAACGTAAGCACTTAGATTATGCCGATGATTATCGATTATCATATGATTATAGATTATTATTCAATGCAGCTAGTGCAAGGTGCAAACGTGGAAACTTATTTGGATTTCAACATGTTTCCTTCAGTCCTTAAAACCGGGACCAATGCGAACCCTCGCACTCAGTCAAAGTAGGGTTGCGCAGAGTCTTTTGGCCAAATACGGAAGAATCAGTAGGAAGGCAAGTGGAGACTATTTTAGTCGGGGAAAGGTGTAAGTTGGAGGAAGGGGCTTCCACGTGGTATGGCCGGGGGTGATTAGGCATATCACTAAATGTTAATAGAGAAGTTCCAGAATCGCCCAAACTGGGGGCGGGGTTAGAGCTCTGCCACACTCCGAAAGTTGGGTGCAACAGCCACCACCACAGCCCCCACGGTTCCTGCGTCTATTGGTAAAGGGTTATGGTCGGAACTTTAGCAGCGGCAGCATATTTGACATGGCAGCTAAAATACCTCAAAAACAGTGTTAACAACTTCAGTGCGCTTGAAAACAGCTCTTAGTGCGTTATACAATCCAATTCGCAATTGTTTCTCACCTTCACGTTGCTGTTCACATTCCCGGTCCCCGAGGAAATCAGTATTCACTTACCATGCCACGCCGCTAGCGCCATCTAGGAGACCAGTGCAAGCTCAACTAAACCCGGATAGATAAGCAAAAATAACCGTTATGTGGCAAGTTATAACAACAAAAACAAAGCGAATGGGACACCAATGAACCAAACTACCAACCCAGTGCAATTTTTGCACCTCGTTGGTAATATGGGTTGATGGTGACCAAAAAGTGAAAATGCAAAATGAAAAACCAACTCGAGGGGCCACCAAAAGTTTTAAATCATTTGATGAGCGCATCGTTATCAGCATCAAAAATCATCAATGAACAACGATCCGTTACTTTCGAAGAAAAACCAAATCCGACCAGGCTAATGTACAGCTGCAAACCTGACTTAACAAGCCATCATGGTTTGGACAAGGCTGAGACAAATCGCTGCCTCTTATTCATCTGAAGTCGTTGCCAGTTCCGATTAGGGAGATCGCACTCGTCGGATCTTCATGGTGGAAAGATTGATCGACACGTGACTCCACAGCAGCACGACAGGGCAGGGCATATTTTAAGAAATTGCGACTGGTGGGCATTAGGCTGAAAAGGGCACGAATTGTCACCAAAAGGGCACTCCTAGAGCATCAAATGATTGGTAACTGGTGGGCACTGGGCCGTGGGACTAGTAGGCAAAATGCCCACCACTTTGTGGCTTAAAATATGCCCTGCGACAGGGAGTCAGTTATCAACAAATATATCTTTTGCCAGGATGTCAATGAACAGGCTCACAGCAGAAGGAAGCCCTAAACTACAAAATAAGGTACATGTGCTATATGCTATGCAAACTAGTATATTATATAGTATAACATGAAATAAGGTATAGAAGACAATAAGAACTGTTTCGCCCTTTTCTTACACTGTTGTTTAAATAGAAAAAGTTTGAACTCTTCGGCATTATTAAGATTGAAGGACGTACACAGTTCCATGATTTTTTTGTTGTTTTTTTTTGCTACGCCATAATTAAATTCACCCTTGCCTCTGCATTAGCACAGTCGACAATTTTGAAATAGTCAAATAATCATAACGATTATCAGTAATTGATAATGCAGCCACATGTTTTGTTTGTGTTTATAGCTTTTTGCTCTTGGTTTGCATCCACCAATGCAGTAAGAAAAAACGGTGATAAATTTGCGGTGCTTTTGCACCATGATTGTCTGAAAAAAGATTTTTTTTCAAAGCGACAAAGGTCATTTCTCCAAGGATAGTGATTGGACAGTGCCATTAACTATGTAATGATCAGGGTGTGAGTTTATATATCTTTGGAGGCGTCCCATGCACCTCCATTAAAACCATGGAGTTTTTTTAAATATAGTTGATATTTTGATAAGTCTTACTCCACGATTCTGATGAAGGGCTGTGCCCGAATATATAATCTTCAGTGTTTTTTACATTTCCGGATTCGAGGGGATTGGCCAGGAACATCTTAGTTGATATTTTCGTTTCCTAATTTTATGGACTTCAAAATGGTTTTAGACGGTAGATCAGGCCTAAGAAGATGTGACGAAGATGGGTTCTTGGACTGGCCTATGAATCGTAGTTGTCGTAGTAGAGGACCTCGTTGTGTGCGATGTACAGACGTTTTTTCTATGTTCAACATATATTTATAATTAGGCACCTGGCGTTGAGAACAGGCGCCTAACATAGCGGCTCTAACACTTGTACAGTCAGCACTTTTCACTGAGTCACATTGCACCGATCTGTCCGGCGGAGTCTTCCCGTCGCTATGGCGATGTTGACTCACGAATGCATACCTAAGCCTAACGTCGGCTGTTTATATACGATTTGAAACCGGATCTGAGTCAGCATTCTGAGAGAATCTGATGTCATCAAAGACCAATGAGGTTAGACTGTTCTTATCTCTGACCAATAGAAAACTAGTGGGCCTCTCGTGATTCCTGGAAGGTGTACCACAAATCCGCTGAGTCAGCTGTTAGTCTGCTCATTCAGAGGGTACCTGGTAGTTCTGGTTACGGCTAAAAATAGACCGTTATCAGGCACAGCATCCGTCCTGCATGAACTGCTGAGGTAGCAACCGTTTGGACCCATTGCAAGGTGCTATTCCTAGAAGTCTGTGGTGCCTTCTCACGGGGTGGTTGGTGCTGGGTGGCAACAGGGGGTTACTAGGCAGAATGACCTTGGGAATCACCGTGGCGATGCCCGACAGCACGTGGGCTGAGACAAGACTGAACGTGAAGCTAGCGCCAATGACTGACTTACTGGGCGGCGAAGCTATGTATTAATTTGAGTTGAATTTGGAACTTATACATTTATAAATTTTGGTAGTTTTAGAGGAGTGAACAAAAATCATTGTCACAAAAACAAGAATTTATATCTTACCATCACCCTTTGATGTGGTGCTTATTGGCATTGTTTTAAATGGGTGCACTCCTAATCATTTTCAAAAATCCTCACCGCTGGTTATGATGGTTCGAATATATTGTTTTCTAACTATATCTTTGTTCTAGCTTCTTGCGCTGGACTTGAGCCCTGACATTAAAAAAATATCCGTGAACAAATGCAATGAAGTAATCTTACTTCACTTCTTTACTTCTTAAAAAAATGGCCAATTGAAAATTAAGTTTACTTTGTCCTTTCTTCGGAAGATGATTAAATTCCTAAGTGTAAGAACTTGAAATGATAATATATAAAGGCTAAGTCATAATGCCCATTTTTGCGTTTTTCGTTCCTTTTCTCTTATCATGTTTTCTCGCCTTTTAACTTTTATTTAATTTTTCTTCACTCTTCAGTTTTATCGCTCTTTCATTTTTTGCGTTTTGTTTTGTTTGCTGCTTAGTTTCCCACACGTCTCTATCTGGGCCTGTTTGATAGATATGAATGCCAAGCTAAGATGTTTATTGGGGAATCAAGTTATATGAATAACAAAAGCACCATGGCAGCAGAAAGGTTTATATATAAGCGAATTTGTTTTCGTTGACGAAAAACGTCAAAATGTTCATCAGTGCGCAGTGTAGCCTGAGCTTAACGCCGGCCGATGCCCCCAACTCAAAAAGGGCGTAGCCAAATCCAAAGCAAAAAGCTGTGAATTCAGTAAAAATACCATGTTAGTGCTAGGAATGGTTACTCAGAGGTCAAATAGGTCAAGATCGGCTATTTCACCAAATATCAATATTAACAAATTGGCAAACTTACATAGAGCTAAGGCCTGGTAAAGTACATTTATACAAATTGCCAGTACTTTTCCCTATGGAACATAAAGACCCCCGCCAGTGGTTTGACCCCAGAGGTCACCCGTACCAATATGACCTGAGGTCACGAAAGGTCAAAAGTGACCTTGCCGTATATCAAATAAACCAGTGACAAGACAAACACGATGGTGTTTGTTTCACCCTAGCCAATAGGTCAAAAGTTATTGTCAAAATACTGTTTTGACCTCGGACCTGATGACCTGAAGGTCAAACAAAAACCCCGGGATCCGTGAAAGGGTGTCCAAAAACGTTGTTCTGACAGTCGAGTATTTCAATCCTTTTGGCTTTATATCATGAATAGCTTCCCTATGCTTTTCCAATGGGAGAGGTCGCCCGTGACCGACCTCAGGCACGAAATCGAAAAATCCCAATACACCTTAGACCGGAGGGTCATGAAGTGAGGAAGTTTCAAATCGATCAACTTTAAATGTAGCTCTTACAGAGCCAAAGGTGAAGTGAGGTACCTGTTGACCTCGTCTGGTGACCGACCTTGGTGACCCGGGTAAAAATTTCAGGGCTGTGGGAAAATGATGCAGAGGGTAGAGCCCTCAACCGCGGTGCTGCGCCTCGTCGTTTTCTGCTATCCCGGAAAAACCTTAGGGGGCCCATGGCCCCCGGTGGGGCGAGGGTTAAGACATCGATCAATCAAACCATCGCGTGACAAAAAAGTTATAATGTCGATGTTTTTTTGGATGTTCGCAAGAATCCGGTTCATAGTGACGGTGGAAAACAACATATCTCCCTGCAATAAGTTATATGGCATAGGCCTTTGCTAAGAGAAACACGACGGGAACTTGCAGCCTTTTGTGATACTAGTCATTTTCGTAATATCTAGTCTTCCTTTCATTTCGAACATTGCTCTCTTTCTTGGTGCGTGCTTCTTGTGCTCACTGCGACTGCTCCCACGCTGCATTGACCAGTTTCAGAACAGTTGCCAACACGTTTCATTGGTTAGGTCAGTCACTTTTTACCCAAGTACGCCAGGCATCGGAAGACCAAATGGATTCCCGAGCCGTTGGTGGATAGAAGTGAACACGTCTGAAAACTAGGGCAATGTCAGACCTGGAGACAGATGGTGATTGCCATTTGCTAAATTCGTAATTAATTTTCAAATACCCGTGATGTTTATTCAACTCCAAAGTCATCCCCACTGCGATATTAAGACAAAATCAGAAGACACAACGTGTGGACACGGATTTGACCTTGATTATTAACAGGCGCAGTGGAGAGGGGTCTGGCGTCAACGTGCAGTGGAGGTGGTCCTAAAGTGCCCCCTCCCCTGAAATGTTGGAAACCAAGAATTTTGGAAAAACGCCTATTTAGAGGTGGGGAATAATGGTGATCTACATTATGCCCAAGTTTCACTAAACAAGGTCAACATCTTGAAGGTCAAGTAAAGTCGTAAAGGTCAAAACTGGACCGTGCTGGAGACCTATTGGGAAATGCCTTGATCATGAGGAAAAAAGTCGGAAATACACCAAAAGCGGACTAAATCCTCAGAGTAATGGTCCTACACAATGTTCTCTGAAATTTTGAGGTTAAGGTCATTCAAGGGTCCATGGCCTTTGACATGACAATATGACATATTCGCAGTAATGTACAATATAACTGGCACTTTAATAGCTTTTGGGCGGGAAGTGAGGGTTTTACCTTGCCATAAAACGTCTCATCTTGACTTGTGACCTTGACCGTGAGCTTGAGTAACCTTTACTATGAATTCATTGCATAAAATACGCCATACTGAATAATGTCATCAAAACGGAATATTGTGGTCAATGACCTTGACCTTTCATTTTTGACCTTCACCTTCATTTGGGATGAACTTAACACATAACCTGATTATATGACGTTATGACATCACCACTCGATCCACAGTGCTGGCGAACTGGTGCGACTGCACGATTGTGACGGTCACAAAATATAGGTCTGACTTTGAAAGCCTATAAGAAAAAACAAATTGACCAATTTTCAAATTTCCTTCACCAATCAACGCGCTCATGAATTCTTTCCAATGTGGTTTAAGTAACGTTTTCCGGCAGCGAACGGTTCCCCGGTCAACTTGGAAAAATAGATGGGGGCACTTTAGAACCCCTCCACCGCGCGCGTTAAAACTGTTGTTCGAATGGGAACCCCCTTCACCCGGGGATGACTTGAGGTGGCCTGTATTTCATCGAGCTTTCCTGGCCGTGACCTCACCTTCTTTTCACCTAGCCGAATGCGCCACCGACAGATTATATGTGATTTAATTCAATTATCCTCATGTTCATTCATGGTGAACTAATAAATGTAACGCATCATTGTATTTGCTCAGGTATTTTGGAAACTTGTCAGTACATCACTGTTGGGCGAGTTTGTTTTCTGTAATTACAACAAAAATATCAAGGTATGATGGATATGGAATCCCACAGAGAACGGGGAATGGGATGAAATTACGGCAATGATGGAGTTATGGAATGGGCTGGAACTGCGGCATTAATGAAATTACGGAATGGGATGGTATTGCGAAATGTGGGATTACGGAATGGGACGGCATTACTGAGTCAGCTGGAATTACGCAATGAGGCAGAATTACAGAGTGGGTTGGAATGGGACCGGACAACATGTTTTAGGGTTCTTTCGTGATAAAATGGGACGGGATATTGAACTGAAGGTTTAGATGGAATGGAATGCGACGGGACAGGACCATTTCTTGCATACATTTTATGGAATGGGAGGAGGCCAGACATACTTGTGGGGACAAAATGATACGGATGCTAACATGTTGTCTCGTTCTAACCTCTTGTTGGATTTGCTAGCTATCTGCTCGCAACATCAAAGGCCCGCATTGGACTGTTGCTACGTCCCGGAATAATGCTGTCGTCAGCATGCAGGATCGGCTATTTAATTTCGTCAGTAGCATTCGTTTGGATCGGACTAAAGGATCGACAAGGCCGCGCGTTTCAAACGGTGCCCGCCGAGCATGGTCCAAATACCATAAAGCATTCTTGGTCAGGCCGTATTTCTCTCCGTTCTAAAGGTGGCCCGTTGCAGGCTGTCGGCATTGCTTACATGAGGTCGGTGGAAAGTCCTGCTGTGTTTGATTAAACGGGGATCGCTATGCATTGGTTGAATGCACATCTGGGCATTGATAAGCACAAAACAAAGTAGGGCGGGCATGAAGAGAGGTTAACGTAAAAACAACGGTGTCAATCACTCACACCACGTTCTGGAGAGGTGTCAATCAGTCACTATCGCTTTACTCAGCACTGCTAAGCCTTGATTGTATGCATGTTCAGATCCTGTTTTGTTGCACGTTCCAGTGAGCTGCCCTTATTACCGAAAATGCAGAACGAAGCAAGCTGAGAGGGAGCATACTGCAGAAAATGTTTAAACGGTGGAACTAAGCTCCAGTTTTTTGCACATATTACGCTTGAGGAACGCTGCATATTTATTGCAAAACTTTTCCGAGAAACGAAACCAGGTCCATGGTTCAAGCGAAAAGCCACGATCAGCTCCAGCCAGCCCCTTTGGATTTACTTTCGCATGATAACTATTTCCAGACATGCAGAAGCACATGTGCTCTTTGAGAGTTTTACGTAACTATTCAAGCCACGGAGATGCCGGAGATCTAATGTTAGTGGTTCAACCAGGGGGGCTATGGTATGGGGACTATTGCCCTCCCCCTCCTATAGGATATTGCAATATTGTGGCAAAAGAAAGTGCTACTGTGCTGCTCTGCGTTACTCGTCGCAGGAGTGTGCTGGTTGAGCATTATATACGTCAGGCCAATAACAGCATCGGAACCAATGGCGTCGGTACAGTTTCCTGTACTTAGTCATTCCTAAACTGTTAGCTTGCTCAACTGAATGGGCCTCAACGCCAGGTCAGTGAAACAATGCTTTGTGTTTTCAGATGGTCGTGAACTTTGATAATTCACGCCTAATTCCTGTAAGTCATTCCCAAAGACGAATCCCTAAATATCGGTGAATAACAAACGCGTTGAAGAAGGGATCTGCATTGTGAAGAGTAATCCTAAAAGGACGATCACTTCAGTCTTTGTGAGCGGTGCCGACTGTGTGATTTCTACAGTTGAGTCGTCAGCAGTGCCGCCTGTTATTCCGATAACTGGCATCGAGCAGCTTCTACCCTAGCGTTCGTGACTCGGTGATTATACCGGTCGCGTTGACTAGAGGCAAAGTCTCGGTGTTACCAACATAGTCCGAAAAGTCTCGGGAAACCAGAGGCCCGAATCGCCTCTTCCTGGTTTATTAACTTCCCTTAAAACGGCGACTGATTAACATTTAAGTGTAGAAATAGCCTTATAATATAGCATGATTGACGCTCCTGTACCAAACCTACTTATTTTGCGGTGGGAAAATCATTTCCTCTCATTGAATTCTGCAACCCATTTTTCTGAGTTAAACATCCAGTATCTCGGGCTGAAGATCAGTCTACGTTGGCGACAGGAAATGCCATCTTCTGACCTCTGCTTGCCTCGGTATTCGTTAATGCACATAGAGACCTGGCAACAATGCTGGGCCCATACCTTACAGCGGCTTTTTGTAAAGCAACTGACATTCTCACGTGATCTTGACCTCTCCCCAGAGGCGTCGCCACGAAATTTTTCTGGGGGATTGACCCCGGACTGGCGATGACCAGGGGGCGGGCTGAGGGGTCAGCACTATTTCTGAAAACGCCGGAAATACATTTCACTAGACATAGAATTAGAACATTTAGATTGAGTCTCTTAACTTTGGGAGGATGTCCACCAAGTTAACCAATTCGAGATCACTTCTCTCGTCCCACCCACCGTTCTCAACTCCCTTTAACGAACAGCCAAGCAAGGACCTAATTTGATTGGATTATCTTGGAATGCGGATTGATTGAACTAAAACAAGAGCTTGTATAGCTGTCTCCTTTGTTCAAGATATGCATCGATTGAAAAAGAAGCTCTGTCCTGAAGGTTGATGACAAAACTTAGTGTAGGTAACTGGAATGTATTTTAACTGGTCATTGTAAGACTAAAACAAAAATAATACTAAAAAATCTGTAAAATAATAACAAATTTACAATGCGACAATAGCTGCTGATCGTCCTTTACCATTAGTGATTCAGTGATCTTTTAGTCACCCACCCCACTTTCCTGCCCATCAGATCCCCTCGCATAGATGCTGCTGTAATTAAAAAAAAATTTGTATATATATATATATATATATATATATATATATATATGATATATATATATAGTATCACCCTGGATATAAGTTGATGTAAAAATCGATAAAAATTAACATGACGATATAAAAATCCTTTTACCACACATTGTTTTACTAGGTGGCATTGTGCCATGTGAATGTCAGATCGAACGATTAGGCTTCCCTTTTACTATGGTTGGATCCAGAGGGCAAGAGGTCGCTTTAACTCCCCCCCTCCTTCACCCATCGACCCTTGTCGCCTCTTGAAATGTCGCTTTCCAACCCCACCCCCATTCCTCCTGGGCCCTCTGGGATACCAGTATCGGAGCCCCCGCGATAGTATTTTGCGCCCATCTGATAGGTTTTGCCGCACAAAAAGAGTCGCCCCCTGGTCCAGACGGCGCCCTTCCCTCACCCGACTGAATATCCTGAATTTCCAATGGCTTTTACTGCTGTACCTCTAAATATATTTTTTCAAAATTTAGTTTAGGCTCCTTGACTTGGGCTAGTGCTCTGGCCTGATGTGATCTGGGCGTGAAACGCTGTCGGCAGGTGGAAAAACGACCAGATGACAGATTATCACCTGGTCCTTTTTGTGACAGACAGGTGAAAGCTGTCACCACTGTCAAGTGCAGCGGCTCTGCGCGCGGCTATTTCTTTTTTTGCTCTCTGTGAAAAATATATAGAAAGAATGGGTATCCTGCCCCCTCCTCCACGCAATGGTCAGTGTTAACAGTACAGTAATATCGGCTATATCACAATGCACTTACTTTTTAACACACAAAATGGGTTATTTGAGGGGACTTTATTTTTACCGTCGATAGAGTCTAAGAAGATAATCAAGATTCCAGAAAATTGGATGTTGGCATTCTTGAAGCACGCTTTATGCAGGTGAACTACCAGTTTCTTTTTAGTTTCTTTTGAAAAATTGACTGGGAGTAACAAGTTTCCGAAAAGCAGTTAGCGCGTAAGTTTTCAGCATGGGTGGCACTAACAGAAGGTATAAAACAAGTAAATTATAGGACTTTGTAAAAAGAAGTGTAAATTTACGCTTATTCCCAGCTTTACAATAAAATGGCAGTTGTCTTCATCATTGTGAGGTAGAGCTTACGCGTGAATAGTTCCGCAGAGAAAACTTGTTCTAAAAGTGAATATGTCGTTTTGTTTGTATTCTATTTTTGTGCTAACCAACTTTGATACATTTTTGGAAGCTGATGGAATGTATCTAAATTTAAACTTCCAAATCAATCCTTGTTTTGGTGATCGTAGCAGTGCCGGAGTTGTTTTGAAAGTGGCCCGAGTAAGAAGTCACGTGACAACATAATCTAAATTCCTGTGACAGAACAGGAGCAAGTCAGATCGATACAAACGTTTCAAATGTGATATCCATCTAATGTCAATGTTGAATGAGATTGTCTTCCGACGTTTTATGTGTATGAATGTCTTAATGTTAGACTTTTCTTCAAGTTTTATATGTAGCATGACAAATCTCCTGACAAGCTGTTCTGACGTTTGCGCAAACCTGCACTGGCGTTTCATGTGTGAGCACCGAGCACACCAGTAGAATTCTGAAACATTTTCGTTTTGGTATCCAAGCAAAGAAGATGGAGGGAACAAGCTTACTCACTCAGCCGTTGTTGAACACAGCAGCGGAATCAGCTGCGGATCCTACATGTCCGGATCCTGTCATGGAGAAAGTTAACAGCTCAGGTAAAGCTTCGCAACATAGGTGCGACATATGTGCAAAAGAATTCCCCTATGAAAGCAGACTTATTACCCACTACAAGTTTCACATGGGAATCAAGGACTTTGTCTGTTCTGTATGTGGAAAGGCTTTTGGAAGTGCTAGTAACCGAAAGCAACATTCTAAAGTACATAATGGGAAGGAAACTTTCAGTTGTGACATTTGTGGGAAAATATTTAACAAGAATTCAAGCTTGAAGAACCATGAAAGAGCACACAACAACTCTAAAAAACCACGAGTTCCAAACTTAGGTAGTAATAAAAGAAAGTGTTGTGAAATTTGCTACAAGACTTTGTGCTCTACCGCAAGTCTCAAAGTTCACATGCGGACGCACACTGGTGTCAAGCCCTTCAAGTGCGATCTGTGCGGCATGTCCTTCGCCACCAAAAGCCACATGAAGGGGCACAGAGTGCGCCACTCCGGCCTGAAGGAGCATGAGTGTGACGTGTGTGGAAAGGCCTTCTTTCTGAAAAGCAATCTGACCGAACACCGATACATTCACTTTGGCGTTAAGGATTTCAAATGCGGCACTTGTGGTAAAGCATTTTATATGAAAAGCCTCCTGAAGAAGCACATTCGGCTTCATACTGGTTCCAAGCCCTTCAGCTGTGAAGCCTGCGATAAGTCTTTCTTTTACAGATATGAGCTGAGGCGACATGAGTCAGCTCACACAGGGACTGAAAACTATGCACGTGAGGTTTGTCACATGGATTTTGTCAGCAAAAGTGAGATGAACAAGCATGTTCGCAGTGATACCAGCAAGTGAAGAAAACACAAGTCCCATATTACAAGTTCAAAACTTGAGGATGTATTTGTGTTTTTGTGTAGAATGTTTGCGCACTGCGGATGGAAGAAGAGATTTAAGAAATTCATGAGATGGATCAGCAAAACATCTCACTATTGCCTCTCTCGCTCTCGCTCTCTTGCTCTCTCTCTCTCTCTCTCTCTCTCTCTCTCTCTCTCTCTCTCTCTCTCTCTCTCTCAGCGTCTACCTTTATCATATATTTTCATCATGCTTACCTTACCTTTGTTGACCCTGCAAATGCATATCATGAAGCATTCTGCGTTAAATCCCGCTTTTTAGTGTTGTCATGGATCTGTTGCTGAAATACAGCATTTAACCATCGGCTATTTCTCAGAAATGGGTCAAACATAATACGTGCATTTACCTACACGCCCCCCGCTGGGGGCGAAATTTGTCCCTTCCTGGTATTACCCACATAACGCAAAAACTAAGAAATTCAGAGCAACGAAACTTACAGTACCTTATTCCTGATCAATTTTACGCATCTGATCAAATTTTTAGGTCAGGTCATGTCAAGCCAAGGAGCTATTCAAGGTCAAGGGACCCGAACTCAAAACCTAAAATCACGAGTTTGATGCGGCGCCTAAGGAGCATCTGCCAACCGATCAGTTTGAAACTTAAATAATATAATAAAGTCATTAGAGTCTACAAATCTACTGTCCCAGAATTTTGATATTGTTGACATAAGGTGGGGTAAATTTTTTGGTCACCCCATATAAGTCTATGGTGAAAAATTGAAAGGGCTCACTTTCAGTAAATACTGGATAGATAAAGCTGAAAATCTTACCACGATCTGTATTATTACCATGATCTTGACCATAATCTTCTCAAAGGTCATGTCAGGTCACAGGAGCATACAGTGATTGTTTTTGCCAATAACCTTTCACTGAATTGAGATAAAGCTCTTATTTTGCTTGCACTGTGCTTATATTGTCACGGGGAGTCGATCGATATGCACCATGACCAAACCAGGTCACCCTGTGACCCTGACCTAGCTCGAGGTGCGGTCAATATCACAATTTAACCTAGCAAGGTTATATTATACATCATTCGATTTGTCACGATGAGAGGAATCCAATTATGCTAAAATATTTACTCTAGCTTCGCTGCGTAAATATCTAGAGGTGGAAACGTACACTGCCCTGTTGTAAGCCTATGGAACCTTCTTTGACCTATGCTGACCTCAATATAACCTGACATAACAATGCCCCCCTATAATTTATCTTCGTCTTGTCAAGAGCTTTCGGACACCGTCCGTAATTTTTCTTTAGCTTTCCTGGGGAATGAGATAAGGAGGGGGGGGCGAAATACGACCCCCGCGGGGCGCGTCACGTCAGGGACCCCAGCGGGGCGCGTATTAAGGTGGGTGGGAGGACAGCTACCCACCCTCTGAAGATTTTCACCAATCGCCAAAAACAGCGTCTTGAATCGATACCGTTCTTTGAAGAGCTGTTGCGTAATTCTCGAAACTTTCTCGAAAATGTGTTCCGGCTCCGGTCATCTCAGGTCAGGTTATCACGCCAGCTCAAATAATGAACGCCCCCTCAGAAAGGATGTTGCAAGAGTTAATAGCAGCAATCCGCGACAGGGCAACAGGGGCATAACGTCCCCATGTCACCGATTTTCTTGAGTGCTGAATTCAGCTGCCACGTTTTAAGGCTGATCTAACCTACCGTTACTGATTTATAGCCGCAAGCATTTTCGCCAGGTCACCATAGAGACCAGGCACATTCACATAGTCACAGCTTTGTAGGCCTCCAGCTCTGAGCTGAACCTATAAAAATGTAATATGCATAATTAAACTCGGAAAAGACCAGAAATTGTGACTCAGGGTGGAATTGTGTCACCTAATCTATTCACTATTGCTAGTACATGACGCCCGGCTGGTTCGGAGACGTTCCGGCTGGTTCTCGGACCTCGGTAGCAAGTGTAGCCAACAACTTCGCCAGCAAAACCAAGCCACGTTCAAATAATTGTATGGTAGCTTACATATTTAAATTAATTTTCATAAATATACAATGGCAACGTGAAATTCGTGTTATCACGCAGAGCTTTTATGGCAAAGTATATAACTTAAGGGAAATACCTATTACAACTTACTGAAGAATTTGAACCGATGTAGCGGATCTGTAGTACATGCCAAAAACCTTCGAAAAGAAACTCCCTCGGTGAAAACTCCGTTTACGGAGAATTAGGCATCAAGAAACTGGCGAGAAGACACCGGACACCCCACGCAGTGAGGAAGTACAGGAAAAACACCAGTATCCTCAAGAAAGGCTTATTTCTCTGTAAGCGGAACGCTTTAGGATAGACGAAATATGACGCCAAGGACTGCTCGGTATGCTTGGAAGCATACATAAGCTTACATAAGCATACACATGTAATTATTGTAAGCATCTTGTGTGAACACAATACTGATATATCAATTGAAATCCCACTAAGGTGACAGGTTCCCATGCTCTTGCTGCCAGCTAGTGCTATCACCGCTGCAGGTAATTTTAGACCGCGTATTTTCTCCAACTTTTAATTCCTGTTTTAACAGAATTATTTATACTCTGAGTGGAGCTTTCCATCATAGGATGGTACATTTCCTTGTTCTTGTGTGAGATGCGTGCCATTGTCTTGACTCATATCAAGTTCATTTTAAGGCTTCGACTTTGCCTGTAAATGAATATTCATTTGTGGGAAAAATGAACGAATAAAGAGATAAATAAACAAATTTAATTGTCAAAAACATATGATCAGTGGCTGCCTAAGTTATGTTACAGCTTTTTCAACAGGTTGCGTTTTGTCGCTGGCGCACCGCGTTTGCTTAGTCTCGAAACCATCGTCCATGGCCATTCGGCGCTTCGACTTCCCAGCCTGAGTAATGCACCGCCTTCTCCGTCGGTGGAATTGGTGTTGAAGGTGATAAGCTCTTGTCAGAAGTTCTCACAACATGCACCGGAACCGGTGGAATCCCTTTGCTGGGAGTGAACTCGAAGGGGGAGGAATCCCCAGATTGGTAAACCTCTAGCCTTGAAACATTCTCCCTCTTGACCCCCATGCATGTTATTACCTACCTACACCTATTACCATACCTGTAGCTGTTATCTGGGCTGGGACCTTATTTGTAATATATTCTGCCATGTTTAGAAACGAATGACAGGGACGGCGGATTCCAGGGTGCAAGTGGTGCAGTTGCACCACTCGAAATTTTTCAAGTGGTGCAAAAGTATCTTTTGCACCCCTTGTTTTGTCTTTGTCCAGGAGGCGCCCCCTCCCCCATCCTCAGCCGGCGCCCCCGGCCGGTCAGAGAAAATCAAGCCTAGTTACCGCCTACCTGAAGAGGTAGGATCCTCTGTGAAAGATATACATTTTCATATATGAATGGCGCCCCCTTACATCATAGTCGCGCCCTGGGCAGCAAAATGCGCCCCCCTTGAGTAAAGGCGTCCCTCTGGGTAGCATAGGCGCCCTTGGATAGCGTAGGCACCTCCTGGAAGCCGAGGTGCCTCCGGAGAAGAGAAACGGCGCCCCTGGACATCACATGCGCCCCCTGGACAGCAAAAGGCGCCCCCCGCAGAGAATTGGCGCCCCCTGGATAACATAAGCGCCCTTGGGTATGTAAGGCGCCCCTGGAGAGCAGATGTGCCTCCTGGAGAGAAAAAGACACCCCCGGAGAACAACGGCGGCAGGGACGGCGGATTCCGCAGGACAGGGTCTGCAGTCGCACACCATGAAAAAATGTTTGTGTGCAAAAGTATCTTCTCGCACACCTGGTTTTGACCTAGTCCGGAGAGGCACCCCCCTCCCCCACGGATTTGGGTGGCGCCCCGGATTTGACCGGCGCCCCCGGCCGGTCAGAGAAAATCAGGCCTAATCACCACCTACCCAAAGAGGTAGGATCCTCTGTGAAAGATATTTTCATACATGAATGGCGCACCTTGACATCAAAGCTGCGCCCTGGAAAGCAAAAGGCGCCCCCACCTTGAGTAAAGGCGCCCCTCTGGATAGCATAGGCGCCCTTGAAAAGCGTGGGCGCCTCCTGGACAGCTGAGGCGCCTCGGAAGAAGAAAAACGGCGCCCCTAGATATCCCATGCGCCCCCTGGTTAGCACAGGCACCCCTGGACAGCAAAAGGCGCCCCCCCGCAGAGAAAAGGCGCCCCTCTGGATAGCATAGGCGCCCTTGGAAAGCAAAGGCTCCCCTAGACAGCAAGAGGCACCCCTGGATAGAAAAAGGCGCCCCCCCCAGTAGAGGAATAACGACGCCCCTGGATAGCATAGGCACCCTCTGGTTAGCACAGGCACTCCCGTACACCAAAAGGCGCCCCCCCATTGACCAAAGCACCTCCTCTGAATAGCATAAGCTCCCTTGAATAGCAACGGCGCTCCCTTGAGAGTAGGGGCGGAAGGGACGGCGGATTCCACGGGACAGGATCTGCAGTTGCACATCATGAAAAAGTGATGGTGTGCAAAAGTATATTTTTGCACACCTGGTTTTGACCATGTCCGGAGAGGCGCCCCCCCCGATACGGATTTGGCTGGCACTCGATTTGGCCGGCGCACCCGGCCGGTCAGAGAAAATCAAGCCTAATCACCGCCTACCTGAAGAGGTAGGATCCTCTGTGAGGAAGACATTTTCAGATATGAATGACACCCCATAAGCTGCACCCTGGAAAGCAAAAGGCGCAGCCATGGAGCAAAGGTACCCATCTGGATAGCATAGGCGCTCTTGGATAGTGTAGGCGCCTCCTGGATAGCCGAGGCACCTCCGAAGAAGAGAAACGGCGCCTCTGGATATCACATGCGCCCCGTGGTTAGCACAGGCACCCCTGGACAGCAAAAGGCGCCCACCGCAGAGAAAAGGCGCTCTCCTGGATAGTATAGGCGCCCTTGGATAGAAAATGCGCCCAATGGAGAGAAAAAGACGCCCCCCGGAGAGCAGCGGCGGCAGGGACGGCGGATTACGCGGGACATGGTGTTCAGTTGCACATATTGAAAAATGATGGTGTGCAAAAAGTATCTTTTCGCACACCTGGTTTTGACCTCGTCCGGGGAGGACCCCACGGATTTGGGTGGCACCCCCGGATTTGGCCGGCGCCCCCGGCCGGTCAAGAGAAAATCAGACACGTCGCCTATCTGGAGAGGTAGTACCCTCTGTGTAAAATAAAATACACTTTAAAATATGAATGGCGCCCCCTGACATCAAAACTGCGCCCTGGACAGCAAAAAGCGCCCACCCCCTTGAGTAAAGGCACCCCTCTGGATATCATAAGCTCCCTTGAATAGCAATCGCGCTCCCTGAACAACACGGGCGCCCTCTGGATAGCATAGGCGCCCCCAAAACAGCAAATACGCCCTTTGATACTAAAGGCGCCCCAGATAGCAGAAGCACCCTATGGACAGAGGACACCCTCTGGATAGCATTCTCTGGAGGACATTGAAAATAATCGCAGGAGAATTGCTCTTGTCCGTGAAATTTCGAGAGGTGTTAAGAGAATTTTGGTAGCCATGTGATTGAATGCTGAAATAAATCATGGCAGGAATAGGCATGTGTGATTTGTGATAAATGGGACCCACTAAAATAAAAATAAAATAGTTTCAACTTGTCCAAGTACTATCCGATAAATTGACAACTTTTTTTCGTTTATTGGCTGTGATTTGCGCGGTTTAATGATGATGTGCAGTGTTCAGATCGAAGTGAAAAAGACCATTCAGATTGATAAAACAAGTATATTTTGTCACTGACCATCCCCTTGTACATTCAACCATCGTCTTCAGGTCAAGTTCAGGACGCATCATTTAAGAGAAGAGGTGAGCGTGCACTGTGCATGCCTAAATCGAGACACAGCCGCCCTCCCGATGGACAGACCGCGTGGAAATACGTCCTCGTCGCGTTTGATTTCGCGCACGCTTACGACGTAGTGGACCACCACCTGCTACGCGTTCGCCTACTGGAGATGGGGCTGCCAAATTGCACGATGGCCTGGATTTGGCAGTGTCTCCGGAACCGAAGAGTCAAGGTGGAACTAAATGGCGTGCTTTCCAGTGAGCGCATTTTCCGAACTGGCCTGCCGTAAGGAGGTGTCTTATCGCCAATTTTATTTTTGTTATGGGCGGCTCGGCTGGTAGACGCACTCCGCGCGGTTCCCGGATGCTCCCCCTACATGTACGCCGATGATACGGCGGCGCTCTGCACGGGCAACAACATCCAAGTCGCCAAGGACCGGGCGCAAGCTGCTGCTGGCACTCTCGTGGAGTGGGCCCGACAGAACAAAATTGTAGTATCAGGAGCCAAGATCCAATTACTGGTGATGTCCCAGTGGGCCGGAGACGCCGATCCTTTCAGTTTTCAGGTCGACGGGAAGTCTGTCACTGCTGGAGACACCCTAAAGCTACTTGGCGTCACCATCGATCGGCTCCTCAACTTCGGTCCACGCTGTAAGAGACTGTAGGAGAAGGTCCACCCCCGCATCTCCTACCTACGTCAACTGTCGGGCTGCAACTGGGGTTGCACGAACAGCACCTCCGAACCATCTCTACTGGCTACGTGAGAGGAGCGATGGAGCAAGCGGCCGCAGCGTGGCTCCACGCCACACCGCCATTTCATGTCAAGCTGCTGGAACGCAAAATGAAAGCGTCAGCGCGTATTGTCACAAGATGCACCCGCCCCATCCCCAGCCGAGGTAAGACTCCCCCGTAGCGGCCAGAAGGAGGGTACTCGCGACCCGAATGCTGGTGAAAGTCCATGCGCTGCCGCCTGAAGACCCTCTGTGAAGATGTGCGGAGGCGACAGCGCCCTCTCGACTCTCCCCGGTGACCAGTTGGCGGCAGGTGGACAGAGAGATGTGAGATCAAGCACGCACCTCCTTCCCCATCGAGTCTCTCCTTCCTCGACGTCTTCCACCGTGGGTATCAGGAGAGTGAGTCACATTTCAACTAGAAGTAGGCCCACTGACATCGGGAGCGCCACCTGTCCGGAAGAAGCGAGTAGCTCTCCTCAACCTTGCTTCCCTGACTCGATGTGCCACATGGGTGTGGACCGACGGGTCAGTGCACGGAGGGATCATGAGCGGGGAGCTGGGTCTTCATCGAGTCACCAGACGGAGCCCAGCATGAGCTCAGGCAACCAGCAGGCTCGTTCTCCTTGAGTTTTCAGGCTGGAATGGTAGCCCTCCAAAGTGCCTGTGTCTTCCTACTGGACCACTCGTGCACACAGAAGATCCGGTCATCGTCAGCATGGCCCGCCAAGGTGATGGCGCATTATAGAAATAAAATGGCTTCAATGTCGGTAGATAAGACAGCGAATCGGTAAAAATCGCTAACTTCCTCGCCATCCTAGGATTAATTCAAAGGTGGTGCAGTGAATGAAGTGATGATGGAGGTGATGATGGATGTGACGATGGGCGTTATGATGGACGTGATGATGAATGTGATTATTGAAATGACTATGGAGGTGGTGAAGGATGTGGTAATGGAGGTGATGATGGAGGTCGTGGTCGAGGTCGAGTCGAGGTCGTGATGGAGGTGTTGCGGACGTGATGATGGAGTTTGTGATGGAGGTGTTAGTCTGGTGTTGAGCATTATTATGTGAAGCAAATAAATATGTAAAGAACAAAAAAAACTTTCTCGCCATCAGCTTAGACACCTGGTCCAAACAGAAAAAATGGCATACAGCTCTGAAGTAAAAATGGATCCTTCGTAAGGCAAACTAGAAAACTTCTCAACATCATCACCAACAAATGCACGCTCTGTGCCATTGTCACTTTCTTTTGCAACCATCTGTATAGAAACAGACGTGGCTTTCGAACGGCTCCGCACGCAAGTTCATAAATTACTGGCGCGTCGGTTCAGGAGGCAAATTTTTGCTTTGTTGGAGTAGGTCTGTGTTCGTGTCAACTGTCGAGATGAGCTATGGTTCAATAACCGCTGCTTCATGTGGTTCTACGAGGCTGCTGTCGATACCAACCTGTGCCAGCCAGGCACAGACTCTCACTCCCGGATGACGGGTTGCAACACGCGAGCCACTGTCTATCTGACAGAGGTAGGCGTCGCCAAAAAATGTTTGGCATGTGGGGCATGTTGGTGACTGATTTTAAAAGGAACGTGGCACCCTGGTAAAATCCTGGAATTTTGTGTAATTAGGCGTACTTTTAGCCGAAAATAATGGAACTACTCATGATTTCTTTGAAAAATGGACAACAATCTCAATATTTTGATTTTTAAAATACTCCTCTAGGAAAAGAAATAAGTATCTGCCTGTGGATGATATCATGATCTGGCAACCACTACCATACTCCGAAACACTTCAAGAGCTTCGATTGGCTGATGCTCATCGTGATGTCAGCATATGTCGTCACACCAGCAGCTCACAACAATGGCCGCCTGGCGAGAGCTACATGAGAAGTACATTTCGAGTAGGTTTTAGCTTTTTTCTACGGAAATATCGAGTTCCAAGACAAATGATATATAGAGCACCTGGTTTTCCGACTTGCTTTACAACTTGGCTATCTCAGTTAAAATCAAGTTCTAAAGGTGCCACATTGCCTTAAATGGCTTAATGCAAAGCGAGTATCTTACTGCGTATTTGTGGGGGCGCGGTAGTGGAGTGGTCAGCGTAGCTGGCTTCCACGCAGCCGACCCGGGTTCAAGGCCCGGCGGCTTCCCTGAACAAGGAGCAAGCTGGCTCCCGAGAAACCCTTCCAACAGGGAAAGAGTTGGCGACGCCATATGACCCTGGCAGTTGGTGCGTCGATAAGCCCCAAAAATTATTATACTGCGTATTTGTAGCGGTATTTCATTAATTTCCACTATCATGCTCATTATGGGTGAAGCTTAGAACGCCCCTGTTACTATTCTGATAGCATGATGATGGACATATCGCTAATCTTTTTCGCGGACCAAGGAGCGGCCTCATACACAATAAAGCCGTACTCGGACTTCGAACGAATAAGTGATCTATATAGCATAAGAAGCTTATAACGTAGCGTATAATGATGAGCGTATAACGTGCGTATAACGTATATATAGGCGATAAGCGTATAACGTGTTTAGCATGAGAAACATTTCTCTATCCGCACCGTATCTCATCCTCGTCAACACCTTCAGTATTTTCAGCGTATCGAAACATTTTTTTGCGGAAATCATTCCGGTGTGGCACATACGAAAGTTTATCGAGTGTGAGCCCGATAAATCTGGTTTCTGCTCCAACGTCGATCGGATTTCCGCGAATTTACAACATCGAGTATTCAGTCTCAATGTCTATTATAGAACTTTGTCTTTTTACTTGAAAATTTCAGTCCATTGCATATGATCCATTGCTGCAATGTGTCAAGGTCAAGCTGCAGCCGCCTCTGCGCAGCTGCTGTAGTGGACGCTGTCACCCATATTGTGAACTCTTCAACGAAAAGCACATGCCGTATGTTTGCGGGAAGTGTCTGCAATATCATTGGTCATAACTGCAAACAAGGCTATGAAAATCACAGAATCCTGGGCTATGCCACTCTGTTGCTGATAAAAATCCGATACGACTGAGTTTTCGCGAAATCTAAAATACCTATTTTTCGGAATATTAGAAATAAACCACCCCAAGTGGCCTCGCATGCCGAGTCCAAAGAGTTTCTGCAGAACGCCCTTGGATAGCAAAGGCGCCCCCCAAGGGATGATGGCGCCCCCTGGGGAGGAAGGCGCCCCCTCCAGAAAGTCTTGCACCACTTCTCGAAAATGGAATCCGCCGTCTCTGACGAATGACGAATACCTACGTCAACGGAGCCTATTAATATGCTCATATTTATATATTTAAAACGTATTCATCATGTCCATAAGACTCCCATTAAAATCATTGGTTGACATCGTTACCCATGTCCAAGTTCCATCAATGTCAAGAGGCTGCATTCAAGTACCCAGGTATGTTTAGTTACTGATCATGTTCTTCAACTTCTACGCTCCTCTCCAAATAAGCGTATATGCCGCGGCATGGGTACATACATGCATAATTGCATACCTGCATCTATATGCTCCATTCAGCGCAGCCAGCTTTTAGTCTCCAGCTGCAGATTTAACACGCGCATTTACGGGGCTGGATACCCTCATCCACCCCCTCGGGGTTCTTGGAGATTGCATAACAATGGCGGCGCGTAACGCCACCGTACTAGGTATGCATTTCTGTGAGAATTTTTGCAATTTTTCTCAAAATGTTGGGTCCAGGTCATTTCAGGTCAGGTCACCATTGCAGGTTAAGTAACCTCAACTCTAAAAAAGTTTAAGATATTATAAGTAAGAACAGGGTTAATCTTCGAATCTGAAATTAGTATATCGTATAATGGGCCGACTGGGTACTACAAAACATTGTTCCGGATTTTTTAGATCAATAACCTAAGGTCAGGTACCAGCCATGACCTCTCCATTAGAAACACATGGAGCAAAATGTTTTAAATGAATAACCTAGTAATAGATGACGGTACAGCGTTTATTTTAGGGAAATTGGCTTTATTTTAATTTTACGGTTCTAATGATATGTATTGTGATCTAATTTGACCTTGATCTGACCCTGGGTCAGGCCAAATCATAGATTTGACCATGCAAGGCCATATTACATATCATCCGATTCGGCTTGCTGCAAGGATTCCAAATGTCTAGATTTTTATTTATCTTTACAATTCAGACAGTGGCAGATCCAGGGGGAACAAAAAAGGCATTTGCCCCTCCCCAACAGAACGGAAAAGCTCGGGGCAAAACTATGTTTTGCCCCCCCTCCCCAAAGCGATCGACCTCCTTTTTGTCCCGACTCCTTTTTAGTTTATAAGCAAGATTTTGGTGCTTCAACTCTCAACTTCAACAGAACCAGTTAAGTTCAGTGGAAATATGGGGCGTTGGATAGGAAAAAATAATATTGAGCCCATATTTTTCATCCCGTGATGTTTTTTCGCTTTTTTTTGCTTTTCGCCTCAAATACCAAAAATTCTACCGGAAATTCATATTGTAGCGCGATTTTCACTGCGTGACATTTTTTCGACTTTGGTTTGCCCCTCCCAAACCGACTGGCTAGATCCGCCACTGAGTTCAGATGCAATTACTGAAAAGCCTCCAGCTCCATGTTATCCTTATAGTAACATGCCTTGACCTCTAGTGGCTTTAAGCTTGCCCTGAAGAAGTTCAAATGTTATCTATAGAGCTTTAGATGGACTGTCCATTCAACGTTTTTCGCTGGCTAGCGTTGTTCTCGAGATCTTAGAAAGAGGGCGGGTATGCGCCCCCTCTTCTCCTTAGAGCGAAGGTGGCTCAGACCCCCGTCAATGCGTGTATATTTGAAAGTGATCGCTTCGCAGACAAAACTGGCGAGAAACTAGTCAAGCTGGTTGAGTGGGCAGAGTGATAGGGAATGACCTCTTCTGGGTTTGATTTGTTTCTAACGCTCCTCTCTGTGTATGTCAAGCCCCCAAACTTTGACATCCAATTTTATTTCTTTTGGCGAGAAAAGATAATTGCTGAATATTTCAGACAAACATTAGGTATAAAGATAGAAATGTTACATACCTGCACTTCGGTACAGTTAATATATACCTTTCAAGACTTCGAACAAATATGGCGAAAGAGGGCCAGCTTACAAAGTTATCTTTCCTAACTGAGGACTGAGTGCGCCGACTGAGACTGGCTCAGACTGCCTCTAAATTTCTGTGTTAAAAAGCATCGTCCTGTCAGATTTGAAAGTGCTCAGTTCTTACGACTGAGCACGCCGAGCTGTCCCCCTGGCCGAACATTGGCTGGACTGTGGCCAATATTTCAACTAAAGCAAAGCGGTCACTCTGGCGACGGAACCACATTGGTTTAAGAGGTCAGTTCGATATTAGGACGAGTAGGCCATCCTTTCACCAGGGAGTGGGGAGGTTCACCCTGAACCCGATAAGGGATAGTTTTTTTAAACTTCTGCTCTTAGCAAGAAACTGAGGGATCGTGGTGTTTTTATACAATTGTATTGTGATATTATTATGAAAGGTATCTTTGTAAGAAGCTGGTCCTCTTTCGCCATATTTTTTAAAACTCTTCAAAGGTATGTCTAATTGTATCGAAGTACAGGGTACAAAATATTTCCATTTTTTGTCTAGTGTTGGTCCGAAATATTTAACAATTCCAAAAACCTGGGAAAAAATATCCTAATGTATAATTAAAAATGAGAAAAGGGGATAAGATACCTATCATTTGACGAAGTGAACTTAGAAGACTGAAAATCTTCTCTTTTACCGGTCCTGGGTTCAAGTCCAAGCGGAGCCTCTGAATACGTCGATCTGATCCCCCAAATCTCTCCCAATATGATGGAAATTGGCGACGCTGCATCACCTTGGCAGGTGGTGCGTCGTTAAAGG
This sequence comes from Lepas anatifera, assembly GCA_034440635.1. NCBI lineage: Eukaryota > Metazoa > Arthropoda > Thecostraca > Lepadidae > Lepas > Lepas anatifera. Next base: position 452,621 of record JAOTON010001915.1, on the reverse strand, counting down.
GAATGTGGCACCTTAACAACGTGATTTTAACTGAGATAGCCAAGTTGTAAAGCAGGTCGGAAAACCCGGTACTCCATATTTCATTTGTCTTGAAACTCGATATTTCCGTAGAAAAAAACTAAAACCTACCTGACACCAGCCCCCCTCAGCCCCCGTCGCCGGCGGCCATTGTTGTGAGCTACTGGTGTGACGACATATGCTGACGTCACGATGAGCATCAGCCAATTGAAGCCCTTGAAGCGTTTCAAGTATGGTTGTGGTTGCCAGATCGTGACACCATCCACAGGCTGATATTTATTTCTTTTTCTAGAGGAGTATTTTTAAAAACCAAATATTGAGCTTATTGTACATTTTTCAGAGAAATCGCAAGTGGTTTCATTATTTGTGACTAAAAGTACGCCTAATAACACTAAACTCCAGGGTTCGACCAAGGTGCCACATGCCCTTTAAACGCCAACGATTGCTGGAGAAATTTGATCGGTTCATCGCCAAGTTCATAATGGAAAGCAGGATAGGAGAGCTGACACGATTTACACTTGGCTGATATTCATTGGCGGATCCAAGGGGGGCAAAGGGGCCGTGGATCCGCCCTAATTCTAAAATATTATTTCCCTTCAAATTACCAAATTTCAGCCATTTTTTAATTCCATGTTTTTGCGATGTTTTCTCTATTCGGCTCCCTCCCCAAACATTGGCCCCCTCTAAAAGCTACTCCTGGATCCGCCAATGCTGATATCATACTTTATTTCCGTGAGTTCTGAAGGGGTATTAGTCTGACCGGATTTGTCGGTGCGTCACAAGCCCCAGGTCACAGCTACGTTTTCCGGAACTTCGAAGACTGGCTCATCAGCTGAAGTAGCTTGGGAATCGGGGGATGAGGTGGCTTAGTGGATAGCACCCTTGTCTTCTTAGCGACCAGTCCCGGGTTCAGGTCCCGGCGGAGCTTCTGAATAAGTCGATCTGATCCCCAAAATCCCTTCCAACAGGGTGAGAGTTGGCGACGCCATATGACCCTGGCAGTTGGTGTGTCGTTAAACCCCAACAATTATTATTAGCTTGGGAATCATCAAAGTAGATTCAACGCCATGGCAAGTGGCCATGGAGTTCAACCATCATAGGCGGATTCAGGAGTGGGGCAAAGGAGGTACTTTCCTACCCCCGATTGAGCCTTGGGGTCTCCCGCCCCCCTGAAAGGTCAATGGCGGCCCCAGAATCGTTGCCTTCAGCCCCCTTCTCCAAGATGCTAGTATCTAGCCGCGCGATAGGATTTGGCACCCACCTGGCGCCCATCTGGAAAACTTCTTTCTAGATGACGCTAGTAGTCTCCACCGTTCCGTGAAGAGAGCGCTCGTGAATCGTTAAACAAAGCACGGGATGGGTCTTGTCTCGATCAAATAAGTTTCCAAATCGTTAAATCGGAATAAAACTTCCTCCAATAGTTTCATGTATTTAAGGGAGTGTATTTTACGTTGTTTATAATACAATGGTTCTCTTAACACCCGGAACCCAGCCGCCCCATCTTTACAACTTTAAAAGGTAGATAGGTCAGGCACCAGACACAGGACCACCAAAAATTTAATAGCAAGTCAGCAACATCCGATAAACCAATCACAAAAGCCCCACCGAGTCAAAAAGTTCCGGTATTTATATCGAGACCAAGGTCAGGCACCAGACCCCCATAAATACAGGAAAAAGTTTTACGAAAACCAGACGTGTAAGAGCATATAGCATAGACCCCGCGCTCGGTCAAAAGCATTTATATAATTACCCGACCGACCAGGCAGGCAAACCGATTGACCAGCAAGATCAAATTAATATCATTCGATTCGGCTTGCCAGAGGATCAAAGTTCAAGTCGTTTGCCATCTACTGTCAGATGTAATGCGCAAAAACAATTACATGTTATCCCTATGACGGGCATGTTTACCGACCTAAATGTGACCACAAAAAATAGTTCAAAGTTTGAGGAGGCAGCCCAACGCCGTTACCGTTTTCGCACCACCGTGGTTCCGAATCTAGGGGCGGGTACCCGCCCCCCCCGCAACAAGGTGGCTCAGACCCCCGTCAATGCCCGTGTTAAGGCTGTCGTAGTTAACAGTTTTCGGATTTGGGCGCCCCCTATGGTTTTCTGAAAATCCACGTTATTATGATGGATCGATTAAGAGTGCCCTGATTAGACAAAATAATCCGTTGCCTGTAACTTTTGGTTTCACCATATAACTTGAAATGTAGTGATATGACGCATGAAGGCGAAATGCGTTATAACATCGGAAATGTTTTGAGTCCCAAATTAGGTTTAGTGACTTCGCCATCCAGGATGGAATAAAGCAGCACTTGCTTCCCTCCTCTGATATATTATCTGGTTTTACTTCGGCAGCACTCTCATTGCTTCACACTGTCTATAACTCGTCCGACGGTTAAGGTTTACGTTTATGTACCTACGTCTCTCTCCTCTCCTTCTGTCGGTTACCATCAGGCCACTCCTTTTCGCTCAGCAGAAACCCACCTGGCGACTCTCCTGACTTCAGCGAACTCGGCCACCGGCTAGCCAGTGCTGACTCTGACGTTGTTTCGCCTGTACAGAAGAGTATCGGATGGTGGCGCAGATAATCAAGCCAATGTAGGGCAAAATATGGCTAGTAATGATTGAAAAAATCTTGTTAATATGTCTCTTGGTTTATGCTTTAAGCTCTATCATTCTCATCGATACATTTCCGCTGAATTTCTCGCTATACAAGTGAACGCGCCTCCACCAATCAGCAGCCGCTATCCGCTGGATGCCGATTGCCCGCGGGGCACAGAGGTTAGAAAGGTCACGCCGCTCGGCGCCACTGGCGCCGAGTTCAAGCCTCGGTGGGGAGGGGTCGCGTGACAGATTATAAAACCTACACATGTGGTGTTGAAAATGGTGGTCGTTCTGCCTGCTGTTTGACTGAGGGAGGACAGATGTAGGAGACATTCTGCGCACATGGGTGGATGTATGGGTTAGGTGTTTGTGCAGTGTCCGGTGTCGATATCGCTGAGCATGCGTATGAGTTGATTAAATGAGTTCGGTATGTGAATACGCTTGGCGGGTAAAATTGCAGGTACCGGTTTAGAATCCGTAGTATTTTGTTCGGCATCAAGGTAGATGATGCAGTTTTTTTCATATTTTTCATTCATATTGGCAATACAACACACACAGTACATGTGACATATACGACTAGCTGACTTTTCATGCGTGTGCAACACTAGAATTTTAAACTGATGAGATACCTATTTGAGGCGGAGGCATGGGCGTAGGAACGGGGGGGCAGGGGGCCACTGCTCCCCCACTTTCCTGCCCCCCCGCGATGGGTAGGAAAATTTTAGCAACTGCAATATAAAGCAAGAAACCCAAACGAAGCCCATGGCTTGCTCTGAAAACCTCTTATGAAGCTGACATGGACCCGGAGCTGACCTGCGGTCTTATGAGTCGACCTGGGGCCCCCTGAGCTGTTCAGGGACCCCTGAGTTGGCCTCTGAATCCCTATGAGCTAATCTAAGGTCCCTTCAGCAGGTTTGGGCCCCCGAACTGCTGTATGGTCCCTAAGCTAAGATGACAGCCGTGACCATGAATGAGACGCCTTGAGCCAGTTGAAGATACTATATAAGCCGACCTGGGGCCCCTGAGCTGAGCTGGGCCCCCAAAGCAGAGATGGCCTACGCTACGTTACGTTACCGAATTACGCTACGTTACGATTCGATTTGGACCAAAACTACGCTACGGAATTACGCTACGCTATATTTCATCGACTACGGAACTACAGTATTTTAGCTACGGCTGCGGTGAAAGTAAATTGCCCCAAAATATTAAAGATTTTGTTCACCCACTTAAAAAAAATAGAAGCTGTAGCATGAAATAAGATAAAAGGTTTATTTTCTTGCAAACCGAATATCCTGAACCGAAAGTGCCCCACGTTCAGACGGACATAGCACGGGGGCATTTTCCGGTCACCGATATCACACGCTTTGTCATCAGTTGCCTTTTGATAAATAAAGGCCTTTTCAAGTGACTGATGTGGGGGATCAATGGTCGGGAATTCCTGTCACCAGTATAAATATAAATCAACCCACTTCTAGTTTGTATAGGCTCAATAATGTGTCCGTGGTTTACACTACCCACCAAAAAGTCCCGATCTTAATTGACAGCGATTGGATGGATTTCTCGTGAAATTGTTTAAAGTTTGTAATTAAAAAGATGGTTTGGTCGTTAATTTTTCAAATATTATCACTTTTATTTCAAATTCCAAATTAAAGCCAATCGTTACCAAGAATCCTTAGTGCCCCGATCGAGATCGCGAATCGAGATCGCGAAGTGACTCCCCGGCACCTGAAGCTCCTGGGAGTCACGTTCGACCGCCTACTTCACTTCGGCGAGCACTGCAACACACTCCGCCGCAAAGTAAAGCCACGCGTAGCCAAACTGAAAAAAAACTGACGGGCCACACATGGGGACTTCGCGAGCCCCAGCTACGTACCATCGCCAACGGATACGTAAGGGGTGCCTTAGAGTACGATGCCGCCGCTTGGCTCCCAGCTGCGTCAGAGTCTCATGTCGAGACAATCGACAAGGAGCTGCGGGCCGCAGCCCGTGTAGTCACCGGATGCCCCGGAGGAACCCCCCAGAGACGCCCTCATGGCGGAAGCTGGGCTACCACCCGCCCGAGTCCGACGTCAAGTCCTCGCCGCTCGCATGAGAGCACATGCCGCCGCACTACCGGCCAGTGATCCGCTCCGCCTTACTGCAGAATTCAGAGCCCCTCGTCGCCTCACTACCACAGGATGGCGCTCCACCGGGGAAGAGGCCCTCACACTGATCGGAGCCGCTGAGACCACCGTGAAGGCTGACTCTGAACCCATCCCGCCCTGGCAACCCACTGCCAACGTTCAATTCAACCTCAGCGTTGGCGTGGGTGGAGGACGCGACGCCCCAGATCCGGTCCGGAGAAGCGCAGCCGAGGCACAGCTAGCGACGCTCCCACAGCAAGCCACGCGAGTCTGGTCAGACGGCTCTGCCAGCGCAGGCGTCTCACGTGGAGGCGGCGGCGCCATCCTCAGATTCCTCAACGGTGAAACGCTAGAAGTAAAAGTGGCAGCCGGGCAACTGTGTTCGAGCACCAGAGAGGAGCTGTTCGCCCTCCGAGCGGCCCTCACAGCTGTTCGTGACGTGGCAGACAAGGCCGGTACAACCCCGTTGTCATTTGCTGTGACTCACGAGCGGCACTCGACATGCTGGCGGGCGGGGCTGCCGAGCAGACCACAGCTGTCGGCATCGAAATCTGGCGACTGCTGATGACCCTAACCGACCGGCAGCAGGAAATCCACCTCCAATGGGTCCCAGCACATTGCGGCCTACAGGACAATGAACGAGCTGATACATTGGCCAAGGAAGCCGCAGACCTGCCCCAAGACCAAGTATGCGCCGACGTGAAGACGATTACAAAAAGCCGTCTCACGCGCCGCCACCCGGAAATGGCGCCGAAACTGGCCCAACAGCTTCTTCAAAGACATCATGGAGGACCATATGCCGGCCCCAGTGACCCTAGATGAACGCGATGCCGCAGTGAATGTACACCAACTGCGAGCCGGGCACTGGGGCCGGTCCCAACAATACCTTCACCGGATCGGCCGACGTCCACGAAGGTCCTGCGAAAAATGCAGCGACCCAGACTGTCGAGAGGCAAGGTGCCTTGTGTGCCGCGAGGAGGGTGACACCCCAGCCCATGTCCTCGTGCGGTGCCCCTGCCTGGCCGGCACCCGACTACGACTGCTGGGAAACATCCATGTTCAACCGCAGCAGATGAGGGACGGCGACGTGGTGGCGGCCTTGGCCGCCGAATACCTCCGCCACAAGGAGCAACTAGAGGGGTAAGGCTTGGCACGCCCAAGCCCTGGAAGAAAAACAACAACTACAACAAGATCACGAGAAGTTATATACGTATATGACGTAATTTGCTTCGCAGTAGGCTATGATACACTAAAATTTTGCTTAGTACGCTACGAAATTCACCCTGCTACGCTACGTTTCATTTCCAGAGTTACGGCTACGGAAAATAATTTCGTAACGTAACGTAGGTCATCTCTACCCCAAACCTAATATGGTGCCCCTATGCTAAACTGGGGGCCTTGAGCCAGTCTGGGGCTCACGCAGAGCTATAGGGCCTCTGAGCTGAGTTGGGGGTCATGAGCTTGAAGTGGCCTCCTTGAGTTGTTCTGAGACGCCATATAAGCCTACCTGGGGCCCTGAGCTGAGCCGGATTGCTAAGCTGATCTGGTCATCTGACTTAATCTGGGTCCGCTGTGCTAAAGTGGGCCCCCGAGATGGTCTAGGACCCCTTGAAATACTTTGGAGTTACTGAACTGGAACCCTTGACCTATTCTGAGACCCTACACCAGCCGGCTTGGCCCTTAAGTTGAGCAAGGCCCCAAAAAACTAATTTGGGCCCTAAGCTAATCTGAGGCACCATGTGCTCAACTGAGCAGCCCCTGAGCTGGTCTGGGACCCCTGCACAGTTATAGGACCCGATGACCCAAGCTGAGGGCCACGAACTTAAATGGGTCCCTTGAGCTGTTCTGAGGCTCTATATAAGTCTCCTTTGGGGCCCCTGAGCTGAGGTGGCCCCAAAGCTAATTTGGGTCCTTGGGTAATCTGACGCCCCCTGTGCTTATCTGAGGGCTCTGAGCTGGTCTGGGGACCCTAAACTGTTTTAGGCTCCCTGAGCTAAGCTGGGGCCGTTAGCTTTACTGGCCCCTTGAGCTGGTTTGTTACCCTATATCAGTAGACCAAGGGACCCCTGAGCTGACCATGGCACAGTGATGCAGGAGGCCTGAAAAAAACGGGACGAAATTAATAGCTCAGTAAATCATAATGATATAAAAATGATTTTGTGTTCAATTTGAAGCCATCCATCAGGCGGCTCAAACAAGCGCACCAAATTTTGTTTTTCTCGTAACCCTCCTTTTGCCAGGGGGTCGATTCTACCCTCCTCTTAATTTTTCGCGATAAGAGAAAAAGCGGCTCGGTTGAGCGCAATGCCGCGTGGCAAGTACGAAACAAAATCAATTTGATGCATCCTGACGAAATTTCGATCCAAGGTAAGGTCAGGTCACCGAGTTATGATGTCATTTCTAAACCGATGTAAAGCAATGTTGGTTCTCAAAACAAGGTTGACAAAAGCCGGGAATAACTAGGCTTCTAGAGGAGTTAGATCGATTTTCTATACACATTTCGAAAGCTCTTGTAAAGGAAAATCTAGAGCGGACATCATTTTGAGGTCAGGCCCATAACGAAGGCATCAGAGCACCCCTTGGCACCCATTGGGTGCGCTTCTTTATGCAGAGGCTATCGAGGGTTTTTTAACGGTTCTGACAGTGGCTGTAGCTTTATGAAATAATTACATAGTCGGAAGTCTGACCATGCGATAAGCTAAATAAAAGTAATAGTATGGGAAACAATTCATAGGATTGATGATTTGATTTAATGATTGGATTTTCCTAGTTGTTAGCCGGCAAACATTGGAAGTGAAAAATGCATTCTCACCTCGTTTTTTTAGCATTGGGAACGCATTTAGCGGAGCGTCGGGTGTTAAAACATCATCAGAAGATAATCGCTGTTAAACCTTAATAGCCGACAAACGCAACAAAATGTGCGACAAGCGACTTCTTCAAAATCCAAGAGAGGTAGTATGTAGGTACAGCTGGTTCAAATCTGATTGGTGGGTATTAGGCTGCGGTCGTTTTTGCAAAATATATCCCAAGTGATTCGGAAGTTATTGCGAAAAGACACAGAAAATCATCGGGATCGGCGAAAACAGTTTTCTGTCCATAATTTTCCAAATTGACGTCTCATCCAGTTTTCAGGGTACCAAATTTAAAGAGCTCGTCAAAATTCATTGCTAGAGACAAAACGTCTATGAGAAGAGTAATCGTTTTTAAGTTATTTCTTAAGCGAACTGACACTTATACTTACCACAAACACTGGGGAACCGGCTGTGCATGCATGACAGTCAATTTTTTTCAGGGGGCGGAGGCCAAAGATTAACGGAAAATCGGTTTAAAATAACATTTTACAAAGGGAAAGAACGTGAGCCGAAGTTGAAATCTGAACTTTCTTATTCACGGCCTGATCTCACTGTGCCCTAATAACTGTTAAACCGGCATTACTACCTACTGAACTGCAGAGCGGACTACCGAATTAAATTCGGTATTTCGGTATTTCGGTACTACCGGCGGTAGATTTTATCTACCGCTACCGAATTTCGGTACGAGCCTCTACCGGTACCGATACCGATACCGAATGGATCTACCGAATGACTTTTTCGGTAGATTTGAATTTCCACAGCCACCCATCCGGGCCACACCGCACGCCATCGACTACATGAACAGACGGCCTATATCACCATCAAGAACAGGTTGATCAGGAGATGGTGGAAATTGTCAAGCCTAACAGTGTCCAGGAGGAAGCTGCTGATGCAAGCGACAAGCACTTCGCTACGACGACCTGTATGGGGGCCTGGGGGCCCTGCTACGACGCCACCGCCACCAGCCAGCACGCCCTGGAGGAAAGCATGAAGCATTCAGCCATCAAATGGGCGAGGACCAGGAGCATGTGGTCAGAGGGAGCACTTTCCCGAAGGCCACCGGGAGGCCTGGATCAAGCTGTTCATCCGGTACAGCACCGCCCTCCCCAGCTCCGCGGCAGCAGAGGCTGTTCAGCACAGCGGGCAACATCCTCCGCCCCAAGAGGTCCTCCTTGACAGCCAGCAACTCGAACAGCTGGTGCTGCTCAAGGAAACAGTAGAATGTTCAAGGCCGCCGAAGGAGGACCTCAAGAAGGACCCGACACCGTCCAGGAGTAAGAAGAAGAAAAGACGCAAGATCAAGGCAGCTTTATTTGTGTTGCAAAAATTCTTGGCTCTTTTAAATAGTTAATTGTAATAAAACGTGCTATAATAATTTAATTAACAAACTTCACTGCTAACTTCCAGCTCATAGTTATATAAGAGTGTTGCCGAAGAAAATTCATTAGTTTTACGATTACAAGGTCTTTATAGGCTTTGAAACATTAAAGAAAATGGTTGCAAAGGCTCTTAAATAATCAAATAAATGCTTTAGGGCTCTAAAATGTAGTAAAGGCTTAAATATGTGTTTTATGGGCAATACAATGTATTAAAAGGCTTTTAAGGCTTTTTATAAAGAAGGTTTTTAATCTACCGAACCGAAATACCGAATACCGAATCATTCGGTAGATTTTTAGAAATCTACCGAAATACCGAACCGAATGACCCGTTTTCATCTACCGAATACGATACCGGCGGTAGAAAAATCTACCGAATCAGCCTGCTGAACTGACACTAATACCGCTTGAGACCCTAGGCTCAAAGAAGATTTTCGAAAATCATATGCCTCGGGAAAATTTGTATTTTCCCATTGCGTACCAAAAAGACAAATTGAAACATGTCGATCAGGCACCATTACTGAAGGAAAGGCAAAAATTAATATAATTTTAGCATCCATAATAGCAAATCGAACAGGGAATTTGGAACTTCAGCTGGTTTTCAATCTATTAGCTTAGTCGAAATAACTACCATCCTAAATATTCTGAAATAAATAACTTTCAAATATTTTCGTAGGAAACCAGACAAACAAGGAAAATGACACACATTGATGAGCATAATCCCAAAAAGAAAAATAGGTATGAAAGGTTTAAAATAACAATGACAGAGTAATCCAAGGCGATAGATATTTCAGGCGCCTATTGTTTTGGTAATTTGCTCATTTACAACATAGCATGAGTAAGAAAGTAACTGTGGTGAATTCATCACGATCTTTCCGTGAAATAGATGTTATATGACGTCCAGAACACACCACCATCTACCATATCCCTTGTATTTTTATTCATTTTTTCATTTCTTTGGAAACTTTCTTATTAAAGAGTTCATGAATTCGACACCCGGAAAAAATTGGTAATTATTTTCCGTAGAAGACCATTTCTTCGTACTCAAAACGACCGACCTTCAATGACTTCACACCTGATTACCAGAGTGAATTGAGGTAAAGTCAGATTTAACATCATGCACGCAGCAACATTTGATTTACCGAAATGTGCCAGAAAACTGTTATTATAGCCACGCTGTCATATAGGTATGGGCCAGCCTTAATATTTGGTGACCTAAATTTACCAACAGTCGGTCCAATCGAAAAAAATCAAATTATAAACAAAATAATAACAAACACTTAAAAAGGGATAGAACAATTTCCGTCGTGTAAATGTTTAATGCCAAAATATTATACGACACATATAGGAGATGGGTCCTGACTACTAAGGGGCCCCCAGCCTGGGGGCCCCCGACGGTAGTCGGACCCCCCCCTTTGGCCGAATCCTGGCTACGCCACTGCTCTACAATATCACTTGCCGGTAACATATTGGTCATTTGAAGCGAAAAGCAAAAAAAACGTCCCGGGATGAAAAGATGGTCTCGAGATCCTGTTTCCAGTCCAAGGTCTACTATTTACACTGAACTTAACTGGTTCTGTTTGGAGTTGAGAGTTGAAGCACCAAAATATTGTTTATAAACTAAAAAGGAGTAAGGGAAAAATGAGGTCGATCACTCTGGGGGGGCAAAAACATAGTTTTTCCCCGAGCTTTTCCATTTAGGGGCAAATGCCTTTTTTGCCCCCCTTGGATCCGCCACTGGTACGTGCAGATTCACATTGACGGACGCAGGGAGGGGGGCTATTCCGGCCATGGCCACCCCCAAAGCCCTGGAATGGGGGGCAGACTATCTTTGGTCCCCTCCCCAAAAGCTGGATACATTTTTGAAAAAGTGTTTGCACTAGGTCTGCCGAGCAATTAATTATATCTTCGCTCCCCCTCCAGGGAAGTTATCATGTACTGGGAGAGGTAGCTTATACTAGGTCTATCGAGCACCCAAATCGCACGACCCACCCTCCCCGCCTCCCCCTCAGGAGGAGAGGCAGACATCAGTTTGACCCCCAAAACTCGGGTCTACGTCCGCCTCTGCAGATTCAGGAGAAGGGGCGGTGAACAGGAGCCCCCTACAAACAATGACGGATCCAGAGGAAAAGGAATTCGCCCGCAAACCCACAGATTTTCGCAAATTTTCTTTTAAAAATAATATAAGTTTTCATGATTTTTTGGCCCTGTTGCCCCCCCAACTGTGGGCCTGCATCCCACACTGCCTGTAAACCAAATTTAACCAGATTCGGGGGATGGGAATTAGACTGGGCCGCCGTAGAGCAAAGCATGCTTGTAAGTCGTTACCGAATTAGCATCACTAGTTCATGGCGTGTCTCGTTCGGTACTACTTTCATGTTAAATATTTCCTTCACTCTTAGGTGCGGGGTGCTTTTCAAATTTTAAGTCAAGTTTCCAGTTTAACTAACAATGATACAGAATTCTCGAACTTTGTCTGTTGAACAGTTTCATTATATTTACCGGGCAACTGATGCGCATCCGCCAGCCAATCATGACCTGTTGAATTCGCGGGGCGCGACCAGACGCGGCGGTGCGGCGCAAAATCAGACGGTGGGGTGCCGTACTCTTTCAGTCGGATTGAGCCGGTGTATTTACACTGTGGATTGACCCGGCATGACTCGCGCCATACCATCTGGTTTTATATAGTAAAACTGTCATGTCATAACTAGATTAAGCTTGTGCCTGCTCTAGAATATTTTAGTTAATTGTTTGTTGGTTTTTTCTTGGAGTTTTCGGTTTGACACTGCTTTCGTGCGTTGAGTTGGTTCGGAGCAACTGGCGTAATATTGTTTGGTTTTTTATTAGGACATGGGACTTAGACCCGGCCGTGGCGGCTAAATACGAGACCTACATTCCGATACAGTGGTGGAGGCTTGACGGCAATGTCTTTCACTACTTCGGAATTTTAATTTTGAAACTCCGTGGTGGCGCCTTTTACTATTTCGGCATCGCGCCCTTCAGCGCGAATGGACATCAGTCGGTCTGCAGTGGTCCGGCCTGCAGTGATCTGCAGTGATCTGATCTCTCGCGCCGTCCGCCGGGAGTGGCATCTCAGTGATCGGTTTCGTGATCTGATCTCCAGCGATTTCTTAATACTTCTGTGTACCGCCGGCGCAGGAGTTTGAAGCAGAAGTTGCGGCTTCCGATCAGTGCCAGCGTTCTCAGTGCGTGGATTCAGTGCGTTGTCTCCGTTGTGCTACAGTGCTGCGGCGGCTTCGGCGGGGGTTGGATCAGAGTGAGTGCCAGAGTAAGTGTCAGAGTGGGTTGGATGCGAGGTGAGAGACAGAGTGAGCAGTGCAGAGGGCGCCAGGGGCGCAGGCCGGCTGTAGTGAGAAGATGGCGGCAGTGGCTGTAGCGCAGCAGTGAAAAGATGGCGCCAGTGGCGTAGTCGGCGGGCGCCGGGAGTGATCTGAGGAGTCTGGAGCGAGTGCGGCAGGCAGAAAGAAGAGCAGGACTACGGAGTCGGCTTCGCAGGTGCAGCCGCCGTGAGTACCTCGGGGGATATATAATATGCAGTTAGCGTCACGTTGAATGAAATATTTGCTTTAGAAAGCTATCATTCGGATCATTGGGACTCGATCTATCCTGTCACCGCGACCCAAATGTAAAATCCAACTACTACTATGGTCCGTCCTGTTCGCGCGATAAAAGAACAGGTAACCCGGCATCGCTATTCCGCGATCGGGAATTTGGCGGTCCGTGATTGCAATTCTGCGACCGCAGAAAAATATATTTAATTTTGGATAAACATTCCGTGATTTTTTTATTCTACGATCAGTAATCGGTGACGTTTTTGACTCCGGGCAGTAAAGCATTAACCTTCGCCCCGGAGAGGGTGTTTGAACACTCCCCTCTCCGGGTTTTTCCGACGGGACGAAAAACGGCGGCGCGAAGCGCCGCCGTACTTTACACACATTATCCGCGATCCGGAATGTCCGCGATGCGGCGATAGACTGACGGTGAGCCGCGTGCTGGTGGAGTGTCGCGACGTTGAGCCGGAGTTGAGGCGGTATTTTCCCGGCTCACTGTCGCTTGAGCCGCTTCTCAGGAAACCCCTCTGTTTTTTCGGTAATTCCGAAGGAAGAAAATTAATCACCTAGACGCTTAAGAGATATGGTTTTTGACCCTCTCCACCTCACTCTCATCGATGCTCAACACAGTTATCCGCGCCAAAGCACTGATTCCCCCAAAAATGAAGATGAAACCCTAAGTAGAAGGGGAAGACAGACCCAGTATAAGCTACCTCTCCAAGTGCATGATTGCTCTCCGGGGGAGGTGGGGGGAAGTGAAGATTTCATCGCTCGACACGCGTAGTGTAAACACCTTTTTCGAAAATTTATCCGGCCTTTGGGGGCAAAAGATAGTTTGGCCCCCCTTCCAGCGCTTTGGAGGGGGCATGGCCGTTTGGATGGCATGATTGCGTTTGGATTGCTATTGCGAGTCGATTGATATGCATTTTTTTCTATGCTAGGTTAAAAAGTGACCTTGACCCGACCCGAGGCAGGTCATTTTTGTGTTTTGACCTAGTATGGTCATATTATACATCATTCGATTCGCCGTGACGACAGGAAGCGAATGGTGCCTAAAAAATGGTTCTAACTCTGTCAGACGGTAGAGCCCACAAACTGTTTTCAAAATGCCACTTCCTTTGACCTGTCATGACCTCAATATTGACCTGAGCCAAGAAGTTGCTAATATAGTTTCTTCATGAACTTGTATGAGCTATCCACCAGCGTTTGCGTTTTTTCGCTATCCCCCATAGGCGCCGAGTTCGAGAGGGGGTGTTCAAAAACCCCTCCACCAGGGCGAAGGTGGCTCGGAGGTCCACCGGGGCGCGGGTTAACCCGCGGACTAGTTAAAGGGAATGTGGCGCCTTGGTCGAGTCCAGGAATTTGGTGTATTAAGGGGGGATTTTTTAGCCAAAAATAATGAAAACGTCCCTGATTTCTTTGAAAAATGTACAATTAGCTTAATGTTTTGGTTTTTAAAATGTTCTTCTAGGTTGAAAAATAAACCCCTGCCTGTGGATGACGTCATGATCTGGCGGCTGATACAATATTCAATAGGTTTCAAGGGCTTGAATTGGCTGATTACTCACTGTGACGTCATCGCTGTCGTAACACAAACTGCTGACAACTGTGGCCACCTGGCTGGGGTACATGTGGGGTACATTTCAGGTAGATTTTTAGCTTTTCTCCACGGAAATACTTGAGTTCCAATACAAATGATGTATTGAATACCGGGTTTTCTGGCATGCTTTGTGACTTGTTTCTCTCAGTTAAAATCACGTTATAAAGGTGCCACATTCCCTTTAACCTGCCACTGTCGGGAGGTCTGAGAAATATGGAAGGAGTCTGAAACGGTGTAGAGGGGGAGGGGTGGCGTTTCAGCGAACTCGGCCTCTAGCAATTCTGCTTTTTCGAGTTTGCTTTTTCGAATTCCTTAAAGAACCATACCGGAGTGATTTTTGACACCAAAAACCCAGTCCTTACAGCAATTCCAATGGATATCACCTCAGGCGCAGCAACAGGGGCAGGGGGCATGCTCCCTAATACTTACGTTCCTAGCCATCGACATGTGCACGGGGGGGGCGGATACCCCACCTATTTTTCCAAGTTGCCTGGGAAACCGCTCGTAGCCGGGAAACGATACTCGACCAAATTTGAGAGCAAGTAACCCGCATGCGATTCGTGAAAGAGATTCGGAAATTGATTGAAAAAGCTTTGAACTTGTAGGCTTCCAAGGTCAGACCTGTATTTTCAGATTGCCACAATGCCGCAGTCGGACCAGTTTGTTTGCCTTGGAGACCGAGTGGTTACGTCATAACGCCTTTTAAACGGGATTATATGTTAAGGTAAGGTCATGCCAGCACTTTCAAGGTCATTGGCCGCAGTGCTTGCGGTCAAACGGTGTTACCCAGTCTGACGTATATTACACTATGCCGTCATAGTAAGGTAATTCAATGTAAAGGCCATGGTCATGGTTAACACCCGCACTGGAGGGGGTCTGGCACTAACGCGCACTGGAGAGGGGCCTGGTAGGCCCCCCTAAGATCTCTGAAACTAAGAGCCATAGAAAAACGAAATTTGAGAGGTGGGTGGGGGTTATGGTTATCTACATCATGACCAATTTTTAGTGGCCTAGGTCATTATCTTCAAGGTCAAACGAGGTCATAAAGGTCAAAACTTGGCCATGCTGGGGACCGACCGGTAAATGCCGTGATTATGCGGGAAAATGGCGGGAATAAGCTAAAGGCGGGCCAGGGTCATATAGAGAAGGTCTCAAAGAGCCTTCCCTTCAATTTTGGGG
This sequence comes from Lepas anatifera, assembly GCA_034440635.1. Lineage (NCBI taxonomy): Eukaryota > Metazoa > Arthropoda > Thecostraca > Lepadidae > Lepas > Lepas anatifera. The sequence continues at coordinate 437,294 of JAOTON010001915.1, read as the reverse complement.
TCAAGGTCATTCAAGGTCATTGACCTGTAAGGTCACAATATAATATACTACTTATAATGTACACTTTGACTAACACTATGGCCACTGTTTGGCGGGAAATGAGGATTGACCTTTGAAAATGACCTTTGACCTTGCCCTTGACCTTGACCTTGGTATTGGGGTACCTTATCGATGACGTCATAGCATAATGTACGCCAGACCGGGTAACGTCATTTGACCGGAAGCACTGTGGTCAGTGACCTTGAAAGTGCAGATATGACCTTGAGCTGTGACCTTTGACCTTCAATTTGACCTTCATGTGAGGTGACCTTGACATATAATCCCGGTTATATGGTGTTATGACTTCACTACTCGGTCTCCAATGCAAGCTAACTGGTCCGACCGCGCGATTACGGCGATCTCAAAATGCAGGTCTGACTTCAAAAGCCTATAAGTCAAAAAATATTTGACCGATTTTCAAAAAATCTTTACCAATCGACGCGCTATTAAATTCTGTTTAATGTGGCAAAGTATCGTGTTGCGGCTACGAGCGGTTCTCCGGCCACCTCGGAAAAACAGGTGGGGGAGGGCTTCCGAGCCCCCCTCCAGTGCGCGTGTTAAAGGTCAGTCCCAATTCCTACAGAGCGGTTGCTGTAGTGCTAGCTATAGTGTACATTATAGGGGTTTTACCATAGTTGACGCCATAGGCCAATGTCATTGAATGACCTTGCCCCAAAATTTGTGACCGATTCTTCACAACTTTCCATCTCTTATGAGCCTGGTCCCCCTTTAGCATATTCACGATTTGTTGCGCATAATTACACATTTCTCGATAGGTCCCCAGCGCTACCAATATTTGACCTTTATGACCTCGTTTGTGACCTTGAAGATATCGACGTTGGTCACGGAAAATTGGCTTTGATGTAGATCACCATAGCCCTCACCCACCAGTGTTTGTCTAAGCCCTCAGTTTCCGAGATGTCTGGAGGAGCCTACTAGCCTCCCCCCCCAGTGCACAAGTGCCATCCCCCTCTCCAGTGTGGATGTGAATCATATGGTGTTGAACGGAATGGAATCGTTTTAAACTGCACATTTGTTACCCCTCCCTCATTTTTTCTGGATGTTCTTCCACGTATGAACCTGGCCATTGTAAGCCATCACTGGTCGGCGGTGCTTTACATCGCCCTTGTATTCGCCAAAAAAGCAAACGTCAGACCCCTCCTTCCTTTGGTCACCGACGTCATATGTGAACAGCCCCGTAGGCCTTCACCGCCTGGTAGTACGGTCGAAACCCCGTCGGATTTTTGCAAATTATTTCGGGTGGATTTAACAAGCGCATGGACGGGGGGCGGGTACCCGCCCCCACCCCCCTCGGGTTTTTCGGATATAGCATAAAAACGGCTTTGCGTAACGCCGCTGTACTTGGCATACCTTTTCCTTCATCCTTTTTACAACTTTTGTCAAAATTTTAAGATTAGGTCATCTCAGGTCAGGTCACCAGTGCAGGTCAAGTGACCTGACCTTAAAGGGAATGTGGCACCTGCACAACGTGATTTTAACTGAGATAGCCAAGTTGTAAAGCAGGTCGGAAAACCCGGTACTCTATATTTCATTTGTCTTGGAACTCGATATTTCCGTAGAAAAAAGCTAAAACCTACCTGACACCAGCCCCCCTCAGCCCCCCGTCGCCGGCGGCCATTGTTGTGTGCTACTGGTGTGACGACATATGCTGACGTCACGATGAGCATCAGCCAATCGAAGCCCTTGAAGCGTTTCAAGTATGGTAGTGGTTGCCAGATTGTGACATCCACAGGCTGATATTTATTTCTTTTTCTAGAGGAGTATTTTTAAAAACCAAATATTGAGCTTATTGTACATATTTCAGAGAAATCGTGAGTGGTTTCATTATTTTTTACTAAAAGTACGCCTAATTACACTAAATTCCAGGATTCGACCAAGGTGCCACATTCCCTTTAAAAAGTTTAAGATAGCATACGTTGGAACAGGGTGAACTTATCCGATTAAAACTCATATCACACAATGGCCCCACCGAGTTCTCTACGATACGTTCCAGTATTTTTGATATCGATAACCTAAGGTCAGCTACGAGCCATGACCTCTCCATTGGAAATAGATGGGAAAAATTGTTTTAACTGAATAAATCAGTAATGAATAGAGATAAAGCATTTGTTTTAACTGCATTAGACTTATCGCGTCATTGCGGTTCTAATGATATGCATTTTACACAATTTGACCTTGACCTGACCTCCAGGTCAGGTCAAATCCTTGATTTGACCTAGAAAGGTCATATTATATATAACTCGATTCGGCTTGCTGTGAGAATTCATACAGTTCAAATCGTTTTGCTCTATCTTTACTTTTTCAGATGTAATGGCCGAAAAACTGAATTTACATGGTATCCCTATGACGGCATGTTTTGACCTCTAGTGACCTTAAATGTGACCTGACAAAAAAATGATCCAAATATTTCCGATGGAGAAGTAAATGGGCTATCCAACGCCGATTACCGTTTTTCGCTACCTAGCGCGATTCTCGAGATCTTAGGGGGCGGGTACCCCCCGTCAAGGCGAAGGTGGCTCAGATCCCCGTCAATGCGCGTGTTAAATGAAAGACACGTCACTTAACACACCTGTAGCGTGATCAATTTGATATAGTATTATCCAAAAGTAACATCAGGTCAAGTCAACGGCTTATGACGTCATGTTTAGTCCCAGTTAAGGCGATTATGGTCTTCTAAAATGAATCTCTAAAAACCAGGGTGAAACTCGGCTTCTTGAAGAGCCAGATCAAATTTATAAACATCATTTGAAAGCTCTTGAAAGATTGAACTGCATGCTGCCATCTATTTTGAGGTCAGGTCAATACCAAGGTCACTAGAGGTCACCAAACGTCACGGTTTTCGAAATTGTTTGGGTCTACGACTTTCGGATGAGATAAGAAATGAATGAATTTGGATGAATGAATCAGCAATGAATTTGGTACCATAGTGACGAGCGTCACCCAATGATTCGAATGAAGTGCAAAATGACCATAGAAGATCATAATTTGACCTTGACCTGAGGTCAAGGCTACGTTTTTTCCTTTTAAGGTCATCCCGCCTATCTTTCGTATCTTTGGGTCCAGACAAACACATTGATGCCTTTGGTGTTGTTCCAGGTCTAATGGTTCCGTAGTTATAAATTATTTCCTAAATGGGTAAAAATTTGACCCATTTTGGCCCTCTGTGACGTCACGGTGAACGGATATGGTTAAAACAGCGTAACCGAAACCGGCATTGGCGGTATATGGCCACACTGGTAGGTGCGCCCTTAAACTCAAATAACAAACAAGCGGCTTGAGAGAAGAAGACGGTGAGGCGCTTCCAGCGTCGTTTCAATGTTGTGGTATCGCTTCTGGTTTCCGATACAGTAATGGGACCCCCAGTTGGCTGCAGGTGCCGAAACCGCCCAGCTGGTGCTGAGTTACAGGTGGAGTGCTTGTGGCATGCATCACATTTTTACCTCACTTGTTTAGTCAAAATGTTCGATTGCGAACTTAAATTCGTGGAATCTAAAATAGTAATTAGTCCACGATCGCAATCGTGGAATTTCATCACATTAGTTAAATTCCGCTATCGATGTTGGTTTGTCCGCGAGCGCGGTATCACAGAATTGCGGATTAAAATTTCGCGATGAACAGCACTATGTTATTTAATTAATAACGTATGTTACACGGGTGGTACGGGCGTCTTGCTAGCCGTTACGGTGGTCTTTCGGACCGGTGGAAGAATATCTGGGTGATGCATAGTTTTAAAGTTTCAGAATACCGTCATGATGCAAAACTCAGCGCCGTATTTAGCCCGCTAATGTAAGAGAGAATTCGGAATTGTATTGCGCTCGCTGACGAAGGGAGACAACGTGTTCGCGAATCGGGACAGTACAAGATCGTAAACGAGCATAAATTATTTCTGAGGCGGCCACGCTCGGCCGACGACGGCAAAAGTGGCGCCGGCAGGTTAGGTGGGCCGTAGATAGGGTTGCTGAATCCAGACAAGGTTAGGCTAGGTAAGGTTGGGCTAGGCTATGTTACGTTGTGTTATTACGAGGTATGTACATTGGGATTTAAGTAAGTTCAATAAGTAGTTCAATTTCACCATTAAGCACACGCCAATGGAGAAAAACTAGTGACATGACCATTCACACGCTCATAAGAAGACGCACACACCTACACGAGAGGTAGGTATGCTACTAAAACAACACTAAAAGGCTAAATGCGTAAGAATAAAGCACAGACCTGCGAAGATGTATAGACGTTTCCACTAGGTGCGGTTACAAATTTCAGCGAGACAGTAAAACAGCCCCCAGTGCGGTACGGAAAGTAATGTTCTGGCCAATGTGCAGTGCACTATACATTCGCACACCTCGGTAGTTGAGGGGCTTCTGTCTGCTTCGGTTCTTATTCGGGACGAGCTTCTGAGACTGCCCCGTATAGTATCTGTAAACGGAACCGGTAGCTGCTCCAACAGTCTCTGAGATATACGCCGGCGTACCGCTGGTGATAACCGGATGCAGGACACAAACTGTGTAATGTTCTATCAGCTCCCCCACTCACATCCAGCCCAACCGACGAAAAACACGGGCCACCTGATGTTTGCGTCTGCGACCGCCAGCCGAACGCTGGGAAACCGCCCCATTTGACCTTTCCTGAATCCCCCTGTGGCAAATATTCTTTACTCTGCGGGGGTCAGTGTACTTCGCCTTTTCTGAATCAATCTATGGCATGCACGCTTTGTTTTGTTTTGTCAGGCCCGTGTCTACTTTCACGCCCCTGGATCTGCCTATGGTCTCTTGTCCTTGGATACGCCTATGCCAATAATCCGCTGCACTGCGGTGCACCGCAACGATTATCCCCTCCTGCATGGTAAAACATGTCAATGGAAGTATGCTCTCAATCGATGGTAAGTATGCTTTGCTGTATAGGTCCCCTGTGTCGGGCTTCGCGGGAACCTGCCCCTGAATCCAGCATGCTTTGTTTCACAGGGCCCTCGTACACTGTCCCTCCCCTGAATCCGCCTGTCAACTGTTTCTCCTTCTGTGGCTTCGCCGATGCCAAGAATCCCTAGTTATTTGGTACACCGCTACAAATTGGCCCTCTTGAATCTGCGCATGGTCTACAATGCCCCTCATTTTTCACATAGCTTATTTTTCCTGTTTATGCAGCAAAAAATGTTTCCTGAAACCCCTAGATGCATTTGAGAGGTGCCTTCAAACTATGGGTCATCGGCCAGCCTGGATCCTCTGAACGTTGGAACTTTCAACGACAGCTTGACTCGGACGCGTTTAAAGAAATCCTCTAAAATGCTGACGGTTTTACGAGCTGGTGAAGCTTTCGAATGGTGGAGCCTTTGAACAGTGGACCCTACAAATGGACGGTGGGCCCTTTGAACGGTGGGCCTTATGAATGTCGCATCCGCATTTTAACACGCCCATTGACGGGGGTCTGAACCACCTTCGCATTGACGGGGGGCGGGTACCCGCCCCCATAAGATTTCGAGAACCACGGTAGGTAGCGAAAAACGGTAAAGGGCGTTGGGCTGCCCGTCCACTTCTCCATCGAAAACATTTGAACCATTTTTTTGTCAGGTCACATTTAAGGTCACGAGAGGTCAAAACATGCCGTCATAGGGATAACATCTAAATTCAGTTTTTCGGCCATTTCAGCTGAACAAGTAAAGATAGAGCAAAACGACTTGAACTGTATGAATCCTCTCAGCAAGCCGAATCGAATGATATATAATTTGACCTTGCTAGGTCAAATCAAGGATTTGACCTAACCTTAAAAATTTCACAGAAGTTGTAAAAATGATGAGGGAAAATGTATGCCAAGTACGGTGGCGCTTCGCGCCGCCGTTTTTCTGCTATCTCCGAAAAACCCGAGGGGGTGGGTACCCACCCTCCCCGCCGTCAATGTGCTGGCCTTGTGATCAGTCAATTATTGGATTCCGTCTACGAGATAAGGGGGCACTGAGACCCATCGGCGGAGCCAGCGGGAAATGGGGATACCTCCCCCTGATTGGCTTTCCGCGCCATGGTAAGATCTTCAGGACAGGGATATATTTTGTCTTCTGATACACCCACGGCACTCTTTCATTTCTTGTTCAAGAAGGCGATTAAGAACGCTGACTGGTCTCGGTTCCAGTGTTTTATGTATGACTCGCAAATACCTTTCATGAATTCTATTGGAGTGTTTCCACTTCGATTATAAATATGATGCGGGCCAGAAAATCCTTGTTTGATGCCATTTTTTACAAATTGCATACGTGTCACATTTTTCCATACGTTTGCGGGAAGTTTATATATAAACCTGCTTGCTTTACTGGGTAAGTTTATAACTTATTTACCATACCAAGCTTGGTCTCTTCCGATAGTGAACAAGCGCCGAAGGATTGACTGTCGGACACATGATCAGTATGAAATTTTTCCAAGTTTTTTCCTCTACGGGAGAAGGGCACCGATCTGATTTCTGATGCGATAAATAACCATTTCTTTCAATAAAGCTGTCAACTTGTTGCTTGAAAAGACTTTTAACAGCCCGACTTCTCGAATCCTAGATTAGAAATGAAGCAAATGCATTATGATGATATATTCAGCCACAGCCCTTCTTCAGAATCCTCTTAAAGGGAATATGGCACCTTGGTTGAATCCTGGAATTTAGTGTAATTAGGCGTACTTTTAGTAAAAAATAATGAAACCACTCATGATTTCTCTGAAAAATGTACAATAAGCTCAATATTTGGTTTTTGAAAATACTCCTCTAGAAAAAGAAATAAATATCAGCCTGTGGATGATGTCACGATCTGGCAACCCCTACCATACTTGAAACGCTTCAAGGGCTTCGATTGGCTGATGCTCATCGTGACGTCAGCATATGTCGTCACACCAGTAGCTCACAACAATGGCCGCCGGCGATGGGTGTCTGAGGGGGGCTGGTGTCAGGTAGGTTTTAGCTTTTTTCTACGGAAATATCGAGTTCCAAGACAAATGAAATATGGAGTACCGGGTTTTCCGACCTGCTTTACAACTTGGATATCTCAGTTAAAATCACGTTGTAAAGGTGCCACATTCCCTTTAATACAATAGCTGAAAACATTCATTCTTGGTCATAGTATGCGCCAAGGCCTCCAATATTCCAGGTATTGGCTCATACTATAACCAATAATTTCTGACGAAGGATTGTGCCCGAATGTGTAATCACAGTGTATTAGCTCCATTTTGCGTCCAGGACTCGATGAGTGAGGCTATTAAGCGTCTTATCAACTGATATTGAGCATTCTATGGTTATGTTGGAAAATATTCATACTCTCCTGGTTCTGCCAGCTATTTATCGAAAATAACTCAAAACCGCTTCGTTTGTATTTCTGGGAAATAGATTATCATATTAATTGACATAAACAATTCTAAAATGAAGTGGTTTTGATTGCTTAATAATTTTATTTTGAAAGTGTCTCAAAGATGGAAGGAGAGGGGACGGGCGTTTGAACAGTTGCAAAATCATAGACCTGCTGGTCCGTGCTTGAAAATCGGGAATCTCAAATGTACTGTTGTATATCCGTTGCGGAATTTGCCCTACCCTTTGACGAGTAGTCCTAATCCCAGGGTGCAGTGTGGAGATTGACAAGCGGGCCAACTGGGTTTTTCTTGTAGATCCTGGAAAGCCCGTGAAGTGTAGGAAGTTTCAAATCCATCGACTTATAAATGTAGCTCTTATAGAGCTTAAAAGTTAAAGAGAGGCGACCTTGGTTGGCCTCGCTTGGTGACCTGACCTTGGGTGACCCGGGGACCAATTTTCAGGGATGATGGGTAAATGATGGGGTGAGAGGTTGGTAGAGCCCTCAACCACGGTGCTGCGCCTCGTTTTTCTGCTGTCTCGAAAATCATTCGGGGGAGATCGATGCCTTCCCCCCGGTGGGGCGAGGATTAAAGGGAATGTGACACCTTTATAACGTGATTTTAACTGAGATAGCGAAGTTGTAAACTATGCCGGAAAACACGGTACTCTATATATCATTTGTCTTGGAACTCGAGATTTCCGTAGAAAAAAGCTAAAAACCACTTGGAATGTACCCTACATGTACCCTTAGCGGCAGGCCACAGTTCTCATGGCTGTTGGTGTGACGACATATGCTGACATCACGGTATCAGCCAATCAAAGCCCTTGAAGCTTAATGAATATGGTAGTGGTTGCCAGATCATGACATCGCCCCTAGGCAGATATTTATTTCCCTAGAGGAGCATTTTAAAAATCAAAAGATTGAGCTTATTGCACATTTTTTCAGAGAAATCATAGACGCTTCCATGTTTTTCGGCTAAAAGTATCCCTAATTACACTAAATCCCAGGATTTGACCAAGGTGCCACATTCCCTTCAAACCCACGCCCCAGCGAGAGGGGACATCGGTGGCCCCTCCCTCCAACTAAAACAAAATATGGGAGTGCAAATCTGCAATGTGTGTTGGAAAGCTCGTGTGAATTCTGTATGGGTTTACTCCTAATATTTTAACGCTCACCTTCATTGTTTGACCTCCAGAGGTCAAGCTGGCTCACGATAGGCTATTTCCACTAAAATATGCAATGCCTGAGAAACCTGGACAACCTCTCATACCATTAGAGCTATTGAGTTGGTCGCTCACAGGGGGAAGACGTGTTTTCGATGCTGAAGAAATTAACGAAATGTATCCTGTTTTAACCTAAACTCGGAGTCGATACTACGATGGTGTATTGCTACTTTTCTCGGCTATATCATGATTTAATTTTCATTCGCCTCAAACACTTGTGGGAGGAGATACAGCAAGATAAAATATGGAATATTTCCTGACTTTTGGTCGTCCATCATTATTTAGCAGCTTAATTTTTCGCTTGATTTTTCGCTGCGACTCACGTGATTTTTAGTGCGGCTTGGAAAAAGAAGTATCCGGATCAGAAACTGAAAATATTGTCTGCTGCCAAGGTTCGCTAACGATGAAGGCCTTGACCGGCTTATATCATTCCCAGACTAAACTTATAATACAAGATTCAAGATGCATACAACGTGAAGGCAAGGTTCATAGAGGAACACAGAAAAAGTGATGTATAACTTGAAGACAACATTTTAAAGCAAAACAGAAATACCCCAGGAGCACACATATTGGAACAACTGTAGTTTGAGAGCACCTACACCATTTGCATGTGGAGTGGCCTCTCAGAATATGTATCAACCGAACATTCAACATCATCATCTTTTAAGACCTGAGAAACGAAAACGAGGAATCACGAAGACAAAAGCGAAGAATGAAAAGAGAGACCAGTCGACAAATAACGAGAATAATTCATCATCACCGTCATCGTCACGCCTTGTTTGTTTGTTGTTTTCCATGCTTTTTTCACTGGATCCCTTCATCAAGTCCCACTACCTCACTCCATGGGTTGAGCGCGGCGCCTGTGGCGACCCTCCCCGTGGATAATCCTTGTCCTTCCCCATCAACCATCCTATCCTTATCCTTATCCTACAGTGTGTTTTTGCTAAGTTTGTCATTTACATGTCCCTCATCTTCATTACGACCGGCGTCAGAATAGCCACATGGATAGTGGAGATGCTGTGTATGTCAAATATATATATGAGTCTGGTAAAAAAACATTGAATAGGAAGTGCTAGGGATTTCTCCGCCATCTAGAACATAATGACCTCCCGCCGGTGGCTTCACCTCTAGAGGTTACCTGGTGACCTAACATGACCTGAGGTCACGAAATGTTAGACATTAGTCTGGCCGTATATGAAATGAAAGTCAGTGATGGAATATACACGATGACGTTAAATTCAGCGCTCTAACTTGATTAGGTCAAAAGTTAACGTTCAAATGCTGTTTTTGACCCCTAGTGAGCTCTGATGACCTCAGATAGGTCAAAGGGAAAATATCGCTCCTGGAATCCGTACATGGTTGCCATTCCTGTAATCGGTACACTGTTGCCATTAATGCTTTTCTGAGTAATCTAAGAATTTGCAATCATTTTTGTGACTTTTAGATCATAAAACAGCTTTCCCCACGTTTTTTTATATGGGAAAAGTTTGCAGTAAACTGATCTCAGGTTACCAAATCCTTAAATCCCGGAGATGCGTTTTGTAGACCCTGGAGGGGTCATCAAATGTAGAAAGTTTACAATTGATTGGCATAGAAATGTAGCTGTATTAACGCTCAAGAGTTGAATAAAGGTAACCTAACCTAGTGTTGCCTAGGGTAAAAACAATTTCATAGCTGGTGGAAAAATGGTGGGGTGAGAGGCAGAGGCAGGCAGGCAGGCAGACCCCTCACCCGAGGTGCAGCGCCTCAGTATTTTTCAGCCATTTTGAAAAAGCCTTGAGTGGGGGCATCGATGGCCCCCGATGGGACTATGGTTAAATAAGCTTTTTAAACAAGATTAAAACTGCCCTCACAATGTTGTACTTTTGCATTTTCGCCGACTTTATTTTCCAATATGACATTTAGATTTGGCGCCCTAGCGCAAGCCCAGGTTTGGGATGGCACCTGATGCAGTAAAGACTGGCATAGTTTACACAGGAAGCGTGTGGATTACACCATCTGCAGCCACACCTTGCCTAAGAAGATTAACGGCTGAGGTGAAATGCCGGAGAGATTGCTCATACTGTGCGACGTACCAGGTTAACTGTTTCCTGCCTCGTGTCGCAAAGTGTCGCAAAGACCTCGTGTGCGCCTAGGTTGTGGCTGACTTAACTTCCGTGACTTTTGGTCATACCAACAAAATGGTAAAAAGGGTAACATCTAGAAATGGTTAAGGGAGAAAGTTACGTTGATAGTTTTTAGAGTGCTGAGGTGAGGAGCATGATATAGGCTATAGCTATAGTACCTTGTCAAGATATAAATCATGGATATTGTAAATCGTAGTCAGGTTGATTGTGCACGGTCCTTGGTGATTGGGTTGGGCTGTGTTTCAGAAACAATCGGCATCACAACCGTTTTGTGTGAATACGATGCCAGGTGAACCACCGTCACATGCCACTTCTTCTAGGGGTTTATCGCGCTCCAACTGCGACGACTTGTGATGTCGGATGGGGAGGAAGCTGCTGAGCTGGGGTTCGGTAAGAGCGCCAAAGCTACCCTCCGGGTGGTCTTGAGCCCGTGATCACTTACATTACTGCATAAATATTCACTTCCTCCTCCTATTTTGCAAGAAAATAGTCATTTTCCCCAGCCCTCAAGCCCCTCCCCACTTTTTGCTCTAGTTTCTTGAGAAACATCACTCGTTCACATTGTAAACCATCGCTGTATTGTTCCCGTTTTCGGCCTCGTTGCCAAGTGAACGGGTTTAGATCCGTCACTGCCAAGGGGTCACACGGCCGAGTCGAGTGCGCCTGCTGACAGCGCCAGCCAGACCCAGTGTTACTGGCTTTATTGCATGCAAGATTGTACTGCCCAACACAACTGATATGTTTATAACAAGTGTGTATTGTACTCAGATGTTTGTCACATGGTTGCAAGAAGCAGCCACTGTTGAGCAGGCTAAAAATCAGCATCGCATCGGTTTGTCAACAGGATGAATGACGTCCGTGCCTTCTGTTGTGCCCTTTGATCCGGTTCTTGCTGGCTGGATCCTGTCAGGCTTGGTTTTTGTGCGATCGCTTCCACCCTTCCGTTCTTGTTTCTGTATTTATTTCTTTGTGAACCAACAACAGCTTCCTGAATGGCTGTCCGGCGGCTTCCCTGAACGGGGAGCAAGCTGGCTACGGGGAAACCCTTCCAATAGCAGAAAGATGGGAAGGGTGGCTTAAATTGCACACCACGCAGTAAGAAAAAACCGACAGCTCTGCATGAGCAGCCAATTCACAGAACAGTTCTGGAATTGGAAAGCGTGGCTCGTCTGCAGTGATGTCTTCTCGAATTATCAGAAGTATCTCAGTGAGCAGCCTTCTCACCGGTCCTGCCGCCAGGGACGCACCCAGGGAAGGGCAGTCACACTTTTCCTCCCAACGGTCAACTTGTACTTAGTTTTGATCAATTTTGACGTTTTTGTTAAGCAACAGTATGCTTTCTACGATTTTGCTCTGGTTGGCCCACCGCCCCCAAGCGTTTGCCTGGATCTGCCCCTGCCTGGCGCCTGTTTGACCAGCTCATTATCGAGGCTCTCCTCTATTTCCTTGGTCGTGGATTATGCCGAGGGAGCGGCGTGGGTTGGCGGAATTTTTTCTCCGATATCCATCGGAACCGGGGTGCGGAGTCGTGTCGCAACCCTAGTGACAACTTTGGAGCTTGCAGGGGAGAATGTGTCTCTATGCTGCAGAGATACTGAAGATTTCTTCTATCAATAAGATGAATGCGGCATAGTTATAGTGCGGTATCTGCCTTTAATTCTATATTTTATGTTTTTTATGTTTTAATGTTTTAGCCGTGGTGATTGACACGAACATTTTGTTCTGCAATTGCGTGTATAGTTGTGGGATTGGTCTCATGGGGGAGCGGGGGGGTAACAATATAACCCCTTAAGTGGGGATTGATTGATTATTTAGATTTAGGGGCGCTCCTATGACCTGTGAGGTCATATAGCGTCCATATCAGTCCTCTTCTGCCAAGGCCTTCAATATCGTCTAGCTACCCCTCAAGTGGGGAAAACCGAGATTATATGAAACATTATCTCGTATGTTTAAACACCTCACTGCTCGCGATTTAATTTTCGATACAAATTCCTTTCGTCCTCTTTCCTGTTAAGTCTGCTGTCATGTGACAGGACCTCAGTATGACTGGTGTGAAAATAGTGAAATTGTGATCGGTTTGGGGTATAGCTGTTGAAACTGGTAGATTGGGTTGGGGGAGACCGGGGCAAAACGGACACCCTAAGTGTTTTTCTGACATAGCAAGCTCAACTGCGGGCCGAAAATTTTAAGCTATACACCCTGACGTAGCCTAATGAATTGTGTCTCTAATGTAAGAGGATCAACTTGAAAAATTAATTTGGAAATACAAGGCAGTAAAATATATCATGCTAATGTTTTTTGTCCGTTATGCCCCAACCCTGGGACAAAATGTTTTTCAGGAAGGGGCAAAACGGACAGTATGACCTGCTGTCATTGTACTTTGCTTGAGCACCCCCAAAGATATATAAATCCACATCCCTGGCAGCCTGGGTAATGTGGCGAAAAACATCATGTTTTCGTTAAAGCGTAAACATATTTCAAATCAGTTAAAATTTTAACCTCCTTTCATTTTGGCACAAGACTGCCGCCCACCCTGGACTGGCCCCTGCCTTGTTTTGTTTTGTTTTGTTTCTGTGACCTTACTACAATAACAAACTACATAACAAATTATCCTAAGTGATTGGGGTGAACGGGAACCATCAGACCATTTTACACCATTGGTCCATTCTGCCCCGTCTGTTTTGCCCCCACAGATGCTCCGATTCAAGTTTTTACGTGTCGGAAAAAATAGCAGGCTTTGAGATTTGAAATTACCCTTACCCTAAGCCTACACTGCCACTTATTCATACATATCACCATCAGAACTGAACTAAGTTTGTCACTAGAAAAAACAAAGATTTAAAACTTGTAAATGGGGCATTCCAGGACAAAACGACCAAAGATTTTCAAATTTGACACCACCATGTCTAGAAAAAATCTGAAACTTTGTCTCCGGGGTAGTTTTGGGCCAGGGACACGCCTGTGAGAATCTTAGCCCCCTCCGACCAACGGTGACCGAGTTATAGCCCGAGGCATTTTCGGGAGGTCACCTTGTAGACTCATCTTTGATGCTTCATAACTCAAAAACGCATTGCCTGATTAACAAGTTTTGTATATAATTGAGCTCATCTTGAACTATAAATTATTTTGAAAAAAAAAATTGAAAATTTTAAAAATTTTGACTTTTAAATAGTTTAACCATTCTTTTGACCTAGCTTGACCTTTTTGCAGTTGAAATTGCCCTTTTAGACACCTAAAAGATTTTGCTTCATAAAATATCTTTCGATAAAAAAATTAAAAAAGTAGTTCTTGCTATAAATTACAAATTTTTAGCACCTATGGTAGGTATGCAGGCGGTTTTTGACCACTGCGGTACTACAGCATTATGTTTAACACCGCAAACAAAGCGATTATTTTGTAATCGGTTACTTGCAATCATATTGCATTGTCTTTACGAAATTTTCATCGTGCAAGTGTCAGAATTTATGAGGATTAACACGCAACCACACGAGGGGGCGGGCAACTGGCCTCCTCAGGTTTCTCCAGGAAGTAAAAAAAACACCTTTGCGCAGCGCCACCGTACTTCATCTACCTCTAACTCGACATTTTTGCAACTTCTGGCAAAATAATTTAGGTCAACTGGCAGGTGGTAGGTAGGGGAGACTGGGGCTAGTTGAACATGATTTTTATTTTGGTCGCATATCTCAGAGATGGCTTAAGGTATAGACTTTGCTCTGCCATTGCTGGAAAGCCTATTCTTTTGGCTTTCAATTGATGCGTGTAACAATGCTTGAATGTTGTCGCCGTGTAAGATATTTGATCATGAATAGGTCAAAGTCAAATGGCTCAACTCGCCCCGTGTCGGAATAAGTTGAGCCACGCTCCGGGGTACGTTGAGCCGCTAAACGATTTGAAACTTCCTACACTTCATGGCCCCTCCAGGGTGTACAAGGTGTATATCCGGGAGTTTTCGATATCGTGACCTGAGGTCAGGTCACGAGATGACCTGTCCCATTGAAAAAGCATGGGGAAAAGCTGTCTTATGATCTAAAAGTCACAAAACTATTGCAAATGTTCAGCTTGCTCAGAAAAGCGTTCTTGGACACCCTTTCACGGATCCCAGGGGCCATATTTGCCCTTTGACCTCTCTGAGGTCATCTCAGGCCACCAGGGGTCAAATGCAGTATTTTGGCAATAACTTGACGAATTAAGCTAGAGCGCTGAATCAAAAATTACCGTGTATATCTCGTCACGGGCTTTCATTTCAGATATGGCAAGGTCACTTTATGACGTCTTGTGACCTCCGGTCATATTAGGTCACGAGGTGACCTCTGGAGGTCAAACCACTGGTGGGAGATCATTACGTTTCACATAGCGGAAAAAGGTCTGGCATATTCCTAACAAACGTACTTTACCAGACCTCAATAGCTCTTATGGCACCAGAGTTATGCCCAGTTTTCTTAAGTACTGCACATTTTAGTGAAAATAGCCTATCGTGACCTAACTTGACCTCTGGAGGTCAAACCATTGACCTGAGCGCTTAAACATTCAAATAATTTCGTACTGAATTCACGTGAGCTTTCTAATACTTTGCAGCTTTGCGCTAACCCCCACATACTCGGAGTTGGACATCGATGGCCCCCCCGTTGGGGTGAAGGTGGCGCTGTACCCCCGGTGGGGAGCGGGTTAATGGAAGATGAGGGCCCAAGCCCTGCGCTGGAGGCTCTTCTCCATAATTGGTCGGTCTAGCAGCAGGTCAGGGTCAGGTAATGGGACATTAAATCGCTCAAGTGTTTTGAAAATAATCGGGAAAATCAGAAGGTGGTGGTAAATGCCTTTCCCTCTTCGCCAATGAGTCGACCCGATAGCAGACACTTTTGGAGACCGCTGTCAGAGCTAAATAGTATCGCCAACTATTTCCCTGTTAGAAGGTTTCTCGGGAGCCAGCTTGCTCTTTGATCAGAGAAGCCACCCGGTCTTGAACACGTTTCAGCCGCATGGAAAGTTTGCGTGCTATCCACTACACCACCGTGCCCCATTAGTTTCCGGGGGAAATTAAGGAATTCCGTGTTTTTTTCCTCCGGGGCGCGTTGATCATGGCTCAACATACCCCAACACCCTTGTGGCTCAACTTACCCCGAGACCCCTCCGCCATTTCGGAGGCAGCTGACGCGAAAAGTGAGTTTAGCTCTTTTTCGAGGTAAGGTCTCTTGACCTGGGTTGGCGGTCTGACCTGGTATGACCCAGACCTAAATTTTTTCCAGAAGCTGCAAAAATGTCGAGTTAGAGGTAGATGAAGTACGGTGGCGCTGCGCAAAGGTGTTTTTTTACTTCCTGGAGAAACCTGAGGAGGCCAGTTGCCCGCCCCCTCGTGTGGGTGTGTGTTAATTCTCATAAATTCTGACACTTGCACGATTAAAATTTCGTAAAGACAATGCAATATGATTGCAAGCAACCGATTACAAAAATAATTCGCTTTGTTTGCGGTGTTAAACATAAGGCTGTAGTACTGCAGTGGTCAAAAACCGCCCGCATACCTATCTTAGGTGCTAAAAATTTGTAATTTATAGCAAGAATGCATTTTTATTTTATCGAAAGATATTTTATGAAGCAAAATTTTTGAGGTTTCTAAAAGGGCAATTTCAACTGCGAAAAGGTCAAGCTAAGTAAAAAAGAAAAGGTCAAACGAATTAAAAGTCAAAATTTTTAAAATTTTGAAATTTTTTATCAAAATAATGTATAGTTCAAGGCGAGTTCAATGCTATACAAAACTTGTTAATCAGGCTATGCGTTTTTGAGTTATGAAGCATCAAAGATGAGTCTACAAGATGACCTCCCGAAAATGCCTCGGGCTATAACTCGGTCACCGTTGGTCTGATTGGTTAAGATTCTCACAGGCGTGTTCCTGGCCCAAAACTACCATGGAGACGAAGTTTCAGATTTTTTGGAGACATGAGACCAATTTCATAAACGCTCTATCGAGTAAATACTACGCAGCTAGCTAGTATTTACTAAGCACCAATTTCATAAAACGCTGCTCAGTAAATACGGGTCCTCAGTACTTACTACGTTAGTTAATAATACGTAGCTCACCCGAACTTGCGCTCTGATTGGTTGGTGAATTTCATAAACGCCGCTGATTAAATACTCCGTAGTATTTACTACAGGTAATCAACTATGGGTAAGAGCATAGTTAATTAAATTTAACTTCTTTATTATTATTTATTGGACGATTATTTTCTTCAATCGGGTTGGGAAAATTATTTCTGTTTAATTCATTTACCGTTGTCTTGGTCTGGTTATTGCTCTTTTATCCTATTTTCTAAATGGTGTTGCTGTAAAGTTTTGAGTAGGCGGGGAAGGAAAAGTACGTACCTACCTACCTAGACATTTTACCATTTCTTACAGCGGCATCTTATTTACTTTCAGCCGATTTTGGTCTATGCTATTCAACAACTTTTTGCTCCTTTTCATCAATTTTTGCCTCTCCCGCCTCGAAATTTTCCCATGGATCCGCCATTGAATATGAATCCTATTCCTGGATTGATTGCAGTAAGTTTCCGAAGTCCACACAAACATTTTGGTAAATTATCTGGACAGTGCAAAGTGGGAGGTGGAGTCTCTTTTTCCAATGTTAAAGATATGGAGCGTAGCCAAGGATTTCTAGCCGGGAGGGCGCAGTATCTCCAATCAGTGGCGGATCCAGGGGGGAAAGGCAATTGCCCCCCGCCCGAAACGGAAAAGCTCGGGGCAAAACTATGTTTTTGCCCCCCAAGCGATCGACCTCCTTTTTTCCCAGACTCCTTTTAAGTTTATAGGCAACACTTTGGTGCTTTAACTCTCAACTTCAAACAGAACCAGTTAAGTTCAGTGAAAATATCGGGCCTTGGATAGGAAAAAGGGATCTTGAGCTCATATGTTTCAGCCCGTGACGTTTGTTTTTTTCTCCTCACACACCCGTACCGGGAAGTCATATTTTAGTGCAATTTTGCACTGCGCGACTTTTTCTTTCTTTTTTTGCTTTTCCTTTTGGTTTGCCCCTCCCAAACCGACCGGCTAGATCCGCCACTGTCTCCAATCCCGCTCCAGACTTACCCGCAGTGTTGAAACTGATTAGATAGGTTAAATTCATCCCTTGAGAAAGCCAAGATAATATAGGTAACTACCATTTAAACGAAATCTCAATCAAATTTGAGCCAAAATAAAAAAAGCCTTGATCATATCTGTACTTAGGAAGCTTCCTGAGCAATTGTGGCACTGGAATTTTCTGATTGAGACGGGACGTGTTTACATATTTTGTTCTTCTGTTAGCTAGAAATCAAGATGATTTTAAATAGGTCATGGAATACTGGATCTGGTCCGATGGTTTGGTTTGGGGATTGTTCAATGATTCCAGATTTATTAAAAACACATTATTTTTAATTAGATGAACAAAAATAGAACGAAATGGGGAATGGGATATCATTTTTCGTGGAAACACTCCACAAGATTTTACTGCCATCTAATATAAAAGCGGCAAAACTTCTGTTTCGAAACTACATCTATAGATTTTCTTGGTAGGTCCTTCCGAGAAAAAAAATGTCGCTAAAAGTATCTGTGTCGGCTCTTGACTCTTATTTAGCATAGGCATTGGCGGATGCAGGGGAGGGGCATTCCGGCCATGCCCCCTCCCCAAAGCGCTGGAAGGGGGACTTGAGCCCCCAGGACCAACTCCTGGGGCCTCCGAGACCAACTCTTGTGACCCCTAGACTAACGTTCGGGTCGTGTTTGGGCTCCCCAGAATGCCCATCAGACATCACTAGTGGTGCCCACTGGGGCGACTGGGCTTCAAAATATGCCAAAACCTAACTAAAAAATACTTTGATTAGGAATACTTTTTTGTGCTCAAATGAAAGCTGTTGCCCTGAACTTCATTCATTACCCAGCCAAAAAACATTGGGTATCTACACCAGGTCATATCACATAAAGTATTTTTCAAGGTTTATGAATATCGGAATTCGATTTCGTTTTTTCCAGTTTTGCAGACACTCAATGAGACAGAATCAGATAAGGCGGGTCCAGTGACGGTTAAAATGTAAGAAAAAAACAAAAGTAATATTTCAAAAAGCGATCCGACATATTCAAGGTCATCATAGGTCAGAGGTCTTGCTGAGCCTTCACTCTGGTTTAACTATTAAGTACCACACGATAAAGAATGGCACAAATTCACTCTTTCACTGTTTGACGTCTTTAAATCCAGTACCGAACCATATCGAAACTTTTGGGTCATGTGCGGGAGCTGCATTTATTGACACAATAATGTTAAGCACGATTTCAGGGAATTATTACCGTCACTCTTCTCATAAAATGAGCACAAACATGCGGAAACAGACAACACATTGCTTACAGGGAATGTTCATTAAATCATGCGACCTCTTTTGGATCTTTGTGTAACTCTCTTATCTAATATCCCGCGTCCCTTTATCCAGTCTGCTGTCCATTAACCCCGAGAATTATCGTTGAAATCTAGGTAAGTTCTTAAGCAGTTTCACATCCAAGCACCCACTCACGCACCATCGAATTATTAATGGTTAGTGCTATTATCTTTCAGCTTATAAAGAGGGTTACTGCCAGGCTCGAAACCTCCGTTGTCATGGGCCTTCTGGATTTTTTATATCATCGGAGATCATGTTACCACGGGGTCATTGGTGATAAGCAGGTACTGGTACTGATTAGTGATTGTCAACTATGGATGTCTTTCTGGTATGATATTGTCTGAATGTAAGATGATCTCTATTCCTTGCCTCTGGGCCTCCTCCATGTATGCTCGTGGGGGAAGTCCGTGCAAGAGTACGCACCTAACTTTCTAAAGGCTTTCACTTTTCTCCTATAAGTCTAACAGCAAAATTTTTATGTGGTTACTTAGCCTGAAGAATTGTCTATATATGGTCCATGGCTCAACTCGATGTCTGAAAGAAACTCGCCACGAGCCCATCAAAAATAAAAGTCACGTGCGCTTTCTTGCCGGAGCGGGTCGGCAAGAGTACGCAAGAGAGGAGGCTGGAGTACGCACTGATGCCCCGCTGTGCTTTAGGTGCATAGGCCATGCCGCGAAGTATTTTTTCGCCAAACTAGGCGATTGTATGATGTTACATCGTTCGGAATATACAAAAACTATGTTGCAACGTTTGGTTTTCCAAATATGAGTGACGGACTCTGTCCCGAGTGAAAATTAAATTTTCCTCTTAAGCATGCGCACTCTTGCCCAATGGTCTACTGCGTTCTCTTGCCGGACATGCTCCCCTGGGAAGAAAATCTTCATAAACATGCTGGAAGGCGTTTTAGCGTGAGCTCCTGTCCTGGAGCACACTCTTAGCTCAGCTTTCTGACTGATGACAAACCGTAATACAATTTGTTTTGATAATAGAAGCATGGTCTACAAGTTTACCCAGTTAAGAAATATTACTTCAAGGGTGCCCAGAAACTTATTTTGCTCAGTACTCCCGCGGAAAAAACAGGAGCACGTTGAATTTTGGTGTGCAGCCTAGGCACTGACCTTGCTTTTTATACCGGGGTATCCACCATCTCAGTGGTTGCTAAGTAACCAAAACAGCTGCTGCGTACTCTTATCTCCTGCGTACTCTTACCCGCCCTTACCCTATGGGAATTTTCAGGCTTTCAGTCATAAGCGTCGCCACCGGCAAAGAAGTGGGGGGGGAGGGGGGCAGCCAAACTTCAAGCTGACGCTGACAAAAAACTTTCCACGTTAGGACTAAATACTATTCGAATATGGGCTCCTCGTTGCCTTCTGCAGCGGCTGGTTATAAGAATGTCCGGGTTTTCTCCCATTTTGACTGAGATAATGAAATGTTTGCCAAAAAGTTGGGGGACAGGCCCTCCTGGCCCCCCGGTGGCGACGCCCCTGCTCTCAATAACGTCTTTCCCGTGCGTTTGCACCTTATGTATGGTTGCCTGCATGCTGTACCATGGGTACACGTTTACAAACAGCCTCGCTGTCTTTAGAACATAGGCCGGATACTCCTCAATTTCGATTGTTGATGATGATCAGGGGCGTAGCCATGGGGGGGGGCAGGGACAGCCATCCACTGATGACCCGAAGGGTCCCCATTGAGGACACGACGCTGTAACAAGCATGACCCTTTTTACACATCAGGGTCCTTTCGGCGCTGTCGCACGGGCCCTTTTCGGGGCGCGGCCCCCCCCGAGTGAAATCCTGGCTACGCCCTTGATGATGATAGTGCGGTTAATTTTACCGAATACCTTTGTAGCAGATCCAGACTCATCCCAGAAACCTCGCTGAACTGTCGGACGTTCCCGAAAGAACGGCGGGTTGTGCTTCCTTCATTAGTTGTGCCGTTGACCCCCCCTTCCGCCTTTGGCTGATCGACGACCAGACTCATGGTAGCCCGAAAACATTCCTGTAAATCTCTTTTCTGTTTTTTTTAACAGCGTCCTTCTGGTCGTAGTTTTGAGCTCTCGATGAACAAATGGGTGACTCTTCTCTGATCTTCCCTCATCCTCAGTGCGCGTGTTAAAATCGGTTTTTGCACAGATTGACTCTCTGCCCAGCGTCTCGCAAGCCCGCCTTCCCACGTCTCGTCCCACGACTCGACCACGGCGCCCTGTCAGCCGTCCTTAATCCAATTGCCGCGCAATTCTGAGCCGACGACCGCCGTAGCCGCCGGCCCCACCGCGCTACTTGGACTACATTGCCGCACAAAAAGTGACATCTGTGGGACAACTGATGCCGAGATAATTTTTTCATGGGTGGTTAGAGGACACAATATTGCATCACTACAAATACATTTCTAAGTGAAACTCGCTGTGCGTTTTTTCGCAGGTCTAACGAAGTTTAGGATTTGAGAATAAGTTAGAAGCTTTACATGCCCTAATAGTTACAAGTACTATCAGGGTCTAATTGTCAAAGTTCGTACTTTTCAAAATTGAGTGTCTTCAGGGCGTTCCCAGCTTTCTATTGATATAAATAGATAACGGTTTTGTGACTGCGACCATGGTTGATAATGCATCAGAAAGTGTACCTCATCTCGAATCAACTTGACGCCGAGCCGCAGCGTGTTTAATGCGCTGTGTTCCAGCATCTGTGCAAGCGGCTAAAGAAAAGAAAAATGAATACAATTATGCTTTTCCAAGGTTTTGGACATTTCTCTGTTAGAGCCAAACGATCAAGTCCGATTTTGAAGATGTTAAAATTGGAGGTTTTGGCCGGTTTTGGAGGTCATTTGCCCCAGTGTGCGGCGGGTCCCTTGCGAAGCTTAGGCTCAACCCAAGGAGGCGATCGCCCCCCCCGCACTGCCTCCCTGAATCTGCGCCTGACTAGGGTTGCCGAGAACAATCTCTTGAGGGCACTGAAGTTAACTATGCTCCCTCCCAGAGATCAACAATTGGGACTCCTAAGAATAACAATTGGGGCCCCGGGGCCAACTCTGCGTAATCAACACTGGGGATAAAACTGACTCTTGGGGCCTCTGACATAAACTCAAGTGGTCCCCAGTTATATTATCCCTTGCCCCGGTGGCGGGTACGAGCCACCTTCGCCCTGGTGGGGGCTAAAAAGACCCCCCCACGATCTCAAAAACTAAGAGAGCTAGAAAAAGCGCAAAACGGCAATCGAAAGCTCTTCGAAAATGATATCGAAAATACTTCGGTCATTTTTCTTGTCAGGTCAATATCAAGGTCACCAGAGGTCAAAATAGGTCAAAATCGCTAATATGAGGTGTACTAAGAAAACCTCCTATATCTCAGGAACTATGATAGCTAGAAACATTTTTCTAACACCATTCGAAAGCTCTTGAGATGCGCCTTCATTACGGTGGCATTCATTTTCGTGTCAGGTCAAAGCCTAGGGAGCTACAGGTCACTAAATATTGGGCATATTCTTGGGAATGTCCATAGCCACCCATGCATAAGGGCGTTTACTTTTTCGCTAATAGCTTCCAAACCAAACAAGATAGAGCCATAGTTTATGCACCATTGCAATTCTCTTGTCAATACAAATCGAATGATATATGATATTGCTATGCCAGGTCAAATTTAAGAATTTGACCTGACCCAGGTCAACGGTCTGACCCAACTTGACCTGGTATAGTCATGATGTATATCATTTGACTTCCAGTGATTAAACAAACACTTTGGTGACAAAATAAAAGCTCTATCTTAGTTTATTCAAAATTTATAGAGAAAAACACCAAAAATGCTTATTTGACCTAAGGTGACCTTTTAAAGGTCACAAGTCAAAAATTGTGGTATCAGCTTCAGAAATGGGCTAAGAGCAAGTCGCAACCGATGTTTGAAGTTGATTCCATCCATACTTACTGAGAAAAGCTCATTTCGTGATTTTCCCCATGCATTGTCAATGGGGAGGTCATGCTCTGCACATGACCTTAGGTCACCAATATCAAAAATCCTGGAACAAATATTGTAGCTCCTGGTGGGCCCAAGATGTGGTATGAGTTTCAACTTGATCGATTAACCCTTCTTTTAGTTATGCAGTCCTAAGTATTTTTGAGGTGAGGTCACTTCACCTGACCTGGTGACCTGACCTGATATGACCTTGAGCCAAAATTTTCAGGAAAGATGTAAAAATGATGAAGGAACAGCTAGACCAAGTTTGGCGGCGCTGCGCGCCGCCGTTTTTTGGTCGCTTCCGAAAAACTCCGAGGGGGTCTAAAAAGACCCCCACCCGGGCGAAGGTTATTAGGAGTCCCGAGCTCCTCATTTGAGTCGTGGTAAAGTTCCTCAAATCAACTTTTAGAACGATTATCGGCCATCCGGAGTCTTTCTTTGAACCCTCCGGGTGCCGTTTCTGTACATTGCATAGGCTCAGCCCTCCCCCTTTTCTTGGATCCACCCCTATCGCTACCACCTTGAAAAAATTGGATTCGTCACTGAATCAAATTTTTTCAGCTTCGAGAGGTTTCACGTTCATTGAATGAAAAAAGGTGGAGCGCCAGGCCCTAAGCGGGCCCCTAAAAATGGGAGCACCTGAGGCTAACCCCTGCCCTGCCCTCTTGAGAAAATCCCGGATCCGCCCCTGCCGAGGAATTCACAGGGACCTGAGCTGGTAGTAGTGACGGGGAGGAAGAGGTCGCAACGTACCCCCAAATTTTGAAAATGGGTTTTTCAGGAAATTGGCACAACAAGGAAGATACAGCGAAAACGCCTCCCCTTAGATCGGACCCTGAATCCACTTGTCCGATTAGGGACGCAGCTGTCTTTTTCAAGAACAATAAGTGGAGGAAAATACATTAATATCTGAGAGTTTCCCGTGTACTGGGCTATTAACCAGATAGAATTAAATTAGAAACAATAATAATCGATTTACTTGCGGATTTCAACAAAGCTATTATTTCATAGTTTTACAGAATTGAAAATACTCTTGTGCTTCAGTCAGCTGACGCAAGCTTTATTTACTACGATCAGCGAAATCAACTACCTAGCTTTCGAATTAACTGCGTAGCTCGCCTTCGATTTATGAAACTGAGGTAAATAGTTATTAGTTCATTCGAAGTGTTGTGGTAAATAGTTCATACTATTTACTACGATGCTTATGAAATTGGCTTATGGTGGTGTCAAGCCTTGGTCGATGTCTTGGAATCCCCCAATTTTGTAATACTTACAGGAAAATCCTCTCCAGCCAGTTCGCGTCGAAATGATGCCGCTAACTGACGATATACACGCTATTTTCTGACGTCCTTTGTCTAAAGCAGTAGTTAATCCTCTAAAATCTAAGTGGAAACACCAGCAATATACCGAAACAGCTAAAATCCGTTTTGCCCCAAAATCCGTTTTGCCCCGGTCTCCCCTAATACGGCTGTATGAACAGCGAAAGTGTACCCGTGACTCTTCAGAAGAAAAAAATACCTGACGATACAAATATAGACACATGGACAAAAAACAGACTCAAAATAGACTCAAAAGACCAAAACGTCTATGCTATGGACCCAGCTCTAAAACACAGACTCGTTTGTGAGCAGTGCGCATGTTTTGTTATTATTTCCTCGTCGGAAGCATGTAATCAGAATATGCAAATGCGAAACACGTCAGATTCAAACGTAATATCTTGATGGCATGAAAATCGTTTCAGATTTATGTACTTGGAAATTCAACATTTTTCAAGCATTTCAATGAGCAATTGATAAAAGGAAAGGGTGATCAGCTATTTGAAGAAATAATAAACATGATAATCCAGCAAGCTGCCTTTCACGCATACGTTATTTAATATGTCCCTGGCCTCATCTTATCACAAGGCAATACCGTTATGACGATTGCTTTGTTTCGGCGTGGAATGTAAAAAGCATGTACTGGTGGTTTCATAACTGGTCATGATTCATCGATGTCAAAGATAGTGCAGCCTCCACCCTGGCATGCCATTAATTTTTCAGCTATCCGTAAGGTTTAACCCTCGCCCCGGTGGGGAGTGTTTGAACACCCCTCGGGGTTTTCCGGGGCACGAAAAAACGGCGGCGTGAAGTGTCGCTGCACTTGGCACACCTTATCCTTGATCAATTCTGCAACATTCTACAACATTTTAAGGTTGGGTCATCTCAGGTCAGGTGACCAGCGCAGGTCAAATGTCCTCATCTCCAATTTTTTTTAAGGAGGCGTAAGTAAGTAAACGGTGGATCTATCAAATTGAAACTTATACCACATAATGGGCCCCTCGAGTACTAGAGCATATATTCCGGGATTTTCCATATCGACGACCAAAGGTCAGGTACGCATCATGACCTCTCCATTGGAAATGCATGGGAAAAACAGGAATTGGGCTTTGGTTGTATAGATACAGCTTAGAATGCCTTCATATTCTCAAAGTCGTAGTAACCGGGGCCCCTTTCTAGGTTCTTTTTGCAATTTTTGACCTGTGACCTCTGAGAGGTCATCTGGGCTACGTAAGCAGATTTTCAGGCTTTGGTCAATAACTTTGCAAGAAATGATGATAATACCTTTATTTTTGTACAATTTCATTTATATTGTTATTGTGAGTTGATTGATGTACATATTGACTATGTTAGATCTGGAAGTGCTCTTGACCTGACCTCAGGTCAAGTCATTTTTGTATTTTGACCTAGTATAGTCATATTATACAGCATTCGATTTGTTGTAACGTGATGAAGTGAATGGTGCCTTACAAAGGCTACACATTCAATCTGTAAGACGCTAGAGCCAAGAAACTCTTCTCTAATATGTCATCTTTTTTACCTGTCTTGGCCTCAATATTGACCTGAGCCAAAAAGTGACCAATGTAGTTTGTTCATGAATTTGTATGAGCTATCCACCAGAGTTTGTGTTTTTCGCTATCCCGCATAGGAACAGAGTTCGAGGAGGGTGTTTTAACACCCCCAGCAGGGCGAATGTGGCTCAAGAGGCCCACCGCGGCGGGTGTTAAAAGGGCAAGCAGACGCCCTTCGGGCGAGGGTTTAACCTTCGTCCGGGTGGGGGTCTTTTTAGACCCCCTCAGGTTTTTCCGAAGCGACCAAAAAACGGCGGCGCCAGCGCCGCCAAACTTGGTCTAGCTGTTCCTTCATCATTTTTACATCTTTCCGGAAAATTTTAGCTCAAGGTCATATCAGGTCAGGTCACCAGGCCAGGTGAAGTGACCTCACCTCAAAAAATGCTTAGGACCGCATAACTAAAAGAAGGTTAATCGATCAGGTTCAAACTCATACCAAATATTGGGCCCAACAGGAGCTACAACATTTGTTCTGGTATTTTTTATATTGGTGACCTAAGATCATGTGCAGAGCATGACCTCCCCATTGTAAATACATGGGGAAAATCACGAAATGAGCTTTTCTCAGTAAATATGGATGGAATCAACTTCAAACATCGGTTACGGTTTACTCTTACCTCATTTCTGAAGTTGATGTAAAAATTGGGCTTGTGAACCTTGAAAGTTGACCTTAGGTCAAATAAGCATTTTTGGTGTTTTACTCTATAAATTTTAAATAAACTAAAATAGAACTTTTATTTTGTCACCAAAGTGTTTGTATAGTCACTGCAAGTCAAATGATATACGTCATGACTATACCAGGTCAAGTTGGGTCAGACTGTTGACCTGGGTCAGGTCAAATTCTTAAATTTGACCTGGTATAGCAATATCATATATCATTCGATTGGTATTGACAAGAGGATTGCAATGGTGCATAAACTATGGCTGTATCTTGTTTGGTTTGGTAGCTATTAGCGAAAAAGTAAACGCCCTTATGCATGGGTGGCTATGGACATTCCCAAGAATATGCCCAATATTCAGTGACCTGTAGCTCCCTAGGCTTTGACCTGACACGAAAATGAATGGCACTGAAATGAAAGAGCATCTCAAGAGCTTTCGAATGGTGTTAGAAAAATGTTTCTAGCTATCATAGTTTCTGAGTGAGATATATGAGGTTTTCTTAGTACACCTCATATTAGCGATTTTGACCTATTTTGACCTCTAGTGACCTTGATATCGACCTGACAAGAAAAATGACTGAAGTATTTTCGATATCATTTTTGAAGAGCTTTCGATTGCCGTTTTGCGCTTTTTTCTAGCTCTCTTAGTTTTTGAGATCGTGGGGGTCTTTTTTAGCCACCCCACCAGGGCGAAGGTGGCTCGTACCCGCCACCGGGGCAATGGTTAAGGCTAGTATAGGAAAGACGGAGTTTTGGCTGATGGGTCCAGCACAGTGTCAAGCAGTGGCGGATACAAGGGGCTAGGGGACTCAAGCCCCCCGAAATGTCCGAGTGGATATCGTTGATGCATAGGCGGAGGCTGATCCGAGGCAATAGCGGGGCAGGCTCGAGCCCCGTACCCCCCCCCCACCGGAAATAAAGTCCTGGATCCGCCACTGTTGTCAAGTCAGGCATTTTCAAACCGGTTACCAGTCTGATTCCAGATTGTATCGCGCCTTGGTGTCAGACATCCGGATCATCTCTTCCGGAAGTTCCCGGTTTGAAAAGATATGCACATGTATTTAAGCACATGACGAATTGCGAATCCGCTGCTGACAGAGAAAGGACATAACTCATTCTGGTGAGCGAAGATAAATGCAAGGATTCGATCTGACGCTCCAGACCCGTAGACGCTACACTGTAAAAAAGATTAGCGCCCTAATGGTGCTAATCAGGTGTCAAATTTCAGCACCACAGGGATGCTGGTTTTAAGCACCCTTAGGAAAAGGGTGCTTATTTTAAGCAGGGTGTTTAAAGCTAGCACCCAAATTTAAGGCTTTCTTAGCACCCAATTAGAACCCTAGATGCTTGAAGTAAGCACCCATAGGGTGCTTATGATTTAGCACCCTAAAGCTCCTTCTATCCAGGTGTCAAATTTCAGCACCACAGGGGTACTTATTTTAAGCACCCTTAGGAAAAGCTGCTTATTTTAAGCAGGGTGCTGAAAGCTAGCACCCAATAATACGGCTTTGTTAGCACCTAACTAGCACCTTAGGTGCTTGAACTTAGCACCTGAATAGCCTTTAGGTGCTTGAACCTAGCACCTGATTAGCTATTAGATGCTTGAACAAAGCACCCATAGGGTGCGCACAATTTAGCACCCCAAGGCTGCTTCTGTCCAGATGTCAAATTTCAGCACCATGACGCTGCTAGATCCAAGCAGCCCCTGGGTACATTTACCCATCACCTTGCGTATTAACCTGAAAATAACACTTTTTGGTGGAAATGTGTATTGTAAACGCGGACCGAAGCAGTACACACAGACACACCGGCGCGAAGTGTCTTTCGCCACATTGTCACTTCACTACTACTTTTATATCGCGCACTTTTAACGGCTTCAATCAACACTGTTTTGGGCACTCATTTTAATCTCTCACTTATACGAAGTGGCTGATGGGCAGCCTGGGCGTTAAGCGCGCACCGCCACCGGCAGAAACAGGTTAAACAGCACACAGGCATAGGAACCGGGGGGCTCAGGGGTCCCTGCCCCCCAATTTTCTGAGGGGGAAATGAAACTTGAGTTGCAGACGAAGTTCAGGAAAAATAAAACGTTTGTACTCGTACTTGTTTGCTGCTTGTACTTGTTTGCTTGTTCCTTGTGCTTGATGTTTGTACTTGTTCATACTTATCAATGTCCAAAACTTGCATATTGACAGACATGGTCTGGTCTGAAATATATTTAGGCATTAATTGTGACAGGTCAAAGAAAGCTGCGTATTAGGGTAGTGTTTTTGGGCTCTAGCCTCTGGCAGTTGAGTTAGAATAGTTTTTCATACAACATTCGCTTACCCTCATCACGGCAAATTGAATGATATGTAATATGATTATGCTAGGTCAAAACACAAAAATAACCTCACCTCAGGTCATATCAAGGTCACAAGGTCACTTCGCTACATACGGTGGGGGAAGGGAGTTTGAACACCCCCTGAGGGGGGCAAATGCTTTTTGCCCCCCTGGATCAGCCACTGGCCGAATGGGGAAACAACGGAACCCAAAACATGAAAAAACGTGTAAAAAGCATAAATATGGGCTTGATAAAAAATCGCAGAAAGTCGACTGTTTTGAATGGGCCAGAGGAATTTTTGCACTCCTCTTGGATACGCCACTGCGCCTATCCGGATGGGTATTTGACCATAGAAACCGTATGTTTGAATTCCTTAAATAATCAACGTAAAAATGAGAAATTCAACATGATACCCAACAAAAATTTGTTTGTAAGATTTTGTTCGCAGCTTATACGACACAAACTTTGAAGTAAAGGTATTTAGTAAAAAAAACTACCATATTTCGGGGTGTAAGCACGAAAATGAAGAGCCGCAAACATGACAGCGGAGGCAGGACCAACTCCGGGATTTTCTCAAGGAGGGGGCGAATTCAAGACTCAGGGGAGGGGGACCGTGACTTAGGGGCCCACAAAAAAACGTTAAGTATGATGGAACTTAGTTTTTTTAACTGGTGCCAAATGCCCAGCCCGGGGGCATTTTACAGGTCATCACCACACCTTCACGCTCGCACGCGCTATATAGTCATTGGCGGAAGCAGGGGGGGGTATTCCGGCCATGCCCCCAAAGCGCTGGAGGCCAAACTTTCTTTTGGCCCTCCCAAAGGCCGGATAATTAAAAAAGTGTTAACACTAGGTCTGTCGAACAAAAATCCTCGTCCCCCTCCCCCAGGAGAGCGACCATTTTTTGGAGAGGTAGCTTATACTAGGTTTGTGGAGCACCCAAATTGCACGTCCCACCCCCCGCCCCCAGGAGGGAGGCAGACATGAGTTTGCCCCCCCCAAACCTGAGGTGTGCTATGTCACTTCGACTTCTCCTATACTCTTTCAAGAACAACCGTTTCTGTCCCCTCAGTCTGAGAGCCTCCCTTGTCATATACAAGTTGTGCTTAAAAAAACTCGAGTCTGCGTCCGCCCCTGTATGTAGTCAGTATATTCATATATAGATGGGACTTTTAACTCATAGCACCCTTGCAGGGGGGGCGGCATCAGTGGCAGGAGGCGTTTCTTTTCAGTGCTTAATGTCCGGTATCTTGCATAATGTTGGCGGAGGCAGGGGCGTAGCCAAGGGGAAGGGGCGGCAGGGAAAGCAGCCCCCCTCCCTCTGAGGACCCCATGAGGACACGGGCCGCGCGAAGCGCGGCTCGCCCGCACTATACTCTGTGGCTAAATTAGAAATTTTCATATCATACAGGGCCCTCTGAAGCCCTCCTCTGCACTCTATTTTGTAACAAGCAGGGCCATTTTACCCATCAGGGCTCTTTTGGCGCTGTTTCAGGGGCCCTTTTCGGGGCGCTGCCCCTCCCCCTTTAAGCGAAATCCTGGCTACGCCCCTGAGCGGAGGCATCTCAATTTCAGCCCTCCTCCTCGAGCAAGTGCCGGTCCGTGGTGTGACGTCATGCGACTATCATGGTGAATCAAGGGTCTATCACAACTTTTCTGAATTGGAAAATAAATTGAGCATTTTTTTTATTTTTGCATTTGGAACACAATTGGATTCTGTGCACTCTTTTGCATTTGCAAGCGGGCATCAGAAAATTGAAATATTCTCAGTAGTCCTAATGGTAGAACAATCCCCCCTACGCCTGTGTGACGTCACTTAAGCATGAAGGAATTCCTTTCGAACGTAGGTATCTTCTCAAATTGAAATGCTTAGAACAGGGCATATTGTAAATATCAGTAAATATAAAGCCGGCAGACAAGATAGGTATGAAAGCGGGGGTGATAAGTTATGGCAATTTTGCCAAAGGGTGGCAGGTGGTGGGGAACCGTGGTTGATTGCGATGGTGGGGCAGATCTAAAATGGGAGAAGTTATGGTGCCTGGATAAATTTTCTTTCCGATGGGTTCAGTATTTGTGCTGTAGGGGAAGGGACCGAATTTCGGCCGGTTCCTGAATTCGGCCACCTTCGTAGGAACCCCCCCTTTCCTGCTGCAAACAGCTTGCCATTGCCACAACTGCGTCAGTAA
Source organism: Lepas anatifera (assembly GCA_034440635.1). Taxonomy (NCBI): domain Eukaryota; kingdom Metazoa; phylum Arthropoda; class Thecostraca; family Lepadidae; genus Lepas; species Lepas anatifera. The sequence continues at coordinate 406,179 of JAOTON010001915.1, read as the reverse complement.
TACTGTAGAATGTTGAATTCTTTCTCCGTTGTGAACCCCCTCATTTCTTTTCGATGATTGGTTTACACGCCACTGACGTCACAAAAATAGCTGCTTCGATTTTCTGCGTTCGAGCCATTTCCGTTACCGATTTGCTAAGGTGTGAGCCTCCCGTTTGAGGACGGCTCAGTTTTACTACATTAATTTAGGGAAGTTTAAATTTATTTCTCCTGATTTAGAATTGTGCAGGGATTGTCATTACGTTAATTTTATGATGATGTGTCTTTAAATATTTCAAATAAGTGATTTTTATTGAACTGTCCGAATTTAGGAACCAAAAAATTAGGTGTCCCGAAGTTCGTCACCCCCGTCCGAATTTCGGACCCGGCCCAATACAGGCTACCCCTAATTTCGTCCTTGCTGTGTGAATCGTGGAAAGTTGAGCTGTGCTTTGCTTTTTTAAGGCAAACGAGAAATTTTAATATGGGGCCATAGAGCGGATCTAGGATTGCCGATCGGGGGCACTTTCCCGAGAGGGCGCTATCCGGTCCGGGGTGGGGCGCCACTTTTGACCGGCAAAACCTATCAGATGAGCGCAAACTCCTATCGGTGGGCGCCATTTTCGCATTCTGGGAGGGGGTGGGAAGCGACCTTTCAGGGGGGCGCCGTGACCATTTCAGAGGGCGCCGAGGGTCGATGGGGGGAGCACGTGCCCCCCTTTCCGCCCTGGATCCGCCTATGGAGGGCGGGGACCACTGACAGATTTAGGATTTCTTATCGGAGTGAAACGCATTGGCCAGGAGTTGCGATTTAGGCTAAGAGTACCGAAGTGGTTATGGTCGTGGACTGAGAAGTTGGCATTGCCATTTTTTGGAACCAGGATTAGTAATACCAGGGTTTGCCATCCGGAACAGGGGGCGCCGCGTTTGGCCGGCAAGACCTATCACGTCGGCGCCGAATCCTATCGATGGGCGCCGATTTTGCATCCTGGGGAGGGGGTTGGGGGTGGGAAGCGACATTTCAGGGGGCGCCGAGAGTAGAGTCGATCGGCGGGGCACATCCCCCTCTTGCCCCCTGGACCTGTGTATGCTTATTATGCGTTCACAGTCATAACACACATAGTAGAGGGGGCTCTGATGTCAACGTGCAATGGAGGAGGTCCTAAAGTGCCCCATCCCCTGAGAAATAAAAAACCAAGAGGGCGTCAAAAGCCCGTTTTGGAGTGTGTGGGGCCAATAGTGATCTACATTATAGTTAGGGTTCTTTGGCCTAGGATATTCAAGGTCAGACGAGGTCAGGGGCAAAGGCAAGGGGGGCGGGGAGGGAGGCAGCGGCAGGGACAGCCGCCCCCTCTGATGGCACGATTTTGGAACAAGCAGGGCGCTTTTTACCCATCAGGGCCCTTTTGGCGCTGTCCCAGGGGCCCTTTTCGGGGCGCCACCCCCATGAGCGAAATCATGGCTACATCCATGGACGAGGTTGTAGAGGTCAAATTTGGGCTGCACTGGAGACCTGTTGGAAAATGCCGTACTTATACCGGAAAAGCCGGAAATACACAAAAGCAGACAAAGGGCACATATGGCAGGTCTCACACAATGATCTGCGAAAGTTTGAGATAAGTCATTCCAGATTACTTGTGTATGACGCATAGGCGGATCCAGAAATGTTGGGGGTACCTTCCGGGGGCGCCACTTTTGACCGGGAAAACCTATCAGGTGGGCGCAAAATCCTATCAGTGGGCACCGATTTTCGCATGATGGGAGGGATGGTGGGTGGGAAGCGACATTTCGGGGGGGTGCTGTGACCATTTCAGGGGGAGCAGGGGACTTTTTTACTATGGTAGCAATCTGACCATGCCCCTCCCATTGAAATGCTAGATTCACCCATAATCAGGTGCCAGCAGCAGCTTTCCTTGCCTCCGCGACCAACCTTGTTGAATTTCACTTTGCTGTGAAGCACCACAAAGAGGTTTCCATTATCAGTACTGGTCAAGACCCGACTGACCAGGATCAGTTTGTGAGACTACTTTTCAGGTGGTGAAATGACTAAAGATTTGCCTGATATGAAAATATTTTCTCTCATATTGTTTTATTAGGGAATGTAAGCAATTTGAGAAGTGTCCGAACTTAGGAACAAACAAATGCCATCAGTGGCCAAAATTCGGAGCATTTGCCATGACGAAATTAGGTACCAAAGCAAAAAGACAGCTTTCCAAGTAAAAATAGAGTTGTTAAAGCAATTTCCTTGAAATTTCTCTCATTGCATTAAATTCTCTGTTTAATTCTCCAGTATATTTGGTACATACGCAACAAATACATATTTCTGATTTAGTATACTTCTCTGTATATCTCAGGGCGGCAGAATCGGCGCTTAACCGTCCGAAATTCGGTCCCTAGTACCAAACTGCCAAATCCATATCAATTGTCCCATACCTAGGTGGATGGAACGCAAAGCCCACCACATAATGAAATTCCATTTAATGTCATAATAGTAAGAAGGATGCGAAACAATAGTTATTTCCAGACTTTTCTGCTCTGCATCTGAATATCCAAGTTTTCTTACCTAATACTTTGTTTGCTTAGGTAGGTACCTAGGTAGTATGGCACTTTCAGCTAGATCTTCACGGTGTAAGTATCCCATAGGACTGGTGCAATTGGTGCAAACTTTGAATAAAATGAAATTGACCACTGCTATGAGCGGGGCGGTGTAATTAAGTCATCTTAGGTACACACAGAGCTTGCTTAAGACAGTGAAGGGACCAGAAAATCAAATAAGCATTTTCCACTTTCTGTTATGGGCAAGTGCATCTTTCCCAAATTCAGGGCAAGTTTTGGGAAGCTGGTGGCTGGCCAGTCTTGTCTGGTGGTCATATATAGCTGTCGCGTCTTGTCTGGTCTGTCGCCTTACTTGTCTTGCCTTGGCCTGACTGACCCAATATTGATATGGATACAAAAATGGGCAGGAGCAGCCCTAAACTTATAAATCTACACTGAGAGTGTTACCAACAAGATCACTTGGTACGCTATCTTTATGTTCTGCAAATGCTCTTGATGTAAATCCAGCATTGTTAGTCTAATGGGTTTTGTTCATTGTTTTTCAGGGAATATCTTATGTTACTTGTAATAATGAGAATGGCTGCAATTTTAGCAAACCATGGATATATGCATATTTTTAACATGTTGGAGATACCAGCTAGAAAGTGTCCCTAAACTGATTTTATGTTGGGGTGCTGAGCGTATAATCCATCTTTGAAAATAGAGCGGGTACATGGAAAATTCTTAGCTCATTGATTGTTTGCTTTGGAATGGTTTTTTATTGAATGCCCACCACTTCTGTGGGCTCTTGCACATTCATAGTTTAATTTGCTTTTTCTGTTTGAAACTGCTCATACATTTCATAGTTAATCAAGCCAAGGGCCTCCTTTGTCAAGGAGTTGTGGAGGCAATTTTGTGGTTGCAACAGACGTATATGTTATGTTTTATGCATTATGTTGCCTCGCCTTTGTATTAAGAGGCGCTTAACTGGATATGTTTAAATAAATTTTGCAAGTTCCAGGTTAGTAGGTACCAGACTTTAGAAAGCTGCATGCACTGTATTAAGCCTGCAATATTGACTGTCTTCTTTCTGTATTGTGGAGGATGTAGAGAAGTCAAAGTATGATATATCCCCAGCATTTAAGATGCACATGGCAGGAAATGAACTGGAAAATAAATTATCCAAACTTGTCGTAGCCCTTAGCTCTAACAATGTGTCAACACCCAACTATTTGGGAACAAAAAGACATGCGACTGTTTTGGGCAGCTACCTATGATGAAAAATAGAATGGTTTCAATTTGAACTATACTCTGAGGAGAATATACAAACATTAGAAAGAAAAATGCTGTGAATCATATTTGCCAGGCCCTCCCTTTTCCAGCCCTAGCTCCAGTCCTTTGATGTTTGTCTGTTGTCTACACTCTTGACCATTCAGGCCAGTCTAGTACTTGCCAACTGATTTTATATTTCACCTCAACACTTGTGTTTTATGTGCACCAGGTGTGGTGTAGTGAAATGCAACCGTCCGGGGATGAGGTGGCTTAGTGGATAGCACCCTTGTCTTCTAAGCCACCGGTTCCGGGTTCAAGTCCCGGCGGAGCCTCTGAATAAGTCGATCTGATCCCCAAAATCCCTTCCAACAGGGTGAGAGTTGACGACGCCGTATGACCCTGACATTTGGTGCGTCGTTAAACCCCAACAATTATTAATTATTGCAACCGTCCCATGATTTTGTTCATACCTGTATATGTGCCAAGCAATCGTACTTGACTTCAGAATAGTCTGCTTTCCTTTGCAACTTTTCACTGGACCTGCACAGCACAAAAGACAGGCTAAAGAGGATTTAAGTATTCACTTAATAAAGAACTTACCTCCACTCTGTGTGCAGTCCTCCGATGTGCAACACGTGGAAAAGTAAGATGGCCGACTTTACTTGCCTGAGTTAAGCACCCATAGCCTTGTTTCACTCTGTGGCTGCTTATTTTATGCAGGGTGGCTTATTGTCAGCATGGGATGCTTGTTTCTAGCCACCCGTAAGCTGCAATTTCCCGCCAAATTCCAAGCTGCTAGACACAAGCACCCCAGTTCGACGAAGAATCCTTGAAGTTGTGTCAAGGTGCCAAAACTTGGCAAGGCAGATTTTTCGTTTTTTTTAGCTTCTTGATACTAGAACAAAGCACCGCCTCCATCTAAGCACCGTCTCTAATCAACCTGCCAAAACCAAGCAGGATAAGAGAAATTAGGGGCCTCAAGCACCCATTTAGCTTAGCATCTAAAATGCTAATCTTTTTTTACAGTGTAGGCCGGAGCCGGGTGTGTAGTACGATGCTCGCTGTGCAGTACGATATGGCCGAGACAGCTCGGATCCAGTCGTGCCCGTATCCGAAATTTCCGCCACAAATGCAGGCCAATCGGCCACCACACCACGTTTGTCAAACTAAGTCTGATCCATATTTGAAAAATACGGCTATATCAAATATTATAATATAAAAGAAAAACATTTGAGTCAGAGACCACATTCAGATCCAATACTATCCCGATTGTTGGCCTAATCCTATCCGATCCCATCCATGGAGCTGATTGTACTGGGTGCCCATGAACATTTTCTCTTTGTACTCGATTTTAGGAATCCACTAACCCCAATCTATCCTGGTGCAGTTTTTGGTCCGTAAAGCTTATTAGTTTTTACCGCAAAAAGTGCTATGGGCGGTGCAAGTGCAGTTTTGTTGAGAATTTTCGCATTTGTGGCTATTTTTGCCGTGAACCGCGATTTTTTTAACAAATGACAATACATCTAAGCGGAATGACCTTATTCGTCTCTTTCAAGGTCAATCACATTGTTTTATATCGACAAATCACTTCTCTGCTGCTATGGGAATTTGTGGCATCATTAACCCATCACCGCCTGGGGTTCCGATCGGACCCCTCTTTGTTTTTTGCTTTCTGATTCTGAGCGCTTCAAATGAAACGCGCGTCACTATGCGCACCTCTAGGGTGATCAACGTTAAAACTTATGACGAAAAATTGACATCAGGTCAAGTCGCGTGAACGAGTTTTGACGTCATTTTTAAACCGATGTAAGGCGATGCTATTAATCTAAGAAGGGGCTAACAAACCAGGGTGTAATTCAGCTTCTATAATAGTTAAACCTCGGCCTGCGGCCTGGGCTAACGCCCCACCGGCGCAGGAGAGCCGCATGACAATGTGCTGAAAGCAAACCATATTTCGTTCTTAATGTATCTCTTCATAAGCCTGCAAGTCAGTTTTATCATTCTTTTCTTTGAAATAACCAATAAAGATTACGTGGTCACCCCCGGATTCGAACCGGACCTACCTGATCAAGAGACAGGGCCTCTAACCACTAGACCACCGTGCCATACCACTCATCCTCCCACTAGCTGAACAGCTGTGACCCGTCAGGAGGTCACTGGCTGGTACAACTCCGCCGAATATGCCGGGCCGCTGGCGCCGGGTGCTGTGCTTGTCCCGAAAAGGCTCGATATAAATGTGCTTCTAGAAGACGAACCAAGCATTCTTTTGGGCTGAAATTACTTGTATCGTCGAGCTAGGATCCTCAGCTAGCTTCATGCCAAATTTCTTCCACTTCCATCCATTTTAAGGACTTGAAACCATGGTGAGAAGCAATGGTGGTCCGAGAAATTTAGCATCTTGTAATACATTTTGGACTAATTACTCGAAAGCCATTAGAGATAGGTGGGTAGTATAAGTGAGCGAAATGACGGCAAGTAACTTTCCTATTCAGCCATGTCAGTTCTGAGTTTGTGAGTGACATGAGCTTGGAACCAGGAAGATGCAAATAAAAAGTTTTTTTACTCAATTTCTATTTATGCCTATAAAACAAGGAATTTCACATTCACAATTTCCATCTCCAAATATTATCAGGCGGAAGTAATGTTCTTTCATTATTTGAAATGAAAACTCAAATCGGTCAATTAGATTGTGAGATATTAACGTTGAAATGAAATGAACCAAAATTCAGTCTTCCGGAAGAACTGTAAAAAGTAGGTCAAAATTTTGCGTTTTGCACTCAAAACTATGCCTAAGCACTACAAAATTTTCCTAGCTACCCCTAGGTAACTGCATTTCAGCTAACTGAGGCCTGTCTTCTGACATTTCGAGCGCACAAGTCGGCCATCAACTTTTAGCAGGTTTTTTGCTCGCGTGAGAAATGCCGCGTTTTCGCGCAACAAATATTGTCGGATCAGCTCAATTCGTTTTCCCTAGCTGGCCCTTGTTATCTTTCGAAAAGGACATAAGTTTTAAGTTCGTAGGTTAAGAAGTAAAAATTAGAAAAATATAAAACAGAAAAAGTTTGAGCCAAAATTTCTCAAAAACTATTTTGGATTTCAACTCGGGGCTTCAGTTTGGGTGTCTGGAGCAGAAGGGCTATCACCCTACAAAATTCCAGAGCTCTGACATCAATTCTCAGGACTGACAGACGCCAACAACAACCTCGGCCTGCGGCCTCGGCAGGTGCCGCTCCGGCGCAGGAGAAGCCGGTGACAATGTACGTTAGCCAAACAGTTCGATTGACAGGCGAGTGTTTTCAGCAGTTTGATACTTATAACAACGCAATGTTTGAGTTTTAGGTTTTGTGTTCTCATTATGGCTCCATTCAATCCCCTGTCTAGGCCCATGTTTTCCTAAATTAGCATGTCTCTGCATACTGCACCACGCTTGCCCTCTGTTCATGTCATCAAATAAATAAACACACGCATAATGTTTGTTTTGTTAAGCAAAGACTGGGCATGACGAGAAGAAAGGAGATACAATATAAAATATGATGGGTTTTCCGACGGTATTTCACCTATACCTGCAGATTTTCACCCAATTCAGCCTATTTGTTACTGAGTTATGCCCCAGCTCGAGACCTCAGCCCCACCACCGAACTGATGTCCTGGATCCACCTATGCTCGAGCTCCTTACCCCACCCCCTTACATATGTCCTGGATCTGCCTATGCTCGAACTCCGTAGCCCCACCTCTATACTGCCCTGGATCCGCCTATGCTTGAACTCCTTAGCCCCTACCCCTACTGATGTCCTAGATCCGCCTATGCTCGAGCTCCCGAGCCCCACCCACATACTGATGTCCTGAATCCGCTTATGCTCGAACTCCTTAGCCCCACCCCCGTACTGATGTCCTGAATCCGCTTGTGTTTTAACTCTTTAGCCCCTACCTGTTTTAACTCTTTAGCCCCTTGATGTCCTGAATCCGCTTATGCTCGAGCTCCTTAGCCCCACCCCCGTACTGATGTCTTTCATCCACCTATACTCGAGCCCCTTAGCCCCAGCCCCGTACTGATGTCCTGGATCCGCCTCTGCTCGAGCTCCTTAGCCCGACACCCATACTGATGTCATGGATCCGCCTATGCTCGAGCTCCTTAGCCCCACCTCCGTACAGATGTCCTGGATCCGCCTATGCTGGATCTCCTTAGCCCCATCCCCGTACCGATATGCTGGATCCGCCTATGCTCAAACTCCTTAGCCTCTAACCCCGTACTGATATCCTGGCTCCGCTTATGCTCGAGCTCCTTAGCCCCACCCCCGTACTGATGTCCTGGATCCGCCTATGCTCGAACTCTTCAGCCCCTACCCCTGTGCTGATGTCCTGGATCCGCTTATGCTTGAGCTCCTTAGCCCCACCTCTGTACTGATGTCCTTTATCCGCCTATACTCGAACCCCTTAGCCCCACCCCCGTACTGATGCCCTGGATCCGCCTCTGCTCGAGCTCCTTAGCCCCACACGCATACTGATGTCCTGGATCCGCCTATGCTCCAGCTCTTCAGCCCCACCCCCGTACAGATGTCCTGGATCTGCCTATGCTCGAACTTCTTAGCCCCACCTCCGTACTGATGTCCTGGATCCGCCGATGCTCGAACTCCTTAGCCCCTACCTCCCTACTGATGTCCTGGATCCGGCTATGCTCGAGCTCCTTACCCCATCTTCTTACTGATGTCCTGGATCCGCCTATGCTCGAACTCCGTAGCCCCTACCCCCCCTTCCACTGATGTCCTGGATCCGCCTATGCTCGAGTTCCTTACCCCACCCCCTTACTGATGTCCTGGATCCGCCTATGCTCGAACTCCGTAGCCCCACCTCTGTACTGCCCTGGATCCACCTATGCTCGAACTACTTAGCCCCACCCCCCTACTGATGCCCTGGATCCGACTATGCTCGAGCTCCCGAGCCCCACCCCCGTACTGATCAGCTGAATCCGTTTATGCTCGAGCTTCTTAGCCCCACCCCCGTATTGATGTCCTGGATCCGCCTATGCTCGAACTTCTTAGCCCCACCTCCGTACTGATGTCCTGGATCCGGCTATGCTCCCCACCTTCTTACTGATGTCCTGGATCCGCCTATGCTTGAACTCCGTAGCCCCTACCCCCCTTCCACTGATGTCCTGGATCCGCCTATGCTCGAGCTCCTTACCCCACCCCCTTACTGATGTCCTGGATCCGCCGATGCTCGAACTCCTTAGCCCCTACCTCCCTACTGATGTCCTGGATCCGGCTATGCTCGAGCTCCTTACCCCACCTTCTTACTGATGTCCTGGATCCGCCTATGCTCGAACTCTTCAGCCCCTACCCCTGTGCTGATGTCCTGGATCCGCTTATGCTTGAGCTCCTTAGCCCCACCTCTGTACTGATGTCCTTTATCCGCCTATACTCGAACCCCTTAGCCCCACCTCCGTACTGCCCTGGATTCGCCTATACTCGAACTCTTTAGCCCCTACCACCCTACTCATGTCCTGGATCCGCCTATGCTGGAACGCCCGAGCCCTACCACCGTACTGATGTCCTGGATCCGCCTATGCTCGAGCTCCTTAGCCCCACCCCCCGTACTGAGGCCTGGATCCGCCTTTGCTGGAGCTCCTTAGCCCCACCCCCGTACTGATGTCCTGGATCCGCCTATGCTCGAACTTCTTAGCCCCACCTCCGTACTGATGTCCTGGATCTGCATATGCTCGAACTCCTTAGCCCCTACCCCCCTACTGATGTCCTGGATCCGCCTATGCTCGAGCTCCTTACCCCACCTTCTTCCTGATGTCCTGGATCCGCCGATGTTCGAACTCCGTAGCCCCTACCCCCTCCCCACTGATGTCCTGGATCCGCCTATGCTCGAGCTCCTTACCCCACCCCCTTACTGATGTCCTGAATCCGCCTGTGCTCGAACTCTGTAGCCCCACCTCTGTACTGCTCTGGATCTGCCTATGCTCGAACTACTTAGCCCCCACCCCCTACTGATGTCCTGGATCCGACTATGCTCGAGCTCCCGAGCCCCACCCCCGTACTGATCAGCTGAATCCGCTTATGCTCGAGCTTCTTAGCCCCACCCCCATACTGATGTCCTGGATCCGCCTATGCTCGAACTCTTTAGCCCCTATCCACGTGCTGATGTCCTGGATCCGCTTATGCTCGAGCTCCTTAGCCTCACCCCTGTACTGATATCCTTGATCCGCCTATACTCAAACCCTTTAGCCCCACCGCCGTACTGATGTCCTGGATCAGCCTATGCTCGAGCTCCTTATCTCCACCCCCGTACAGATGTCCTAGATCCGCCTATGCTCGATCTCCTTAGCCCCATCCCCGTACTAATATCCTGGATCCGCCTATGCTCGAACTCCGTAGCCCCTACCCCCTACTGATGTCCTGGATCCGCCTATACTGGAACTCCCGAGTCTCACCCCGTACTGATGTCCTGAATCCGCTAATGCTCAGCTGCTTAGCCCCATCCCCGTACTAATGTCCTGGATCCGCCTATGCTCTAACTCCCTAGCCCGACCCTCGTGTAATGTCCTGGATCCGCCTATGCTCTAACTCCCTAGCCCGACCCTCGTACCGATGTCCTGGATCCGCCTATGCTCTAACTCCCTAGCCCCACCCTCGTACTGATGTCCTGGGTCCGCCTATGCTCGAACTCTTTAGCCCCTACCCCCCATGCTGATGTCCTGGATCCGCTTATGCTCGAGCTCCTTACCCCCCACACCAGTAACGACCCCACCTCCGTGCCCCCCCGAAACGACATAGGCGGATCCAAGGGGGAAAGGGGACAGGTGCCCCCCATGGAATCTTAGCGCCCCCTGAAATTGTCCCGGAAACCCCTGGAAAGTTCGATGGCACCCCCTGAAATGTCGTTTTCCCCGAGATGCAGGTATCGGGGTCTACTGATAGGTTTTAGCGCCTACTTGATAGGTTTTTCCGGCCAAAAGTGGCGTCCCTGGTGTAGATAGCGCCCACCAGGAAGTTTCCCCTTCCACCTCACCCCCGATAGGCAATCCTGGATCCGCGTATGGGAAGCGACATTCCAGGGAGCGTCATCGACCTTGAGAGGCATGTCTTTGCAATTTCAGAGGGCGCCGATGGTCGATTGGGTGTTGGGGGAGGGGGATGGGGGGAGAAGGGTGGGGGGGCACCTAGCCTACTTATTCCCTGGATCCACCCATGGTCCAAAAACAGAAACATAATACTCTTATTGTAAACTCAGACTTTTACAGTACTCTAATTACTTGTGATGCATTATGGGTAGTGTTGGGTACTTTTTTACCAGACCATAAATAAACAGAAACGGCCGCGCCGATCGCCGGCGTTGCCGCGGCGTGGACGCTGGGGTGACGCGTGGTGATTTGCTACAACGATGCGTGGAGAAACGGCATGTTTGTAAAGGTAACTTGGTGTTTCATTGATATCTATGCAGATGGAATGTCGACATATGTCTCTTACCTAGCTGCATGCAAAATTTCATTTCCCTCCAATGACTCTAACCACCCTAAACCCCGGTGTGAAGCAAAAATGAACTGATAAAATTACCACTTTGAAATGCATTTTACGGCTTATAGCGCGGAAGCCGTAAGAGATAAGTGGGGGTATGAGTGAGAAAAATGACGGCAACGAAGTTTTCTATCCAGCCGTGTTAAGTTCAATACCGTAGCTATCATGGTCTGGAAACCAGGGGGCTGAGAATAAAAATTTTAAAAACTTATATTTTATTTTTGCCTATAAAATAAAAAGTTTCAGTGTGAAAGTTTTTATTTCTAAATATATTATACAGGAGGCTATTCTCTTTTATTATCTGAAATAGGAACTGATTTTTATCAATTAGATCGGTAGATATAAGGGTTTGAATGATATTTTGGGAAATGCAGACCTTCACGGAATGGGCCAAAAAGGACCCTTAAATTTCCGTTTTTGTTTTGTTTCTGTGTTTGTGCAGTACTGAACAAACCGGCCTTTAAGTTGATCTTGGACTCAGAACCTGAACTGCTGTGGCTTCAGATATTTCGAGCCTGTAGTTTAGACCATGAGTTTTATGCCAAATTTAGGGTGCAAAGTTTAAAAGCTAATTTAGAGCCCTAAATTTAAAGTTTTTTCTTTCCAACTTTTTGTGTGAACTACAAATTTTTCTGATGTAAAAGGGTGCAAGTTTGAAGACTGTAGATGAATTAGCAAAAAATAGAAAAATAAAAGTTAAAAATCACATAATGCAAAATTCTGGGCAAAATTTTGAAAATTTTGAAAATTGACAACCGTGGTGCTTATTCATTTGGAAGTGCCTTCTATCCACAAAAGTTTTAGGTCACTGATACCAGCGCTCAGAACAGACAACAACAACAGACAACAACAACGACGACGACGAGACCGGAAAAACTGTCAGAATAGAAGCCGTTTCTTACTTCGTTCGTCACCGGCTTCTGACCTCGGCCTGCGGCCTGGGCTAACGCCCCACCGGCGCAGGAGAGCCGCATGACAATGTGCCGAAAGCAAACCATATTTCGTTCTTAATGTATCTCTTCATAAGCCTGCAAGTCAGTTTTATCATTCTTTTCTTTGAAATAACCAATAAAGAGTACGTGGTCACCCCCGGATTCGAACCGGACCTACCTGATCAAGAGACAGGGCCTCTAACCACTAGACCACCGTGCCACACTACTCATCCTCCCACTAGCTGAACAGCTGTGACCCGTCAGGAGGTCACTGGCTAGTACAACTCCGCCGAATATGCCGGGCCGCTGGCGCCGGGTGCTGTGCTTGTCCCGAAAAGGCACGATATAAAGGTGCTTCTAGAAGACGAACCAAACATTCTTTTGGGCTGAAATTAGTTGTATCGTCGAGCTAGGATTGTAAGCTAGCTTCATGCCAAATTACTTCCACTTCCATCCATTTTAAGGACTTCAAACCATGGTGAGAAGCAAAGGTGGTCCGAGAAATTTAGCATCTTGTAATACATTTTGGACTAATTACTCGAAAGCCATTAGAGATAGGTGGGTAGTATAAGTGAGCGAAATGACCGCAAGTAACTTTCCTCTTCAGCCATGTCAGTTCTGAGATTGTGAGTGACATGAGCTTGGAATCAGGAAGATGCAAATAAAAAGTTTTTTGACTCAATTTCTATTTATGCCTATAAAACAAAAAATTTCACATTCACAACTTCCATCTCCAAATATTATCAGGCGGAAGCAATGTTCTTTCATTATTTGAAATGAAAACTCAAATCGGTCAATTAGATTGTGAGATATTAACGTTGAAATGAAATGAACCAAAATTCAGTCTTCCGGAAGAACTGTAAAAAGTAGGTCAAAATTTTGCGTTTTGCACTCAAAACTATGCCTAAGCACTACAAAATTTTCCTAGCTACCCCTAGGTAACTGCCTTTCAGCTAACTGAGGCCTGTCTTCTGACATTTCGAGCGCACAAGTCGGCCATCAACTTTTAGCAGGTTTTTTGCTCGCATGAGAAAAGCCGCGTTTTCGCGCAATATATATTGTCGGATCAGCTCAATTCGTTTTCCCTAGCTGGCCCTTGTTATCTTTCGAAAAGGACATAAATTTCAAGTTCGTAGGTTAAGAAGTAAAAATTAGAAAAATATAAAACAGAAAAAGTTTGAGCCAAAATTTCTCAAAAACTATTTTGGATTTCGACTCGGGGCTTCAGTTTGGGTGTCTGGAGCAGAAGGGCTATCACCCTACAAAATTCCAGAGCTCTGACATCAATTCTCAGGACGGACAGACGCCAACAACAACAGACCACGACGAGACCCGTCTGAGCGGCCAGAATAGAGCCGCTTGAGAAATCTCAATGCGCTTCGCCCATGGATTTCGTCATGCGGCTCTGACGACGACGACGAGACCGGAAAAACTGTCAGAATAGAAGCCGTTTCTTACTTCGTTCGTCACCGGCTTCGACCTCGGCCTGCGGCCTGGGCTAACGCCCCACCGGCGCAGGAGAGCCGCATGACAATGTGCCGAAAGCAAACCATATTTCGTTCTTAATGTATCTCTTCATAAGCCTGCAAGTCAGTTTTATCATTCTTTTCTTTGAAATAACCAATAAAGAGTACGTGGTCACCCCCGGATTCGAACCGGACCTACCTGATCAAGAGACAGGGCCTCTAACCACTAGACCACCGTGCCACACTACTCATCCTCCCACTAGCTGAACAGCTGTGACCCGTCAGGAGGTCACTGGCTAGTACAACTCCGCCGAATATGCCGGGCCGCTGGCGCCGGGTGCTGTGCTTGTCCCGAAAAGGCACGATATAAAGGTGCTTCTAGAAGACGAACCAAACATTCTTTTGGGCTGAAATTAGTTGTATCGTCGAGCTAGGATTGTAAGCTAGCTTCATGCCAAATTACTTCCACTTCCATCCATTTTAAGGACTTCAAACCATGGTGAGAAGCAAAGGTGGTCCGAGAAATTTAGCATCTTGTAATACATTTTGGACTAATTACTCGAAAGCCATTAGAGATAGGTGGGTAGTATAAGTGAGCGAAATGACCGCAAGTAACTTTCCTCTTCAGCCATGTCAGTTCTGAGATTGTGAGTGACATGAGCTTGGAATCAGGAAGATGCAAATAAAAAGTTTTTTGACTCAATTTCTATTTATGCCTATAAAACAAAAATTTCACATTCACAACTTCCATCTCCAAATATTATCAGGCGGAAGCAATGTTCTTTCATTATTTGAAATGAAAACTCAAATCGGTCAATTAGATTGTGAGATATTAACGTTGAAATGAAATGAACCAAAATTCAGACTTCCGGAAGAACTGTAAAAAGTAGGTCAAAATTTTGCGTTTTGCACTCAAAACTATGCCTAAGCACTACAAAATTTTCCTAGCTACCCCTAGGTAACTGCCTTTCAGCTAACTGAGGCCTGTCTTCTGACATTTCGAGCGCACAAGTCGGCCATCAACTTTTAGCAGGTTTTTTGCGCGCGTGAGAAATGCCGCGTTTTCGCGCAATAAATATTGTCGGATCAGCTCAATTCGTTTTCCCCTTGTTATCCATTGAAAAGGACATAAATTTCAAGCTCATAGCTTAAGAAGTAAAAATTAGAAAAATATAAAACAGAAAAAGTTTGAGCCAAAATTTCACAAAAACTATTTTGGATTTCAACTCGGGGCTTCAGTTTGAGTGTCTGGAGCAGAAGGGCTATCACCCTATAAAATTCCAGAGCTCTGACATCAATTCTCAGGACTGACAGACGCCAACAACAACCTCGGCCTGCGGCCTCGGCAGGTGCCGCTCTGGCGCAGGAGAAGCCGGTGACAATGTACGTTAGCCAAACAGTTCGATTGACAGGCGAGTTTTTTCAGCAGTTTGATACTTATAACAACGCAATGTTGGAGTTTTAGGTTTTGTGTGCTCATTATGGCTCCATTCAATCCCCTGTCTAGGCCCATGTTTTCCTAAATTAGCATGTCTCTGCATACTGCACCACGCTTGCCCTCTGTTCATATCATCAAATAAATAAACACACGCATAATGTTTGTTTTGTTAAGCAAAGACTGGGCATGACGAGAAGAAAGGAGATACAATATAAAATATGATGGGTTTTCCGACGGTATTTCACCCATACCTGCAGATTTTCACCAAATTCAGCCTATTTGTTACCGAGTTATGCCCCAGCTCGAGACCTCAGCCCCACCACCAAACTGATGTCCTGGATCCGCCTATGCTCGAGCTCCTTACCCCAACCCCTTACATATGTCCTGGATCTGCCTATGATCGAACTCCGTAGCCCCACCTCGATACTGCCCTGGACCCGCTTATGCTTGAACTCCTTAGCCCCTACCCCTAATGATGTCCTGGATCTGCCTATGCTCGAGCTCCCGAGCCCCACCCACGTACTGATGTCCTGAATCCGCTTATGCTCGAGCTCCTTAGCCCCACTCCCGTACTGATGTCCTTGATCCGCTTATGTTTTAACTCTTTAGCCCCTACCTGTTTTAACTCTTTAGCCTCTTGATGTCCTGGATCCGCTTATGCTCGAGCTCCTTAGCCCCACCCCCGTACTGATGTCTTTGATCCGCCTATACTCGAGCCTCTTAGCCCCGGCCCCGTACTGATGTCCTGGATCCGCCTCTGCTCGAGCTCCTTAGCCCGACACCCATACTGATGTCCTGGATCCGCCTATGCTCGAGCTCCTTAGCCCCATCTCCGTACAGATGTCCTGGATCCGCCTATGCTGGATCTCCTAGTCCCATCCCCGTACCGATATGCTGGATCCGCCTATGCTCAAACCCCTTAGCCTCTAACCCCGTACTGATATCCTGGCTCCGCTTATGCTCGAGCTCCTTAGCCCCACCCCCGTACTGATGTCTTGGATCCGCTTATGCTTGAGCTCCTTAGCCCCACCTCTGTACTGATGTCCTTTATCCGCCTATACTCGAACCCCTTAGCCCCACCCCCGTACTGATGCCCTGGATCCGCCTCTGCTCGAGCTCCTTAGCCCCACACCCATACTGATGTCCTGGATCCGCCTATACTCCAGCTTTATAGCCCCACCCCCATACAGATGTCCTGGATCCACCTATGCTCGATCTCCTTAGCCCCACCCCCGTACTGATGTCCTGGATCCGCCTTTACTCAGGCTCCGGAGCCACACCCCTGCACTGATGTCCTGGATCCGCCTATGCTCGAGCTCCTTAGCCCCACCCCCGAACTGATGTCCTGGATCTGCCTATGCTCGAACTCCGTAGCCCCACCTCCGTACTGCCCTGGATTCGCCTATACTCAAACTCTTTATTCCCTACCACCCTACTAATGTCCTGGATCCGCCTATGCTGGAACGCCCGAGCCCCACCACCGTACTGATGTCCTGGATCCGCCTATGCTCGAGCTCCTTAGCCCCACCCCCGTACTGAGGCCTGGATCCGCCTTTGCTGGAGCTCCTTAGCCCCACCCCCGTACTGATGTCCTGGATCCTCCTATGCTCGAACTTCTTACCCCCACCTCCGTACTGATGTCCTGGATCCGCATATGCTCGAACTCATTAGCCCCTACCCCCTACTGATGTCCTGGATCCGCCTATGCTCGAGCTCCTTACCCCACCTTCTTCCTGATATCTTGGATCCGCCTATGCTCGAACTCCGTAGCCCCTACCCCCCCCACTGATGTCCTGGATCCGCCTATGCTCGAGCTCCTTACCCCACCCCCTTACTGATGTCCTGGATCCGCCTGTGCTCGAACTTCGTAGCCCCACCTCTGTACTGCCCTGGATCCGCCTATGCTCGAACTACTTAGCCCCCACCCCCTACTGATGTCCTGGATCCGACTATGCTCGAGCTCCCGAGCCCCACCCCCGTACTGATCAGCTGAATCCGCTTATGCTCGAGCTTCTTAGCCCCGCCGCCGTACTGATGTCCTAGATCCGCCTCTGCTCGAGCTCCTTAGCCCCATCCCCGTACTAATGTCCTGGATCCGCCTATGCTCGAACTCCGTAGCCCCTACCCCCTACTGATGTCCTGGATCCGCCTATGCTGGAACTCCCGAGTCTCACCGCGTACTGATGTCCTGATTCCGCTAATGCTCAGCTGCTTAGCCCCATCCCCGTACTAATGTCCTGGATCCGCCTATGCTCTAATTCCCTAGCCCGACCCTCGTACCGATGTCCTGGATCCGCCTATGCTCTAACTCCCTAGCCCGACCCTCGTACCGATGTCCTGGATCCGCCTATGCTCTAACTCCCTAGCCCCACCCTCGTACTGATGTCCTGGGTCCGCCTATGCTCGAACTCTTTAGCCCTTACCCCCATGCTGATGTCCTGGATCCGCTT
This sequence comes from Lepas anatifera, assembly GCA_034440635.1. Taxonomy (NCBI): domain Eukaryota; kingdom Metazoa; phylum Arthropoda; class Thecostraca; family Lepadidae; genus Lepas; species Lepas anatifera. Next base: position 388,588 of record JAOTON010001915.1, on the reverse strand, counting down.
ATGCTCGATCTCCTTACCCCCCACACCAGTAACGCCCCACCTCCGTGCCCCCCGCCCCGAAACGACATAGGCAGATCCAAGGGGAAAGGGGACAGGTGCCCCCCATAGAATCTTAGCGCCCCCTGAAATTGTCCCGGAAACCCCTGGAAAGTTCGATGGCACCCCCTGAAATGTCGTTTTCCCCGAGATGCAGGTATCGGGGTCTACTGATAGGTTTTAGCGCCTATTTGATAGGTTTTTCCTGCCAAAAGTGGCGTCCCTGGTGTAGATAGCGCCCACCAGGAAGTTTCCCCTTCCACGTCGCCCCCGATAGGCAATCCTGGATCCGCGTATGGGAAGCGACATTTCAGGGAGCGTCATCGACCTTGAGAGGCGTGTCTTTACAATTTCAGAGGGCGCCGATGGTCGATTGGGGGTTGGGGGAGGAAATGGGGGGAGAAGGGTGGGGGGCACCTAGCCTACTTATTCCCTGGATCCACCCATGGTCCAAAAACAGAAACATAATACTCTTATTGTAAACTCAGACTTTTACGGTCCTCTAATTACTTGTGATGCATTATGGGTAGTGTTGGGTACTTTTTTACCAGACCATAAATAAACAGAAACGGCCGCGCCGATCGCCGGCGTTGCCGCGACGTGGACGCAGGGGTGACGCGTGGTGATTTCCTACAACGATGCGTGGAGAAACGGCATGTTAGTAAAGGTAACTTGGTGTTTCATTGATATATATGCAGATGGAATGTCGACATATGTCTCTTACCTAGCTGCATGCAAAATTTCATTTCCTCCAATGACTCTAACCACCGTAAACCCCGGTGTGAAGCAAAAATGAACTGATAAAATTACCACTGTGAAATGCATTTTACGGCTTATAGCGCGGAAGCCGTAAGAGATAAGTGGGGGTATGAGTGAGAAAATGACGGCAACGAAGTTTTCTATCCAGCCGTGTTAAGTTCAATACCGTAGCTATCATGGTCTGGAAACCAGGGGGCTGAGAATAAAAATTTTAAAAACTTATATTTTATTTTTGCCTATAAAATAAAAAGTTTCAGTCTGAAAGTTTTTATCTCTAAATATATAATAAAGGAGGCTATTCTTTCTTATTATTTGAAATGGGAACTAATTTTTATCAATTAGATCGGAAGATATAAGGGTTTGAATGATATTTTGGGAAATGCAGACCTTCACGGAATGGGCCAAAAAGGACCCTTAAATTTCCGTTTTTGTTTTGTTTCTGTGTTTGTGCAGTACTGCACAAACCGGCCTTTAAGTTGATATTTGACTCAGAACCTGAACTGCTGTAGCTTCAGATATTTCGAGCCTGTAGTTTAGACCATGAGTTTTATGCCAAATTTAGGGTGCAAAGTTTAAAAGCTAATTTAGAGCCCTAAATTTAAAGCTTTTTCTTTCCAACTTTTTGTGTGAACTACAAATTTCCCTGATGTAAAAGGGTGCAAGTTTGAAGAGTCTAGATGAATTAGCAAAAAATAGAAAAATAAAAGTTAAAAATCACATAATGCATAATTCTGGGCAAAATTTTGAAAATTTTGAAAATTGACAACCGTGGTGCTGATTCATTTGGAAGTGCCTTCTATCCACAAAAGTTTTAGGTCTCTGATACCAGCGCTCAGAACAGACAACAACAACAACAACAACAACAACAACAACAACAACAACAACAACAACAACAGACAACCACGACGAGACCGGAAAAACTGTCAGAATAGAAGCCGTTTCTTACTTCGTTCGTCACCGGCTTCTGACAGACCACGACGAGACCCGTCTGAGCGGCCAGAATAGAGCCGCTTGAGAAATCTCAATGCGCTTCGCTCCATGGATTTCGTCATGCGGCTCTGACAACAACAACAACAACAGACCACGACGAGACCCGTCTGAGCGGCCAGAATAGAGCCGCTTGAGAAATCTCAATGCGCTTCGCTCCATGGATTTCGTCATGCGGCTCTGATGAAGTTCCTAAACATCATTCGAAAGCTCCTTGAAACGAAAAATCTGCAACCTCCCATCTATTTTGAGGTCAGGTCAATGCTTAGGTCACCAGAGGTCACCAAAGGCCACGGTTTTCGGAATTATTTTGTCAATACCTTTTGAGCGAAACAAGACATATTCTAAAAGTGGTATCGCAGTGATGAAATTCCCCAAAGGATTTGCATGACGTGCAAAATTACCTTCAAAGGCCATTTGTTGACTCTGACCTAAGTTTAAGGTCATATCGTGACCTTAAAAGGTCATGCCGCATATTATTTGAATCCTTGGGTCAAGACAATACATCGATATCTGTTGCTTTTTTCTAGTTATCATGGTTCCTGAGTTGTAAGGGGCTTTTGAAGTGAGTTCCATGATGCAAATATCTTAGTACATCACCTTGGAGGGGAAGCTGTCTCTGGCTGTGACTTCCTTTCCTTGTGTTTTCCCCATTTTCGCAAAGGGTGATGCTTTAGCAGCCTTCCCACAAACGAACTCATCTGAACTCATCCTGAATTTTCTGTTCACAGGTCTATCAGTACAAGTACATTTAAAGATGATTTCTATATGTTTTCATTCGTGGGCATTACAATAACTATCTTTGAAAAATAGGTTGAAAATGGTTGAGTAACCTATAAACCTAAAAAATAGGTTGGGTAACCTATCGCCTTGGGCGCTTAAGTAACTTAATTGACTTTAAGCCTTCAGCTTAATTGGCCTGAGCATGAAGTGAAATCCTACTGAATTCACACTAGCCTTCTATTCCAATTTGCAGATTTGCGCTAACCCCCATATTTTTGGAGTTAGAGGGGCCATCGATGCCCCCCCAGTAGGATGAAGGTGTTTTCGAACCCCTGGTTGGGCGCGGGTTATATAAGATTGATATAAGATGACCAGCTCTTAGTTCTAAAAGTTCCCATCTGGTGTCTTCTCAACCAGTTGAGACACCAGATGGCAACTTGTAGAACTAAGTTGGGCAACCTATACGGCTTTAGCCGGATACGATATGAAATGCTTAGTTGTTAATTATAGGTGCTATGATGCCCATAAATAAAAACATATGGAAATCATCTTTAAAAAAGCTTCTATTGGTCGCCAAGAACAAAGCAGGACAAGAACAGAAGCATTTGCTTTGGTAACGGCGATCTAAAGGTGCCCAGGGTCTTAACCAGGCTTGATAGAACGTGGTACCAAATGCAGGATAAGTTTTTGTGGTAAGGCTGCTTAGAGATCACGCTTTGTAAAAGCTGACAAACAAGATAAGAATAGAAAGCCAAAGATAGGGACCCGTTCGAATACCAAAGTGTTCCTCCTCGACTATCCTCACTGTAAACAGCCTAAAGTCGGAGTCTTCTTCCCCGCCAAGGTGATGTAATAGGACATTTGCGTCATGTAACTCACTTAGAAAACCCATGACAACTTAAACCATGAGAACTAGAACCAAACGGCAGACACCAATGTGTTCGTCTTCACCCAAGGATTCAAATAATATGCGGCGTGACCTTGACCTTAGGTTAAAGCCAAATAATTACCCTTCAATGCTATTTTGCATAGAATTTTAATCCTTGGGGAATGTCATTACTATGCTAACCAATTTAAGAATGTATCAGGTTTTGTTCAAGATTCATAGACCAAAATGATTTCGAACTCCATGACCTTTGGTGACGGCTGGTGACCTTAGTATTGAACTGACATCAAAATATATGGTAGCTTGCATATTTTTTTGTTTTGTTTCAAAGAGTTTACGAATGATGTTTCGGAACTTGATCTAGCTCTTCCAGAAGCCGAGATACACCCTAGTTCTCTCAGCTGCAGTTAGTGTCAAAAATGGCTATGGAGGCGAAAATCCTGCAGAAAACTACGTTTGCGCTACCCACAGAAATGGTTACTGGCAAAAACTAAATCGATTTTTTTAAACCACCACCAACAACTTTACCGGGATAGGTAGAGTGCTAGTGGATTCCTGATACCGAGTGCAAAGAGAAACGGCCTAGTGCCCATTCATATGTCCAACCAATGGTTTGTTCTAGTTTGGTGTCTGTTTTACACGCTGGTAACTCAATATCTGCCCGTGTAGATAATCTTTGCTTAACCCTTGCCCCGGCCCGTGGGGGTGTTTCAACACCCCCTCGGGGTTTTCCGGCGGCACAAAGAAACGGCGGCGCGAATCGCCGCCGTACTTGGTACACTTTATCCTGGATCAATTCCGCCACTTCCCACAAAATTTTAAGGTTGGGTCGTATCAGGTCAGGTCACCAAAACAGGTCAAGTAACCTCACCTAAAAAATGTTTAAGGTGGCATAAGTAAGAAATTGGTGAATCTATCGGATTGAGAATTATACCACATAATGGGCCCACTGAGTGCTACAACATATATGTAGATAGCCTACTTTTGACCCGACCGCGAGTGAGCAGTACCTCCCTGCTGTGCAGTACGTTTGTTGTAGATGGCGCTGTACCTGTTAGCCAATGCTCCTGCCACACGGCAGATGGCAGAGCGGCGTGACCTCTCTTCCGGTCATTATTTGGAAATTTGTTATTTGATTTTTAGGAAGTGATTTAAGTGATGAGTATTATGACTAATTTAAAGTTATAGTTAAATTTTGCGTGTTTAGGAAGTTTGTTTTAGGCCTTGCTTGTCAATCATTTTCCGGTGCCGGGTCATGCGGTGACCCAGGGCTCATTTCCTGTCTAGACTGCGAGCGAGACGGACCTGCGTGTATTCTATCGTGCACCATTTCTTCAACCGGAACGGCGGGACATTTGTACCGGGACCTCGTCCCTCGACCGGACTTAGTCATGGAGTCGCTGTTGGTGCGATGACGACGCCGATGCCTTCAAATACAGCATGCCAGTTTATCACGCCTACTTTTGGACTGGTCTTACGGAATCGGAGTTGAAGTGGAGATTATTCGGCAATGACACTCGGCCTACACACTCGCAACACTCCGGACCATCTACATATATGCCAGGATTTTTTATACCGATGACCTAAAGTCAAATACGGACCATGACCCCCACCATTGGAAATACATGGAAAAAACAGAACTTGGGCTGTATTTGTGTAGATACAACTGAAAATACCTTCATATTCCCCAAATGTAGTATCCTGGGCCCCTTTCCAGGTTAATCTTAAAATGTTTGACCTGTGACGTCTGAGAGGTCATCTGGGGCGGCTATTTAAGCAGTTTTCAGAGTTAGGTCAATAACTTCGAATGAAATGACGATACAGCTCTTGTTTTGATTTCATTGCGTTCAAATTGCTATTGCGAGTCGATGTATATGCATATTGTCTATGTGATGACAAAAAGTGACCTTGACCTGACCTGAGGTCAGGTCGTTATTTTTGTTTTTGCGTAGTATGGTCATATTATACATTATTCGCTTTGTCGTGACGAGAGGATGCGAATGGTGCCTAAAAATTGATTCCAACCCAACTCTGTCAGACGCTAGAGCGATACAGTTTCTTCATGAATTTGTACGAGCTATCCACCAGCGTTCGCATTTTTCGCTATCTCGCATAGGGGGCCGAGTTCGAGGGGGTGTTCAAACACCCCCTCACCAGGGCGAAGCTGGCTCGGAGGCCCACCGGGGCGCGGGTTAAGTTTTACTACGGATAATTTCTTCCCTCACCTACATCGCTGGATATAAGGCACTCCTATGTGGAACAATCTGGCGACAAAGCTACCAACGCATCAACATTCAGAGACAAATGCTGAACAATATCATGATTTATTTTGAAGTGCAGAGCCTGTCCAATCTACCTCCAAATTGATTTGTAAGACTTGGGGTCGGTTCCCCTGAGATGCTCTGGCACTTAATATCTACCGGATGTAGTTAGGTTGGCACTTTACTGGTGTGAGGGTGACCTAAGCGGGGCAGCTGTCCTTGTACTTTGTGGGACGTTAAACTTTGGCTTGTAAATCAGTCTTTGTGGGAATTGCTTATCCGGACTATGGGATCGGGGTCTTGGAAACAAGTTCAAGGCTTTGGAGAGCTTTGGATGACTTTGGAGAGACTTTGGTCCTAGGAAGCCAAAGCTGGCAACTACTTGGACAATATCATAAAAGTAGTTATGTATTGAAGCGCCGTTCGACCAAAAAAACATGTTTCAGCTAAAGCCTACCCTAAAGAATGTGGTCCTGGAGAACTCCTATCGTTACATCTCCACCTTCATTACTAACCATAGTAGAACCTTACCAGTGAAACCCTCCGGGACATGACGTAAAATGCAAGTTTGTTTTTTTTTCTTGAGCCGGTACCTCATTTTTTGTTGTTGCTCATGAGCATGATCGCTAACGAGATATACAACGATAACATCACGCACGCATGAACTCCTCGAAACCTGTGCAAACAAGACCCACTTTAACCAGCTTTATTTTGGATTTAATTGAGCCCGTAATTGCAAATTATCTGTTACCTATACTCACGAAATAAAAACAATGTATACCCCAAATAAACAATTCATCACGCACTCCTCCGAAATTTCAACGGCCGCCGCTTTCTCCGCGGCTGAAATGTTACCTCACTAATCCGGTACAGCCTACCCAACCGGCCTCGCGGGTTGGTTTGCGAGGTCAGTGGGCGCCAAGGCTCATCCCGCTGCAAGACTGGGAGCTCCCATATCAGCGCCGGCATCCAGACAGAGCGGTGAATCCGGCGGCGAAGGGTGCGACAGCGCGCGTGCGCGGTGGAATGGTGCATCAGTGGTGACCGACTGGTCTTTTCGGCACTGTAAGCTCCATCAGTGATAGCAAAGTGTTAGCATGGAGTGTGATTCCAAGATCAGAATCTGGGAATAAGGATAGCAGAGTGGACGAAGGAGTTTAGGGTTGGCCTGAAAGTAGATTTTTGTGCACAGCGGCATTATGGGGTTTTCTGTTGGGTTTAATTCAGCAGTGTTTTAGAAATATTCAACATTTCTTGCTCGAATCTGACGGGAATCCTTACGTTGACTTAATAGAGAAACACATTTCTAAGACAAGAAGCTTACCTCTTTTTGCATCCATTTTTAGCTATTATAAATATATTTTTGTTTCAAACCTAATGGTATAGTCCCTTGCCCCTCCATTTCTATATATTTAGATCTATGGCACATCCATTAATTAATGTAACACATCTATTAATATAACGGCCACATCGACCTTTGATCAATTAATGTTCAAAATTGAAAATGATTTTTTTAATAAAAGGTTTGGGGAGCAAAACATGTAAAAGTGAATGATAATGTGAGCTCCAAGGTGAAATGCTAAAATAATCCATCATAGTTTTAACCATCTGCCACGTTTTCATTCCTACGAATTAAAATTATTAAAGGCTTTTCGGAGCCATAAACTCGATGATTGGGTTCCTATAATCTGCATCAAACTAAGTTCGAAAATTCAGACCTTTGTTTACATCTGCGATCTCCTTGCAAAGAAAACAAACTTTGGCAACAGATCAGCAGCTTCTTCCTGCTCAGATGATGAAACATGCATTTCCGGATGTGTGACAGTGAATGGCTATCACCAAGGAGCCTAAACCTAAAAAAGGCAGCTAAGTCTCAGTTTGGGCAGCACGAAGTTGAGTATAATGTCCGAGAAAAGATCCCTTCCGCTCTTAATTACAACAGGCTTTGTATGCAGTACGCAATAGAGCACATCCGAAAATTGTAAATAAATGTGTTCAATGTAAGGCTGTCGGCCGAAGGAAGAAGTTGCCTTTTTAAGCACTTTTTAGGTAGTTAAATAAAATATCATCGCGACAAGTCCGGCCTCACACATTTCCTGCGTAAATATCAGTTTTGAAGCAAGCAGTGAGGTGACAGATCTAACTGGATAGAAATGAGAGGCAAGGGACAATGCCAGCCGGGCTACTATCAAATGTTACACGGCACGAGAAGCCTGTAACGGCCAAAAATCAAATCATCAGCGAATAGTGAGACAAAACGGAATAGATGAGAAATAACTTCATGTTATCGCTTACGTAAGTGCAGGATGGCTTAGTGGGAATAAGAGCGCTGGATATATACCAGCGACATATACAAGGTGGCGCTAGGGGGTTTCACACCCCCACCAAATGTCCGAGTGCCTCAAGTTTATGCATAACCGAAGAAAGTTACGAGGCAGTGGCCCGGGAAGTTTGAGCACCACAGCCCCCCAAATGATGTCCCGGAGGCGCCACTGATAGTTACCACAACTTTTTCAAGTTTGTCTGTAGGTGACACCTGAAGGTAAAAACTGGTCTGATTGGCGCCACCTTGATTTTGTGTTTCTTTTGTCAAAAAAGTGAGCCGACTGGACTACACATGTCACCTGCATACCAACATTATTATTAAATGTGTGTTTTATTGGTAATTGCTGATATATACAAAGCACCCAGTTACGAAAGCTGGTCCATACCCGATTTTGCGTGGCTTTTGGTCACCCAATATTCAAAATTATAGTATTATGATAAGACTCGTGTTCTTAGCGACTGCAGTTTTGATGTCTTTTCTCTGGGTCCGCTATTGGCCGGGTGAAATTAATCCAAACATCGGCGCAGATATTCTGAAAAAATGTAAAAAAACTGATAGCCTACTCATGGGAAAGGAAACCACAAGAGGATTACGACATCCTAGTGGCAGTCCGATTTCATAATTCCTCAAGAATTACTGTTAGACCGTAAATGAGAGTCAGTATCTTCTTGTTAGTCTGCCAGTCATTCGCCTAGTTTGCCAAGTCTGTGACAATTAGTTTCCGGGTGTTTTTTTATAATTTTTGCATTCCCTTCCTGGGAACATTTTTGTGTTAGTAGCTTAGTCTCATTCATACAGCGCACTCACACTATGTACAGAGCGGAAGTTTCCATTTGCCGGCACCCTAACGGGAAAGCGGCACCGCACTCGGCGGACCATAGGCTGCTCCGGTCTCCCCAAGCCGCAGCGCCCGGCACAGGCCGAGCCCTCATATGAGGGCCGCGGGCGGGAGACCAGACAGGTGGATCACTTTAAAGGCCGATCAGGCCCGTGCACCCACAAACAGGGACGCCGGCTGGCACGGCGTTGATTCCACTGCTGCGGCGCGCACTCCCCAGTGTACCGCTATTTCCTGGGTAGGAGGCGGCCGCGGAAAAGGCTGCCACAGGTCAGCCTTGATCCAGGAGCCTTCCACACCCAAGCGCGGCGCCTTTGCCAGCTGCGCCACGGGGGTGGCAGTTTCCGGGTGTTTATTAAATGATATGCAGTCATTTTCTCACTGCGCAAGTTTATAAGCTAACCTAGAAAAGTCAAACTTTTTACTCACGTTGGCATAAAACAGAACCCACTTTAAAACCGTGAACATCAAATTTTTGTCGTCCATTGTAACTTTTAGTGACGCTCGTATCATAAGAACAATTTTCTATTTTTAGCAGGGGCTGGAAAGTAGAGGCCTCCCTTTCCATCGCGTGCATCCTTCCCATTGCGTGCCCCTAAGTTTCCCATCGCGTGTAGCCAAGCTTCCCATCGCGTGTTGCCAAGCTTCCCATGACGTGCATACCGAGAGCTTACTTCCTAGAGCGTAATAGTGTGGGAAACCACTTGTGCCAGCAATTAAACAAAAGATACTTACAGGCCAACCCTAATATCAGTATTACCATTGCCCGATGGGGAAATGCAGGCAGACAGTAGCCGAGTGGTGTGGGCACCTATAACCTGCTGGCGGAGACCACAAAAAGCGCGACGGCAACGCTGAGAAGACAAAAACGCAAGGCCAAGGCCGGAAGCTGTCAAGATTCGTCACTTTCTCTGGGCTGATCATGCTGTACTTGAGTGATTCAATGGACCAAAGCTGTTAAAACGGTTTGCAAGACGCTAATGCAACTTGCATAACACAGACACTGTCTTTATTGCAAGTTTATTTCGTGAGTGGTAGCGACATTTTTGGCTTATCGTCATCATGCCGCCCAATGTGCGTGCGGCAAGCCAGAACTCTAAGGTCAGTGGGTCTCTAGAGACCGACATTGCCGACCCAGAAATCAACATGGAACTCAAATACAAGAAAGAGGTGGTCAGTACAGAGGATGCCCCCAGGCAGATATCCTGGCGGAGCCTCAGCATGATATCCGTCCTTCACTTCTTTGGCGTCTGGGGCTGCTACAGGTTCTTGTTCACCGCCATGTGGCAGACTACGTTCTCTGCACTGCTGTGGGGATGGGCAGGCGGCATCGGCATCACAGCAGGGGCCCACCGCCTCTGGGCGCATCGCGCCTACAAGGCGAACGTGCCGTACCGGGTGGCCATGATGCTGCTGCAGACTCTCGCCGGACAGAACTCAATCTTCGAGTGGGTGCGCGACCACCGTCTTCATCATCGACATTCAGAGACTCACGCAGACCCGCACAACGCCAGGAGGGGCTTCTGGTTCGCGCACTGCGGCTGGCTGATAGTCAGGAAGCACCCGGAGGTCATCAAGCAGGGAGCCAAGACGGACATGTCTGATATTCTGGCGGATCCTGTGGTCGAGTTTCAACGACGCTACTACCTCAGGTTGATGTTGTTGATTAACTTTGTGATCCCCACTGCAGTTGCCGTGCTCGGATGGGGAGAGGACTGGCTAACCGCCTTCCTCGTCTGCGGCCCCTGGAAGTACATTGCTGGACTTCACTCCACCTGGCTGGTGAACAGCGCGGCCCACATCTGGGGCAACCACCCCTACGACGTGAACATTCACCCGGCGGAGAACCGTTTCGTCGCCTGGGCGGCAATGGGAGAGGGATGGCACAACTACCATCACGTATTCCCGTGGGACTACCGCACGGCGGAGTTGCCCGGTTACTATGGTAACGTTACCACCGCCGTCATCGACTTCTTCGCCTGGCTGGGCTGGACGTACGATTGTAAGACTGTTTCTCGAGAGGTCATAGAACGCCGTGCTCTCAGAAATGGCGACGGGAGTTGGAAGACCGCTCTGGAGACCAAGGTAGAATAGATTGATGTATGTCTTGAATTGATAGAACTGTTGAAAACAATGCAAGATGATGGTTATGTTCACCAATTCTGGCCAGCAGCCAGGAGGGGGTGTGCAGATGGCATATATAGGTTGTGAACGGAGTTTGTGAGAGATGGAGAGGTTGTATGAGAGGTGAGTGTGTAAATTTAATGTACAGTTTCGCAAAAAGGAGTGTGAGTGATAACTTTATTCTTGCTCCAAATACTAATGATGACATGTTTTCGACATAATCAACATGTGTTACGTATTAAAACGTGCTCCCCTGCGATCCCTGGTATGATGCGCCCCGCTAGGGGAGGGGGTGTATGTCGCCCTCTCCGTATCTCTCTTCCTGGAAAAGCTAACGCAAATTGAAGACGGCGTCCGAAAGCAGTTGGCAAGATGAATGATTTTTTATCAGGTTTATATTGAGGTCACCAGAGGTCAAGGAAGATCAAGAAGGAAGATCAAGTTTTTACAACAGATCATTTTAGATTCCCCCGATATATTTGATATTGAACGGAGCTATAGTAAACCTTTAGACCTCAGTCGAGTTCGCTGATCGTGGTGAATCGAAGGATGTGTAATATGACCATACTAGGCTAAATGGGAAAAATCGCCTGACCTCAAGGGTTACATGGTAGCCTGGTATGGTAGGTTCTGGAGTGCTGAGGCGAGGATCTTGATTATGTTCATAGGGTATAAACTGGCCTGGCTCCTCCAATCCTGGATGTAAAATATACTTCAGTTTTATATTCGGGCACATCCCATCATTATCATCAGGTAGGTCAAATCACAAATTCTGATGAAGGGCTGTGTTCGAATATATAATCTAAGTGTATTTTACATCCAGGATTCGAGAAGATAGGCCGGTATACGCCTTGTCAATTTATAGCCTGGTATAGTCGTGTTGCATATCGATTGACTCCCCGTGATAATAAGCACAATGTAGAAGCTATATCTCAATTCAGTGCAAAATTATTGGAAAATAATTACTGTATGCTCATATGACATTGTATGACCTTTTAGAGATCAGATGATCATAAACTTAACAATAGTCGAGATCGTGGTAAGAAGACATGGTATAAGGACTTTGAAGTTGATTCATGCAATGTTCACTGGGGAAGAGTCCGTTGTATTTTTCACCATAGCCTTAAAATGGGGTGAACTAGAAATTGATCCCATCTTAGGTCAATACTTTGGAACTTCCAAGATAGCATAATTTCGACCTTCATGGCCTCATTAAATTAGGAAAGTTTGGAACTGATCGGCTGGCAGATGTTCCGTTGACACAGCTTCCAACTCGTGATATTGGGTTTTGAGGTTGGGTCGCTTGACCTCGTTAGCCCCTTGACCTTACGTGACCTGACCAAAAACAAACTAGTCAGATGCGTGAAATGGATGGATAAAGTACGGTAAGTTACGTTCTGCGTCTCTTCGTTGCTGCATTATTTTGGGGAAAATCAGAAGGGGGAATTTCGCCCCCAGCAGGGTGTGCGGTAGGGTAGAGAATTTCGCCCCCCAGCAGGGTGTGCGGTAGGGTAAGCAAGCCAAGTGTGAGCAATAAGTGAGGCATAAAACCGCGGTAAAAATGTATAATGTATGTGTACCGGAACCGGGGCGGTCTAGAGGCTGAGGTCAGCGATGAAATTAGGCACATTTTGTATTGATATATTCTTATGCCACCAAGTTTTAGCGGAGCTGAGCTTGATATAAGTTGCAATTCTGGGATGAGATGAATGATGTTTGTACAAAAATTAGTTTTTGACGCTCCTTCGCAGCTCCGAAATGGGAAATGTTTCAAACATATTGACCCAGATACAAATGCCATGGCTCAGAATCGTTTCTGGAAACAATCTAAAAAGGAAAGCTGTTTTGGGATTGTGAACTGACGAAGAAGTATATCGATTCTAGGTGCACTTCTGTGAAGCTACTAGTCTGCACTGATCGTGTGAGATAAGTCGAGTATATGGAACTGTACAATACCGGCGCCCTTGTAACTGTTTTGCAAGCCACCAACACGAAATCAGTGCAACTCATCTTGTCCTTATAACGCAACACTCTCCTTGACCATTACGCTAAGTGTTAGCAGAAAAATACAGAGCATACTTGTTTGACATTGTAGCAGCACATGGAATGGAACAGGTGTTGGACCAGGTGTGTCCGGGCTTCACCTTTGGCCTCGTGTTTTATCGGTTGCGGTGAGGGTGGCATACCACTACAATAAACCTGTCTGTGCGGTTCTGGAATGTGCGAATGGAGCTGGGTGAACCGTTCTGCTGGACCTGTGCTCTAATCCTGCTGGACCTGTGCTCTAATCCTGGGCCGCTAGAGCTCTGATCCTGTGTTACCACAAATATGGTGCGGCGGATGTTCGTAAGGTGCAGCAGGCCACGTGGCGGAGCCGAGGCTGAAGACCTCAGATAGCCCCAACTAGAATAATGTGCGACAAGTGGGAAACACGTGTTACAATTGACAAATAAGACACGGCTGCCATCTGCATCTTGTGTATATGTTACAGGCAGGGTGAAGAATCAGGCATTCTGCAGATTGCCCAGCCAGTTTGGCATTCTGCAGAATGCTTAGGCAATCTGCAAAATGCCTAGGCAATCTGCAGATTGCTAAAGCGTCTGGGCATTCTGAAGACTGCTTAGGCATTCTGCAGAATGCCTAAAATTTCAGGCATTCTTCAAACTGCCCAACGCAGTTTGCTCAGATAAGCATCCAATCAGGCAGTTATTCGATACCAAACAATCTATTTCATCTCACCCATTGTTCCAAACACTCCACAGGCCAGGAATCGCTTTATGAAGCCTGTGGTTCTCAGTTACCGTTTTAAAAAATACATAGGTTTTGTGACTAAAGGTTTTGTGACTAATTTCTTTGATCAGATACACATTCAGTAGTTTGATTTATACTGAGCAATTTCACCGCTGGTGGGTCCGATTAGACCTCCCTTGGTTTTTCGCAAATGATTCCGAGTCAATTTAAGTGAGAGCCTCGTCACTTTGCACACCTCTAGAGTAATTAATTCCACAACGTATGACCAAAACTGGCATAGGGCAGGCCAGGTCAACGAGTTTTGAAGAATTCGAAACCCATGTAAGACGATTATAGTATTCCAAAATGAGGCTGACAAAACCCGGGTGTAACTCGGCTTCTAGAAGAGCTTGATCAAGTTTATGAGTGTATATTATTTGTTAATTGAAGTTTATATTAAGCAAAATCTCTTGAAAGGACAAATCGGCATGCTGGCATCTATTTTCAGGTCATGCCAATAAAAAGGTCACCAAATGTCACCAAAGGTCATGGTATTGGAGTTGTCAGTGTCTATAACTTATGGACAAATATGATTCATCAATAAATTTGTCATCATAGTGACGAGCATGACGCAAGGAGTCAAATGATTTGCAGCATGTTTCTGAAAGGCCATTACTTAGCCTTAACCTGAGGTCAAATTTTGTTAACCTTGACCTGAGACCAGGGTCGCGAAGGGACCCTTTAAGGTCATGTTGCATGTAATTTGAATTATTGGGTCAAGACGAACACATTGATGCCTTTGACCTCGTTCTAGGTCTAATGGTTCCCGAACTTTAAAGGGTTTCCTAAATGGGACAAGATTGACCCATATTTGCCTTCTGTGACGTCACGGGTCAACGGATATGGTTCAAACTCTTCTTTGGGGCTGTTTTTTATTTTTCCTTTCCCAGGTGGCCACGACGATTATGGACATCGTTAATCAGGTCGCATAGATCACTGTCTTTTACGGCTTTTAGTTCCGAATCCTCTTGTCAGTTTTACCTCACCACCATTTTTTGTCAGCAAGTACTTTTTTAATCTTGCTTAGTGCTTCTTTTTATAGAGTACCCCATACTGCTCTTTGTCCCGCAGATCGTGAAAAATGTATGCGTGCTAGACATTTGCTAGCATTGGTGTGTTAGCTGATTTGTCTGGTTTCGCACGTCGAGAAGGCTTCGAATCTCACACGAGACAGGATGCTGAAAATTTGAGATCTAATCAATTATTTGTATGTATTTTTCCAGTGGTAAATTACAAACATTGTAAATTTTATGGATTGGTTAGTAGCCTACCAGAAATATATTAGTTTTGCAATGCAAAATATTTCAAACATGTTCGGTACAACAAGGTTTGCTGGCCACACATTTCTTTTCAGGATAGTTCAAAATCCGTGTAGAGTGATGCTTTCGAAGGGGTGCATCTTCAAAACTGACTTGGAAACTGTTACTTCTAAAAACATTTGTTTCACTACATCTAGTCAGAGTATAGTCGCCCCGGTACCTCGGTAGGGCGTTGGGCTCCGGCCCGCTGCTCAGAAGCATGCAGTGGCAGTGCATGTCTAGGCTTGGGATCGGTTCCCTGAGACGCTCCGGCGCTCAATAGTTTACCCGACGTACAGGTCGGCTGGCAACTGACTGGTGAGAGGGTGACCTGAGCGGGGCGGCCGTCCCTGTGCTTTGTGGGACGTTAAACTTTGGCTTCTAAATTAACCCTCCATTGAGGGAGTTGCTCGTTCGGGTGGTGGAGTTGGGATCTCCATGACAAGTCCCTTGATGACTTTAGTGAGACTCCGACTCCGGCAGCCTTACTAGGAACAACTTGAACAAAATTTATAAAAGAAAGTATCGAAATGTTTCAGGTAAAATCATTTTGGGGATTTGCGTGGCAAATTTGAAAACATTGTTCAACTTTATGTTCATCCGACATTTTGTAAGCTACAAGTATCATGTAATCATTTGTTTCCAAATAATTTTCGAGGCCATACCAGAATTAAACGAAGCTTTCTTAAATACCTATGCTGAAAATTATACAATATCAGTCACTTTTACAGAAATATTACAAAGTTTCCATTGTAGTATTTAAGCAAACCACTCAACAGCCAACTTATTCCTAATGTCGCAGCACTTCGCAGCGCAACGATCCAGATCACAAAGATTGGTAGCTACTTAGAGGCAAACGAGATCAACTCCGTTCAATCCAGTACAGCCTACCACATGGGCACAATATGCATATTCAGGACGATAATTATGCGTTAGAATGAGCCAGTTTTGATTTCCTGATTGCTTGCTCCGTTTCCCATTGCCTCGCATTAGATTCTCACTGTTAACCTGGCCCCTCCTGGGCTCTTTTTGTTCACACCACCGCCTGGGAGAGGGGTACGATCGGAACCTCTAGGATCTCAGGAACCGGAAGTAGGTAATACGAAACAAAATAGAACGGTGCCGAAAGTGCCTCACCGTCTTCTACTTTGGAGCCGAGTCTGAACCGGGTCCGTCGACCCGTGGCGTCACAGTGGGCCAAAATGAGTCAAATTTAGACCAATTATTGAGTTAGTTAAGGACTTTTTATAGGGCGTTCTGTGCAAAGCACCTTCGCCTGCCTCTAAAGTGTGTGGGAGAATTTTGCGGGAGGGGTGCTTACTTAAATGACGAAGAAAAAGGGACGAAGCTTATTTCAAAGAATGGGTCGCGAAGTGTAGCAACACTTGCGAGGGTAGGGGATTGCTAAGACAGAGTTGCCGAGTCTGGTTGTTGGGGCACAGTTAGGATTTAACCTTCGCCCCACCGGGGGCCTTCGATGGCCCCCTAAGGTTTTATAGGATAGCAGAAAAATGACAAGACACAGCACCGCGGTTGAGGGCTTTTTCTCTCACCCCATCATTTTCCCACCATTCCTGACATTCTTTTACTACGGGTCACCCAATCTCAGGTCACCAGACGAGGTCAACCAAGGTCACCTCACTTCAATGTTTGAGCTCTATAAGAGCTACATTTATTAGTCGATAAATTTGAAACTTCCTACACTTCATGGCCCCTCCAGAGTCTGCAAGGTGTAAATCGGGGATTTTTCGATTTCCTGACCTGAGGCCAGGTCACGAGGTGACCTCTCCCATTAAAAAGGCATGGGGAAAAGCTGTCTTATGATCTAAAAGTCACAAAAATGATTGCCAATGCTCAGACTGCTCAGAACAGCGGTCTTCGACACCCTTTCACGGATGCCATAGATCATAGGGTCTGGCCTTTTCCTATCAAATGTACTTTACCAGATCTCAATAGCCCTAAAGGCTTAAAAGTTATGCCCCGTTTGCTTGAAAATTGCATATTTGAGCGAAAATGACCTATCGTGACCTAACTTGACCTCTGAAGGTCAAACCATTGACATGAGCGCTTAAACATGCGAAGTAATTTCTTACTGAATTCACGCGAGCTTCCTAATGCACTTCACAGATGTGCGCTAACCCTTATATGTCCGGAGTTAGAAGGGGGCCATCGATAGCCCCCGGTGGAGCGAAGGTGGCCCCGGACCCCGGTGGGGCGCGGGTTAAAAGGGTACGTGAAGAAGCTTGTCATCGCAAAGGTTATTGATTTTAGAGTTTTTTCCAATTCTATTACTTGTTATCGAATGACTGTTTTGCTTACGTTACTCGAGTTTCTCCATTGAAAAATAATTTTGGGCAATTTGAAACACCCGCAAGCACCATGACGTGTTGCCGCGGGTGTAGAGTAGTAAGCGCGTATATTTTTCATTTCAAGTGCTTTTGAATGATTTTTCAAAACGTATTCTAGTTCTTCTATAATTCGGTGACACTTTGTTTTTTCAGACTCATTTTAGGAGAACAAAATGGTCTTACATGGTTTAGAAAGGATGCCATAACTTGTTGACCTGATCTGACCTGATGCTAATTTTTGGTGGTAAGTTGTCAAGTTACCCTAAAGGTAAAGGTAATCACGCTAAAGGCCAGCAAAAGACGTACATACGTGTTTTGTTTAAATTGGCGCATAATAATTCGCGAAAAACCGAGGGGAGGGGTCTGATCTGACCCCTTCTACGGTCTCGGGAACCGGAGCTGACACGGAAAAACTTGAAACGGCGCTGGAAGTGTCTTACTGTCTTTTACTTTCAAAGTCAGCTTGCACCATGTCTGTAGATCTGTGACGTCACATAGGGCTAAAATTAGTCACATTCTGACCAACTTAGCTTTATAACCTATAACTTGGTAAGCTTTATAACTATCACTGATAGCCTTTTACTTTTATAACTCACTAACCATAACACATAGAACAAAGTCAAAGGCATCGATGAGTTCATCTAGACCCAAACATTTGAATGATATGCAACATGACCTTGAAAGGTACCATCGCACCCTTGACCTCAAGCGAAGGTCAAATCAAATAAAACCTTTTCAGGCTCATGTTGTACATCATTTGAATCCTCGGGTCATGCTCGTCACTATTATGTCAAATTTACTGATGAAACTTACCTCGTCCAAAAGTTAAAGACTCAAACAACTTCGAAAACTGTGACTTTTCGTGACCTCTGGTGACCTTGTTATTGACCTGACTTAAAAATGGTTGCCAGCAGACAGGTTTGTCCCTTGAAAAGATTTCGCATGATGTTTAGAAACCCAATCTAGCTCTTCTCTTCTAGACGCCGGGTTACACCCAATCGACCTCATTTTGGAATGCTACAACCGTCTTACATAGGTTTCAAAATTTCTTCAAAACTCGTTGACCTGGCCGGCCCTGATGCCAATTTTGGTTATAAGTTGTAGAATCAATCACTCTAGAGGTGTGCAAAGTGACGAGGCTCTCACTTAAATTGAATCGGAAGCATTTGCGAAAAACAAAAAGAGGTCTAATCAGACCCAACAGCGGTGAAATTGCTCAGTATAAATCAAACTACTGAATGTGTATCTGATCAAAGAAATTAGTCACAAAACCTATGCATTTTTGGAAATGGTAACTGGGAACCACAGGCTTCATAAAGCGATTCCTGATCTGTGGAGTGTTTGGAACACTGGGTGAGATGAAATAGATTGTTTGGTAGCGAAAAACTGTCTGATTGGATGCTTATCCAAGAAAATTGTATTAGGGAGTTTGAAGCATGCCTGAAATTTTAGGCATTCTGCAGAATGTCCAGACGCTAGGCAATCTGCAGATTGCCAAGGCATTTTGCAGATTGCCTAGGCATTCTGCAGAATGCCTGACTTTTGGTACCGGGGTGCTCAAGCAAATGAAGCCCGTCATTTGCCTAACGCAGTTTTTGGTGAAAATACACGATGATTCTATGGTCTTCCTTGCATTTTTGTTCATATCCTTCACAATAACTTTGATACCTCCCGAGTCATTCAGTTTAACGCCTGTTAACACCACGTGTACGTGATTTTGAATACCGCATGTTATTGCTTAAAATTGCATACAGATGACGCTACGAGGTACACCTATATATAGCACAAATATTCATCTATAATGCATATACCTGCTGCTTAAGCAGGCCTTTTAAACTGCTTCGCATCGGGAAGCTATTCTAATAAGACCGTCATTATTGCGAACATGACCAACTTGACTCATTGAGCCACAAAGTGCATCTTTAAAATGTTCATTTCACACATCTGGTTTGTTTTCACATACGATCTTCTGTTAGGTAACGGGCTTTATCGAAATGTGATGGTAAATGTGCCTCTGCAGCAATGCAAGCGTTTGTGACCTAACCGATTATATTTTTATATGGCACATACTGATTTTAATATGTTCCAGACATTGACTGAAATACACTTCGATACGATAACCTGTTGTTTGAATGCACTTCGAACAGGGGTGCGGGATCCGACAACGCGTTTGCCTATTTTAACATGTGTTTTTATGGCATCTCCATCGCAGTCATGCTGGAACATTTGAGATGCGCTTGGGCAGTCACGTGACCAGGTTGTCGGGTCAGCAGTCGGCGCAGGAGCGCCGTCAGGGGCGGGGTGCTGCTGGCTAGTGGTTACGAAGGAAGTGCTGTGCAAGTGCAGCATTTTAGCCCTTCCGTTGCAGTCGGTATTAGAAGTCATCAATGCGTTTACTTTCGCATCGAGGTTATTATTCTGAAGAGTTCGGACATAATTTTTGGCGTTCAGAATGTTGCAACCAGTTCCACCCACCGGGTACTGCCGCTCCCCAGATGAGAAACCACAGCTGCCATGGTCTCAATGGTATGCTGATTTTCTGGTTTATGGAGAGTCGTGGGGCCGGGCAGACTGGTCGAAGTGCAAGTGCAAGGTGGTACTTTCTACTCGGTGGGCAGGGGTAGAGATCTCAACTCTCGATCCTGGGGGTCTGGGTGGGTAAACACTGGTACAGCAATGCAAGCCCTATACAAAGCCTATGGGAAGACCCAAAATCCAGAGAGTGGGGGTTCTGACCCCCACCTCCCAGGATCTGCACCAGGGCTGCCCAGTTTTTTTCAGCGGGAAAAGGCCAAACCGAATTAGACAAAAGGCCAAATTTTATTTTTGCTAGAATGGCTAAATAAATGCCACTAAAGCCAGATTTAAGGCTAAAACAACCCCTACCGGTACTTACAAACCCACAGAAAACCTACAGAGTACTTTGATATCACCTTAAAACTGATTGTTGACGGTTTGCTGTTGACTTGAAGCAATGGTTTTTTTTAGCACACTACCGATTTAACAGGAAGCAAGGAGTGCCCTTCCAATCCTGCGTGGCCATCAAATAATTATATAAACATAAGCAGAATTTTTTTAGTATCATCAATTATCTTGGTGGCACCACTCCTCGCTAACATGCTATATTTTTCCTGGTTTTGCAACTGTGAATTTGTTTGCGCTTGAACAGTGGCGGATCTAGGATTTTGGAAAGTGGGAGATGGCGGAGCTCAAAGGGCGCTCTTTGCCATCAATTTTTCTACTGCTCTGCTGCTTTTTTAGTGTTAGAAAATCTTTACAAGAACGGAAAATGTCAAAAGAATTGAAATGTATATAAGGGACAAATGACAAATAGCCTAGGTGCCAATTGCTAGAAAAAGGGCCAAGAAGGCTGGATTCCAAAAAGTGCAAACTGAAAAATTGTGGGGCAAACGCGAAAAAGGTCAAATCCGAGATATTTGGCCACAAAATTGCCAACCAGGCCGCCCTGATCTCCACCCATGTCGTTGGCCACAGAGGAGTGTCGACTGTTCGGTGACGCCGAGTCTGCAGTGGTGGTACCTCATGGCGCAAAATCCGAGCCTCGGGGTGCCGCCGAGTCTGCAGAGATATCGTCTCATGACATGAAATCCTAGCCTCAGGATGCTTCAAAATGCAGGGCTGCCGCCTCCGTTGGGTACGCTGCTGAAGTCGTCTGGTCCTCAGCCCCTCTCGTTGTTCCTCAGCCCTTCTCGTTGGTCCTCAGCCCCTCTCGTTGGTCCTCAGTCCATCTCGTTGTTCCCCAGTCCTTCTCGTTGGTCCTCAGCAGGGGCGCAGCCGGGGGGGGGGACAGGCCGCATTTAGCGATTTCAACTAGTGTATGGCAATTAAGTGCCGTTTTGGTCAGCTAAAACATTCTGTCGCCTTTCCAAGCACCCGGGAAGAGTATAGGCACGTAATCCGTTTCCAGATAATGCCTCATCGTCGCCAATAATCATACGGGTGGAGCTCATCTGGTGCCCCCTGGAGCTGATCATGTGCCTTCTGAGCTGATCTGATGTCCTCGTAGTCAATCTGGTGCCCCCCCTGAGAAAATAATTGTGCCTTCTGAACCTATATAATGCTCTGTAAGTTAGTCTGATGCCTTCGAGCTTACCTGGTGTCCTATTAGCTGTTTTAGTGCCCCTTGAGCTGATCCGGGCCCTCTGAACTTATTTAATGCCTCCCGGAGTTTATCTTTTATCCACGGGGCACAGGGGGCACGTGCCGCCATCGGTGCCGGGTGCCCTTTTGATTTCCAGGTGGTTTACCCCCTTTGGGCCGAGCTGCTCGAAATTTAGTGCCCTACGTCGTTGAACCTAGATGGAACTAGACTGTATTTAGCGATTTCAACTATTGTTTGACAATTAAGTGCCTTTTTGGTCAGCTAGGGTATTCTGTCGCCTTTCCAAGCACCCGGGAAGAGTATGGGCACCTAGTATGTGTCCACCTAATGCCTCATCGTCGCCAATAATCGTACGGGTGAAGCTAATCTGGTGCCCTTTGAGCTCATCTCGTGGCCTCTCAGCTGGTATTGGCCCCTTGAGCTGATCTGGTGCCCCTGAGTCAATCGAGTGCCCCACTGAGCAAATAATTGTGCCTCCTGAACCTATATGATGCAGGTTTTTTCTAACGCCTCCGAACTTGCTTGGTAGCCTAATAGCTGATTTAGTGCCCCATGAGCTGATTCGGGCCCCCGAGCTGATCTCATTTCTCCCCAAGTTGATCTACTGTCTCCTAAGTCAATATGGTACCGCTTCAGCCGATTAGGTGCCCCCTCAGCTGATTATTGATGTCCCCTTAGATGGTCTGGTGCCCCTGAGCTGGTTTGGTGGGCCCTGAGCTTATCTTGTGTCCCCTGAGTTGTTATGTTGCTCCCTGAGCTGATTTAGGCCCCTGACATAGTCTGGGGGCTGGGAGCTGATCTGGGCCCCCGAGCGGATCGATCTGGTGCATTTTGAGCTGCGCTAATGCCCCTGAGTCGATCTGGTGCCTCCCGAGTCCATCTGATGCCCTCTGAGCTAGTCTGGTACCCCCTGAGCTAATCCTGTGCCCTTTAAGCTGACCTGAGCCTCCTTACGTGATTTCATGAGCAACCCTAAAGCTCTGAGCTGAGCTGGGCCCACAGAGGCTGATGAGGGCCCCTGAGATGGTATGGGGCTCCTGAGCTGATTGAGTGCCTCCTGATTTGATCTGGTATTCCCGAGCTGGTCGGGGACCACTGATCTGATTGTTTGTCCCCGAAGCTGATCTGGTGCCCTGTGGGCATCTGGTGTCCCCTGAGCAGCTCTGGGGCTTTTGAAATGATTGGGCCCCGAGCTGGTGAGGGATCCCTGAGCTGATTTAGTGCCCCTGACTTGAACTTGCCCCCTGTTCTGATCGATCTGATGCACCCTGAGCAGATATACTGCCTCCTGAACTTAACTAATGCCCCCTGAGTCGATCTGGTGCCTGCTGAGTGATCAATATGTCTCCTGAGCGCCTCTTATTCCCTCTGAGCTAGTCTGGTGCCCCATGGCTAATATGGTGCCCTTTAAGCTGGCCCGGGCCTCCTGGGTTGATTACGTGATTTCCTGAGCAGCTCCCAGCAGGGACGGCGGATTCCAGGGTGCAAGTGGTGCAGTTGCACCACTCGATTTTTTTCAAGTGGTGCAAAAGTATCTTTTGCACCACTTGTTTTGGCTTTGTCCAGGAGGCGCCCCCCCCCAGGCCTCAGCCGGCGCCCCCGGCCGGTCAGAGAAAATCAAGCCTAATTACCGCCTACCTGAAGAGGTAGGATCCTCTGTGAAAAAGACATTTTCATACATGAATGACGCACCTTGACATCAAAACTGCGCCCTGGAAAGCAAAAGGCGCCCCCCTTGAGTAAAGGCGCCCCTCTGGATAGCATAGGCGCCCTTGAAAAGCGTAGGCGCCTCCTGGACAGCTGAGGCGCCTCCGAAGAAGAGAAACGGCGCCCCTAGATATCACATGCGCCCCCTGGTTAGCACAGGCACCCCTTGACAGCAAAAGGCGCCCCCCGCAGAGAAAAGGCGCCCCCTGGACAAACATACGCGCCCTTTGATAAGAAAGGCGCTCCCTGGAGAGATAAGAGAGAAACCCCCCCTCCCTCCCGAGAACAACGGCGGCAGGGACGGCGGATTCCGCAGGACAGGGTGTGCAGTTGCACACCTTGAAAAAATGATGGTGTACAATATTATATTTTTGCACACCTGGTTTTGACCTCGTACGGGGAGGCCCTCACGGATTTGGGTGGCACCCCCGGATTTTGCCGGCACCCCCGGCCGGTCAAGAGAAAATCAAACACATTGCCTGTCTGAAGGGGTAGTACCCTCTGTGTAAAATAAAATACACTTTCAAATATGAATGGCGCCCCTGACATCAAAGCTGCACCCTGGACAGCAAAAGGTGCCCACCCCCTTGAGTAAAGGCGCCCCTCTGGATAGCAAAGGCGACCTCTAGACAGTAGAGGCGCCCCTGGACAGAAAAAGGCACCCCCAATTGAGGAGTAACGACGCCCCTGAATAGCATAGGCGCCCTCTGGTTAGCACAGGCACTCCTGTACACTAAGAGGCGCCCCCTCCCCCATAGAGCAAAGGCACCCCTCTGGATATCATAAGCTCCCTTTAATAGCAATCGCGCTCCCTGGACAGCAGGGGCGCCCTCTGGATAGGATAGGCGCCCCTGGACGGCAGAGACGCCCCTAAAGAAGAGCAACGGTACCCCGGGATAGCATATGCGCCC
This sequence comes from Lepas anatifera, assembly GCA_034440635.1. Lineage (NCBI taxonomy): Eukaryota > Metazoa > Arthropoda > Thecostraca > Lepadidae > Lepas > Lepas anatifera. The sequence goes on along the minus strand of JAOTON010001915.1, from coordinate 364,471 downwards.
CTGGTTAGCACAGGCACCCCTGGACAGCAAAAGGCGGCCCCCGCCCCTGAGTAAAGGATCCGGGTCTCTGGATAGCATAGGTGCCCCTGGATAGCGCAGGCGCCTCCTGGACAGCAGAGACGCCTCCGAAGAAGATCAACGGCGCCCCTTGATATCATATGCACCCCCTGGTTAGCACAGGCATCCCTGGATAGCAAAAGGCGCCCCCCCCAGAGCAAAGGCGCCCCCTCTGGAAAGAATAAGCACCCATGGATAGGAAAGGCGCCCCCGGAAAGGACAGCAGAACATTTTTTAAGGAAAACTCAGTGGAGGGGGGCGGTGGAGATTTTCTTGTGCTGGCCATTATAATGTCTTCGGGGGATCAAACCCCCATTTGGAAGGGGCGTTAATAAAATTTAGACGTGCTAGTGTTAAAAAAATGTCTCCTAATTTTTGTTATTCCATATTCTAAAGATTAGAGATGCTGCCCAGGACTGCGGGTTTTTTTCAGCGGAAAAAGGCCAAACCGGGTTTGCGAAAAGGCCAAAAGGTTCAAATTGTATTTGCAATAAAAAATCTTGTTTTTTTATAAATTTCGTCCAAGTTCTTCCCAGTACGGCTGTTGGAGTCTGAGTCTCATTAAAGTCCTCGAGGGACTTGTCACGGAGACCCCGACCCCACCACCCGAACGAGTAACGCCCACAATGAAGGGTTGATTTAGAAGCCAAAGTTTAACCTCCCACAAAGCACAGGGATGGCCACCTCGCTCAGGTCACCCTCTCATCAGTCAGTTGCCAGCCGACCTACGTCGGGCAAACGATTGAGCGCCGGAGCGTCTCAGGGGAACCGATCTCAAGCCTGGACATGCACTGCCACTGCATGCTTCTCAGCAGCGGGCCGGAGCCCGAGGCTCTACCATCCGAGCAACCGGGGCGGCCAAATGGCCAAATAAATACCACAAAAGCCATATTTGAGGCTAGAACGAACCCTACCGGGTGTCATAAACCCACAGAAAAAGGACAGAGCACTCTTGTATCACTGCAGTGAACAGTGCACTGTATAAAACTAAATGTTGATAATTTGATATTGACTTGACGATATATTTTTAGCACACTGCCCATCTCATAAGAAGGCAGGAGTCCCCTTCAAATCCCGTGTGGCGACCCAATTATTTTATCCACATAACTAAACAATTTGTTAGCATCATCAATTATCTTGGCCGTACCACTCCCCGCTAACATTTGATATCTTCCTGCTTTTTCTGTGAATTGTTTGCTCTTGAACAGTGACGGATCCATAGGCAGATCCAGGATTGCCAATCGGAGGGGAGCACCTTCCCGGGAGGCGCCATCCGGAGCAGGGGGCGCCACTTATGACCGGAAAACCTACCAGGTGGGCGTAAAATCCTATCGGTGAGCACCGATTTTCTTACCCTGGGGGAGAGTGGGAAGCGCCACTTCAGGCGAGTGCCATCGACCTTTCAGGGGGCGCCGTGACCATTTCAGGGGGCGCCGAGGATCGATCGGGGGCTGCATCTGCCCCTCCCCTTTGCCCCCTGGATCCGCGTATGGGCGGATCTAGAATTTTAGTAAGGCGGGGGGGGACGCGGAGCCTCAAAGTGGGCACTTTACCATCAACTTTTCATCCAAAGGGCGCCTATGGTATTCGGTTTTCGGTTGCCGTCATTTTGGTGGATCGTATTTTTAACAACATCCTATCCCACCCTCTCCCAGTCATAACAGTTTGTACCCGCCAAGCAAGATGCCTATTTGGCGTGATATTTGAAACAATGAATTGCTAAACAGTTTAGTCCACACTTTTTTCGGCACCTCTTGAAAAATCTGTAACTGCCACTAGGTCATGGAGAAATTCAAGACACTTGGGAAGATGCAACAGCTGAACATAAAGGTATATACCTGGGGATTTTTCTATTAGTGAAGAGGGGTTAAGTTTATTTTGATATCAAATATGATAAGCATCATTTTGCCTTTCCACGTGGCCAAGATTCGTAAGATAATGGTGAGAGGACATTGAAAATAATCGCAGCGAATGTGAACCTGGCCTGTGCGCTGTCCAAGAAAATTATCTCAGCGGAAAAGCTTTTAAGTTATAGGAAACACAAACCGGACTTTAACCCACATTATTAATTGCGCCTAAAAATAATGTTTGAACCAGATGGCAGACTCAAGGAGATATAAGGGACGTTGAAACATTAAGATAAACACAGAATGAAGTATGTGGGCATTTTCCATCGACCTTTATCTATATTCTTCAATTCATCAGCATGGGAGAATTGCTCTTGTGCGTGAAATTTCGGAGGTGTTAAGAGAATTTCGGTAGCCATGTGATTGAATGCTGAAATAGATCATGCCATAGGCATGTGTGATTTGTGACATAAATGGGCCCTACTAGAATAAAAAGAAAACAGTTTCAACGTGTCCAAGTACTATCTTGATAAATTGATAACTTTTTTCGTTTATTGGCTGTAATTTGCGCGTTTAATGATCATGTGCAGTGTTCAGATAATGATAAAACGAGCATATTTTGTCACTGACCATCCACTTATACCATCAACCATCGCCTTCAGGTCAAGTTCAGGACTCATTTAAGAGAAGAGGTGAGCGTGCACTGTGCATGCCCAAATCGAGACACAGCCGCCCTCCCGATGGACAGACCGCGCAGAAATACGTCCTCGTCGCGTTTGATTTCGCGCACGCGTACGACGTAGTGGACCACCACCTGCTACGCGTTCGCCTGCTGTAGATGGGGCTGTCAAATTGCACGGTGGCTTGGATTTGGCAGTGACTCCGGGACCGAAGAGTCCAGGTGGAACTAAATGGTGTGCTTTCCAGTGAGCGCATTTTCCGAACTGGCCTGCCGTAAGGAAGTGTCTTATCGCCAGTTTTATTTTGTATGGGCGGCTCGGCTGGTAGACGCACTCTGCGCGGTTCCCGGATGCTCCCCTACATGTACGCCGATGATACGGCCGCTCTCTGCACGGGCAACAACATCCAAGTCGCCAAGGACCGGGCGCAATAAAGCTGCTGCTGGCACCCTCATGAAGTGGACCCGACAGCACAAAATGGTGGTATCAGGAGCCAAGATCCAAGTACTGGTGATGTCCCAGTGGGCCAGAGACGCCGATCCCTTCAATTTTAAGGTCGACGGGAAGTCTGTCACTGCTGGAGACACCCTACAGCTACTTGGCGTCACCATCGATCGGCTCCTCCATTTCGGTCCACACTGTAAGAGACTGTGGGAGAAGGTCCACCCCCGCATCTCCCACCTACGTCAACTGTCCGGCTGCAACTGGGGGCTGCACGAACAGCACCTCCGAACCGTCGCTACTGGCTACGTGAGAGGAGCGATGGAGTAAGCGGCCGCAGCGTGGCTCCACGCCACACCGCCATTTCATGTCGAGCTGCTGGAACGCAAAATGAGAGCGTCGGCGCGTATCATCACAGGATGCACCCACTCCACTCCCAGCCGAGTTAAGACTCCCCGCGTAGCGGCCAGAAGGAGGGTACTCGCGACCCGACTGCTGGTGAAATTCCATACCCTGCCGCCTGAAGACCCTCTGCGAAGACGTGCGGAGGCGACAGCGCCCTCTCGACTCTCCTCGGTGACCGGGTGGCGGCAGGTGGGCAAAGACATGTGGGATCAAGCAGGCATCTCCCTCCCCATCGAGTCTTTCCTTCCTCGACGTCTTCCACTGTGGGTATCAGGAGAGTGAGTCACATTTCAACTAGACGTGGGCCCACTGACATCAGGAGCGCCACCTGTCCGGAAGAAGCGAGTAGCTCTCCCCCACCTCGCTTCCCTGACTCAATGTGCCACATGGGTGTGGACCGACGGGTCAGTGCACGGAGGGGTCACGAGCGGGGGAGCTGGGTCTTCATCGAGTCACCAGACAGAGCCCAGCATGAGCTCAGGCGACCAGCAGGCTCGCTCTGCTCGAGTTTTCAGGCTGAGATAGTAGCCATCCAAACTGCCTGTGTCTTCCTACTGGACTAATCAGTGCACACAGAAGATCCAGTCATCTTCAGCATGGCCTGCCAAGGTGACGACGCATTATAGAAATAAAATGGCTTCAATGTCTGCAGATAAGACAGCGAATCGGTAAAAATCGCAAACTTCCTCACCATCAGCTTAGACACCTGGTCCAAACAGCAAAAAAAATGGAGTACAGCTCTGAAGTAAAAATGGATCCTTCGTAACGCAAACTAGAAAACTTCTCAACATCGTCACCAACAATGCACGCCCTGTGCCATTGTCACTTTCTTTTGCAACCGTCTATATAGAAACAGACATGGTTTTCGAACGGCTCTGGAAGCAAGCTCATAAATTACTGGCGCGTCGGTTCAGGAGGCAAATTTTTGCTTTGTTTGCGTAGGTTGTGTTCGTGTTAACTGTCGAGATGAGCTATGGTTCAATAACAGCTGCTTCATGTGGTTCGACGAGATTGCTGTCGATACCAGCCTGTGCCAGCCAGGCACAGACTCTCACTCCCTGGTGACGGGTTGCAAAACGCGAGCCACTGTCTATCTGACTGAGGTAGGCGTCGCCAAAAAAATGTTTGGTATGTGGGGCGTGTTGGTGACTTATTTTAAAGGGAATGTGGCACCTTGGTAAAATCCTGGAATTTTGTGTAATTAGGCGTAGTTTTAGCCGAAAATAATGAAACCACTCATGATTTCTCTGAAAAATGTACAACAAGCTCAATGCTTTTATTTTTAAAATACTCCTCTAGAAAAATGAATAAATATCTGCCTCTGGATGATGTCATGATCTGGTAACCACTACCATACTCGAAACACTTCAAGGGCTTCGATTGGCTGATGCTTATCGTGATGTCAGCATATGTCGTCACACCAGCAGCTCACAACAATGGCCGCCTGGCGAGAGGTACATGAGAGGTACATTTCGGGTAGGTTTTAGTTTTTTTCTACGGAAAAATCGAGTTCCAAGACAAATGATATATAGAGCACCTGGTTTTCCGATTTGCTTTACAACTTGGCTATCTCAGTTAAAATCACGTTCTAAAGGTGCCACATTCCTTTTAATGGTTTAATGCAAAGCGAGTATCTTACTGCGCATTTGTAGCGGTATTTCACTAATTTCCACTAGCATGCTTATTATGGGTGAAGCTTGGAACGCTCCTGTTACTATTCTGATAGCGAGATGACGGACATATGGATAATCTTTTTCGCGGACTAAGGAGTGGCCTCATACGCAAGCCCGGTCTGCGACCTGGGATAACCCCCCCACCGGCGCAGGGGAGCCGCATGACAATGTGCTGAAATCAACCATATTTCATTCTCAATGTATCTCTTCATAAGCCTGTAGGTCAGTGCCATCATTCTTTTCATTGAAATAAATAGTAAATATCCCGCAGTCAACCCCGGATTCGACCCGCGCACCCCTCATCACGAGACAGGACCTCTAACCACTAGACCACGGCGCCACACTGTACCGACTCCCACTAACCCTACACCTGTGACCCGTCAGGAGGTCACTGGCCGGTATCACGCAATCAAAACGATGCCGTGATCGTGGCGCCGGGTGTTGTGTTCGTACAGAAAAGGCATGGTATAAAGCTGCTTCTAGGAGACGAACCAAACATTAGATTCGCCTAAAATCACTTGTATCGGCGACCCAGGACCCTAAGCTAGCTTTATGCCAAAATGGCATCCACTTCCATTCATTTTGAGGACTTGAAACCATGGTGAGAAGCAAACATGTTCCGAGAAATTTAGCTCCTTGAAATACCCTTTCGGACGAATTACTCGAAAGCCGTTGGAGATAATTGGGTAGTGTAAATGAATTGAATGACTGCTATTAATTTTCCTATTCAGCCATGTCAATTCTGAGCTTGTGAATGACATGTGCTCTGAACCGAAAAGCTGCAAATAAAAGGTTTTCTACTAAAATTATATTTATACATATAAGACAATGAATTTTATTATCACGATATCCATCTCCGAATATTATCAGGCGGAAGCAATGTTCTTTCATTATTTGAAATGAAAAGTCAAATCGGCGCATTAGATCGCGAGACATTAACACGCGCATTGACGGGGCGGCGGGTACCCGCCCCCCTCGGGTTTTTCGGAGATAGTAGAAAAACGGCGGCGCATAGCGCCGCCGTACTTGGTATACCTTTTTCCTCATCATTTTTACAACTTCTATCAAAATTTTAAGGTTAGGTCATCTCAGGTCAGGTCACCAGTACAGGTCAAGTGACCCGACCTCAAAAAAAGTTTAAGATAGCATAAGTCGGAGCAGGGTGAACTTATCCGATTGAAACTCATATCACATAATGGCCCCACCAAGTTCTCTAAAATGTGTTCCGGTATTTTTGATATCGATGACCTAAGGTCAGGTACGACGCATGACCTCTCCATTGGAAATACATGGGAAAAATGGTTTTTACGGAATAACTCAGTAACGGATGGTGATAGAGCATTTATTGTAGCTGCATTAGACTCGCCTGGGCTTTGCAGTTCTAATGATATGCATTTTATATAATTTGACCCTAACCTGACCTCAGGTCAAGTCAAATCCTTGATTTGACCTAGCAAGGTCAAATTATATATCATTCGATTCGGCTTGCTAAGAGGATTCATATAGTTCAAGTCGTTTTGCTCTATCTTTACTTGTTCAGATGTAATGCCCGAAAAACTGAATTTTACATGTTATCCCTATGACGGGCATGTTTTGACCTCTCGTGACCTTAAATGTGACCTGACAAAAAAATGGTTCAAATGTTTTCGATGGAGAAGTGGATGGGCAGCCCAACGCCGTTTACCGTTTTTCGCTACCTACCGTGGTTCTCGAGATCTTAGAGGGGGCGGGTACCCGCCCCCCGTCAATGCGAAGGTGGCTCAGACCCCCGTCAATGCGCGTGTTAAGATTTAAATGAAATGAGCAAAAATGTAGTCCTCCGGCAAAATGGCAAAAACTAGGTCAGAATTTTACGTTTTCCACTGGAAACTATGCCTAAGCACAAGAAAATTGACGTAGCTGCCTCCACGTGGCTGTCTTTGAACTAACTGAAGCGTGCCTTCTGACATTTCGAGCTTACAAGTCGGCTGTCAAATTTCAATATCTTTTTTGCTTGTACTAGAAATACTGCGTTTTGGCGTAATAAATATTGTCGGACCAGTTCGAACTTTTTTCTTAGGTGGCCTTGTTGCTTATTCAAAAGGAGGCAAATTTCAAGTTCGTCGTTTAAGAAATAAAAATGATAAAATGCAAAATTGAAAACATTTGTTCCAAAATTTCTCAAAAACTATTTTGAATTTAAATTCAGGGGCCTTAGTTTGGGCGTCTAGCGTAAAAGGGCAATCACCCTACACAATTGCAGAGCCCTGGTATCAACTGTCAGAACCGCCAAACGGCCAGAATAGAGCCTCTTGAGAAATCTCAATCCGCTTCGCTCCATGGATTTCGTCATGCGGCTCTGACACAGCCGTACTCGATCTTCGGACGAATAAGTGATCTATACAGCATAAGAAGCTTATAACGTGGCGTATAACAATGAGCGTATAACTTGCCCATAACGTATATATAGGCGATAAGCGTATAACGTGTATAGCATGAGAAACATTTCTCTATCTGCACGGTATCTCATCCTCGTCAACACCTTCAGTATTTTCAGCGTATCGAAACATTTTTTGCGGAAATCCTTCAGGTGTGGCACATATGAAAGCTTATCGAGTGTGAGCCTGATAAATCTGGTTTCTGCTACAACGTCGCTCGGATTTCCGCGAATTTACAAAATCGGGTATTCAGTCTCAATGTCTATTATAAAAGTGCATGCACTATGTCTTTGAACTTGAAAATTTCAGTCCATTGCGTGTGATCCATTGCTGCAATATGTCAAGGCCAAGCTGCAGCCGCCTCTGCGCAGCTGCTGTAGTAGACACTGTCACACATATTGTGAAGTCTTCAACGAAAAACACGTGACGTATGTGTGCGGGAAGTGTCTGCAATATCATTGGTCATAACTGCAAACAAGGCTATGAATATCGCAGAATCCTGGGCTATGCTACTCTGTTGCTGATGCCAATCCGATACGACTGAGTTTACGCGAAATCTAAAACACCTATTTTTCGGAATATTAGAAATAAACCACCCCAAGTGGCCTCGCACGCCGAGTCCAAAGAGTTTCTGCAGAACGCCATTGGATAGCAAAGGCGCCCCCCAAGAGATGATGGCGCCCCCTGGGGAGGAAGGCGCCCCCTCCAGAAAATCTTGCACCACTTCTCGAAAATGGAATCCGCCGTCTCTGGCTCCCAGGCCCTGAGCTGAGCTGGGCCCACATAGGCTGGTGAGGGCCCCTGAGATGGTATGGGGCTCCTGAGCTGATTAAGTGCCTCCTGACTTGATCCGGTATTCCCGAGCTGATCTGGGCCCCGAGCTGATCGGGGACCTCTGATCTGATTGTTTGTCCCCTTGGCTAACCTGGTGCCCTGTGGGCCGATCTGGTGTCCCCTAAGCAACTCTGGGGCTTTTGAACTGCTTGGGCCCCGAGCTGGTGAGGGATTCCTGAGCTGATTTAGTGGCCCTGACTTGATCTTGCCCCCTGATCTGACTTGAGGCCCATGAACTGATCTGGGGCCCCAAGAGACCTGATCTGGGGCCCAAGAGCGGATCTAGGTTCTGAGGGTACCCTAAGCTAGTCTGGGCGCTGAGCTTGTGAGAGCCTCTTAAGTTGGCTTGAGGCCCCTTGAGGTGATCTGGCGCCTTAAACTGTTCTGGGGCTTTTTGAACTGGTTTAAGGCCCTATGAGCCTATCTGTGGCCCATTGAGCTAGTCTGATGACCTCATCTCTGGGACCAATGAGCTAGTCTAGTCCCTGGGTGAAGCATGAGCTGCTCTGTGGCCCTGATCTACATCAGGGACCCCTGGGGTGGTCTTGAATAGACAGATGATAAGAACACAAGACCAACTCCTATCATCTCGGGGCGGGGTCACTGAGCTAGTCTAGTCCCTGGAGGCACAACTGGGGGGATGGGGGAAGCTGCTCTGGAGGCCTCTGATCCACACTTGGGGGCCCCAGAGCTGGTCTTGAATAGATGGGGAATAAGAACGCAATGGAAACTCCCCTTGCAAAACGGAGCTAACGAGGAACGAGGAATCTCTAAAACAGATTGTGATACCTTGGCACCCCTGGTTATATAAATTGCTTATTATACTGGTGGATTCTGGGAAGGGATGATAAAAAGGCATGTGCCCCTGAGCTCAGAGCACAGTCCCCTAAACCAGGATTTCTGCTAATTAATTTAAATTAAGAACTATGATAAGTTTTGAAGTGCTGCGGCGAGGAGCATGATGATGAGTTTTTAAGATGTTCCCTGGCCTTCCCCTCGAATCCGGAAATGTAAAAAACACTGAATAAAAATAGTCGTAAATAAGATAAAAAAGGTCGTAAAGAAATCTAACCTGAAAGTACATATAGCCTGGAAGAATAACAAGAAACTTAAGTCGTCATTGGTTACGTCGGCCATTTGTAAGCCAAAATGTCCTGGGGGTCAGAGGTGTCATTTATGCAAGTCAGGTTTTAAAGGCGACTGCACACAGAAAAATTTAGTGTATCAAATAGACTGTAGACTGTGTAACCAGGATCAAAACAGGGCTCAATACGTAGGGGAGTCGATGAGGCCCGTCCGATTGCGATTTAACGAACATTTGCGGGACGCGAAAATAAAACTAGGAACACACCTCTAGGAGATCATTTCCTCGAGAAACATGCAGCCCAGGTCACTCAGGCTATATCAGAACCACTTGAGCTAAAAGTAGTTCATCGGGCACGTGATCATCCAGATAGAAAGATAGCCGAATCCATAATCATTCAGGATCGTCATCCCAGCCTTAACGTACAAGGTACGTCCTGGCCTATTATGCGGGTCTAGGACAGGCTATCACTTAACAGCAGTGGCTTAAGAGGTAAGGGAGGGATCAGCGTAAGTATATGTGTTCTGAGCTAGGACTTCCTTACATTATTGATAGTGTTATTGATGCTAGACGTGTATGCTTTTGACGTTTAACTTTGGGCCCGATTTACAGGCTGGGAAAAAGGGCTATGATGGTTGAATTAGTTTAGCTAGTCAGAAGTGATGGACTTAGGTCACAGGTAAGGCTCAGGTTTTTTTAGGTAATTTATCTTTGATGATGCTTTTCTGCAACCAGATGTATACTCTTTCAACGCTTAACGTTGGGCCAGAGGTACAGGCTGGGAAAAAGTGTTTATTAATGATTGATCAGATTAACTAGCTCAAAGAGATGTTTTGATTTTAGGGGTACGTACTGGGGTTGGGGTTTTTGAAATATGCAACTAATTATTGATAATACTTTTCTGCAGCTAGACGTATAACCATTCGACACTTAACGTTGGGCTAGAGGTACAGGCTGAGGAAAAGTATTTACCAATGATTGTTCACATTAACTAGCTATAAAAGTTGCATTTGTTTAAGAGGTACATACTAAGGGCAAGGGTTGTTGAATAAGTATAATGTAAAATTTATAATGTTTTTTTACAGCCACACGTATACTCTTTCGACGTTTAATGTTGGGCCAGAGGAGCAGGCTGTGGAAAATGGGTTTACCATTACAAAAAAGTTGACCTTGACCACTAGGTGCAATCTTAACTAAATAATTCGAGGGAGGCTTTTATTGTAAAAAGATAGCATCATCTTAAAGGGGAAAGTATGCAGTCTTTACACCGATCTAGTATCACGTCTACTAGTGCTTAATAGGTAGTTTTTGGTTAGCATTTTAGCTGCAGTCGACGGAAAAATAGTAAATAAGAAGAACAGAAATATTCAAATAACTGATTAAGGTACTTCAGCGAGTTTTTCACTGTTAATCCAAAGCTAGTGTTTGGCTGAAATAATAGAAAAGACTGTCACAAATACTGCTCTAGGTTTGTCGTATTGTCGGCATTACTTTTAGGTTTTAGGTTAGAGGTACCAATATGGTTGTTGTCACGACATCCAATCTTATTTTTAACGATTCATTCTAAAAGGCATTTTTGTGTGAAGCTCAATTCGAGGTCTGGCTATACTAGGACTGAGAATTATTGATATTTACTCCACGATTCTGATGAAGGGCTGTGCCCGAATATATAATCTTCAGTGTTTTTTACATTTCCGGATTCGAGGGAAGAGGCCAGGGAACATCTTAAATTAAGAACTAGTTTTCACAATTTTCAGACCTTTCACACCTTCCCCATCCAAACCACCGGCCTGTTCACCTTTTATTTACTCTTAACTGGGACCGATCCTTGAGAATATGGAACTTCATAAACGCGTTCAAAAGGTATCTCCCAAATTTTTTCGGCAGCAAAAATGTGTTTTTCCAAAGACACTATGCCACTCCTCGTCCCACGGCGATTGTGGGAGGCAAGGAACTTAATCCACGTTCAGCCAGGGCTCACTCGTCACGACAAAACCAGTGGGCATAACAAATGAATTTTCGACTCCAACATGCCTTAACCTGCACATTGTAACAGATATCACATTCTCCGCTGATTTCTCTGATGTTAAGTACTTGCCTGAGTTGGCTGATTTGTCCTTAAAACTATTCAAAACAGTCGTGTTTTGGCTACCTTCGTGTAATTTTGGTTAATTTTGTTTTTTTCGGTTTTAATTGCGTTTTTCTTCTCCGTCAATGATTTATTTGCATTTTTATTGAACCAAAGATGCCCAAAAATGATATAAATAAAGATATAGTAAGTTTTTTAGTTTACGTTAAAAAGTGCCCTTTTCCCCGGGGTGCCGCTCCGGTAGCTCAGTTGGTAGAGCGTTGGGCTCCGGCCCGCTGCTCAGAATCATGCAGTGGCAGTGCATGCCCAGGCTTGGGATCAGTTCCCCTGAGACGCTCCGGCGCTCAATAGTTTACCCGACGTACAGGTCGGCTGGCAACTGACTGGTGAGAGGGTGACCTGAGCGGGGCGGCCGTACCTGTGCTTTGTGGGACGTTAAACTTTGGCTTCTAAATTAACCCTCCATTGAGGGAGTTGCTCGTTCGGGTGGTGGGGTCGGGGTCTCCGTGACAAGCCCTTGATGACTTTAGTGAGACTCCGACTCCAGCAGCCTTACCAGGAACAACTTGAACAAAATTTATAAAAAAAAGTTGGTGTGCCCCCATACCAAAGCTCTGGCTGCGCCCCTGGTCCTCAGCCCCTTGGATTTTTACTGCTGAGCGGCGCGGGCTGGCATGAGCCTTGACCTGGCTTTTAGTGTTAGCGGCACTCTCATCTCGCCGGCCCTGCACCCAACGTGCCGCCCCCTCACCCGAAGTAAGGTCTGAGCCCTTTTGGGTCTTAATAACTTGCAGTGTTGTTCCTCGTTCGGCAAAAGTTGTGGCTGATTTCGCTGATGGTCGTTATGGCCCCTAACTTGGTCTATTATGTAAAAAGGAACAATAGTGTCCACGGAAACCGCACTGCAGTACGTAAACGTCCTTAGTATATAATGAAGTTTGGAAAGAAATGCGCTGGTGCCGAAAATTATAGAGCTTTATTTGGTACCGGGGAATTGCGCGCTGCCCTGTGGAATAGCCTGCATTGTGTTGACTATTTTGGCGAGCAGATAACGTTAGATACGGCCCCTATAAAAATTCATTACACTTTGATATTCCAATAACGTTTATGAAAACTCATTCCGATCGTTGTACAAAGATTGTAGGGCAGTCTTTGCTTGAGACCCATTGGTTTTTTGGGCAGGGTAAGATGAAGATCTCGGGGAGCAAATCTATCTTTAAGTTGGGGGGACGTCCCGGGAGTAAAACTGCCGACTGCACACTGATGATCAGAGTGAGTGCAAGATACCTTTACGTAAAGGTAGGTTCAAGAGGGATTCCTTCACCTCTGAGTGACGTCACACAGGCGTGAAGGAATTCCTTCACCCTTGGGCCATGTGTCAAACTGCTGCTAATGGCGCTGCTCGCTTACGAATGTGTGAGAATGCAGGGTAATCAGGTCTATCACCAATTCAACAAGTAAGCATTTCATCTACGAGCCTGGGCGCCTTTTTGCCAAAATTGGAACAATTTATTATTTACTTGTCCCGTGTTGTATGCCATGAGATGAGATGACCCATCCGGTGATCTGCGCTTGCTGTTGACCGGGCTATGCAGTGAGTGAGCCATTGAGCGTCGTCTAGAACAAACAAAGTCGCGGTCTCATAGTGCGCAGCTATTACATCGAAACTTGCCGTGGGCCGCGAGCCTTCACATTGAGGGGCATTCAGCTACTGAAACTAACATGTCTACCCGAGCTGTGAACATCTGTTACAAACAAGATGCAAAGAAGCTATAAATATTGCAATTATGGGTATACACAACGACCCGGAAAGTGCTGAGTAGTCCACTTTTGTTAAACATGGAGAACCTGGAGGAGAAAGTACATGGAGAAAGTATCAAGGACAGTCGCGTATGAGGAACATCTATTTTCACACGATGCTGAGAAAACAAATTTAATGGGGCCCATAACTTGTTCCGCTCGAATATAAAGCGCGAGAGAATATCTGAAGGACAGCGCTTTGGGATTTTGGAAATACAGCAAAGGCGAAACGGCTTTTCTCGCATGATAACCTCCATCTTACATGCGTCCTTTCTCTGTGAGAGCTTGTCGTATGAAAAGGGCGTATGTACAATAAATGAGCCTCAGAAATTTGCAAGGGTAGATTGACGGGAAATATGAGGACATTGAACATAGTTCCTTCAAAAATGATTGGAACATTGAAGGCAATGGACAAAAGATATAATACTTTTTACCTGTATGTTTTGATTTTGATCAAAGTATCGGACACCGGGCCAACCAAGTGCATCAGCACAACACCAGGAATGCTGGTCAATGGACCTTGCCGCGGATCCGAACAGAGGCTGGTAGGAGACGTCTGTGTTTCAGAGGTGTAACCCTGCTGAACAGAACGGGACTGGTGCCTGGTTCACCGCAGTTTAAGGCGCGGCTCAAGGAAATGTTACCATATCTTTTAATCAGTGATGGTGGCCGGTTCAAGGGAACTCAGTTTTTAGCCTTGTTTTAGGCGTTGTTTAAGGTTTTTACCATTTTTAGCGTTCTGTTATCGGTCTCGTTTTGATAACTTTTTTTTGCTTTAAAATTGTTAAGCTTCTCAACACGGCAGATTTTATGAGTGATGGTGTGCGTGTCTGTCGAATTTGACCTGTTTGTTTACTTTTTAATAACTGACTTGAATGGGTGAAAAATCATGCATGATGTGGACCCTATTCGAATAAATCTGTATCTGTATCTATATCAGTATATCTCAAGGATGTATATTAGCGCACGAAATTACGTGTGTTAGACTGCCCCCAAATGCACCAAATATGGCATAGACACCTCCCCCGATCGTCATTTTATTCCTTGTGCATCACAGATTCCAAAACACTTTATTTTTGTTCTATTTTTATTTTTGTTCTAGCATGACGGGACCAGCTCCCAGTGATGCTCTTCGCTCTTCCCTGCGCAAAGTACATCATCTAGATAACAAAAAACGCCGGGCAATCCTGCCAGAATCTGGTCCATGACTGCTTGAAACTGGCCTGGGGCTGATGAGATTCCATACTGTAAGCGAGTCGGTTCATAGAGCCCAAGATGTGTGTTTAGGGTGAGGCACTCCCTGGACTTCTCATCCACTTCCAGTTGCAGATATGCCTCCTTCAAGTCCATCTTTGCAAAGAACTTCCCTCCAGCAAGCTGTGAAAACAGTTCATCAGCTGTGGGAAGTTTGTATCCATCTGGATCCAAAACCTTGTTGATGGTGAACTTGTAGTCACCACACAACCTTACTCGTCCATTTGATTTCTCAATCGCCACTACTGGGCTGGCCCATCTGCTGTGACTTACTTTTTTGGCCTTTCCGGACTTGACCATGAGCTCCAGTTCTTCTTCAACAGCTTGACGCTTGGCATACGGTACAACCCTTGCCTTCTTCATTACAGGATTGGCATCTGCCGGCACCTAAAGTGTTGCCTTGAAACCCTTCATAGGCTCATCTGATGGATTGAACACACTGGAGTACTTCTCTGTCAGTTCCCCCTTGGATGTCACCATCTTCACCCCTCCTCTGACTGGCTGTGGTCTTCGGACCACTTCTCTCCAATCAAGCTTAAGCTTGGAGAGCCAGTTTCTTCCAAACAGGGGAGGCTTGGTCATTGAGATTGACTTCACAACAACAATGGGCAGCCTTCTCTTCTGGCGGTTTAATTCCACCTGTGGCGAGTAAGTTCCCAGAACAGAGAGATCTTCCCCACCATATGTCTTCAGGCTGAGTGAGGTTTCTTCCAGTTTCTTTCCAGGAAACAACTACTGGTACAGATCTTCTCCCATTACTGAGTGGCTTGCTCCTGTATTAATCTCCATAGTCACTTGTTTGTTATCCATGTTCACCAGCACTTCATATGGTACTTCCAGTGTCAGCTGGTTACTTGTTTGGAACAAGTTTCCCTCTCCCTGGTGATCATCTCCACTTGCTGGGCTATCATCATTAGCCGCACCCTATTCACCACTCTCTGCACGTGCAGCTTCATTCTTGAGTGTTTTTTGGCACTTCTGGAGGTTTTTCTCCCCTCAGCTTTCCAAAAGATTTTCATCGGGCATCTCCACTCTAAAAAGAAACACTTTTTCTTGCTCCTCTTCACCAACTTGGTGTACCCTACCACTGCGGCTTTTGCATACTCTGGACGTATGCCCAATCTTGTGGCACTTGAAGCATTCTTGCTGCTTAAACTTGCACTTGCTATCACTGTGTCCCTTCATACCACATCTTCTGCATGTGCATGTCCCACCCCCATAAGACTCAGTCCCAGTGTCCTGAAATTCTCAATTTTAAGTGGAAAACGTATCTTTTTCAAATTTATTTAGGCCTCACCAGGGACTTGTTTTGGCCTCACTTGACAGAGGAATCCCGGGCATGAAAACCCGTAAAATACGCATCTAAATTATGACAGTGAATACCCAAACCATATAAGTATAATCCCCAGCCCCCATTGATATAATATCTTGCCTGATTACGTTCTCTCCAATCTCAAACGCCGATACTACTACTCCCACATACACAGCCAAAAACGATGGCAACGTATAACGCAGCACGAAACAAAACAATGCCGGCCTGCCATAAACTAAAATATAAAACCCGCAGAAAATAGACCAACGGTGACATGGGAAAAGCAAGGAAAAGTGAGGAAACAAAGGTTTTTGGAGGTATAACAAACTTTTTCATGTCCCAGAAGTTTCTGGCCCGTTCAAATACAAAAGATGGCGCATACTTTTGCCTAAGCTTGCTTGGGATTGGCTGCTACCAGATTTTCAGGCGAAGGAAAGACTTCACGCGGGTAGTTGCTCAGTGAGGCCGATTGGATCGAGGCGCATTCGTTTTCGTCCACTTTTAATTTTCGGCAATTAGTTTAATTAGAATGGGATACAAATCGCATTTGAAAGGATCAAAATGAAACGTAGATTCCAATCAAGACCACCAATAATGTGAAAGTAATCTTATAATTTCCTGAGAGGCTGCCAAAGTCAACCCTGACTTTTGGGCTATTTTTTAATGTTGGTAACATTGATGAAGAAATTAGGATATATATTATTTCACTGAGGAAGAGTTGAAACAAAATATATTTTTTCCTTAAGAAAAATATATAGGCAAGTTCTAGGTATTTTTATTTTGCGATTTTAGAGCTTCTTTGGAAATTTTCAGACGCTCGGAACTACGTCGTGATTTTGGTCAAAATCTCCACTTTAAGTGAGGCCGATTCCACCTTTCAATATATTTCGTAAAATACAGATTTATTTTTCTTTTGGTTAGTTTTTTGAAGTTGAAACATGCTTTGGCAACATTTCTAACGTTCGATTGCTCCTCAACCGTGCGTTCATTAATGAGAAATAGGATTCCAAAGACATCCAAGTACCGAATTGGCCTCGGTGAAAAGGCCTCAGCTAGTTTTCGTCTATTCAGAACAATGACGTCACTTCGTCGTATTTGGGGAGCCGAAATGATCTCGGGTGATGAATGGGTACGGAAGTGCAGGCGGTGAGATTTTTTAGTCACTTCGGTAACCTTGGTGAGCCCAGGGTAATAGAGGGCGAGCCCATGTACTATTACTTTACTCTATTGCCTTGGCCAAGGTAATAGAGAGGCCTTAACGAGCCTTGTGTTTTGAGGCGGGAATATCAACAATCCGGAGAAGACAGAATATTGAGGTAGTATGGTTATTGGAAAGAAGACTGGAAATTGAGTGAGTGCGTGGAAGGAATTTGAGTTTGCTGTTGGAAGGGATATTGTGGATGATGGTTCAATTTTTATCCGTGATACTGCAGCTTACCTTTCAGGAAATTCATGATTAATCGAACCATTTCTCCCATCTTAAATATCTACAGGAGATATGTGGGTACCTACCTACTCAGTACAGTACTGGATGAGGTCATAATACCTTGCAAAAGTTTTCCACAGCTCGGAGAAAGGCTCAGACTGTACCGTTTGCAGCTCATGATTTTTAAGGCTGGGTATGCTTGCTATTTTCTTAATATGAACTGATTGTGCAAACAAATATAGGCTGGTGGTTTTCACACATTGAAGCTAAATAATCCTGGCAGTGGTTGAGTGTTTAAACCCCACGTCCTGCATTAAATAATGATAGCCTGTGTGCTGCTTGGATGGGTGAAAGTTGGAGAATATCAAAATAAGGGGAAGAGGTATTTTATCTGGTTGCTTACCTATTTACCATGGCACCAGGGCCAAATAATGTATTGTATATATAAATATTAGAAAAGTGGAGCTTCCTAGTTCTATAATGGGTTAGAGATTCAGGGTTATGAGATCCTATCTATGTATGAGGTACTTACAATTGCGAGCATCAACATGTTTTCACTCTACTAGGAGGTAGCAGAATGATGATTCTTCACTTCCATTCTACAACAGATATTTTCATCTACTTTCAGTAAAAAAACTGGTGGTGCTGCTGCATATATTTCATACCACACACATATATTGACATTAAAGATCATACATAAAGCATACACTCCTGAATAATAAAAACATGAGCTCATTCCTCCAAACAAAACCATGGCACAGCTCGTGCTGAAGTGTCCCAGGCGTGGGGCCCCTAAATTGAATCGGAAGGCATATAGATACAGTCCTAAATCAAATTATTATCCTGAAAAAGTGTTGGTTAGGTAAGAAGCAATGAACATGTCTAGGAAAAAGGCTGTGGTGGGACTTGTAAGCCTGGAAATGCTAAATGACAAGAAAATGAGGCATGTAAAGAAAGCGGGGAATTTTGGCCTCTTTTTTGGGATTTTGGCCTCACTCTCCACCTCTCATGAAAGCAATTTCAGGACCCTGCTCAGTCCTGGGTGGAGGCTTCTTCTGGCTGAGTTTTCTGCTCACTCCTCCCCACCTTGAGGACTGAAGCCGGGTGATGGATGTTCGCAGCATGGCTGGTGGCCTTCTTGAAAGCAATTGCCAGATCCAGGGCACGGGACACTGTCAGCTCGTTTTCAGCGAGGAGCTGCTTCTGCAAAATTTCATTCCGGAGACCACAAACAAACCTGTCGTGCAGAGCCTCATCTAGGGAAGCACCAAATGAGCATGAAGATCCTAGTTGGCGCAGTGCCAGCATGAAGTTGGCAACATCCTCACCTTGCAATTGGGCTCTGTTGTAAAACTTAAAGCGCTCACCAATAACCACTGGTGCAGGGTCGTAGTGCGCTGTTAATTTTGCCTCCAGCGCATCATTACTGAGGTCAGCAGGTTTCTTCGGAAATGCCAGATTTTGGATCACCTCAAATGCCACATTGTCCAAGGCTGATAACAACAGGAGGTGTTTATCCTCTTCTATATTATTCAGGGTAATCCACACACTGAATCGTTGCAGGAAAGCTCTCATCTTATCCTTCTCAGCGGAAATTTCCGGCATCTTCCCATGGATTGCTCGTGGTACGCTATGCTCGTCGCCATTCCTCGGCATTTTTCGGCGTGAAAATTGGGCTTTTCTTCGCAAAAGTATCTCTCGTCGCCACTTTGTGGTAATGTAGCGGCCACTGCACCGCTACACGGCTCCAGCCGCAGCCGACCAGCTGACCCCGCGCCCTCAGCCGCGGCGCGGTCAGCCGACCACCGCCGCCGGCACAGGCGCGCGCCGGGTCACTGCCACCACACCAGCGACCCACCCGGCCGACCAACCAGAGCGCGACCAGGTCACGTGACCACTGCCGGCCGGGTATAAAGGCGCACTGCGTGGTGACAACACCGGTCAGTTCGCCAGGGCTACTCTCTGGGCTGGTCCACTCCTCCACCGCTGCATCGCGATCACTCGCCAGGGCCACTCCCTGGAGTGTTTCGTTCCCTCCCAGTTACACTGACAATACCGTCGTGTCATTGGGTCTGCATTCTTGACTGAGCAGATCCCTGCTCACTGCAAGTCCGATTTCGGTTTGCAGCCGTCGCTGAATTCATTGTCAATTACGGCATCGAACCTGCCGGCGATTTATTCCTCGCCGTCACACGCTCTCACAATCACTCACGTTCTCACTCACTCTACACGCGTTCATATCGAGTGTTACGTATTTCTCTGGGATTTTGTTATTTCCCATTGGAATGGGTATATGTTCCCATTTGTAAATATTGGCACTGTTGTTGTCGGTTATCATTGTTGTCTCTCATCCGCTGTTTGGCAGTTGCATCAATAAATTGGACATTATCATCGTCGACTTCTTTCCTTCGATTGGTAGATTGAATAAGGCCTTACGTGGCCGAGTTGAATCCTACAGTAACTTAGAAGTCTACCAACAATGTTAATAACGTCAATCTGCACGATATATTCTTATCCGTTCGATTGTTTCTCATTAGCTCGCCGAACCAACACGCCAGACTTTCCGGAATTCAAAACTGTTTATTTCTCCGCTGCCATCCTACCCACAATCCAACAGTCAGCGTACCCGTCCGTGTCCGTACCAGATGGCTATCAAATCGTACCAAATAGTGCAACAGGAAGCTAGAGCCCAGATGGGGCCGGGTTAACAGGCACATTGACGGGGGTCTGAGCCACCTTCGCTTTGACAGGGGTCTGAGCCACCTTCGCATTGACGGGGGTCTGAGCCACCTTCACCTTGACAGGGGGCGGGTACCCGCCCCCTAAGATCTCGAGAACCATGGTGGGTAGCGAAAAACGGTAAACAGCGTTGGGTAACCTATTCACTTTTCCATCGAAAATATTTGGAACCCTTTTTTGTAAGGCCACATTAAATGTCACTAGAGTTCAAAACATGTCGTCATAGGAATAACATGTAAATGATGGCTTTTCCGTCATTTCATCTGAACAAGTAAAGATAGAGCAAAACGACGTGAACTACATGAATCCTCGCAGCAAGCCGAATCGAATGATATATGATATGACCTCGCTAGATGAAATTAAAGGTTTGACCTGACCTGAGGTCAGGTCAAGGTCAAATTATATAAAATGCATATCATTAGAACTGTTAAGACAAGCAAAATCGAATGCAGTCAAAATAAACGCTCTATCACCATCTGTTACTAAGTTATTCAGTTAAAACCATTTTTCCCATGTATTTCCAATGGAGAGGTCATGGCTCGTACCTGACCTTAAGTCATTGATATCAAAAATACCGGAACATATTTTAGAGAACTCTGTTGGCCCATCACGTGATATGAGTTTCAAATGGGTAAGTTCACTCTGTTCAGACTTATGGTATCTTAAAAAATCTTGAGGTCAGGTCACTTGACCTGTACTGGTGACCTGACCTGAAATGACCCAACCTTAAAATTTTGATGAAAGTTGTAAAAATGATGAGGAAAAAGGTATGCCAAGTACGGCGGAGCTACGCGCCGCCGTTTTTATGCTGTCTCCGAAAAACTCGAGGGGGCCGGGTACCCGCCCCCGTCAATGCGCGTGTTAAACAAGTGTGTATGTACGCCAGAGGAAATCGCAAATCTGCCCATTCCAATGCATGACCGGCACCAATGGCCGTGTTAGGTGGCCATGTGTGTTATATTGTTACATGTGATAGGAGACATGTGGCAGTGATCTGATGTGTGTATGTGTTATGCGAGCTGATGTGTGTATGGGGAGGGGAGGGGGCGTTGCATGCATGTATCCATTGAGTTGATCATTGTACTGGTGCCCCGATGGGGGTGTGAACACCCCTACCGGGGCTTTTCCGGCGGCGCGAAGCGCCGCCGTACTTGGCACGCCTTATCCCTGATCAATTCCGCAACTTTCCCCGAAATTGTAAGGTTAGGTCATCTCAGGTCAGGCAACCAATGCAGGTCAGGCCTCACCCAAATGGTTTAAGGTGGCATAAGCAAGAAATGGGTGAATCCATCTGATTGAAACTTACTGCGCAAGGTGGCCCCACCGAGTGCAACAAAATGTATTCCAGGATTTTTCGTATCGAAGGCCGATGGTCAGCTACCGATCCTGACCTCTCCATTGGAAATGCATAGGGAATACAGGAATTGGGTTGTATTTGTGCAGATACAGCTGAGAATAGTTCGTATTCTCCACATCGTAGTATCCTTGGCTGCTTCTCATTTCATCGTGCAATTTGTGACCTTTGACCTCTGAGAGGTCATCTGGGCCTACTCAAACAGTTTTCAGACTTGGGTCAATAACGTTTCAGGACATGATGATACAGCTTTTATTTTGATACCATTACGTTTGGATTGATATTGTAAGTCGATTGATGTATGTACATATTGACTGTGCTAGATCTGATAGTGACCTTGTCCTGACCTCAGAGCAGGTCATTTTTGTTTTGACCTATTATAGTCATATCATTCATATATGACATCGTAGTATCATTAAATATATATATATATATATATATATATATATATATATATATATATATATATATATATATATATATATATATATACAACATCATTCGATTTGCCGTACTGAGAGGAAGCTAATGGTGCCTAAAATAGATTCTAACTCAACTCTATCAGACACTATAGCTCAAAAACTCTACTCTAACACGCAGCCTTCTTTGACCTGTCATGACCTCAATATTGACCTGAATCAAAAAGTGACCGATGTAGTTTCTTCATGAATTTGCATGAGCTATCCAAAAGCGTCCGCGTTTTTTCGCTATCCCGCATAGCAGCCGAGTTCGAGGGGGTGCCTGAACCCCCCTCCCCACTAGGGCGAAGGTGGCTTGGAGGCTCATGGGGGTGGATGATAATATGGCCCTTGGACTGGTGGCGTAACTCGATATGACCTGGGCCTAAAATTTATGAAAAAACTGCATAAGGTAACAGGTGTGCTACGGTACACTGGAGTCGCGCGCTTTCCTTTGTTGTTAACATGTGAAAAACTTGATAAGAGGTGGGTACCCGCCCGGCGCCTCGTAAAGCATTATCTCCCGTAATGGGTTAATTAATTATTTTAAATGCATAATCTGAACTGTTCCTTGATAGATGTAGAAAATATAACTTCACGCTGTAAATTATTGCCATTTTTCATGGAGAAATATGCGAAGACAAACTATAATTTTATTTTAATCTATTAGGGGAAGGGCGGAAAAAGCACCACGATGCTGTCGGTGGAAATAGTAAGAGTCCAAATATGAACAAAGTAATAAAGTTTCTTTACCATGCTGCTTCAGCATATGTATCCTGTAGACAGAGTAGATTGAAACTGTTTTTTTAACTTTACCTATACCGCTGCTCGTAAACACTCATTTCCATTCCCTTCAAACTCTATCATCATTCAGTTCAAGGATATGCGTGATGTGACATTGCAAGGTTATGGTACCTGGTGCGTACGTCGCACTCGCTTCGAGGCGCACGCAAGATATTAAGGTAATTGCCACCGCGGTGAACCAAAAACATTGCGTTCGTAAAAGCACGTCAATAGCTCAGCCTTCACAGTAGAGGTCAGCGTGAGTCATTATTTCCGCACCCATTCCGTTCTAGTCCATTTCAGTCGGCCCCGTCTCATTCATCCCGCGAAATGGACGCGAAAGATCCCCCATCCCGTTCCGAATGAAGTTGGGAGAATGTAGTCGCGACCTGCTGCATCCTGTTTAGTTTCTCACCTTGTGCGAAACGCTGCTTTGCAGCCCGTTCCAGTCGTCACGTCTAACAACGACTGGGAAACCTGTTTGTGTGAAATCTGGCTCTCACCTGTTTTTTGTGCCGACTTGCTAGTGGTTTTTTGCGCACGATGTGCGCTTCATTAAGCTTTGCCCAGAGCATAGAATAGGATTAGGAATTTGCACTCTTATATGTAGTGGCCGATGAGCCTTTGGCAAGTATTGGTCGCCGAAGCTCGATGCGGGATGTTTTAACTTTTTATGAAGATGAAAAAAATTATACAGTAACGCTAATTAGTGAGCTTTTATACTGGAGATAGAGGTACTTCATAAAGTTTGAGTCGTTAACTTTCATGTTTGTTTTTTTCATTTGCCTTTGAACGGGTTACTTTCCAAACCCCAAATCATCTTAAACATGGCTGGAGATCTCTTCTCGATCCGGGGGGTTCTGGGTGGGTTAACACTGGCACGACAATGTAAGCCCTATGCAAAATCTATGGGAGACCTAAAATTCATGGGGTCGTGACCCCGTCCCCCCAGATCTCCATCCTTGGTCTTAGACACATCAGCTTTTTGGAGTGGAGTAGAACACTGCACGGGGTGGGAAATGGGATACAAATTATCGGGCGGGATTGGGTGTGATTTTTATGTAATTCGGGACGGGAACTGGATGGGGGTCCTCTGAAATTCTACACAAAAAGACGGTATGACAGAATGGGGCTAATTTTGGATACCTTAAAACTGAGCAACTTTGGTCCACCACCGAAAAATATTTCATTATTTTGTGGAAATGTTTTGATGGGGTGCTCTGCCAAAATTTATGTTGGGAGAGATGGTCCACTTTTTGTACTGCATATTAATCAGGAGAGCTATAGTTTTAGTGACAACAGGAAGTATAGATAAATAGCTTTATTTTATGACGAAAATCTAAACTTGCTAGGATAATGTATGGGGCATTTCAGGTAAGAGGTATAACCAAATGAACTATGTGAGCAAAAGGACATAGATTAAAGTAAAAAAATATCAAATATTAATCATGTTCCATGCCCGATGTTTTGTTCCAGTGAGGGTGGTCAATGTTGCAACCATATTCGTGCTCAGAAAATTACAACTTTGGTCCAGTCGACTACCAAACAAAAATTATGACAAAAAATGGCATCACACAAATCCTGGCTGGCTCTACAGTCTTTTACAACCTTCTTGTGTCACTTTGAAATCATTGTCTCATCATTTAATAAGATACTGGTGCCTATTCCAATCATAACAATGAAATTTCCTTTTCCAGGCCCATGACCCCTATCCTATGGACTCCCAGGATTAAGTTTTAATCCTTCGCAAGAAAAAAATTGTCGGATTAATCATTCGAAACTGAAATAATAAACATTCAAATAAATACACTCTGTTTATAGCTGTTTTATTTTTCCTTCAAAATTATGTAATGCTTTCCACAGAACCATTCCCGAACCAAATAGCATTTTCATAAATCCCTGGTGGAAATTACCCAAGATTTCAAAGTGGTCCCATCTTACGTTACATATTTGTGCACACATTTTACCCAAAAGTCTAGGGGAAACGTAGAGGACTTCGACTGGTTTGGACCTGAATGTTTTGATGAAGATGCCGCCGCTCTGCTTTGTACGCATCTTTACGTTATGTATTCTGGAGTGGAAAACTTTCGCATATGACTGGAGGTTCCAAATTCTACGCCGTGGTTTCTCGGCGCAAATCAACTTTTATTTCCCCCTGTTAGTAACAGCCCTTATTCAAAGTTTAATAAGAACTTTTCATCAAAATTTCCATGCTACCATGTGTACTCTTGGTGAGTTCATCTACACCAGATTATTGAATTGTGCTTTAAAACGATCTACCGGAAAAGCGAGCGGGAAAATGTTTAAAATAACAGAAGCCAGTGGAAAATTCAGCTTGTCCGGGTGTCACTATCAATCCATCACCCTGGGATTTGGAACACTGTCATGCTGAGATACAGGAGGTTCAAAGTCCAGGCGAAATGTGGTGCAGGGGGAAGAGTGGCTGGCGATGTCAGGGCAAAGGCTGCAGGTTCAGATGACAAGAACTGGTGATGACAAAGGGGCGGAGGTGGCATAGGAGAGTATTTAGGAAAAGCTGTGTGAGAATCGATATTCCCGAGTTAATACCACGGAAGGGACATTTGTGTTGTTTTCAATTCTTGGAAAAGGAAATTTAGTAAAATAAATACTCTAAAATACTGAAATATTTTTATTAACACTTTCTGTGGACTAAAGATATTTATGAGTCTCAAGATTTGTCTGTAGAATGAATAAATCAGAACCCAAGGGGGTGGTACAAAGTTGAGAAACATTGGTACAACTTTGATCACTTCTTTGACAAAAAAGAAAATTGACACCGAAGCAGGTATTTATAAATTTTCGTGCAAGTGGTAGCTGAAGGACTAAACTTCTTGCCTACAAAGATCCAAGCTTATCTAATTGTAAACATCAAAGTTATTCCAGGAAAACTGCAAAAGCGGCACAAAGTTGCTCGGTTTTACGGTATAAATCCGGGGATTAAATGGGACGCGACGGGCTTGATAAGGACGGGGTTAGATTGATCCATTCTGCCACCCACATAGACTTGGCACTCGCGACAGCCTGGGGGCAATTGCCGAGCTCTCGGGGACCCAGTGTTGATGCGGAAGCTGTTGACACGACGCTGAAGCCACCCCACCGTCTCTCACACCTCGATTAGGTTTGAACCTTATCCGCCGAGAAATACCTTCAGTGAGGGCACAAAATGTGTCAAATTTAGGCATATTTGGAAACTTACACTTCAAAGCACCAACGTGCTCCTCTTGGCCTAGGGAGTCAAATGACATGTGACATGCCATATTTCCAAGTCAGAGGGACGCCTTTGTTCATTTTAAAGTTAAGGGGAGCAGGCAGCCCGGCCCCCATATTTCATAATTACGGGTACCAAGTCAGACAACGAGGTCAACCAAGGTCACCAACATTAAGCGAGAGCTAATTCAAATAATTAAACACAACCCAGGGCAGTAATCGGTTTCATTCAGGTAGGCGACCTAAACAGGGACTAAAAACACACCAACTTCACAAGGGATTTCACAGGACAGAAAAGTTTACAATAACATAATGCGGGAAAATTTGTACCATACCAGCCACCACCAGGTCATTACACGAGGTACCAAACACGGCGGGAGGACGTCACATAGTAAAAACCAATTCTAAAATTACTACCAGGCCAAAGCATACAAAAGTTAGCCCAGTTTGCTAATCATTCATATAGTGAAAAACCATCTACCAATTACCGAGGTCAAGCCACCACAAAACACGTAATTACAATCCCAAGCCATTGCACAGATTGCCAACGCCCATATTTGGAGGGCCGAGGCCCCCCGGGGGAAGCGGCGCGACCCCGGGGGGCGCGGTTAAAGACAATATTTCAAGGCTAAATAACAAAATTTCCAGGTTAAATCGCAAATCATTGAGATCCTTAGATTGTGCCCTCATTATACCAAGATTGCTGCTGTATATTGCTTCCTTCAAAGGTTATAGGCATAAATGCTTTTAAAAAATGTGGACCTTGATAAATTTTAATGGCCTTTGATTATAACAACATCAGAAATTATCAAAATTGAGTTGAACTTAATCGTTCACATGCCCAATTTTATTTCTAGGACAAAATTACATCGAAATGAGAGACATCTGGGGAAAAAGTGTGTAAAAGTGGTTTAGAAAATTGACTTTCAGGCATTTCATGTTACAGCTCAAATTCTCACCAATTTTGAGTAGTTCAAATGCGCTAAATCCGAAGATGGCCGGTGCATATTTGAATTCTGACTCACGCCGCTCAAATTGCGCTCTCAAATTGAACTCATCTTTTGCCTAGTTTATATTGCATGTTACCGCCTTTGCATTCTGGGACGCCAGAACTGTAGTAATAATGCTGCCCATGGAAAAAACTCCATATTCCTGTTTGCAATTTTCCCTGTGCGGCTGCTGCAAGGTAAGAGGAAAAGGAAGGGGGGTGGTGCTAAAGCGCAGTAGTGCCCCCCCCCTTGTGTTCTCAGAGCCCTTGCCTTTAGAGTTCAGACAAAAATAACATTTTTGTTATGCTGGAAGCTACCGTGTGTGACCTATCATGGGGACAAGCCATATCCTGTACATCAGATCTGAGGTCGCACTGCACGTGCGCACGTGCCCATAAACCATATTCCACTTAGAAACCACTGGCTCACTTTATCTGAAATTCGGTGCTTAGACTCGTGCAATGTCAATGTTTATTATACCGGCAGCCCTGAGGCCCATTGTACAGCCGTTGCGCTACAACTGTGTGCACATATTCATTGAAACTTTCCATGCCTAAGTCAGTGATTACTGATCTGTTCGTGCAGCCAAAAGTTTGAATTCTGAGTTTGCATCTTTTTATAAATAACTTAAACCATGATGCTTTTGGCTTCTCCAATGCATCGATTTTCATGGCACTTAGTTCTGACTTATTTGAATTGTGCAGTTATGTCCTTGGATGTATATTTCGAGACACTCAAATTTGGTTGCACCATTAAGCTAGGTGCAAGCAACGTTTTGTTTTTCCCGGAGAAGAGCAACACCTGCACGTTGCTGCGTGTGGGAGACCAGCTACTTCTGCAGCTTCCGCGTGTGTCGCAGCCTCTTGAACAGCTGCAGTGGATCATGTTGCTGTGCGCAGGAGGAGTTGGCGGCCGTATGTCGGAGGAGTTGTCTTCAATTGTGGCCCCAGCTGGCCGTCGGCCAACCTCCAGCCGTCTGTGGGAGGCAGCGTCGGCTGTGTATGTAGCACCGGCTCGACATCAGAAGTGGGTGGAAGTTTGTCATCTGCTTTACCCCCACGGAAAAGCAGTGCTCTTGCATCGCTGACAGCGCCCTCTTTTCGCACTTTGTACGAGCCACAGACGAATTGCCCGACCTTCTTCTGTGTCGCAGCAACCGGAGAGATAACAAACTTGTCCAGCAACTCCGGTTCCTTGTTTAACTGATACCACGCCTTCCGCTTGCTTATACCAAAGAATTTGTCAAGTCGCTGTCAAATATGACTTGTCTGCAATTTTGAAAAGAGCCAGGAACGGGGACCGTAACTGTTGCTATCAATTCCAGGATTTGGATGCTGAGCAAACTTCCGACGATGCCTGTCAATTGTCTCTTCCCAATCTTATTAGGGGGTGACAGAAATGATTTTTCTTGAAAACTTGTGGTCTCCGCTTTTCAAAAGGTGCTCCGGACTGTGGGAAATCTAATGAGCATAAATTTATATGTATCCAAGGTCGGCTGACCCCCTGTACATGGGGTCTGAAGATAACCATACCATTTTTCAATGTTTTGGCTACCGAGCATGGTGCGTTGTGGTACTGTGCTCATTGAATTTGGTTTCCCTTTGCGAATGAATTGTCCCATGCTTGTAATTATTTTACAAAAAAATTACATTAATTTCCCTTGTAGGGCACACTTAAGGCTTCACTTTCAAAGTAACAGCAATTTATGGGTGTTGACGAATTGTCTTAGGTCCAGTTCAACTCGATGTCCAAAAGGAACCCACGAGCCCATCAAAAAAAATCACGTGCCGCGTGGGGTGGTACCAAGGGAGGCGGAGGACGCATGATGCCCCCGTGCTTAGGAAGCCAGTCGCGGAGTTCGCCAAACAGGCGATAATTTATATTGTCGAATCAAGTATGTCAACGTTGCTTCCAAATATGAATAAAGACTGTTCCGAGCGAAATTACATTTCCATCTCCAAGCATGCCACGCCCAATGGGCCCGACGCGGACAGCCGGGGAAGTATTCATAAACATGTTGGCAGGCATTAGCGTGAGCCGGTCCGGAGCAACCACTCAGCTTTCACAACAGACCAAACAAACAAATAGAAGCGTGGTCACAAGTACCCAGTTAAAAATATACTCAAGGGTGCCCAAACACTTATTTTGCCTACCCCGGAAAGAACAGGAACACGTGAATTTGGTGTGCAGCCTAGGCACTGACCCTTTTATACCAGGGTATCCAACATCTCAGTGGTTGCTAAGTAACCAAAACAGGTGCGCGTACTCATCTCCTGCGTACTCTACCCGCCCAACCCTATCCCACTATTTTGCTTCCGCTTCCAGGATGTTTATAAATGAGCGATACAGCTTAGACCCTGAAGCGCACCAAAACCGAAAACATAACACGATACTCATAAATGAAAGCATTTTGGATTAGCATCTCGTGGTTGACTAAAGACTGCAGTTTTTACTACGAATGAAAATAAATGTTCCTAATAAAATTTTTGCTTTGCAGTCACATGTCTCGCTTCCGTATCCGCCTCAATTTTGGATGTTTTAGAATAATCGGGGCTTGTAGTTAAAGGTAATACTATGTTTATGCCTAATCCCCAACGGAGTTTTATCACTTGAGAGATCCAGGGTTGATTTTGTTCTTATTTACATCTAATTGAAGGTCCTGGCAAGAGTTATAGTCGCAAAAATACACAAACAATTGATTGTAGGAAATCAGGAGGGCGAGATTTGGCTGGATCTATCCATCGGTTGAATATTGCAAACTGTGTTGCATCTGAACTTAATAACACCCAATTATAGTGAGAGAAGGCAGGAATAAAATTCAAACCTGGATTCGATCGCATTGAAAGACAAATACGAGGTTTTACCTGTGCTTATTTCGGAAGTGCTTCCCATGATAGCTCTTATAAATATTCATTTTATCTTACTGATTACATAACAAAAACCATTCAGCGTCGGATCAACGTGACAACTAAGCCGCTGTTGGAACACTTTCAGGTTTCTTTCGTACATCACATTCGCTCTCTTCCTGGGTCACGATGTCACCAATTTTCTTTTCAGGTTTCAGTCTATTACCAACCAGTTGGCTGGCGTTGTCAAATGTTTCCAGAAAGTGGAGTATGTGCGCATCTTGGCAGCGTTGGGAGTGGCGATTGGTGTGCAGCTCGTTGTGCCTTTCGTATCTCTCTCGTCCAGCAGCTCCACTGACTACTCACACATTCTGGAAGCTTCCCACAACTGTATGTGGATTGACTACGACAACAGCAGAGGAGCTACTGGACTTCTCTTGGCCGGCCTTCTCATTCGTGAGCGAGGACAGGTTTCAACTGGCCCGTTGTCCCGAGGAGCTGCTGAAGCTCGCACAAGGTGCGCTCGGGACGCACAAGCCTGAGAATTGCAATGTTTAGAGCATACTTCCGGGCTGACTTGCAGCTGGATGGTTTAGACAGAGAGGGGCGCCTTTCAGCTCGGCTCAGACCCAGACCCCGATGATCCACATCAGTTAATGAAGATTGATCACAACAAACTGGCGTCTGTATCGATCAATAATCTCAATCCAGAAAGATCCGTTGGCGCAGTTTACTAAAGACTCAAGATAAAAGGCAAGGAAGCGCTAGGTGCAGTCGACCTGGCACAAAAGAAAAACAAATGAATACAGCTGATCGAAGCAGAATAAATGGACATAAGCCGCTCCAAAGAACTCCCCAAAAAAAACAGGGAGATGTTCCTCAGATTCTGAGTGAATGGGACCACAAACAGCAGAAACTAAGAAGAAAAGGGTGGAAAGAAAAGAACGGGTCAATCTCGCTGCAGAGAGACAAAGGAACACAGATTAGGCGGCTCATAAAAAGAGTTCGGCGGTCCTTTTACGGACGTAGCTTAAGTTGAGATATTCATGGCAAGTGAGCTCAATAAGACCGAAAAGAACAAAATGTTTTATCTGAAAATAACGTACGCAAAAAATAATGTGTCACATATCCCAAGCAGGCAGACATATTCCGACTGAAAAGGAACTTAAAAAATCTCTCGAAAGAGATGCAGGCAAGAAACCTGGAAGTGTTCCTACAGCAACTATGTTGTCACATCGATATGACCCTGAGGATTTGTGTTATGCAATCAGTGAGATCAAATAAATGTTGATAGGAGCTATCATGGAGCCACTTCCGAAATAAACACAGTTCCAAGCTCGTATTTGTTTTTCAACGCGATCAAATCCAGGTTTGAATTTTATTCCTGCCTTTTCTCACTGTTATTGGGTGTTATTAATCCGAAATGCAACACAGTTTGCAATATTCAATCGATGACTTGATGCAGCCAAATCCCACCCTCCTGATTTCTTATAATTAATTGTTTGTGTATTTTTGGAACAGTAACTCTTGATAGAACCCTTAATTAGATGTAAATGATAACAAACCGACCGTGGTTTTCTCCAGGCATAAAACTGTCTTTGAGATAAAGTATAGCCGTAGTATTACCGTTGAATGGAAACCGTTAAATATATATTTCAAATATGAAGAAATTATTCAAAACATTCAAAGTTGAAGCGGAAACTGAAGCGAGAATTGTGAATGCGAAGCAAATATTTTGTTAGGAAGATTTGTTTGTGTCCCGAGTAAAAAAATACGGTCTTGAGACAGCCATGAATTGTTAATATTTTTTTCATTTATGAGTATCCTGGAAACAGAAACAGAAGCGAGATAGTTGGATGCAAAATAAATTAATGTTAAACGATATTCTGTTTTTTTGTAAAACAATTACGAGCTTGAGACAGGTCATTCACAACTGGAAACAAAATTCAATGAACGCAGCACCACAACCCCCCATGCGTGGTAGCCAAAACGTTGGAAATGTCATGCTTATCTTCAGACCCCATGTACAGGGGGTCAGCCGATCTTGGATACATACAAATTTATGCTCTTTAGATTCCCCACAGCCCGGAGCACCTTTTGAAATGCGGAGATCACAAGTTTTTAAGAGAAGTCATTTCTGTCACCCCCTAATCTTATGGCAGTGGCGTGGAATCCGAAGGCTATTGGCTCATCACGTGCGGCCACCCATGTTCCTTAGCTACCTCTTCTTCACATTTTTGTTTCCCGTTTCTTCTCTCCCGGCTGGCACTTTGTGCCGACTGATGTCGCGAGTAGGAGCCGAAAATTACGTCAACTTGATCACACGGTGATTCTGTCACCGATGATGAAAATATGGCTGCCAGATCGCCGAAAGTTATTGCCCCTGATGACTTGCCAATGGGCTGCGCCAGGGCTCTTCCATCTACTACCAGTGTAGCAACCTCGGAGGCTGGGCAATGCACCAAACTCTGCAAGCAGGCAATGAGCTTGGTAATTCCCGTGTGAACCGTTAAAAGCTACTTATAGCTCACGTAGTGACCAGCTTTGTGAACCATGTCAGCCAGTTTCTTAGGCCTAGTCTGCTGATGCATGGTGCCGAGGAGACCGATGTGCTTTGGCGTCCAGTGACAGACTCCGGTCGCACAGCAAACGATATCCTTTGCAACGGACAGGGTCCTACTCATAGCTGGTGTTCCCGAGTTCGTAACGTTGCTGTCAAATATAGCCTTCACGATACCGATAAGGCTTGGGGTACACTTTTGAGCATTTGCTTCACTAGCCTGAGCGTTATCATACACTGGGCTTGTGTGATGTCTCCGCGGGTGCGAGGTGCTGCGTTCACTAGCCTGAGCGTTATCATATTGGCTTTTGTCGACGTGCTGCGGATGGGAGGTGCAGCGTGTGTCAGCCGCGCGAAGTCGGAATCAGCCATGCCTCCGCCATCATCACCTAACTGCGATTCGCGCTGATGTTGGCTGCACTGGCTCTCTATCGCCCCGCGAAAAAGACCACGAACGGCAATGCATTTCAAGTCTCCATCGGTGCGACTTTGCAGCTTCTCTTTAAAAGCCGGGGGCCGGGGTGGCCTAGTGGCTTCGTTGCCAGTCTTCGGATCGGATAGCATGGATTAACGTGGGTTCAATCCCCACGGCGGGAACCGCCTTCCGTGTCCGATCTGACCCGGTGGAGAGGATCCATAAACACCCACGCCAATACTCCCTGTAATTGGGCAAGTGTGCCTGTTGGGAGTGACCCTAATAAAAAATAAAAAGTTTTTCGTGACACAAATGATGCTGTATGGTACACCTAATCACCTCATAAATGTTTGAAAACATTGAAGGTGCGTCCTCTAACGTTAACGTACTCACGGAATCACATGCTAGGACATAATGCCAGGATACAACTTAATGTTCATGTTTAACTAGGGCCGAAAAAGTAGTTAATTGGTAAGTGTTGTATATTTGTATAGTTAATTTGTAACTTGGCTCGAGCCTCCCCACCATTGCCTCGAATCAGCCTCCGCCTTTGCATTAACTACAGGCTTTGGGAGGGGGCCGAGCCCCTTGGTCCCCCTGCATCCTCCACTGGATTAGAACAATAACAGATAACCTCAAAATGGTCAGCCCCTTACGATTTGTTGTTCCAAAATTCTTTGAAGTAGGTTTAGAGCTTAATCCAGCTCTCTTAGGAGGCTAATGACTAGGGTTGCCAGTCTGGCATATTTACAGCCAAATGTCACAAATTTGCATATTTACATGCAATAATAAATATTCAAAATGATAAAAAAGCCAATCATGTCTCTGAACACACTCAATCTATGACTGCATTCTGAGGTGGTACGTTTGGCGTGCTTTCCATGTTCTTTTGACAGATTGTGACCAATATGTCACAAATTAGGTCAATGTCGTGGCCAAAAATATGCCAAATATGCTAAATTTGGCATATTTTCACTATAGAAACCTGGCAACCCTGCTTATGACACCCTTGTTGGGTCTACTTCATTTCAGAAGACTTTAACATGGGTTTAGAAATGACGTCATTGCTTGTAGACCTGCCCTAACCTTATATATATATATTCTCCACTAATCGTTAGGCTCTTCTATCACCTGACGGTGTGCAAAGTTATTTCCCTCCCTTTCAAATACGCCCAGAATAATTTGTTAAAAAGCGAGTTGGAAGGTGCGGTCAGAAATGTCCCTTCCCCAGTGGTGGTAGAGCTAATGCTGTGGACTTATATCGCGGACCTTGGGATGCATCGGCCTCGGCGGGTGAATTCCTCCACACCGCGTGGAGAGGGCCGTCTACATTTTCCGACTTGTCCAGGGACGGCCAATGCCATCACTCTTCTATTTATGGCTCTTGGATTACCTGAACGGTGTCAAGAATAGCATCGTCAAGGGCACTCAAGAAAGCAACTGTCAATTGATGCCAATGATAGTGCAGCAGTATCGTAGTCAGAAAGGAGCTTCTCTTATCATCCGTTGTCAGACATCTGCTGTCCATCGCTGTAAAATTAAGTGCAAATTAGCTGCAAAACGGGTTTATGAAGTGAACTTTTGTCACTATACTATGCCCCCTCGTGACGCGTTTCTGGCAGCGCCTTTGTTCTGGACTAAGAACGCGCTGTTCGCTGAGGTGCTGATATTTCAGAATTGCGCAGTGGCCACTAATCCGGTGGGACTGTATCTTACTGGTGAAACGAGACGATTGTGAATGACTGCAAACCTGTCCGCTGCAGCTTCTGCGGGTCTACCACCGCACGGCTAACTAGGTCACAGAGCAGCTGACGCAAAGATCATCTTTTCATTTGTCTTCGAGTGTCGTACGTTTTAACAGTTAAGCCATGGAAACCATTATATAAGTGGTGGAGGCCAATTTTCATATGTTTGTTATATAAATTGGGCTGTTGAAGTCTGTTGCGGCAATGCTCAGGTGGATCCCTTCCGGTTTGTCCAAACCCGTCACCTATTTTCTTTAAGGTTTACTTGAATATTGGCATCAATGACGATGCTATCGAAACGTTATATAATATTTTATATTTTTTGCATTTGGCCAGTGACCAAAAGCTTTTATTATTAAGAAAACTTTTGTGCCGTCTGTTTGTTGATTTTCCCAATAACATATAGGTCAAAGCAGCCCCCATCGAAGTTAGTTGGCAGCACGGGCGTGATAATTCCTCTGTCCCATTGACATCACATTTTAAAATGTTCATTTTGGCTGGTCTCCAGATCGCAAATTTGGGTGGTCTCAGAAACAAATTGCATATACATCCATACATATATTTCAGAAAGCACGCAACACACATGGGTAAAAAAACGAGCATAAGAGGTAAAACAAGATGAAGCGGTAAAAAACCGATGCCCCACGTTTACAGCAGGCCAGGGGCAGGCGCAGGCGGGCCAGAGGAGCGAGTGGGAATCATCTGAAAGTGCCATCAATTTTCGTTTGGGTTCCGGAGTCGGTTTTACAATGCCCACCAAAAACTTTCCACAGGATAGCAAAAACTGACTCGATATCGCGCCGCCACCGACCCTCCCTCCCCCAGCGGGCGGCCGCGCACGCGTCACCGTAGCGCAACTGGTAGAGCGCTCGCTTGCCACGCAATAGGTCGCGAGTTCGAAACTGTGTGGGAGCACTTTAACAAATTGTTTTCAACCATGTCTTGACACTCAATTGTTTTCACGTGTTATTGTAAACCGATGTTAATAGAAACTTTTTGTTCTTCAGAATATTTCCTTTTCGTGTTTACTGGGCAGAATTAACCTCAAAGCCAAAATACAAACTCGCCGAGCAGTGCCTTCGGAGCACGGATGTGAGATGGAGGGAGGAGGTGGGAGCCAGAAGCCCCAAGATTTTGGGTTTCCCACAGGGGCACAGCCAAAGGGGGCACAGGGAGCACATGACCTCATCGATGCCAGAGTGCCCCTTTGATATAATAAGAAGAAGAGAGAGAGAGAGAGAGAGAGAGAGAGAGAGAGAGAGAGAGAGAGAGAGAGAGAGAGAGAGAGATGCTGAAGACAGGTAGGTTAGTGACAAAACTTGTAGCTTGCCGAGACACTACGAACAAGGCTAGTGAGCAAAATTTTGTTGTTATCTAGAATTGCTGAGTGACAAGGGTTTGCCTCAACACTGGCTTAGAAAAATTTTCTTGATTACTTTCTTAAAGAATACTTTGTTGCGAGGTATGCCATTAATATCGCTTATGTTTGATGCTACGGTCTGATGTTCGATGCTAAATCTGATCTTTTAAGGGCAACTGCAGACAATCAACTGCAAAAAGACACTGAGGTTGAAAAAATATAATTTAATCATCTAGAAGCAGACAGCACACATACTAAATATTATGATCAGAGAAAGCTTTGCATTATTTTTTCAGGTGTGATTGTGGGGTCCCCTTACACTGCAGGCTGTGTGAACTGACCTTGCCCACAAATGTTCTAAGCTTAATTTGCACTGTGCCTGCGGCAGGTGCAATGATATCATTTGTTCGGTTTATCATGTCTTGCCATTTTATTTTTTTCTTATCATAGGATTAAGCAGTGTCTGTGTGTTGAATAGGTGCTTGTGCATTCCCAAAAGATATCAATATCAGATTGATGTAGCTCAATAGACACGGAAGGAGGTAGGTAACATGCCAGGAAGTAAAACCAACAGTTTGGAGATCACATACTATTACACCTTTAGCATTGTTTCAGGGGAATATTGATTTATTTCTTGCTATTCCTGGATCTTGGGACATATTGAGAAACAAGGCCAGAGAGTGGAGACATCTGCCAGATGATCACCAGATTTTATGAATCAGGGTAAACCCACCATAAATGAAAAGATGAAAAAAAGAAGTGGAAGCAGACCTGGAAAAACAAGGGTGTGCAAGCGACCTTCCCCGGGAATCATTGCAAGCCATGGAACTTAATAAAACCCACTTTCTATGCTGAAAAATGCATTTACCATAGAGCCAGAGATGACCACATTTTACCCAGCTTCTAAGGAAATGTTCAGAAGCATAAGTGA
The DNA here is from genome assembly GCA_034440635.1 of Lepas anatifera. Classification (NCBI taxonomy): domain Eukaryota; kingdom Metazoa; phylum Arthropoda; class Thecostraca; family Lepadidae; genus Lepas; species Lepas anatifera. Next base: position 327,744 of record JAOTON010001915.1, on the reverse strand, counting down.
CGGCATAATTCATTTACTTTGACTTGTAAATTTACCCAAAGTTTGTGTCTACCACAATCTCCTGCAGTCACAATCTTCTGAACATACCTAAGGTCTGACCAAATGGAAATAATATATTGTAGAAATCCACCAGATTTCACAAACTGGGTTATTTTGAAGCACACTTTTTTTGGCAAATGCTTCTTATCTTCATCTTGGCTGCAGCATACGTTTCTCATGTTACAGGTAACACATATCTGTCAATGAAGGGGCTCTCAACAGAAAAGCAGTGAAACAGAGAGAACCCAAGCAAAATTTCAGTAAGAAATTTAATAACAACAAATAAATACTGCTGGAACCACCCCACTCTTCAACAATCAGGGGGGGTAGTGGAGTGGTCAGCACAGCTGTCTGCCACGCAGCCGACCCGGGTTCAAGGCCGGCGGCTTCCTGAACAAGGACAACCTGGCTCCGAGAAACCCTTCCAACAGGGAAAGAGTTGGCGACGCCATATGACCCTGGCAGTTGGTGCGTCGATAAGCCCCAAAAATTATTATTATTCAACAATCAACAATCATCCAGCGAGCAAGCTCAGGCGGGGCGCGAGGAAAAGAACCGAGAGCCACTCGATGGAAAAATGCCACTTACAACTTGTTTTTTTAGTGTCCATCTTCTGGAGGTGTCATCATATGGCAGCACGAAACTTCGGGCTACCCATTACCTACTACCCTGGGTCAAAGCTGATGAATTGTTAAACGATTCGTAAAAATACCCTTGCACGAAGTCCTTGGGCGCAAGTTGGCGTATCATGGGCAAGAGCTGGTTTATCCGCTTTGAAGCAGCTTCTGTGTTTCCCCATACGATTTGTCACCGGCAAAAAGGGAAAGTGGCCACTCAATTGTTAACCTACCGCTGACAAGAAACTTCTACTTCCTGAACCAAAATTACCTCGGGTCTGGGAAGATTGCTACCCTCCGCACGCAGTGTTAATATAATTAGCATCCTTTTTCCAAATTAGACAGAAATGGGGAAATTTTAAGGACGAAGAGTAGGAATCAGGCCCATCTGACCTCGTCTATTCCGACGCATAGGGCAAGAGCGGGTAAGAGTACGCAGGAGAGAGTACGCAGTAGCTGTTTCGGTTACTTAGCTACCACTGAGATGGTGGAGACCATGGTATGAAAAAGCATTGTCAGTGCCTTGGCTGCTCAGAAAAATTCAACGTGCCCCTGTTCTTTTCGCGGGAGTACAGATCCAAATAAGTTTCAGGGCACCCTTTATGTAATATTTCTTAACTGGGTAAACTTGCAGACCATGCTTTTATTATAAATGGTATTGTCTTACGGTCTGCCGTCAGTGAGACAGCTGAGCTAGGACTGTGCTGCACGACTTGAGTTCACGCTAAAACGCCCCTCAAAATGTTTATGAAGACTTTCTTCACAAGGGAGCATGTCCGGCAAGAGTACGCACTAGACCATTGTGCAAGAGTACGCATGCTTAAAGGGAATGTAGCACCTTCACAACGTGATTTTAACTGAGATAGCCAAGTTGTAAAGCAAGTTGGAAAACCCGGTACTCCATATTTCATTTGTCTTGGAACTCGATATTTCCGTAGAAAAAAAACTAAAATCTACCTGACGTCAGCCCCCATCAGCCCGTCGCCGGGCGGCCATTGTTGAGAGCTGCTGGTGTGACGACCTATGCTGACGTCACGATGAGTATCAGCCAGTCGAAGCCCTTGAAGCGTTTCTAGTATGGTAGTGGTTGCCAGATCGTGACATCATCCACAGGCTGATATGTATTTTTTTCTAGAGGTGTATTTGTAAAAACAAAATATTGAGCTTATTGTACCTTTTTCAGAGAAATCATGAGTGGTTTCATTATTTTTGGCTTAAAGTGCGCCTAATTTCACTAAATTCCAGGATTCGACCAAGGTGCCACATTCCCTTTAAGAGATATGGAAATGTATTTTAGCTCGGGACAGGGTCCGAAATTAATGTTTGGAAAACCACAAATTGCAACAAACGTCTTGTATATTTAAAACGATATAAAATCCTACAATCGCTTAGTTTAGCGACAAAAAAATTCGTGACATGGCCTGTGGGTCCAAAAAACAGCGGGGTATCAATGCGTACTCCAGCCGCCTCTATTGTGTACTCTTACCGACCCACTCCGGCAAGAGTGCGCACGTGACTTCTTGTTTTTTGATGGGCTCGTGGCGATTCCCTTTCAAAGACATCGAGTTGTAACATGGACCATATATGTAAAATTCCCCAGACTAAACAACCACAAAATGTTTAGCTGTTTGATATATAGGAGAAAAGTGAAAGCCTTTAGAAAGTTAACTGCGTGCTCTTGCACATACTTCCCTTATGATATTATTTTATCTTGCACCCCTGTGTCCCTTTCCCTTCCCAACACTTCCACGAAAAAATATTTGGGAACATCCAATTCAACAATGGTATGTTTCAAATTTTGCAGCACGTTAAGTCTGACACCATCCTGCTGAAGTGGCGGATCCGTGGGGGTAAACCGGGCAATTACCCCTAAACTACCCATTTTTTGCCAATTTTCTTGAAAACGTTTTTCTGACGGTTTTGGACGGTACTCTCCCACGAAGCCTTCGGTTTGGATCCGACCATGTCACTGGGTGGCACAAGACTTCAGAGAGCTAATTTCCAGATCCCACCACCGCCTAAAGATCCAGAGATAATGTAATTTAACACGCGCATTGACGGGGGTCTGAGTCACCTTCGCATTGACGGGGGGCGGGTAGCCGCCCCCCCAAGATCTCGAGAACCACGGTAGTTAGCGAAAAACGGTAAACGGCGTTGGGCTGCCCATCCACTTCTCCATCGAAAACATTTGAACCATTTTTTTTTGTCAGGTCACATTTAAGGTAACCGAAGGCGATTGTCAATGGGCAAAATCTCTATGCTTTAGCATTGTGATTTTGCATTGAAAATAACGAGAGGTCAAAGCATGCCGTCATAGGGATAACATGTAAATTCAGTTTTTTTCGGCCATTACATCTAAACAAGTAAAGATAGAGTAAAACGACTCGAACTATATGAATCCTCTCAGCAAGCCGAATCGAATGATATATAATTTGACCTTGCTAGGTCAAATCAGGGATTTGACCTGACCTGAGGTCAGGTCAGGGTCAAATTATATAAAATGCATATCATTAGAACTGCAAAGCCCAGGCGAGTCTAATGCAGCTAAAATAAATGCTCTATCATCATCTGTTACTGAGTTATTCCATAAAAACCAATTTTCCCATGTATTTCCAATGGAGAGGTCATGCCTCGTACCTGACCTTAGGTCATCGCTATCAAAAATACCGGAACATATTTTAGAGAACTCGGTAGGGCCATTATGTGATATGAGTTTCAATCGGATAAGTTCACCCTGCTCCGACTTATGCTATCTTAAAATTTTGTTTAGGTCAGGTCACTTGACCTTTACTGGTGACCTGACTTGAGATGACCTAACCTTAAAGTTTTCACAAAAGTTGTAAAAACGATGAGGGAAAAGGTATGCCAAGTACAGCGGCGCTACGCGCCACCGTTTTTCTGCTATCTCCGAAAAACCCGAGGGGGCGGGTACCCGCCCTCCGTCAATGCGCGTGTTAATGTGCACGGGGGCCATGACAGTACCGCCAACCCTTCGGACCTGCGGGTGATTTAACGGCTATCTGTGTGTTGCCACATATCCTGCCAAGTGGCAGCATGGGTGGATTTTTGTATAATGTAGACGTTGTATTGCCGAAGAAAGTGTGCCAGTTGCATAGGTAGGTGACGTGTCTGAAGGAAACCCTAAAATAGACCCGACTTCGTTTTAGTGTGACAGATATTCCCCTTTTTTCGAAGATAAATCACCGACAAGCTGTGCAATCAAGACCAAAACCGGATTCATACCAATCGGAGACATTTTCTTCACGTGCAGACTGTGGCACGGCACGCTACAGGTCATGGCCTTACACGTCAGCAGCTGAAATTCGAAAATAATATCTAATCTGGGTAAAAGGACCCCAAAATGGCTGACAGTTTCATTTTATAACATTTTTCCAAGTAAATGCATGGTAAGGTACTATTTATGGCTAAAATGCCGGACCAAGCCAAATAATTAACAAGGAGAAATAACACCAGCTACGGCCTAGCCTTTACCCTTGTGGGGAATATTTTGTTATTCCCCAAACCTTTTTCGAAGTGATCGGAATACAGCCGCCGTATTCCGCACAGCCATTTTTGACCCGTTTCGCATCTTCCCTGAAAATGTGATCATATTATGTCAGGTCACCAGGTCAGGTCGCGTGACACCAACTCCAAAACTATTCAAGTGAGAAGCAGTGAGCGTATGTTTAGCCCTTGCCACAGTGGGGAGGGGGTGTTAAGCGTCCCCACCCCTTGGTTTTCTCCGGTGGCACCAGAATAGGGCGGAACAAAACGCTGCCTTTATTGGTACACCTTATACTCGATCAATTTTGCAAAGTTTCCCAAATTAGAAGGTCAGGTGATCTTGGGTCAGGTCAGGTCAGTACGGGTTAAGTGACCTCACCTCCAAAAATGTTAAAGACAGCATAAGTAAGAACAGGGTTAATCCGCTCAATAAATATGTTCCGTTATTTTTATATCGCTGACGTAAGGTCAGAGAGAGATCATGGCCTCTTCATTGAAAATGCATGGGGAAAACAGAAATTGGGCTGTATTTGTGTAGATACGGCTGAGAATACCTCGATATTGTCCAAATCGTAGTATCCTGGGTCTCTTCCCAGGTTCATGTTGCAATTTTTGCCCCATGATCTCTGAAAGGTCGTCTTGGGTTACTAAGCTGCTTTTCAGACTTGGGTGAATAGCTTTGCCAGAAATGACGACACGGACTTTATTTTGCGAATATTACTTTTCAAGTGCTATAAGGAAACGTTTGAAGTGTTATTGGGAGCCGATTGATATGCATATTGACTCTGCGAGATCAGAAAGTGAACTTTACCTGATCTCAGGCCGAGTCATTTTTAGGTTTTGACCTAGTATAGTCATCATTATACATCATTCGATTCGCTGTAACGAGATGAAGCGAATGGTGCGTAAAATTTGATTTTAACTCAAATATATCAAACACTAGAGCCCAGAAACTCTTCCCGAACGCGTCACCTCCTTTGACCTGTCATCACCTAATTATTGACCTGAGCCAAAAAGTGACCGTAACAGTTTCTTCATTAATTTGTATAGGCTATCCACCAGCATCCTCGTTTTCTTCCCTATCCCGCATAGGTGCCGAGTTCGAGGGAGCATGTTTGAACACCAAAAACACAACTGTTTGATAATTTTTTGGTGCTATGTATGCGTTTTAGGATGCTACCAAGGGTTGGGTTAATAAGCTCATTCCCCAGCAGCTGTAACCGACGGTCCACAAATATTCAAGTTTCCAGTCCAATTTTAGTCATGCTTTTTGTTGGTAACATAATACATTGTTGTATAATATATTGCTGGTGATATATATATATATAGATATATAAAATATATATATATATATATATATATATATATATATATATATATATATATATATATATATATATATATATTATGTTTCTGTGGGTAATTTACTCTCTCGGGTCAAGGGGGCAGCGTAGGCTTTGGTTACAAGTTCCCCGGGTAATATTCTGGTTTCGCCCAACCAGAATATTTGAAATACGTTTATCGCAAAATATTTTCATTTCAGCGACACGTCGAAAAATTTTACCAGCAACATTAACTGGAACCAATGTCGCACTAAAATCCAAAGAGTAGTAGCTTTCGAGATGGTGGCTTTTATCAGGGAAACATTTTTCGCTGCCCTCCTACCCATTGTGATCGCACGTGGCAGTGAGATCCCTCAAACCGCACCCAGTTTTAGTGGCGGACCCAAGTTGGGGGGCGGGGACAATACGTATTTGCTCCCCGAACAAAAGTTCGGAGCAAAACCATGATGTTGTCCCCCTCCCCAATCTGTCGATCTTTTCCCGGCTCCTTTCAAGTTCATAAGCAAGATGTTGGTGCTTGAACTGAACCAATCAACTTAAAAAGAGCCAGTCAACTTCAGTGTGAATATTGGAGCCTGGTTCTCTTGAAATCTAAGATCGTATTTGGGTGAATTATCCCTGGATATCGAAAGCGAGCATCTTTTGGCCACATATATGTAATAAATATATGTGATAATAAATAAGAAATATAAGAAATATATTTCACCCAGTAAAGTCTGTTTGTTCTGCTTTTCGACTTATGTTTACTCCCCACTCCCCTCCCCCAACCTATCGGCTAGTTAAATTGTGGCGAAAGCTTTCACTGCGTGACGTTTTTGCTTTTCGATTTTTGTTTGTCCCACCAAACCTACCGGCTAGATCCATCACTGCCAATTTTACCGCTGGTGATACACACAACGATCACTTCGCCGCGGAAGCTGCTGCATAGGCTTCTGAACCTTTGTAATACTGTAAATAATATGTAATATTTTGCAGCATAAAATATTAATATCGTTCCGATAAGTTGGGGTGTTGCAAAAAGGGCGCAAAAAAACCTAGCGATAATCCCCTGGCTCAGCTCCCTCGGGTTCACCTCCTTGGGTTCATGTCCCGGAAGATCCCCTGGATATGCTGATCTGATGCACCAAATCCCTACTTATAGGGTGAGAGTTGGTGACGCCATATAACTTTGCGAGTTGGAGCGTCGTCTAACCCCAACTATTATTATTAGAGACTATTGTAACCGCTCTGCCAAGCTTGCATTAAGGGATGTCCGTCTAGAGGCCAGCTTAATGAAATCCCCCCAGTTAACCCTCGCCCCGGGGGAAGGGGTGTTTGAACAACCCCCTCGGGTATTTTTTCCGGCGGCACAAAAAAAACGGCGGCGCGAAGCGTCGCCGTACTTGGCACACCTCATCCTTGATCGATTCTGCAACTTTCCCCAAAATTTTAGGGTTGGGTCATCCCAGGTCAGGTCACAAAAATGTTTATGGTAACATAATTAGAAATGGGTAAATTTATCGGATTGAAGCTTATACCACATAATGGGCCCACCAAGTGCTACAACATTTAGTCCGACATTTTTTATATTGATGACTTAAGGTCAAGTATGGACCATGACCTCTCCATTGGAAATACATGGAAAAACAGAAATTGGGCTGTGTTAGTATAGTCCATCTGATAATATCTTCATATTTTCCAAATCGAAGCATCCCGGGCCCCTTTCCAGGTTCATGTTGCAATTCCTGACCTGTAACCTCTGAGAGGTCATCTGGGGCTAGTTAAGCAGTTTTCAGGCTTAGGTCACTAACTTTGGATGAAATAATGATACAGCTTTTATTTTGATATAATTGCGCTCGGGTTGCTATTGCAATTCGATTAATATGCATATAGACAATGCTAGGTTAAAGAGGGACCTTGACCTTACCTGAGGTCAGGCCATTTTTGCGTTTTGACCTAGTATGGTCATGTTATACATAATTAGATTCACCGTGACGAGATTAAACGAATGGGGCCTAAAAATGATTCTAGCTCAACACTGCCAGATGCTAGAGCCCAAAAACACTACTAAAAATGCCACTTTCTTTGACGTTTCATGGCCTCAATATTGACCTGAGCCAAAAAGTGATTGACATAGTTTCCTTACGAATTTTTGTGAGCTATCCACCACCTTCCGCGTTTTTCGCTATTCTGCCCGCATAGGGGCCGAGTTCGAGGGAGTGTTCAGACACCCCCACCAGGGCGAAGATGGCTTGGAGGCTGACCGGGGCGCGGGTTAAAGCAATGTCTGTCGTTGGTTGAGAGGAAACGGCTGTGTGATTTGGGTCAAGCAAGGGCAGGTTTTTGCTGCACCCGGGAAATAGACTCTACAAAGTTTATCGGGCTGGACATGTTGAACATTTGTGTAGATGTGATCAAGCCCATTTATCTTGAAAACAAGACCGATAGTACATAATCGTCGCCACCGACGAAACAGTTATGGAGCCAGTGAATCTTCAAGCCTCCTGTAGACAAGATAATGTTCCTTCTAAAAACAAAACCCCGTCAGGTTCAGGCTCCCTGTGACATTTGCAAAATACTGCCCACACAATGTCCGATTTTTCTCAATGTTTCTTAAATCTGGATGTTTAATGAAAATTGGGGGCCTGAAACCACCATAGGCCGATCCAGGATCGCCGATGGGGGTCACCTTGCCGGGCGGTGGGACACCATCCGTACCAAGTGGGTGCCACTTTTGGCCGGCAAAACATTTCACGTGGTGCCAAGTCCTATGGCGGGGCGCCGATTTTTGCATCCTGGGAGGAGGGGGTTGAAAGTGACAGTTCAGAGCGCGCCATCGTCCCTTCAGAGGACTTGCTGTGATCATTGTAGGGTCGCCGAGGGTCAATGGGGGACCTGCATCCCTTTCCCCCTGGATCCGCCTATGGCTTCCACTGCCCCCTCTTCTGACTCTTATCTAAAAATATGTTTTTACGGGAACCTGCACACAAAGTTATAGCACTGGTTCAGCCGTTTTACTAGCTTCCTCCCTAAATAAACGGACAGGTGATGAGAGCCCTGGCACCCAGTGACAGCTAACGTGTTTCGCAACCCAAGCACAAGGGCGGATCCAGGACGGAAAAGCTATTGCAGGAGGGAAAAGCGGACCAGGAGGAAAAATATATTTACCCTCCCCCAACAACAAAAGAGATTCTGATGTTTTATTTTCCCGTTTGTGGCCATCTTATTGGATTTTGACCCCTCCTCAAAAAGTCACTCAAGGCTCTGCCACTGCACTGCCCCAGGCCAGTGAAGCCAGATGTCCAGCACACAGCAACACAGTGGGAGCAATTGCAATACGAATGCCCCTCAGACACGACGAGATTTGCGGGAGGGTTGAATGGGCTGGCGCAATGCCAACTGCCCATTCATCTGTGAGGTCACGTGGTCCAGGTATGGGCGAGAGGGTCAGGGATTATCAGAGGCGGTGGGAAGTCAGCCGAAGACTACCCTGTGAGAATGCAGCAAAATCAGTAATTGAGTAATATTTTCTTACCCAGCTGTCAGATTAAAAAAATAATGGTGACCACTGGAAAGCTCTTGAAAAAATACACATGATGAACCCGTTTGTAAAGCTAGAGATACCATAGGTTGCGAGATATCCATCCTTAACCGGTCGAGCCTAGTTATGGCAATTTCAATTGCGGGGGACTGTACCTGTCCGTTGGAACTTCATCGGGACAACAGGCATTGTGCTGTATTTGTGTTGGTACAGCTGAGAATAGCTTTGTATTCTCCAAATCGTAGTATGCTTGGTCCCTTTCCAGGTTCTTGTTGCAATTTTTGGACCTGTGACCGCTGAGAGGTCATCTGGGGCTACTTAAGCCGTTTTCAGACTTGGGTCAATAACTGTGCAGGAAATGATGATACAGCTTTTATGGTGTTACAATTCTGTTTGTATTGCTATTGCGAGTCGATTGATATGCATATTGACTATGCTAGGGCGGAAAGTGACCCTGACCTGTTCTGAGGTCAGGTCATTTTTGTCTTTTGACCCAGCATAGTCATATTATACATCATTCGATTTGCCGTGATGAGAAGAAGTGAATGGTACCTAAAAAATGATTCCAACTTAACTCTTTCAGACGCTACAGCCCAAAAACACTATCCTAACATGCAACCTTCTTTGATCTGTCATGACCTCAATATTGACCTGAGCCAAAAAGTTACTAATGTAGTTTCTTCATGAATGTGGATGTGATATCCAACACTGTTCGCGTTTTTTCGTTATCCCGCATAGGAACCGAGTTCGAGGGGGGGCTCAAACACCCCACCAGGGCGAAGGTGAGTTGGAGGCCCACCGGGGCGTGGGTTAAGGGGTCCATGTATTTATTCCCCACCTCTTTCAATCTATTCATATAGGTTTTAGCAGTTCTCAACCGCTCGCCTGTACTCCAAATTAATGGATCGTATTATAACCCTGTGACAATTTCACATTAAAATCCAAAAGTATTGAGCTGAAAACGGACAGAAATGAGAGATGGTGGCAAATCAAATGCGCTCAAAAAACATTCACTGGGGCTGCTTAGAAGCTGTTATGAGGCCATGCATGCAAAAAAAAAGTTTTTTATGTTGCAAGGTTGCATCTTTACTGAATATCTGTTAATACCTTTTCGTTATAGCAATGTTCGTTACGTGTAATGGGGCCGTGGGTGGTGACTGTATAAGAATAGATCAGTGCAGACCGGTGAAGTAACTGTTTAAAAATAGCTCACGCACAGCGGTAGTCTCCCAACATGCCTGCTGTGCAGGTGTGATCCCACGAAAAACCCAAGTATCACCCCACTAACTAGTCCCGTGCACGGGCCTGATCTGCAGCCTTGCATGCATGTACAGGGAGGGGAGGGACTTTTTAATCTCCCTCTCCAAACCGGAATCCACACCCTACCTAAGCTATTTTCTCCATCCATGGTGCGATCGATAGCCGCACCCCAAAAAATTAAGTCATCAGTGATGTCACAGTCTAGGTGTATATATAGTTATATATATATATATATATATATATATATATATATATATATATATATATATATATATATATATTGTATTTATGTATAAATTTTCATATTTGCGTTTTATCCTACCCTGTTTACTTATTTGAGGACGGATTCTACTTTAAATGGAGGGACAAAACCAGCTGCTTCACGTTCCTTCTGGGAGAGTAGAAACCGTGAGAAACAGATTGTTCATCCGTGCAGTTCGTACTTTTAATCATAACAACAGCACATCCTCCCATCGACCCTTTTATCTCTACTTTCTCATCGTTTAGATCCTCCGTCATTAGATATCTTAATGATAATCCGTTTTAGTGAACTCATTGGTTTTAGGATTTCACTGTTTTATAGCATCATATTTTTCTTTTAATATTTACATGGTTATTTGAATCTAATGCATCTGCGGCTATACATGTATATGTGACTATGTGTTCATCATTTCTTGTAAATATTAATGCATTGTTTTATCAAATGACTTGAGCTGTAATTGGGATAATCCTGTTGCTCATAGATACTGAATAAATGCAAACTACAAATACAAAAGCATGAACATTAATAGAGGTTTCATGGCAAATTCGATGATAATGATTATAAAGTGTAAGGAGACCACGTTACGTTAAATGGGGACCGGGTGGCCTAGTGGTTTCATTGCCCGTCTTCAGATAGGAAAGCACGGATTAACGGGGTTCAACCACCTCGGCTGGAAAACACTTTCCATACCCGATCCGCCCCTGTGGAGAGGGTCCTTAAAGGGAGTGTGGCACCTTGATCGAATGCAGGAATTTAGTGTAATTAGGGGTATTTGTTAGCCGAAAATAATGGAAACGCCCATGACTTTGAAAAATGAAAAATTAGCTCAATATTTTGCTTTTTGAAATGCTACTCTAGAGTGAAAAATAAACCTCTGCCTGTGGATGACGCCATTATCTGGAAACTAATACCATATTTAATAGGCTTCAAGGGCTTCAATTGTTTGATTAATCGCCGTGACGTCAGTGCTGTCGTCGCACCAACAGCTCACAACTGTGTCCGTCTGGCTGAGGTAGATTCGGGGGTACATTTCGGGTAGGTTTTTAGTTTTTCTCTCAAGGAAATTTTGAGTTTCAAGACAAATGATATATTGAGTATCGGGTTTTCCGGCATGCTTTACAACTTGGCTATCTCACTTAAAATCACGTTGTAAAGGTGCAACATTCCCTTGAAGTACCCACGCCAATACTCCTTGTAATTGGGCAAGTGTGCATGTTGGGAGAGGCCATACTAAAAGCAAATTTAACGGAATAGGTAAACATAGTCAAAGTTGGATGCGGAGAGGCATCATGAACCAAAAGAACTGCAGTAGCTAACATAATGGCTCTTTCACAGATTTGATGGCGTCATGATGGCGTGGTTACGGAAAATTTGGCTCTCTTTTGGGCACTTTTGGTAAAAAATTACCTAATCTCCTTCAATATATATTTCATGACTCTACCTCAGACAATTGTTCTTGTCGTGGCCGATAGAAATAATTGTTGCACTTTGGTGTACGAAAACAGGAACATGTGACGTCACTACACATGCCTGTAATGATCATTTCGCTCCTGATAACACATTTTCAGATGTATGATTGATTGCTTAATTTACTTTATCAGGGAAAAACGTCTCTTAAAAATTTAGAGTTCATAAAAACGACATTTCTGAACATGAAAGCAATAAACTATTCGTTTTAAGCCAAATATCCTAAACGCAGTCAGCAAATTAAGCATGGATATAGTGAAAATCCATCGAGCACTATACTATCTCTATCAGATTTTGTTTCAAAATGTCGCTTAATGTTTACAAAAAAGTAACGCAAATATAATTGAGTGAATATTTTTAAGAGCCTCAACGTTATCACGTCACTGTGAGGTAATATGAGGTACGTTTTTGGTCTGCTTGTATTAAACGTACGGGAAAATTGACAGTTCTCTCCTCTACCTATAAACACCAAGAGAGATGTGCTTAAAAGCGTGAAAGGGAGAAGGTGGGTGGGTAAAAAGATTATCCTGTGCATGATACAGGTTAAGTCGCCATAACTTTTATTCTTGTTTTACAACCTTTGGTAAGCTGAACAGATTACCTTGAAGTAAACGACAGCCCTTCTATAAGTGAACTGGTGGCCTAAAATAGTCCCGCTGACCTCTATGTAATGGAACTAATCCCCGCTGCAGCAAATTGGCTGTCTTTTCATGTCAGTTCTCAGAAAAGGTATTGGGAAATTCCAATCCGTATAAAGGGCTGTTCACATGTGAGGTCTGCGACCGAAGGGAGGAGGGGTGTGGAATTGTTTAACTTTCTACCATTCGGACGAAGGCGGGGGGCGTCTGGCATTTTCTGACGATTTCTGACGAGGGGGAATCTTGGGCTGCTGTGGATTTTTTTATTGAACTAGAACTGCGCAAGCCGGGAACAATTAAAAAGAGCGGGAACTTCAAAGTTGTGTAGCCAAATGTTATACAATTATAGTATAGTATCAGTTTCAGGTGAATATACTAAGCATATTTTAGAAGCTATGCTTGCCACGTACTCTCGTGCAATGTTAAACCACTAACGGCTGAAGCTGGTGGCTGTTTTGTTTGTGTAAAAAAGGAGCCGTATGCCATCGTTGCGGTTTCTTCATGGGTTTTTTATTGTTTTCACATCACCATTTTTATTAGCTAAGAAACAAATTATATAGCTTGTTTTTTGTAGTGAAGTGGAGGCTTCTCAGTTGTTTCGTTCAATTATTCCATGTGTTAACAATGCGCGTCGATATTTTTCGCTGTAGGTAGGTTGTTATTATTTGTGGATGCCCAAACTGTTTCAGCAGTCAACAAAGTTGAAATGTGACAGGTGTCAACGAAATCTTGTTGGGGAAAGCTTTCGTCAAATGACTTGAAAAAGCATATGTACCATTAGAAGCAATGGGAGCTAGAGATTGAGACAGGCATTGAAACAAAAACTGAAATTGGATTATTAAATGGGGCTTCTTTAATTTTAACAAAAATAATTAGTAATATGTAATGCAGGGGCTTTTTTCAACACGTGCTGTTAGGAGGGAAAACTCTGTCTGAACTTAGAAAGTCAACCAAAAAAATGTGTCGCATTTCCAGTAGGATTTCAGTTGCCTTTACCCTGGGTAGAAGAGGACCTTACCATTCTATCAACCCTCGCCCAGGGGGAAGAGTGGGGTTTGAATACTGCTTCGGGTGTCTCCGACTACTCCAGAAAGGTTCAGTGCGAAGCACGGCCGTACTTGGCACACCTTATCCTTGGTTAGCTGCGCAACTTTTCTCAACATCAAAATGTATGTTATCTCAGGTCAGGTCACCAGGCCAGAGGAAGTAACCTCAGTTGCAAAACCTCAAATGTCACAAGGGAAAACAGGGTTAATAATCTAATGATCTAATTTGTTCATTTTTACTAATAGACCCACCGAGAAACAAAAGTTGTGATAACGGTATTTTCGGTATTGATAACGAAGACTCAGGCACAGGCATGTACCTCTCCATTGGAAACACCTGCGCTGGGAGAATGGGAATTCCAGACTGAGGTGTCCTGAGAAGCGGTATCTGGTCTGTAACGGCGAGCGAGTCACTTGGCGTGGGAGATTCTGTCCCCGTCAGGGGTCTAAAAAACACTGATCTGCTGATGCCATCAGCGACCACGGAAAGCCCATTTCTACGGACTTCGAGACCAATTTCTGAATTGAACAAGATAGGAATTTGGGAAACAGTACCACGATTGACGATAGGTGCCTACAAATACAACTCCCCAAGTAAAAGTGTGGTTTTTAACCTATTTGGTAACGGTATTCCCTTTTTGGTACTGTGCAGTGTGCACCCCAAGTACCTAACTGGTACATTTTTGCGCTGGCTGGTAGCTGTTCTTCATCCCTGTGAATATTCGTCTAGTCTCCCAAGAAGTCGCCGGTATCAGAATAAGGCCTACCATTGGGCTATTCAAAAAATACTTGCGATGGCATCACTGATACCATCTACGGCGACTCTGAAGCCATCCGACCTTCATCAGTGCTGGACTGAGACCATCCCATGTTAACGCAATGGGCTCAAAAGTTCGTCAGCGCTGATGGATGGTCTCACTTGGCGTCACTTACCGCGGAGCAGTAGATGATACTAGAATCAGTAGGTTTTCTGTGATTGGAGTATTTACTTCTCGGATGGCATTCTTTAATACTGCCCTTATCGGTGGCAAGATACCCAAAACACAAACGGATCGGTGGAATAGTGTCGTCGAAAATCGAGACTGTTGTGTACCAAGGCCTTTTATTACATACATAGTTGTGTACGAGAGAGAAGGTTTGTAGATGGAAATTATTCTTAGGTAGTTAGGTGGTATTATTTTAAAGGTTTTGCTGTCCTTGTTTGCAGCTTATTTTTGCTGCAGTAGGTGATCACGTATGTTCAGTTCAAAATGTCCGGGTGCTGGCTGAGTGAGATTGCACGTCAAATTGGTGGTGATCAGGAAGGAAAATGAGAAACCGTTGCAAGCGCAAAAAAGATTCGAAGGCAGTGTAAATGTAGTTGCAAAGGATGCTAATAGTCCAGTACTGATCAAAACATTTACAGGCACACCAGGCAGCAACACAAGTGTCTTGCTGTGAAAAATATCTACCCGGAAAGTCAGTTTGGCCCTGGTGGTCAGTGGTCCAACTGGATTGCAAGAGAAGCTGTGGACACAGGTCAAGGCTGGTAATTTAAAGTTTTTTCCATACTAATTGTGGACATAAATATGCCTAACATCTGCACACTATCCCTCATTGTTCAAAGTATGGCAGGAGGCCAATCAAGTTGTACCATTTATAACGCACCACTAGTCACCTACAATTTCCACTGAACTTGGGAGAAATCATTGACACTGATCCCTCATTACAAATAGAAAATATGGTATACATATAGTATTCTTTCACTGCACTTTGCATTGTCTGCAATTTCTGTGTGGCACTTAAGTATCAGTATTGGCTCTCATGCCATGTAACTTCTCATTCTATGTAGCTAGGTAGGTAGTGGTCATTTCAATTTCATTTGTATTTGTATTTTACGTGTTAATTATAGAACAGTTTGAACACACCAAAAAGCCCACATCAATACAAAACATAGGAAGCAGTCTTTTTCCTCCAAAATACTCACCACCTGTACCAGTCTTAGGGTATGGGTGTTCACACTGCCAAGATTTGCCAAAACTGCCATACTTTGTAGCCTGGTCCTGGTGTGACTGTAATGTGTTCTGTTTTATCATGCTGTGGTTGTCTTTTGAAATCTTAAAGCATTGCTATTATTGAGTTTACTTGTGTGCTGATGTCAACTTATGTTGGATTGTTTGGCTCAGAGAAAATGTCTTATATCATTTTTGCTCAGGTGAGAGGGTTTTTAAATAAGTATGCTCAGAAAGGTAGGATTTGCACTGAGATCCGCAGTCGTTAACACACATTTTAACATTGTTAAGCCTCAATCTGATCTAAGATATACCATTTTCTATGTTTATAGGTATTCCAAAAGCCATACATCTTATTCTCTGAATTCTACCTTTAATAAAATGAAGCAATTGCAAAAATACTGCCATAAATTTCTTGCTGAGCAACGTTTGTGTTCACACCAGTTGCTGTGTAAATTGCTTGTAGTTACAGTGAGGTTGCCATATATTTAAGCCAGCAGATTTCAAGGTGCTGGGTCCATGCCTTTGTTTTAAATTAATTTGGATGGGGTAGACTGGGCAGGTCCTAAAAAATTGGATTCGTACACAGAAAATTGATACACTTTTTGTTGCACTGTTTGTATAAAAGAACATAGTGAACCAGATGAAATTATATGATGCAAAAGAGGCAGAGACTGCTTCAAAGGTCAGTGAGACCGTGGAATTGGGATTTTAGGGTGCACTCAGTGACTGGGCCATATCTAGCGAATACCCCCCTAGTGAGACCACTTTCAGCCTCTGCGGCTTCATCAGCGACCAGGTAACCATTTTTTTAGACCCCTGGTCCCCGGCTCCAGCAAAACTAGGTGGCTCCATCTGGCTCCGGCCTAAATACCCAGCTTTTAGCGTCATAGACTTTTTCACATTTTCTCTCGCACTGACTCTTCACAAGCGCAGGGAGAAACCCCCAGGCGGGATGGCAGGTATGTACATGCATGTATGAACACATACACAGATCTTAGCAAACATGCATATGCAAAATCATACGGAATGAAATGTGTAGGAAAGTTGAGACTCGACGTCCAGTTTACAAGCATTGTACATATTAATGTCGCATTGATTAATGTCGTAGGTTTTAGAGGCATCCAGTTAGATAATGAGATCATGATGCTGATCATGATGATAATAGGCCTTTTTCACCTCTGGTAAGCCTTAAAGGGAATTCAGCACATTTATAACGTGATTTTGACCAAGATAGCCAAGTCGTAAAGCATGCCGGAAAACCCGGTACTCAACATATCATTTGTCTTAGAACTTGAAATTTCCGTAGAGAAAAGCTAAAAACTTACCTGAAGTGTACCCAAAATTAACCTAAGGAGCCGGTAACAGTTGTCATCTGTCGGCGTGACGTCATGCTGACGTCACGTGAGTAGTTAACCTTTTGAATCATGTTGAATAAAGTAGAAGTGTTGCCAGATTATGACGTCATACACAGGCAGAGGTTTATTTCTCTCCAGAGAGGAACATTTTAAATTTCAAAATATTGAGCTTAGTGCACATTTTTCAGAAAAATCATGGACATTTCCATGATTTTAGGCTACAGGTACCCCTAATAACACTAAATTCCGTGATTTGATCAAGGTGCCATATTCCCTTTAAAGGGAATGTGGCATCTTGGTCGAAACCTGGAATTTAGTGTAATTAGGCGTACTTTTAGTAAAAAATAATGAAACCACTCATGATTTCTCCGAAAAATGTACAATGCGCTCAATATTTGGTTTTTAAAAATACTCCTCTAGAAAAACGAAATAAATATCGGCCTGTGGATGATGTCACGATCTGGCAACCACTACCATACTTGAAACGCTTCAAGGGCTTCGGTTGGCTGATGCTCATCGTGACGTCAGCATATGTCGTCACACCAGTAGCTCACAACAATGGCTGCCGGCGACGGGGGGCTGAGGGGGCTGGTGTCAGGTAGGTTTTAGCCTTTTTCTACGGAAATATCGAGTTCTAAGACAAATGAAATATGGAGTACCGGGTTTTCCGACCTGCTTTACAACTTGGCTATCTCAGTTAAAATCACGTTGTGAAGGTGCCACATTCCCTTTAAAGGGAATGTGGCACTTTGGTCGAATCCCGGCATTTGGTGTTGTAACGGTTCGAAGTCAGTTGGCAGCGGTTGAATTTCGGTTTGCTCTAGTCGACTTTTCTCGCGTTGTTGTTTTTTGGTCTCCTCATCTTGGAGTACGGTGCCGTTTTCGTCTGTCTAGTGGTCTGCTTTACCAGCGTGGGCCAAACACTTTTATGTTCACTAATCGGCGTTGCATTGGATCGAATTTCGATTCAATATTTAAATTTATATCCATGTTGTCTGTAGGAAGATATAACAGCACACACCAGTCAAAACGTGCAAGGCCGAAACGACGCCGATCCATTCTGTGCCTGAATCAAAGTTCTAAGTCATTGTCAGTCTTCAGTGGTCAAGAGACCACAGGAGATGCGTCCGCGCGGGCAGTGGAGTCAGAAGTGTCCCCCAGGGTTGTAGTTTGGTGGCTTTGTTCAGGCAGACAGATAATGGATTGATGACGGTCCAGCTACCACACCGTCGTACACCAGTACGTACACGGTACTTTTCCCCGACATAGTACTTGTACCATTTTACCATAACGTTCCGTGGCACGCCTGCCTGGGATGACCTCCTAATCACATACCCGTGGCAATAGGTTGTAAATCGCAATGGTAAATAGTATTGACGGATGTATGCTGGTCGCGGCCCGCTGGTATTGGACGTGACACACAATGATAGGAAAGCCATCTAAAGGAAAGAAACCTGAACAGGCACAACACCGGCGAGCCGATTAAAAGTGAAACAGAACTGCAAATATAAACCGGGGGGAGCAATCATTACAGTGTAATTAGGAGTACATTCAGTCGACAATCATGGAAGTGTCCATAATTCCTCTGAAAATGTACAATAAGCTAAATATTTTTATTTTTGAAATGTTCCTCTCGGGAAATAAATAAATATCTGCCTGTGGATGATGTCATAATCTGGCAACCACTACCATATTCAATACTCTTCAAGGGCTTCGATTGGCTGATGCTCACCGTGACGTCAGCATATGTCGTCACAGCAACAGCAATGATAATTGTGGCTTGCTGCTAAGGGTACAAGAGGGGTACATTTCAGGTAGGTTGTAGCTTTTTTCTGCGGAAATGTCGAGTTACAAGAAAAATGATATATTGATTACCGGGTTTTCCGACTTGCTTTACAACTTGGCTATCTCAGTTAAAATCACGTTATATAGGTGCCACATTCCCTTTAAAGTGGTAAAGCCGTCGCAAAGTTTTTCAGAAGACTCAGATTACGGCACCACCTCGCAATCAGCCATGCACAGTACTAAAAGGCAAGGACATTCGTTTAGTCGATGACTTATTGACCTTGAAACAGGGGTGTTGGGGCATGTTTTTGGGATGCCTGGGTACCCCCCTCTCCCGATGAAATGTCAAGTCGTGTACGAACATTTAATGTGGTTTTTCTATTTTCAGGATTTTATATTTGATATAAAATAGGACTATATATTCGCTTTGTCTTTTCAAAATGTTTGGGTGGGGACCAAAACAAAGGTAATATTTTACTGTCTCTTTTATGTAGTGGTTAATAATGTTGTTTCAAAGCCGGACAGCCCCAATAATTTTCGGAAACCCTGGCCTTTGCCTGGAGATGTTCTTACAAGCTACTATGTTAGGCGTTGGCTCTCCATGAAGCGTGCGTGAAGCGTACCTAGTTGGAAAAATAACAATTCACGATGGGTATTTTCTTTTGGGAGTAAGTGTCATTATTTCAAATTTCAAGCAGTGGTAACTGCTTACCATGGGGGCTAATATTCCGCGATGACAAACACAGGCAGATCCAGGATTTCTGATGGGGGGACCTGGTCGGAGGGGCAACCCCGACCAGAGGGCGCAAAATCTTGGGCGATCAACCTATCAGGTGGACGTTAAATCCTACCGCAGGGGCGCTGATACTGTTATCCTGGGGGAAGCGATGTTTCAGGAGTGCGCCGTGACCATTTCAGGGGGTGCCGATGGTCGATCAGGAGAAATTTGCCCCTTGCCCCCTGGATCCAGCCATGAACAAACAAGTAACTAACGGCCAACAAAGAATTAAACTCGATTTTAAAAGTAAAACTTAGATTTGGTTAAAGCATCTCGTGGTTAAAACTCGTCTAGATTTTCCACCATGAGCATAGCTTTGGTATGAATAAGACATATATTATAAAGGCAAGGAAGTTTGTTCCTACACAACAGAAAAAGAAGTGACACAATTCCCTATCATGGCTTCCCGAAAGTGAAGCGGATATGTAGTGATGCGTGCACACCTGCCAGCGTTCTTTCGGACCACTCTTGTCTGTCGCTGCGCCGCGTAAGGGCCACGTAAACACGACGGAGGTCAGCCCGTAAGGTGCCCGCAGGCGGTCTGACTGGCCCTGTGGCGAGAGTGAACAGGAGAGGGGTGTGCGCCTCCCACGGCCGCCAACAGCGAAAACATTCTAGCGGCGGTGGGAGAAAGTGGCTGTGTGACGTGGCCATGCGGTAAGATCAGGGTCATGACTTTCAGTAATGGTTGCTGTGGTTTAATGATCCACCAGCTGCCGAGGTTTTCCAGCGTTGCATATTCCACGCTGCTGAGAGTGTTTTTGTTTGGATTAGGTTGTACTTGTTGATAGAACCCGCCGGTCCTGGAACCTGGGACCTGTGGTTCAGAAGGCAGCGAACTGAGTCATGCAATCCCACGACGTTTGATAGGACGGTTTCATTGAATATGTCAAATGTTTCCATGCAGGCGATTGGAGGATGTTTGCTGTATGTATTACATTTATTTTCATGCTTGTGATTTGCGTTTCCATCTGCGTGGGAGATGTCATATTCTTAATGACAGAGTGTTTTTAATCGAAAATATGATGTAAATTAACCCTCGCCTCCCGGGGGGTGGGTGTTTGAACAACACCCTCAGATTTTTTCGGCGGCACGCAAAAACGGCAGCGCGAAGCGCCACCGTACTTGGCACCCCTTATTCTTGATCCATTCCGCAATCCCAAAATTTTAAAGTTTGGTTTATCTCAGGTCAGGTCACCAGTGCAGGTCAAGTGACCTCACCAAAAATGTTTAAGGAGCATAAGTAGAAATTGGAAATCATCGGTGAAACTTATACCACATAATGGTCCCACAGAGTGCTACAAAATATGTTCCGGGATTTTTCATATCGATGACCTAAGGGCAAGTACGGACCATGACCTCTCCCCTGGAAATACAGAAATTGAGCTGTTTTTGTGTAGATACAGCTGAGAATACCTTCATATTCTCAAAATCGTAGTATCATGGGCCCCTTTCCAGGCTCATTTTGAAAGTTTGGACCTGTGACCTCTGAGAGGTCATCTGGGGCTATTTAAGCTGTTTTCAGGCATGGGGCAATAACTTTGCGTGATATGATGATGCAGCTTTTTTTGATGTCATTGCGTTCGGATTGCTATTGCGAGTCGATCGATATACATATTGACTATGCTAGGCTAAAAAGTAACCTAGACCTGACCTGAGATTAGGTCATTTTGTATGTTGACCTCGTATGGTCATATTATGCATCATTCGATTTGCCGTGACGAGAGGAAGCGAATGGTGCCTCAAAATCAACTGTCAGACGCTGGAGCCAAAAAACTGTAATAATCAAAATTCCACTTTCTTTGACCTGTCATGACCTCAATATTGACCTGAGCCAAAGAGTGACCGATATAGTTTCTTCATGCATTTGTATGAGCTATCCACCAGCGTTCGCGTCTTTTTCGCTATCCCGCATAGGGGCCGAGTTCGAGAGGGGTGTTTAAACACCCCGCACCAGGGCGAAGGTGGCTCGGAGGCCCACCGGAGCGCGGATTAAAGTCGCTGGTATCAATTCCTAGGACATGTGAGACGCCAGCCACAACAGACAAACGAAAAGCGGCGATATCGATTCCATTTATTTTAGAATAGAAGCCCATTCGCTTCGTCCGGAGCTTTCCATGTATGCCGAGTACATGCACCCTAGCGTTAGAACCGGTCATTTGCCTGATAAATATTTAGGTCAGGGGTGCGGATGTGTGGTTCGGGTCTCTGGTGTGCCCGGGCACCCCAAATGAAACGTTTAGCTAGTGTTAAACAATCCTTTACATTTTAATTGTTTATAATTAACAGGATTTTAACCCCACGGGCCACACCTTCGCCCACGGAGGGCCATCGATGGCCCCCTCAACGAAAATATGGGCTACAAAACAAGCAATAGAAACCGAATTCAGTAGAAATACTTCGCATGTTTTAGTGCTCAGGTCAATGGTACCTCAGAGGTCAAATTAGGTCAAGATCGGCTATTTTCACTCAAATATGCAATGATTAAGCAAACTGGGCATAACCTTAGTCATTAGAGCTATTAGGCCGGTAAAGTACATTTGATAGCAAATGCCTGTACTTTTCCGCTATGTGGAACGAAAGACCTCCCGCCAGTGGTTTGACCGCCAGAGGTCACCTGGACCTAATATGACCTGAGGTCACGAAAGGTCAAAAAGTGACCTGCCGTATGTCAAATGAAAGCCAGTGACAAGACAAACACTATGGTGTTTGTTTCATCGCTCTAGCCAATTAGGTCAAAAGTTATTGTCAAAATACTGTTTTTGACCTCCGGTGACCTTGAGACCTTGGAAAAGTCAAAGGCAAATAACCCCTGGGATCCGGAAAGGGTGTCCAAAAACGTTGTTCTGAGCAGTCTGAGTATTTGCAATCATTTTTGTGGCTTTTATATCATGAAATAGCTTTTCCCCATGCTTTTCCAATGGGAGAGGTCGCCTCGTGACCTGACCTCAGGGCACGAAATCGAAAAATCCGGATATACACCTTAGACCCTGGAGGGGTCAGAAGTGAGGAAGTTCAAATTGATCGACTTTGAAATGTAGCCTTACAGAGCCTAAAGGTGAAGTAGGGACCTTGGTTGACCTCGTCTGGGACCGACCTTGGGTGACCCGGGAAAAATTTCAGGGATGATGGGAAAAGATGCAGTGAGAGGAGAGCCCTCAACCGCGGTGCTGCGCCTCGTCGTTTTCTGCTATCCCGGAAAAACCTTAGGGGGCCCGATGGCCCCCGGTGAAGAGGGTTAAACTGGTTTTACTTGCTTCAGAAAGCCTAATGTGAGCGCCAAAACAAAGCTAATATAATGTCAGATAAAGATAAGATAATATCATGCTATCTGTTTTTGTGTGATGGTTATTGGTATTCTTTCAAATTTAGGCACATACAATGATTTACGGAAATCCACGCACCTGCTTCAGGTAATACATTCAGGGGATACTGTGGAGGCGGTGGGTAAAAGGCATGCTCTATACATATTTTTCACTTTACAGACAGCGTTAGAAGTATTTGCCTTGCTTACATCATTTACAACGAATACACGCTGTGCTTACATATTTGCCTTTGCTTGCATCTTTCTTTAGTAAGTGGTACTCATTATAACCAGAAAAGGGGTGCCGGTGCTTTGAAATGGGCAAACGAACTACCCGCAACATTATTTTGCCATTAACCGGCTAAAACGTATAAAAACAGGCCCAAAAATAGGCGGTATTTTGCACGCTCTTGTTCTTCAAGCCGAATAAGGGGCATGCATGAATGAGGCTTCTCGAAAAGGTTAAATGCTACTGAAAATGAAAATTTAGTAAATACAAGTATGAAATGATTCGTGTGTCTCCCATGTTAAACATCTTGACTCTCTTCCGCCATTTGAAGACAGATGCGGGGGCCATCTTTACAAGACATTGGCATCACGCCCAGTTTTGTACAGAAACATCAGTCCAGTCTGAACGGATCCTCAGGGCTTGACGCTACGCACCTTCAGTCCTCCATGTAGCAGCAACTGAACTTTCGGCTCCCCTAGCAACCCTACTCCAAAGACCCCTTGAGACGGGTGGGCACCCCTGAGTATGGAAACAAGGCTCAGTTGTTCACACATTCACGTAGGTAAGAAGGGGGATGAGTGGCCTAGCGGATAGCATCAAAATCTCCTAAGCCACCGGTCCTGGGTTCAAGTCCCAGCGTAGCTTCTGAATAAGTCGATCTGATCCCCCAAATCCCTCCCAGCAGAGTGAGAGTTGGCGACGCCATGTAACCTTGGCCGTTCGCGCGTCGTTTGACCCCAACGATTATTCAGAACATAAGCGTCGCCACCGGCAAAAAGTGAGGGGGCCAGCCAAACTTCAACCTGATGTTGACAACAAACTTTTCACGTTAGCACCAAAAACTCTTCGATTTTAGGCTCCTCGCTGCCCTCCACAGCGGCTGGTTATAACCATCTCCGGATTTCTCCCATTTTGGCTGAGATCAGGAAATTTTCGGCTAAAAGTGGGGGCCAGGCCCCCCCTTCCCCATTTTCCGACGCTTATGATTCAAAACGCAAGAAGCAATCGTCGGGAAGCTGCAGAATTATACGTCTGACATCCGTGGCATTTAGGGCGCTAGATGGATGAACCCTGGAGCAACAAACAATTCACAGTGATTTTATATTCGGGCACAGTCCTTCCTAAAAATATTCCTCATGCAGGTAATCGATCATTAGGAAATGAAATTTAAATCGATTGATTAGGAGGATCACATGAAATATCAATTCGCTGCATTGTGAGTTGTATTGGGATTGTATATAGGTGTTATGCTAAATTTAATTCGAAATATGTGGTAATGTAAACGGAAATCAATGTTGTTTGTAAAATTATGAATAGTATTGGAAACAGGATTTTAGGAGAAAGGCCAATCAACAACTTACCAACCTGCAATTTCGAGCGTTCAACAGACCATGTATAAACAGCTAACCCGTGGATAAAAAGCAATCCTCTGAATTTGGCTGCGTCGTGGTCCAGTGAGGAAGGGTAATGGGTCATAGATTGACGAATGATTAAATTGAATGTGGCGCCTTGGTCGAATCCGGGAATTTAGTGTAATAAGGCGTACTTGTAGCCGAAAATAATGAACCCACTCATGATTTCTCTGAAAAAATGTACAATTAGCTCAATATTTTTATTTTTAAAATGCTTCTTTAGGGAAAGAAATAGATATCTGCCTGTGGATGATGTCATGATCTGTGAACCACTACCATACTCGAAAAACTTCAAGGGCTTCGATTGGCTGATGCTCAC
The DNA here is from genome assembly GCA_034440635.1 of Lepas anatifera. Classification (NCBI taxonomy): domain Eukaryota; kingdom Metazoa; phylum Arthropoda; class Thecostraca; family Lepadidae; genus Lepas; species Lepas anatifera. Next base: position 302,872 of record JAOTON010001915.1, on the reverse strand, counting down.
CGTGATGTCAGCATATGTTGTCACACCAACAGCCATGACAACTGTGGCCTGCTGCTAAGGGTACATGAAGGGTACATTGCAGGTAGGTTTTAGCTTTTTTCCACGGAAATGACGATTTCCAAGACAAATGCTACATTGAGTACCGGGTTTTTTCGACTTGCTTTACAACTTGGCTATCTCAGTTAAAATCTCTTGATGAAGGTGCAACATTCTCTTTAAGCCTTGATATTCGGACGTGAACTAAATAATCCAATTATGGTGTCGCACATATATCATTTCAAGGCCGGCAAGCAGTAATGCACGTTAATAAAGTAACAGTATATCATTGAGTGGCTGGAAACGAGGATGTTTTATGGAACACAGACAGGACACGGAAGAATACTAGATGTTACGTTCTAATCAATACGGCTGACATATCAGGGCACTACAGACAGTACGACTGTGAGGCGTCTTAGGTGAAGAATTCTTCTAGAGTTTATTATTCTGATGTGCCTTACTCTTGATGTGGGAGGAAGGTGCGAAAATCATGCTTATAAGAATGACAAGGCATAGCACTAAGTAGGGGGATGATAAATCTCAATGTTATTGTTGCTCAGTTGCCACTTAACACATTTTCCGGTACCGCCCGGGTGTCCAATCGGTCCTGTCCCTATCAGTTTTTCGCGAATATTTGTGAGCGTAATTACACCAAGTTAACACATTTTTGTAAATTTCTAATTGAAGAATTTTCTTCAAACTTAAAACAATCGTGTTAAGCCAGGTTCCTGACTTATGTCGTCATTATTTAACACTCTCACTGGAGAGGGGTCTGACACTAACGCGCTCTGGAGTTGGCCTGGTAAGCTCCCTCCTAAGATCTCGGAAACTAAGAGGCGTAGAAAAACGCCGGTTGAAGGGTGGGTGGGGGCTATGGCTAACTTTTATTTACCTTGGTCAATATCTTCGAGGTCAAACGAGGTCATAAATGTCAAATATTGGCCATGCTGGGTACCTATTGGAAAATAATGTGATTATGCGGGAAATTGACAGTAGTAAGCTAAAGGTGGACCAGCGTCATAGATGGAAGATCGCAAATAATCTTTCCTGCCATTTTCAGGTCAAAGCCATTCAAAGTCATTAACCTATGAGGTCACAATATGGTATACTACCTATAATGTACACTATTACGAGCACTATAGCAACTGTTTGATGGGATATGAGGATTGACCTTTACCAATAACCTTTTACCCTGGCCTTTGACCTCGACCTTAACATTGAGGCACCTTAACTATGACGTCATAGCATAATATGTTTCAGATCGTGTAACGCTATATAACTGGAGGCACTGGGGTCAATGAAATTCAAAGTGTTGATATGACCTTGACCAGTGACCTTTGAAATTGAACTTGACCTTCAATTGAGGTGAAATTAACATATCATCCCGGTTATATGGCGTTAAAACGTCACCACTCAATCTCCAATGCAAGTGAACTGGTCCGACCGCGCGATTGCGGCGATCTCAAAATGCAGGTCTAACTTTGAAAGCCTAGAAGTAAAACGAAATTCAACCGATTAAAAAATGTCTTCACTAATCGGTACACCGTTAAATGCTCTCAAATGTGGCCAAGTATGACTTTTCAGCTACGGTTCTCCGGCCACCTTGGAAAAGAGATGAGGGGGGGCTCTGAGGTAACCTCCAGTGCGCGTGTTAGCCCTTTAAGTCAATTTTGCTATCCTAAATAGTGGAATACTTAACCAGAGTGCAACTTGGCTGCTAAAAAAGCTAGATTTCAATTTGCCGATCATTCGAAAGCTCATGGAATAAATAATCAGAATGCCGACAATAATTTTGAGGTCAGGTCAACAATGAGGTAACCAGATGTCACCAACGTACACCATTATGAAATGCATTATGACTATATTTTCGAACACAAATATACAACAATCCTCTTGCTTCATGACACAGGACTTCAAATGGTATGCAAAATGACCTTGACATGTCGTTATTTGACCTTGACCTAAGGTCATGGTCAAATATAAGAGTATCCCGTAACCTAAGAAGCTCATGTCGCATGTTATTCGACTCGTTGAGCTGGAACAAACACATCAATGCCGTCGCATATCTTCTAAATCTTCGCACGGGCCGTCGGAACGAAGATGAACCTTCTCTGTTTCCTTGCTGAGGCCAGATGAGGTTCCCCTTTCACGCTTAGACACATTGTTATAGTGGCAATACACGTGAAATCAAATGGAAATAACTACTTCTGAAAGCCCCTGCAGAGACAAAAATCAGTCAGTGCCCAAGCACCTTATATCAAGTCAATTTAATCCAGTAACTTTCTTATATAGAACATACCAACTCCACCAGGACTCTCCCGGTACCCGTCACCATCTAGGGGGAGAGGAACAGGCCGAGAGTTCAGGCAGCAGGGTGGTCTTGATGCAAGGTCAAATGCATAAATCACCCCAAAAAAGCAACAGCATGCATAGCCCTGATTATCACAGGCCAAATGGTCTCCATGACACCAAAATCATAGTTATACTGTGTTTAATTGAAAATTTTAAACACTCTCAGATAATTTTGTTTACACTTGGTGACCTCTGCTGACATAGCTATGGCCCTTACCGGAAATCTGTTTGTGACATGTCCAATTTTTAAATTCAACAGCTTTTGAATGTTATCCAGAAATTTTGTCTTGCATTTCTAAGAACGAGCTATATTTCCACTTCGGAAAATCACTATGCATGGGCATAAGAATGACGTCATAACTCATTGACCTGACCTGACCTAGCTAGTTATTTGTTTGTTAAAAATATTGCAAAATTTTTCAGGTAACAGATACGCAGACTGACATTGCCTTGATACAAATACTTCTGGAATGATTTGAACGAGAAATTTGCCGCCCCGGTAGCTCAGTTGGTAGAGCGTTGTGCTCCAGCCCGCTGCTCAGAAGCATGTAGTGACAGTGCATGTCCAGGCTCGGTTCCCCTGAAACGCTCCGGCGCTCAATTATTTGCCCGACGTAGGTCGACTGGCAACTGACTGGTGAGAGGGTGACCTGAGCGGGGCGGCCGTCCCTGTGCTTTGTGGGACGTTAAACTTTGGCTTCTAAATCAACCCTTCATTGTGGGAGTTGCTTGTTCGGGTGGTGGGGTCGGGGTCTCCGTGACAAGTCCCTTAATGACTTTAGTGAGACTCCGACTCCAAGAGTCGAACTGAAAACAACTTGAACAAAATTTATTAAAAAAAACTGAGAGTAGCAGGTCCAATGGACCACTCAGTAGGTGCCGGAAAACAAGCATCAGGGACAAAATTTACAATTGCCCATGGTCGAAGTTTTTTTGCTAGGTAGAACAATATCGTCTGCACTCAAAGTCTCTATTTTAACCCTGGAATCACTTCCTGAGTGGCAATATGTGTATTTCAAAAATTATTATTGTCACCATCATTATCATCCCCCCTCCCTAACTAAGCGCCACGTATTCTTACTCAGCAGTGTACACGGACTCGGTATGTTAATTATAACCAGGATAAACGAGGGAGCCTTGTGCAACTTGCTCAACAGCACTTTCCAGTAGGTGTTTGTTTCCAGGTGATGGATTAGTAGAGCTTAATTAGCACGCACAGGTAGATAGGCTGAGCCCAGCTAGGTCACTTCACCGCTGTGGGAGCGGCACCCTCCCACCCCACACCATAAAAACACGCTAGTTAGCGAAAAGCGGAAGCATTGTGTTTTGGAATATCTGACATCACATACACGTTATAAATTCAACTACTCGCAAAACAGACAACACATAGACAGGCTAGAAGCTTGAGGTATGTATGTACCTAGCTCAATGTTAAGCGAAAATTTCACATCATTTTGGTCACGTGGATTTCTAGATCACCAAGGTGCCAAGGAATGTTCCCAAAAGGATGTTATAGAAACTGAAGTTTTCTTCCGTGACCGCTGGATAAGCAGAGCTACATAAAATATATTGCTGCCATTGCAATCCTCTCGTCAGGCCCAATCAAATGGGGTATCATTTATACGCTATTAGTAAAATTTTAGAGTTGAAATGACCTGAGGTCAGGTCAAGGTCAACATGCTCAATTGTGTATATGATTCCACGCAAATGTCACCACTGGCAACAAATTAAAAGGATCATTCTATTTTCAACCTGCTGCTATAAATTTTGAACTCTAAAACTAAACACTCATCGTTTTTGGGGTCATTTTCGCCTTCCACACTGCCAAGTTGCAACAATTTTCCGACATCATTCAAACTCGATCACTTCGAAATCACTTCGTGTTCGATCACTTGACCTGGACTGGTGAGCTGACCAGAGCTGATCTGGGCCTAAGATGAGGCGAAAAATGGTAAAATATGCCGGCTGTTATTTGCCATGTAGCGGCAGTGCATTGCCATTTTTGCACATTGTTTTTACTTGACTCCCTTCAGCTGTTAGCGTTTACTTCTGCTACTGGTAAAAATGGGGCATATACAAATATTGGATGAAGAGGCTAGTCAATGCCAGAGTTTCAGGCCCTTGATAATTTTGCGATAAACAACAAACATAGGTTATGCGGTTTCACTATTAGCGTGATTTAAAAAAATAGAATGAAAGTGGGGTTATGTAACGCGGCTCGGAAAGGGGAAGAAAGCTTTCCACCTTGACATCTCAGGGGACCAGTTTTTACCATCAGTCTTTGTTTACGTTGCCGCGCACCGCTTACTTCGCTTCTGTTCGGCATTTCCTTCCTCATATTCGATGTAAAAACAAGTTCGCAGGTAATGTTATGGCCGGTAGACCTCCAGGATGTGTGGCGTGCTTTGGTGTAAACCTCCTGCGCACAGCTTGAGGAAGTCTTGTTGACCAGCTGAGGTTACCATGTCGTGACTACCGTGAAGGACTTCTGACTAAACCATCGCATCTTATTAATCTTAACACGCATAATGGAGGGGGTCTTAAAGTGCCCCCTGCCTATTTTTCCGAGGTGGCTGCAGAATCCTTCGTCGCAGGAAAGCGCTACTGAGCTAAGTTTGAGAGAATTTATGAGCGCTTCGATTGCTGGAAAAGTGTTTGAAAATCGGTCAATGATTTTATTACTTATAGGTTTCTAAATCCAGACATGTATTTTGAGACCGTTCAATCGCGCGGTCGTACCAGTTCGCCTCCACTGTGGACCGAGTGGTGACGTCATAACGTCATATAATCTGCTTATATGTCAAGGTCACCCCAGGTGAAAGTCAAGGTCAAGGTCATGGACCCGAGTGTTCCGGTCAGATGACATTATTCAGCACGACATATGTTATGCTATAACTTCATAGTTAAGGATGTTCAATGTCAAGGTCAATGTCAAAGGTCTTTTTGAATGGCAAACCATTATTTCCTGCCCAAAGGCTGCTTTAGTGCCAGTTATATTGTACATTATTGGGAATATGCCATATTGTTACGTCATAGGTCAGTGACCTGGACGTTTTCTACGTCATAGATCAGTGACTTTGGATGCCCTTAACCTCAAACATTCAGGGAACATTGTGTGGGACCTTCCCACTATGGCCTTAGTCCACTTTTGGTGTATTCTCGCGCCTTTTCCTGCATAATCACGGCATTTCCCTATAGATCTGTAGCACTGCCCATATTTGACCTTTACGACCTCGTTTGACCTTGAAGATTTTGAACTAGGTCAATGAAACTCGCATTCACACATCCCCAAATGTGCGTTGTTCTAACCCTTTTGTTTTTTTAGATATCACGGGGCACTTTAGGCCCCCTCCACTGCACGTTGACGCCAGACCCCTCTCCATTGCGCGTGTTAACAAAATGCAGAGGTTGCAGCCAGCCCCATCGATTAATCCGGAGCCGCCTTTATATACCGTGACGTCACGCTGCCGATGGAATTTTCATTTACCCATAAGGTCTTATGTTAAAAGTTGTGGTGAAATTCAAACCTCCTGCTCAGGTACTCTATGCTTTAGAGGGTCTCCATTTCTCTTTCATCCAAATATTACATTCTATTTGTTTCCAGAATCGGCCCTGTCAAAGGGAATATCTTTCCAATTTATACAGAATTTGTACCTCTAACGTTAATTCTGCAGCATCCGTAAGGGGTGTCTTAGTTATTGCAGTTACATTACTGACATATCGCTGTGGTGTCCCATTGGCGACGAAATTTATTTGATAGGCTAGCCTTACATAGGCAGGTCCAGAATTACCCATCGTGGGTGGGGTGGGCACGTGGTGGGGGGGCAGATCCTATTGTGGGGTGCCGATACTCGCATCCTGGGGGAAGCGACATTTCAGGGGGCGCTATTGACCATTCAGGAGGGACAGTGACCATTTCAAGCGGTGCCAGGGGCCGATGGGGGAGGGGGCCACTTCCCCCTCCCCATCCCCCATCCTCCAGGCCACTGCCCCCTTGATTCCAGCATGTCCTACATCCAAGCTGAGCCCACAGCATGTCCTACATCCAAGCTGAGCCCACAGCATGTCCTACATCCAAGCTGAGCCCACAGCATGTCCTACATCCAAGCTGAGCCCACAGCATGTCCTACATCCAAGCTGAGCCCACAGCATGTCCTACATCCAAGATAAGCCCACAGCATGTCCTACATAAAACTGAGCCCACAGCATGTCCTACATCCAAGCTGAGCCCACAGCATGTCCTACATCAGACCCACAGCATGTCCTACATCCGACCCACAGCATGTCCTACTTCCAAGCTGCGTCCTAGTGAACGCAGCACAAATTGTATTAGCTGCACACACTTCCACACAGTTAGTGGCTTTTCAAGTGCCGTCGCAATGAACATGAAACAATGGAAACTATGGCAGGAGACGGAAGGATAAAGAAGGATGAGGGAAAAGGAAGGTGGAATACTACATGGAGAGGTCACTGCTGCCCAAGGCGCATGCGCTCGCTACCTCCGGGAAGTTTAAGGATGAGGAGGAGAATAGGATAAGGATTTCCGGCTGCTACACACACATACACATAGGCACACAAATGGTCTTAAAAAAACTGAAGAAGGTGAAGCCTTTAAAGTAAAAAATTGTCACTCACGTGTTGATGAATGACGTCATAAGTTGGTAAAGTGGCGTGATAAGAATTTGGTTCAAGTAATTTGAAATAAGTAGCTTATCAGTTCTTTAATAATCAGTTCTTTAACACGCGCATTGGCGGGGGCGGGTACCCGCCCCCTCGGGTTTTTCGGAGATAGGAGAAAAACGGCGGCGCGTAGCGCCGCCGTACTTGTCATACCTTTTCCCTCATCATTTTGACAACTTCTGTAAAAATTTTAATGTTAGGTCATCTCAAGTCAGGTCACCAGTACAGGCCAAGTGACCCGACCTCAAAAAAAGTTTAAGATAACATAAGTCGGAGCAGGGTGAACTTATCCGATTGAAACTCATATCACATAATGGCCCCACCGAGTTCTCTAAAATATGTTCCGGTATTTTTGATATCGATGACCTAAGGTCAGGTACGAGGCATGACCTCTCCATGGAAATGCATGGGAAAATGTTTTTTTACGGAATAACTCAGTAACGGATGGTGATAGAACATTTATTTTTGCTGCATTAGACTCGCCTTGGCTTTGCGGTTCTAATGATATGCATTTTATATAATGTGACCCAGACCTGACCTCAGGTCAAGTAAGGTCAAAACATATATCATTCGATTCGGCTTGCTGAGAGGATTCATACAGTTTAAGTCGTTTTGCTCTATCTTTACCTGTTGAGATGTAATGGCCGAAAAACTGAATTTACATATTATCCCTATGACGGCATGTTTTGCCCTCTCGTGACCTTAAATGTGACCTGACAAAAAAAATGGTTCAAATGTTTTCGATGGAGAAGTGGATGGGCAGCCCAACGCCGTTTACCGTTTTTCGCTACCTACCGTGGTTCTCGAGATGTTAGGGGGCGGGTACCCGCCCCCCCGTCAACGCGAAGGTGGCTCAGACCCCCGTCAATGCGCGTTTAAAGTGGCGCGAATTCCACTGCAGTCGCTGCTGTTTCTCCGAAGAAAAACTTTAATTGTTAGGAGAGGGGTACAACAACCCCTCGCCGGTAACAGTCAGGGTTAAATGTTGGATTCCCCAGTCAGATGCCAAGATAGCTTCCTGATAGATACCGTGGGAGGTAACATGCGAATGCCTTTAGTGCTAAGACAAACACTTTCTTGTAGTTAGGTTTGATATCGACTGCATGCGGGGTGGCGTGCCAAGTACTGGCGTTTTGTTTACTCTATTCCCACGGGCGTAGTTGGGACATGGGTGGACCATTGAAATGTATATGCATTGAAACACCACCCATTATCTTGACACATGTGGACCACCTGGTAGGATAGGTACTATATCGAAAGAAGAAGCGACGGACGAGTGCACAAGGGAAAGACAAAGCAACTCCAAGGCAAAGCCAAACCACGCAGTCTAATTTCCGAAATCAAAAGAAGCACCTATGATGACGAATCTTTTGGGGGTCGGGGTCAAATATGGGAACAGTTAAAACATTAAGAGTAACATTATGGAAACAAAAACTTGGTCAAGCACGATGAAAACGAGCATCAAAGCGGGAGGTCACAAAACTTTCGATCCCGTTTAAATAATTACATACATCTTGTTTTGGGGAACCAGAGGGAAGCCCATTTTCAATACTGGAACTGGTGCCCATTGAGGCGCAAGTACGATCCTCAATATAGTATGGTACCACACTTACTTGGATCAGTGGTTTCAAGTGGATATTTGCACTTTGCAGTGTACGTTTTAAGTAACACTCCCTTCGAATCATACTGCTGCGACATTTTCCCACTGAGGTATAATGCCTGGAGTGATAAAACCCCTCCCGTATTTTACGTCCAATTTTTTGCATTTCCCACCATTTATTTGGCTACGTGGCGGGTTTTTAAATATTCTCAAATAGGCTGCGATTGGTCTCATGCCACTATCTCTTTAATTTATAAAGCCACAACTTCCCATGTTATAGTGCTGTGATCTACTATTTATTTTTCTACTTTTGATTCAAGATTATTTGCAGAGCTCAAATGAGATTTAAAATTACATACAGCGTACAAATAAGATCTATCCAAAGATCGTCACTCGCACGACGTGTGCGGAACTATGCAGGCTGCACAATCACCTGCACTCGCAATTGGAGTGGAGGCTTGCTTTTGGCGCCAGGGGCGGAGCCAAGGTAGGGGCGAGGAAAACATTTTTCTACAACGCCGATGAATTTGGCCATTTTTAACCAAAAGGGATACGTTTTTTCATTGTTTTGGGTCTCAATTTCCCCAGCCCCTCCCCGATTTCCCCATATTCCTTAAAAAGCAAAGTTTTTTCTCACGAATTTCGACCTATTACCTCCCCCTCCAATCCCCAAACAATCGGCATAATCTGGCTCTGATTGGTACTACCATCGGCCTGATCTGGCTCTGGTTGGTACTACCATCGGCCTGATCTGGCTCTGGTTGGTACTACCATCGGCCTGATCTGGCTCTGGTTGGTTCTACCATCGGCCTGATCTGGCTCTGGTTGATACTACCATCGGCCTGATCTGGCTCTGATTGGTACTACCATCGGCCTGATCTGGCTCTGGTTGGTACTACCATCGGCCTGATCTGGCTCTGGTTGGTTTTACCATCGGCCTGATCTGGCTCTGGTTGGTACTACCATCGGCCTGATCTGTCTCTGGTTGGTACTACCATCGGCCTGATCTGGCTCTGGTTGGTACTACCATTGGCCTGATCTGGCTCTGATTGGTACTACCATCGGCCTGATCTGGCTCTGGTTGGTACTACCATCGGCCTGATCTGGCTCTGGTTTGTACTACCATCGGCCTGACCTGGCTCTGGTTGGTACTACCTCCGGCCTGATCTGGCTCTGGTTGCTACTACCATCGGCCTGATCTGGCTCTGGTGGTTGGTTCTACCATTGGCCTGATCTGGCTCTGGTTGGTACTACCATCGGCCTGATCTGGCTCTGGTTGGTACTACCATCGGCCTGATCTGGCTCTGGTTGGTTCTACCATTGGCCTGATCTGGCTCTGGTTGGTACTACCATCGGCCTGATCTTGCTCTGGTTGGTACTACCATCGGCCTGATCTGGTTCTGGTTGGTTCTACCATTGGCCTAATCTGGCTCTGGTTGGTACTACCATCGGCCTGACCTGGCTCTGGTTGGTACTACCTCCTGCCTGATCTGGCTCTGGTTGGTACTACCATCGGCTTGACCTGGCTCTGGTTGGTACTACCATTGGCCTGATCTGGCTTTGGTTGGTACTACCATCGGCCTTATCTGGCTCTGGTTGGTACTACCATCGGCCTGATCTGGCTTTGTTTGGTACTACCATTGGCCTGATCTGGCTGTGATTGGTACTACCATTGGCCTGATCTGGCTCTGGTTTGTACTACCATTGGCCTGATCTGGCTCTGGTTGGTACTACCATTGGCCTGATCTGGCTCTGGTTGGTACTACCATCGGCCTGACCTGGCTCTGTTTGGTACTACCTCCGGCCTGATCTGGCTCTGGTTGGTACTACCATCGGCCTGATCTGACTCTGTTTGGTTTTACCATTGGCCTGACCTGGTTCTGGTTGGTACTACCATCGGCCTGATCTTGCTCTGGTTGGTACTACCATCGGCGTGATCTGGCTCTGGTGGTTGGTTCTACCATTGGCCTGATCTGGCTCTGGTTGGTACTACCATCGGCCTGATCTGGCTCTGGTTGGTACTACCATCGGCCTGATCTGGCTCTGGTTGGTTCTACCATTGGCCTGATCTGGCTCTGGTTGGTACTACCATCGGCCTGATCTTGCTCTGGTTGATACTACCATCGGCCTGATCTGGTTCTGGTTGGTTCTACCATTGGCCTAATCTGGCTCTGGTTGGTACTACCATCGGCCTGACCTGGCTCTGGTTGGTACTACCTCCGGCCTGATCTGGCTCTGGTTGGTACTACCATCGGCTTGACCTGGCTCTGGTTGGTACTACCATTGGCCTGATCTGGCTTTGGTTGATACTACCATCGGCCTTATCTGGCTCTGGTTGGTACTACCATCGGCCTGATCTGGCTTTGTTTGGTACTACCATTGGCCTGATCTGGCTGCGATTGGTACTACCATTGGCCTGATCTGGCTCTGGTTTGTACTACCATTGGCCTGATCTGGCTCTGGTTGGTACTACCATTGGCCTGATCTGGCTCTCATTGGTACTACCATTGGCCTAATCTGGCTCTCATTGGTACTACCATTGGCCTGATCTGACTCTGGTTGGTACTACCATCGGCCTGATCTGGCTCTGGTTGGTACTACCATCGGCCTGATCTGGCTCTGGTTGGTACTACCATTGGCCTGATCTGGCTCTCATTGGTACTACCATTGGCCTGATCTGGCTCTCATTGGTACTACCATTGGCCTGAACTGACTGGTTGGTACTACCATCGGCCTGATCTGACTCTGATTGGTACTACCATCGGCCTGATCTGGCTCTGATCGGTTCTACCATTGGCCTGATCTGACTCTGGTTGGTACTACCATCGGCCTGATCTGGCTCTGATTGGTACTACCATTGGCCTGATCTGGCTCTCATTGGTACTACCATTGGCCTGACCTGGCTCTGGTTGGTTCTACCATCGGCCTGATCTGGCTCTGGTTGTTACTACCATCTGCCTGATCTGACTCTGTTTGGTACTACCGTCGGCCTGATCTGGCTCTGGTTGGTTCTACCATCGGCCTGATCTGGCTCTGGTTGATACTACCATCGGCCTGATCTGGCTCTGGTTGGTACTACCATCGGCCTGATCTGGCTCTGGTTGGTACTACCATTGGCCTGATCTGGCTCTGGTTGGTACTGGGGCATTCTACGCCAAATTGACCAGTCGATAACACCCTCATGACGCAGGTTTTTTTATAAATTTTGTTCAAGTTGTTCCTAGTACGGCTGCCGGAGTCGGAGTCTCACTAAAGTCATCAAGGGACTTGTCACGGAGACCCCGACCCCACCACCCGAACGAGCAACTCCCTCAATGGAGGGTCAATTTAGAAGCCAAAGTTTAACGTCCCACAAAGCACAGGGACGGCCGCCCCGCTCAGGTCAACCTCTCATCAGTCAGTTGCCAGCCGACCTGTTCGTCGGGTAAACTATTGAGCGCCGGAGCGTCTCAGGGGAACCGATCCCAAGCCTGGACATGCACTGCCACTGCATGCTTCTGAGCAGCGGGCCGGAGCCCAACGCTCTACCAACTGAGCTACTGGGGCGATTTCGGTATATTTTTGTCAGAGTGGCTATTAATGGACCTGAAGAGGATTTTCGTAAGCATTTTCCTCCTTGACTTACGGTTTGAAAATTATAGCGTCAGGCATTTTGACCATACCCACTTGCATGTCTTTTTTAAAGACGAAATTTTACCCGTATGCTTCTACAAATGCCATAAAACTTGATCTAGGTATCTTAAGGACGAATTATGAATCCTTGCTCATGAGAAATATAATTCCAAAAATTAAATATAAAATAGTTTTTACATTTTTCAAGTTTTCAAAAACTATAAAAACTATTTTCCTATGACCTATTTTAATCTTTTTGAGGCTCATATTACTCTTTATACTTTTCTCTATAAGGTTCAGTAATAAAAAGAATGGGGACTTTAATAGAAAGCGAGTTGTGAGCTCCCAAACGTCCCGATTCCCACTTCTGTGAGGTTCGTGTGCCAGCGCGTCCCGCCGTCGCTGCAACTATCAAACATCTCTGGTCACGAAAAATGTATCAATGGTAGAATTGGTCGGACATGAGGGTAAGGATGTATTTAAAACAGTAAAGTGTAATCAATGTCCCATTCCTTAAAAACCGCACTGGAGAGGCGTCCGACACTTACGCGCACTGGAGGGGGGACTGGTAGGCCCCTGAGCTCTCGGAAACTAGGAGGCTTAGAAAAACTCCGGTTGGAGACTGGGTGGGAACTATTGAAATATATATTATGTCCGATCTTAGTTGGCCTAGGTCAGTATCGTCAAGTTAAAACGAGGTCATAAAGGTCAAGTATTAGCCGCGCTGGGTATTCATTCGGAAATGCCGTGATAAAGCGCAAAGAAATCCAGAATGCACTAAAAACAGACCAAGGTCATAGTAAACACTTCCCAAGAACTGAAAACTTAATTTTTGGGGTTAAGGTCATTCAAGGTCATTGACCTATGACGTCACAATATGAAAAATTCCCTTTAATTACACCATGGCTAGCACCATAGCAACCGTTGCACGGGAAATAAAGATTGGCCTTTACCCATGAGATTTTACTTTGACCTGTGACTTTGACCTTTACATTAAGTTATCTTAACTATGACGTCGTAGCATAATATACGTAATACTGGGTAACACCATGCGACCGGAAGCACCGGACCAATGACTTTGAGAATGCTGTTATGGCCTTGAACTGTGACCTTGACCTTCATGAGGGGTGAACTGGATATATAATCTCATTTTATATAGCGCAATAACGTTGCCAATACGTCTTTGATACACGCGAACGGGCGCAACCGCGCGATTGCAGCGATCTCAAAATAAAGGGTTTAACTTTGAAAGCCTATAATGACAAAGTTGGGGCCGATTTTCAAGGTTATTTGACCAACCGACTTGCCATTGAATATTCTCAGAAGTAGTGATATAGCGTTTTTGGCCCTGAAGGGTTCTCCGGCCACCTAGAAAAAAATAGGTTGGGCCTCCGAGGCTCCCCTCCACTGTGCTTTTTTAACACGCGCTGGTATGAGGCCCCGGGCCACATTATTTGGCGGGGGTACCCATCCCCTTACGATCTCAGCAACTATGCTTGGAAGGGAACACGGAAAGCAGTGTTCCATTACTTGCCTCGATCTCTAACGAAAATGCTTCAACAAAAATTACTCAAATTAGCTACTGAGCTCAGAAAATGTTTCAATAAGGCAGTCGCGGGAAAAGGAACAATGAAGATTCACAAGTTCGTACCGGTTAATTCAAAGACCGTTATTGTCCATGAGCTCTCGAATGATGAGGGACAGAAAGTTCGAGTTTAAAATTTAATCTGTGAAGTTCTATGGCACTATGTTATGGAGTCGTTCTTCCGATCCGTGGGTTAGATCTTAAATAAAGCGGCATGTGTTAATATTATGTGTTCGAAAAGCAGTTGTCGGCGTGGACGCTATGTGGCTTTTTGTTTGTGATGTGTGCTTTCTAATATGAATTGAACCGGGACATCTGAAACGTTTTTAGGGTATGGGTAGAAAAAGAAAACTATCCAAAACAAACCTAAGACAACCGTAATAATAGGCTTCTGGCGCATTATCCTCCCCACTACATTTTCCAGCAAATGCACCACAGTGTCGGAATTTTACCGAATCTTCCGGTAATACGTTTAGTTTTTTTTTGGAAAGGCTAAAATTTTTCTGTTAGCAATAGTAGCCTCCACACCACATCTATTTCATTGGCATTGTCACCGAAGCGCAGTCTTGCTCAGTTCTCTCCTCCCCGTTACCCCACTTCCAACCGGACGCGTCTATGAGGCGTGCCGACTGCAGGCTGAGTGACCGGCGACGGTGTTGGGGCTGGCCTGCGGTGCTCGTTTCTGATTTTGCTCTGTGGACTCCATTATTTTTATTGGCGTTATATGTAGTCTAAGCAATGCTCTTTCACATGAAGTTGTTTTAAAGTCAATAAAAACATATGAAATATGTATGCTTATCTTTGCAAAAGTTTGGAATTATATTTTATACATAATCGTGCCAATTAATATAATTAAACGTACATATTTTATTTTTCAGAATTTTGTAATTATTTTCCTGTAAGCTCTTTAAAGAATACCTTTAATTCAAATGGCTAAAAACTCAAGTGAAAAATCCGATGCACGCGTCCGATGCTGGATTGCCCGAGGCTATAACTCCGAAACCATTCTCCGGACGAGACTAAAAATACCACCGTCATTTTCAGCGCCACTGAGAACCCTAGTCCCAACTTTTCATGAAAATCTGAGATATGAGGGTGTTATTTCGACCCATCGATTTGTCGATTTGTCGCGGAATGCCCCTACTAGATAATTACCAGTGGTTGCACCCACTCCTGACCGCAGAAGTTCCAAAATCACCTTGTGTTAGACTGTGAGACAAAACACCTTGTTGAGTGTTAGACAAAACACCTTGTGTTAGAGTAGTGAGACATGGCGGGGAGCAACACCCGCGGTTAGCAGTGCTACCAAGAACTCAGAGCAAGAACTACGCAAATAATGCCAGGGCTGGAAACCACGAATCAGTTAAACCGTGCTCACATCGACATCAACGATAAATCTCGCGGGAGTTTGTCCATCGATCCGCCGGGGCTTTGCACCAGCTCACGGGCCGGTTTCTTCGGTTCCCCGTAAACCGAAGGAACGGGGCCTTGGCGGGATCTCCATGAAGAGCCACGAGTGAAGTTCTGATTCATGCCTGCGACCACGAAAAGGATACATACTGATCCAGCCTTTATTCTGCACATGCACTGTTTTGCATGTATGCCAGTATGTACGTATATATTATTCATGAGTGTTATCCAAACATTTGGTTTTCATGTCTCCCGTGAATACGTCACAGGTAAGTAGAGGAGGCACAAGCACAATCTTCAATCTCCCACAAACACGTATGCGCTAGGCATCGTTTTTCGTGTGTGTGTATTTCTCATTGTGAGAATACTCTAAACCTAATCATGTATTGCTAATTCCCCTCAGACGCTCCTTCTCCTGTGCTCAACGTTTACCTAAACTAGGTTGACTGCCAAGTGACTGCTGAGAGGATGATATTAGCAAGTTGACTTCCAAATAGAGGTGGGACTTTATAGGCCCAGGGGCCCGGGGCAAAAGCCCGGCCTAGGCCCGCGGGCTTGGACCGGGCCAGAAGGCCTGATTTAGGCCTATGCCGTGCTGATAATGGGCTTGACCTAGGTTCATTCCGGGCTTTAACTGAACTGGGACTTCAAAGTCAATTTTCTGTAAGTTAAATAAACCTTTTTCAGTACAGATTTTGTTTTTTCCACTGAAACATAATCTTATTCATGCAACGGCAGCTTTTGAAAATGCATTTACAATTGATTTTGAGACGTGGAACTTTTAGACATACATCAGGAATGTAAAAGCATGAAGCTCTAGCTTTCTATCTGTTACTCATGCCAGGATCAAACGCAAGTTACTTAAACCTGTATTAATATTTATAATCAAATATTGAATAATGCCTACAGTTGCACACATCCATGCTGTACTGTCATCTTATGAATATCCTGATGACTTCAAAATCTTCAAGTCATATATGGGCGAACAAAATATAAATTGTGATAGCCTATTTGTTACTTCCATATTGTCAGTATACCATTTCAAAGGAAGTCATTTAACCAATTTGCCGCTAACATATTGATACTAACACCTAGCTCTAGCTAGAAAATTATTTCCAGAAGCTTTCTGCTTCAGGTAAAAAGAAAATATTATCTATGGAGCCATTCCCGTGTCCTCTACGAAAAATGGTGAAGTGAATATGTCAGGTACAAACTATCTAGTGGGAGCCCATAATTGTCAAATTGGCCTGCTAACTCCAGCTGCAAGAACAAATTTTGATAAGCTTGACCCTTCCACAGCTTCTTGCTCTTTCATTACCCAAAAGATGCAGAATCCACTCAGAAAGGGCAAGTATAAGCAAGGAAATAGAAACAAAGAAAACATGTTTTTGATCAAAGTACTTCTACACATAAATTAGTCAGTTGTGGGAAGATAATAGGGAGATAAGTCAACCTTAGAAGGAAACTTTGAAATTGCACCATAACATGAATATACTTCACATTATGTGTTGCATTTTCCTTGTGGAGATACTTCCCTGGCCTCTATGAAATACAGCTTCTCTTATAAGCTTTGAACATTACAGCACTTCTCTCCCAAGATACCTTTACTTTACACTTCCCTCTCTCCGCACTAAAAATGGACAGAAAAATAGAAACACAGAACACAAAAATAGAATATCCAAATTATGGACTTTAGATACGGCAAATTCCGCGGCCTTGGAGCAGCTTGTAAAGCTTTGCAAAACATCTCGTGGCAAAGCCAGAAAAGCGTGATGTATGAAACAAATGCGCAAAAAGTGGCCTATTCTCAGGAACAAAAGAGATGCAATACACACTTTGTGCTTATTTTTAGATCTATGAATTTTTTTATATATTTTTAAAAGTATTGAAATATTTTCACTGAAATGAACTTACCATTCTGGTAAATGTTGGTGAAAAATATTTTTATGAATGATTGCTCTAATGTAGACAAGCACGGCGCTTCAGAACCTACTAAGCCCAAGCCCCTAATACAACAAAACAAACAGAAATTGTGTTGAAGCCGGAATGGTGATGTGGATAAACTTGAGTTGTTTTTTTGTGTCAGATTTATTTTTGGTGGAGATTGGTGCAATATTCTAATTCCATGTTTGGTGCGAAACCTGCGGAAAACTAGTGGTTCTTTTTCAAGATAATTCTTTATGGCTGGTGGTTTGATAGTTGTATATGGCTGATGGGCCCTGTTTATGTTGGCCTGTTGGCTTACCTACTTTGCAAGACCAGGCTGACCCAAGCAGAACGATCTTTTGAATAACTTCCAAGCTGTCTAGTGACTAAACTTAAAGAAGATGCTTACATGTATCAATTTAGGGAAAATGTGAAGGATTTTTGGTTCATTCACAGCCATTCTGCCATGAGATTCTGAAAAAGTTTTAGCTAAAAACTTGTCACTGCTCTCTCCTCTATTCATAAACATTATTGGAACTCAATTGTGAGGCTTGTACCAACATATAATGATTTATAAAAGTGCAACGATGGAGGAAATGTCTGATATGAGTGGGCTCATTTCATCCCAATTCTTATAGCTGCCATGTATGTGCATACCTCTATCTAGAATGCTCATTGTTTTTATAAGGTGATGCTGGTCATTACCTGAAGTAAGCTTGCATCATAAGCAAGCCATGTTTCATACTGTGTGTTTATTCAGTATCATTTTCTGCTGAATTATTAAGATAGCTGAGGCTACTGATGCTGCATGCACCTTTTAATATGGTTTTGGGTGAAACCAAAATTTTTACAGTATAATTTGGCTGAAAACATAAGCCGTTTCTTCCACAAACCGGGCTTGTGACGGGCTTCTAAAATCAGCAGCAGACCGGGCCTGGGCCCGGGCCTGCAAAATTGCCCGAAACTCCCGCCTCTACTTCCAAATTACCCTGTTATTACGGCAATTACCGTTTTGGATGGTGGGTCTTTGATACAAGCGTTTTGAGGACTGTAGTGATACTTCTATTCCAAAATTCGAGCATTATAACTTGGACGAAATTATGTACAAAATTATCCCCTCGGCCATGGTTTTGATAGCCTTACAGTGCACCCCACCGCCATTTACCCAATTTCCAGTAGCATTCGTCCCCCTTCGTTATCACAGTTTTATACCGAAAAGATGTAGCATCCAATGACCATCCACCTCTCAAATTATACCTACGCCTCATATTTCCACAATGATCCACATAGTGGCGGATGCAAGGGGGCTAGGAGGGTTCAAGCCCCTCCCTCGAAATGTCAGTGTCTAAAGTAACTGCATTGCCGGAGACCGTTCCAAGGCAATAGTGAGGAAGGCTCGAGCACCTAGCCTCTCCCTTCTCCCTCAGAGTAAACCCTGGATCCGCCACTGACTCCACGCTTGTTTCACTCACTGGTCTAATTGATGAAAATTTGAAGAATTGCGGGAACACCTTTTGAACTATATACCCGCCCCATATTCCCGTGATAAATGTGTGAAGGACGCCGCGGGGCGCCGACAGGTGGCCATGAGGTTGGAGGCTGAGCTGAGAAGGGAAAAGAAATCTGTGGCTGGCGTCTCTACAGAAGCCAGGGTGGGTGAAGCGGGGAAATTGTTTCGCTATTCTGTAGGAAATATTGTATGCTGTCTGACATAGAGCGATGGAATTTTGCTGTAATTGACGTTTATATGAAATATGTGTGACGTATGAAAATATGTATAAATATGTATGTATAAATATGTATGATGTATGAAATATGTAAATATGTATGAAAAATGTATGTTTGAAACATGCATTTGTTTTTTTCAATTGCTTGTAAAAATGTGCATTTTCCTCATTTGATCTCAGTTGGGGTTTTCTCAAAACTAACGAATCTGCAGGTATAGGAAATCATTAGGCTGGTGAAAAAGCATTTAGAATATTGCTTTGTCAGCGTCATGGAGTCAACAAAAATCGCTCCAAACCTGTTTTCTTCACTATTTCTCCAGAAGATAATATCATTTGATTGTCTTCACAGGTTCCTACCCAACTGCTGGGTGGTAAGGTTGGAATGGTGCGCTGCCTCACCACGCGAGGTGGAATGGTGCGCCCCCTCACCATACGAGCTGGAATGGTGCGCCCCCTGGTGTGAGCTAGAATGGTGCGCCCCCTCGTGTGAGCTGGAATGCAGTGTTCTGTACAAGAGGACGGAACATACGGCGGATGGCTCAGCACCAGGTCAGTCCAGCTTTAACATGAGCATTGACGGGGGCAGGTACCCACCCCCTTCGGTTTTTTATACAGAACAAAAACGGCAGCGCGTAGCGCCGCCGTTTTTGGCAAACATTTTCTCTTTTTTACAACTTCTGCCCCAATTTTAAGGCTAGGTCATCTCAGGTGAGGTCACCAGTACAGGTCAACTGACCTGACCTAGAAAAGTTTAAGGTAGCATAAGTCAGAACAAGGTAAACTTATCTGATTGAAACTCATCCCATAGTGGGCCCGCCCAGTTCTCCAAACAATTTTCCGGTATTTTTAATATCGATGACCTAACGGCAGGTACGAGCCATGACCTCTCCATTGGAAATACACGGGAAAATGTTTCTAACTGACTAACTTAGTAATAGATGGTGACAAAGCTTTAATTTAACTGCATTATATATTCTTTGTCTTTGCGGTTCTAATGATATGCATTTTACCTAATTTGACCTTTACCTAACCTCAGGTCAGGTCAAATCCCATATTTGAACTAGCAAGGTGATATAACACATCATTGGATTTGGCTTACTGCGAGGATTGCAATGGCCTATATTTTTTGCTCTATCTTTACTTGTTCAGATGGAATGTCCGAAAACCTTCATTTTCATGTTATCCCTATGACGGCATGTCTTGACCTCTAGTGACTTTAAATGTGACCTGACAAGAAAAGGATCAAGTATTTTCGATAGAAACGTGGGTGGGCTACCCAACACCGTTTACTGTTTTTCGCTGCCTAGCGTGGCTCTTGAGATCTTAGGGGGGCGGGTACCACCCCCCGTCAAAGCGAAGGTGACTCAGACCCCCGTCAATGCGCGTGTTAAACGATCTCTTATGTAGACGTAGATGACACGCAAGAGGCGATCAGAACTCTGTGCGCGCCAAACAACTGAGATACGAGGAGTGTGAACGCCAGAATGGAACCAACAAAGCTTTGCGAAAGGCTAAGTTGGATGAACAGGTCAGTCAGGAGGCTTGGTGAGCCCTGGCTAGGTTTGGGCATCATTCAGGAAGAGACTAATGAATAGTCACGGACCATGAATGAGCAAAACTACCGCTTTAGTCGATGTAATAAGAATGGCTTATATTCATCTCGATAAATTCATAGGGTAAAATGTTCGAATTGAAAAAAGTACGTATTGAAAAGGTTCGCCTGGTTTAAATTGCGTAAGATAAAATGTTCTTCATGGAAAAATACGTATGGATTAAGTTCGTAAGGTAAAATGTTCTCATGGAAAAAAAACGTAAAGTTATACGATAAAATAAAACGATAAAGTGCATACGGTATACGGTGTAAAGTAAAATGTTGGTAAGGGGAAAAATACGCAACGGAAAGAGTTCGTTTGGTTCAAAATACGTAGTGTATAATATTGTTTTGGGCTTATCGACACACGAACTGCCACGGTCATATGACATCGTCAACTCTTTCCCTGTTGGAAGGGTTTCTCGGGAGCCAGGTGGCTCCTTGTTCAGGGAAGCTGTCGGGCCTTGAACCCTGGTTGGCTGCATGGAAGCCAGTTGCACTGACGACTCCACTACCGTGCCCCAAATATGTAGCGTAAAAGAAGGTACCATAGAGTTGCTCAGACGCTCATCGCTTTGGGTGGGCAAAGCCCAGCCACCCAGCCCCCCGGCAGGCTTAGAGCTTAGAACCCGATAGAGTCGGGAGTTCTGTTAACAAATAATATGCATTGCTCAATATGTTTCAATCTAAATTAATTACTTAAATTAATGAATTAATATAAATTATTGCATGACATGTGACATAAAATGAAAAATGCAGGGGAGCAAACCAGTGGGACAAGACTGTATGCTGTCCAGAGTTGTGCGTTTCAGAATTTTCTTGAGTCGACTCAACTCAACTCATGTGCTGAGAGTGGTCGATTCAACTCTGACTCAACCCATTGTCAAGAGTTCAGTGAGCCGACTCAACTCTGACTCAATGCTAAATCATCCCGACTCAACTCTGACTCAACTCACGACTCAACTCAACTCAAACTTCGACTCAGTTTCAAAATATATAGATAAAGGATAAATCATACAAATAAATAATAACAAATTAATAAACCACTAAAAGACAAGCTGTACAGAAAGTCCTACAGGAAAATGAATATTAATGTACGGTAGATAAATTAATCGAAACATTACAAAATGTATTCTAGCCAGGAGCCATGGATATTGTTTTATTCTTCTAGACTGACACTGCCAGGTAAAGCTGCCACACCATGTTGCAATGATTTCTGAAAGAAGCCTTGCATGTTTAACCAGGTGCATGGAATGGAAAGGAACTTAAATGGGTTAAGGTTAAAACAAAATAGGGAAATAATTGCGCCTCCATACTATCAGAAAAAGGTCCAGCCAAAAAAACATGATCTAAAGTGCATTTTCAGGAATGATAAGGGTAATACGTTTTGTTTCTGTTAAAGAACGATGCTAGATAATTTTACTAAATGAAACATTCCTATGCCATGAGCTAAACCAAAATATAAGCTATAATTACTAGAGTGCCTAGTTGCAATTGCAAGTTCTAAGAACAACAACAAAGCCTAGGAAATAGTATACCATATCAACATATGACATAGGACAAATAGAAGTGGAAATTTTATCATCGTGTTGTATTAAGTTCATACATATTTTAAACCCAATACAATTTTCAGCTCTAAAACCTTTAATACAGCAAGCACGTACCACCTACCGGTATTATGGTAGTAGGCAGATCACATCTCACGGTTCAAAAGGATCACATCAGAATGTCCAAAGTTCAAAGGGTCTAATGTTCATAGGTTCTACCCTTTGAAAGTTGGACCTTTTGAATAAGAAGTCCAACGTTCAAATGGTCCAAAGAGGCGTGCTCAGATGCATGAGAGTGGGGTACATGATGCTGCAGAGGCGTGCTAAGGCACATGATAATAGGAGGAAATGAGGGTTAGGCTAGGCTAGGCCAGGCTAGGCTAGGCTAGGCTAGGCTAGAGCTAGGCCAGGCTAGGCCAGGCCAGGCTAGGGGCCAGGCCAGGCTAGAGGCCAGGCTGGCCAGGCCAGGCCAGGCTAGGCTAGCAGAAGTTAGGTTAAGAAGTTAGGTTAGGTTAGGTTAGGTTAGGTTGGGTTAGGTTAGGTTAGGTTAGGTTAGGTTAGGTTAGGTTAGGTTAGGTTAGGTTGGGTTAGGTTAGGTTAGGTTAGGTTAGGTTAGGTTAGGTTAGGTTAGGTTAGGTCAGGTCAGGTCAGGTCAGGTCAGGTCAGGTCAGGTCAGGTCAGGTCAGGTCAGGTCAGGTCAGGTCAGGTATGCCCTGGTCCCTATTTCCTAGTCTGGGATTTCACCCCTCTTTCCAGAATCTGAGTGCACCTCTGGTCTGACTTTCACTTTATGCTACTCCTCTAACCCTCCCCTCCTTTCTGTTTCACCTCTCGGGATTTTCTTGCAGAATGTAGGGATATTTCAAAACATTTCCCAAAGTGGTACCCAGACCAGAGGTGCACTCAGAATCTGGAAAAGAGGTGATATCCCCATATTACGAAATAGGGACCAAGGGCATACACAACTGACCTGACCCGACCCAACCCAACCTAACCTAACCTCCCAACCTAACCTAACCTAACCCTCATTTCCTCCTATTATCATGTGCCTCAGCACGCCTCTGTGGCATCATGCACCCCACTCTCATGCATCTGAGCACACCTTTTGGACCTTTGAACGTTGGACTTCTATTCAAAAGGTCTAACTTTCAAAGTGTAGAGACTATGAACATTAGACCCTTGATCAATGGACCTTCTGATGTGATCCTTGAACCGCGAGATGTGATCTGCCTACTACCATAATACTCCGCCTACCTATCACACTTCAAAATGGGAGCAGTTTGATAATTGCCAATGTATACGGCTTTCCAAATAAAATACGGACGACGAACAGACACAACCAGTAGCAATAAATAATTCATCTGATTCGCGCAATAATAGTATTTCAATATTTTGTCAAATCAGAGTCCAAACTTTTCTATGCTAACAGTAGGAACTGCTTTAATAGGTTAAAGCAGTAGCTGGGGACGGCGCATTTAAGACAAAAATTTCATATGTAGTTTAGAAATATTCACATTACTTTGTTAATTATCACGTGACTTCTCCAATGTTTGCCCTGAAGCTACTTTAGCTTGAACCTATCCTTGACTAAATTTGTTCTTCAAAGATAGCAATGGCGCACTCTCCGCTTGTGGTTATTCTTTTATATTGGAGTGGTGGTGGAACGTTTGAGTGTATAACTGTGGTGGTGGTTGAAAAGAAGTATATTGATGATGAGGATTTTTCGAGATATTTTAAATGCATTTCGTAGTGCATTCTACCTCTTAAAATGTTTAAGACAAGGCCAGAGATAGGAGCCTGTTTAATTTTCGAGTACATGTATTATTTGTGCATAGGGATTTCTTATTTCTTCAGACCAAATGGGCCTTTAAAATAAGCAATTGAACCGTATAATTAATTTGATATATTGAAAGAAATTAAAACTTTGATTGAAACAATTAAAACACTGGAGGAAAAGGTATTCAAAGGAGGTTTCCAAAAGGTAGGCAAATTCAAACTTATTAAACATATTTGCATACTGAGTCAACTTTGTTGTCAACTAATTTGACTCGCTGTCTTCACAACTCAACTCAACTCAACTCATTGATGTGGTGTGAACCGACTCAACTCAACTCAACTCACTTGTGTAATTTTTCCGACTCAACTCAACTCAACTGTGAGTCGAACGAGTCGGAATTTGAGTTAAACTCCGACCCGACTCGTGAGTCACACAACTCTGATGCTGTCAAGAGGTACATTCATGCACAATACACGTGAGCATAGGCTATCGAATTTTTTATTTTGCTGAATCTTCTTCATCCCATTCCAAACCCATTCCAACCAAACTAAATATTCTTGATTCCTTGATCCACATGGGCCTTTTCACGACATTTTGTCACACGCGGTGGTCGATTTTACACCCTGATGTCTTCGATTTTCTTCAAAATTTCCTTGTGGAGTTATGGGTAGGCCTGAACTCGCATGTCACATTTTAGGTTGCTAGCTTCAAAGGTTCAGGAGTTTTAACCTCCGGCAGTTTTACACTTAGCTCGCGCAGAAATTTCTCTTACATCCAATGTTAAATAATTTGAATAATGATAAATGGGTAAAATTAGATATATAATTGTTTGCGATGAGCCACTAAAAACAATGGGGATGGTTTTGAAATGTTGAATTTTCTAAGGAAGGTATGATTATGTTTTAAATAACTAGTTTTGCTGTATGTTCCTCAGCGTCGATTTGAAAACTCACAGTAGCACGTAGAATAAGGCGTCTCAAACTATTTAGATCAGAATAAAACAATGTTTTTGTTTTTAAGCATGAAAAACTAGCAGAATATACTATAGGTTCGCGCCGTTTGTACACCCTACGCGATGCGCAGGGCATGTTTACCCCTCCCTTTACCTCAGACGTCGTGACCTTGACATAAAGATGATCGCTGATTAAGTAAGGGTTGGGCGTTGGCAGAAACGATTTGGTTCTTTCAATATTGTTTGTTTTCACTCTTTGTTTCAGCAATGGGAATTATTGTCATAGAGTTCGAGACATGAAGGAGTTCAACCAGTAAGGTAACAAAAAATGTCTTTTCAGCGTTTGTTTAAACAGTAACACAAGGGTATGAAAGAGAACGTATTGAGCACGGGGTTTAAAAATAAAACGGTGGGTATCTTATTTAAGCTTGAAAGAGCAGGGACATTTACACTGGCAGACGTAAGACCGCCGTTTAGTGAGAGGGCCAACGCGGGAAAATTGTAAAAAAGAATAGTTTTTTTAAAGAAAGTCAGCTACAATTTCCCCATTTTTTAGGGGTTGTGGCCCCTTGGCCCCCTCTGCGTCCGCCAGTGGGCACCTATAATGTGTATGCGCCGTTGGCGCATCCTGCGTAGTGCGTATCTCACACTCGCTTCTTCTCTTGCCTGATGCACCCTGCACCTGACTTGAAGACGACAATTGATGGAACAATTGGATATTGAGTGTCAAAATAAACCCTTGTCATACATCTGTATTGTATTTTCACTTCCGGTGCGAATGTTGCACATACCTTCCCGTTTTAAAAGCGTTTGGTATCGGAAGATGACATAAAGCGGATAACGAAGTGACTGCCCGTTTGCAGACTGAGAAGGCAGTGCATTGGCGATTAGCTAAGGAACTATATTAATGATCTATATATATATATATATATATATATATATATATATAATATATATATATATATAAAAGAGAGAGAGAAGGGGGGCCATTTGGATTACGTAACTATTTGTCAGTTAACGATTTTAATTATCGTTGTTCGTAAGAAATACAGTAAGAGTTATAGGTGTCTTGACTAGGGGCCAATTCACGCCCAATACTATGGCCAATGCAAACACTAGTTATGCATTTATCACGAGAGTACCAATGCATGTGAGATTGGTTCTTATTCCAAGTGATCCAATATCTGTCAAAGCTCACACGCTCGTATCCTGTCATGATATACTTCAGCATTCTACCCCATAACCACTGCAATTCTCTCATCACCTATCACAAGTTCTAGCGCGGAAGTCTTTCACTCATCGAGACAGATTAAAAATGTAATTAAAGGCAGATGGAAAATACACGCATATATTTACGTTAATGTATTTATCGTACCGTTTAATCTTTCAGAGAGCCTCTGCCTTGGTTTGGATTCTGGTTTATAAACATGTTCTTTAGAAGCAATTAATCATGTAGCGAATGTCTGCCTTGGATTGAGAAAGTCAGTCTCTCGCCAGAACCAGTTTTGCTGGACTGCGGACGCGCCAGATGAATACCGGCTGAGACTGCCTTCAATGCGCTCCCAAATCATCTCCCAATGTCTTGCCACGTGGGCTGGAAAAATAATGTTAATCATATTTGATGTTTAATTCCACTTTACCATTCATCCTCACGAATCGAACAAATTATCCAGATGTATGTAGGTTAATGTAGGATCATCCCAGGTATATTGAATTTCCTCCAGGCCTGGTTGCAGTAGACCCGTTTTTAAGAGATGTCGAAGAGAAGTGTGGACAGAACGCCGCTCCAATGCTTCCGATACCGCGCCAAACAATTATCTTGCTTCATTTCTTTCCACATCAACGCCCAAAGTCACAATTGCAAGTATCGCTAAACCCAACGTTGCGTTCTGGGGCTTGTTGGGAACAGACTCAAATGAAATTAAACCTTAACTTTAGAGGCTCTAAAACTTGTCCCATTGTTTCAAAATTAACATGTGACGTCACATCAGACTCGAATGGAAACTGTGAGGTACGGCAGTAAAGGTCTCAGATATGGGGACTCTGACAAACGTCTCCTTTCCTTGAGGATAAGGGGAGGAGAGTTACAAACCCAACCCTCGGCAACAAAGAGAAAACATAACCGAAGTATAATGGCTTGAATTATTATGAACACTGCTTGTTGACGTGATTCACAAAACATCTGGGTAACTAACGGGAGAGTGCTTGGTCATTTTTATGTGTAGTCATCGCACGTGAGTTATTATGGGCTAGCCAACAAGTACCCACAGTTTTGGGCTCTCATCTCGCCGTAAATGCTGAAGAATGCATTTTTAACGAACGTATTGGTTGAAATCTTCTTTATACTTAGAGCTCTAAGAAGAGTAATTTTAATAACTGCAGCAAGGAGTAAAAGGCGACTAAATTGATATAAAACGAGTGTATTTTGCCAATGCCTCCATGTTCCATCAGCAATCATCTTCAGGTGAAGTTCATACCGTTTGCGATGTAGGCATAGGTGGAGATCCCAGGGATTTGGGGCGAGGTCAGGACCCTCCGGATTTTTTTGTCTCCCATGGGCCTTGTATACGATTTGTATTGTTGTGCTAGTGTTAATCCATCCAAGGGCCCCACCCCCTGGATCTTGAAAAATTTACAGCCTTGGGTATGGGGGGCGAACGTGCCCTCCACACTGCGTGGGGTGCACCAACGACGCGATTCTTGGATATATTCAACTTTTTCATGCTTCGGAACAAATAACTAGGATTTTTATATTTGATCTCAATAATTTTATTTGTGTTCTACGTGCTACTGCTGGTTTCCAAATCCACGCTAAATAACGTATTTTTAACACGCACATTGACGGGGGCGGGTAACCGCCTCCTCCCTCGGGTTTTTCGGAGATAGAATAAAAACGCCGCCGTACTTGGTGTACTTTTCCTCTGATCATTTCCACACCAATGTAGCGGACGTCGGCACCAGATCCAACACCAGATTCAACACCAGATTCAACACCAGATCCAACACCAGATTCAACACCAGATCCAACACCAGATTCAACACCAGATTCGGCAGGGGCCGTTAATTCCTCTCTTCTCTCTAACTCCTCTCAGGGGCCGTTCAGTGCAAACTGAACGCCCAACAAAAACTCACGTTTCTGGCCAGGAAAGGGCCTCAAATGGTACAAACTTTACGCTTTTTTGATATTTATGTTCTCCCAAAGACATTTCAACCGTCAGTACTTTTCGTAAATCGATTGGGCACAAGTTTGATTTTTGCACGCTTTGATTTTTTTGTGGCAATAGATAGACACCTTCGATTTTGTTCAAAATTGGCGTATATGGTCTGCAGTAGAAAAGAAGAAATATGACTGAAGAACACCCCTTTTGCATTAACAGTTAGGGGCCCTAAATGGGGTTCAAAGTGTCCCCTGGACCTTATGAGTGGTCTGACCCTGCGCCGACCATAAAATAAACTAAGGGATGTTCTAAAGGATGCCCGGGTACCCCCAAAGAGATAGAAATACACACCACTGAAATTCAGTGATCAGTAACACTGGTGGCACCTTTGTATTACTGACCACACTAGTTGTTTGTATTCTTACTCTCGAACGAAACATTCCTTTGTGTGATCACACCAAGTGTCAGTGCCAATTCTAGACCTGCAAGCTGCATATCGTCGTCATCTAACCGAGCGTGTCTTTTGCCAACCGCTGCAGTCCATCTGTGACTACCAGGTGCGGCTCTGGGCGCACTCCTGCCGTCATTTGACGAAAAACCGTGAGACGCCCGATTTCAGGAAAACAAATTTGTACAGGACAGCCAAAAATGTGTTTCGCCTTTTTCTAACGCATTAGAACATCCGTCACTCCAAAAATTTATATAAACGTATGCTTGGGCAAGATTTGAATGTAATAGTAGAAAAATAGTGAAAATTACATATATTTAACGAGGTATCACACAAAACTTTCTCACCAGAGCAAGCAAATTCACTACTGCCAGGCATTGTGTGAGGAAACAATTGCAAAGCAGTTACGGTTTTTCCTTGAACACACAAGCTGTTAAATGATGATGGTGAAGAAAACCGTGGAGTCTGATTATGAGGGCACATTTAATCAATATTTTGGTTTAATGTTAGGAGTAATCACCAAAGAGTGGTATTTGCATGAAACATGACCCTCCAACGTTTGATCTATGCTGAATATTATTCCACGGAATGCCTCAAGATGCTCGATCTGCTTGCACTATATGCTTGCACCCGAAACCTCACTTCCATGAAATGCAATTCAAGGGAAGTTCATTCCAATGCAACTTTTGTTTCCACACCCTCTTTAAACTATGCGTTGCCTCAGTTGGGAAGCCAACATGTATCTGTTTTATCTTTGGAAAACAACGTCTCTAATGAAAACACTACAACGCCTCACTTATAACCTAGCCATGGGAGACAAAAAGCCCCAGGCAGGCAGCGGAGGGTATTCACTCGCAGACATGACAGGCGGGCTACGGTGGCTACACACAGACGCGGCAGCTCATCCCTGGGAACAGAGAACGCTGGAGACTGGGATTGGCACCTCCCACGAGGTTGATCCATGAGAACCATTTAGGTCCTTGCCGGAGGCTGGGTTGGGTGATACCAGGAGCTTTGGCGGCCGCAGGGAAGCAGGGGAACCAGGTGATTTAGAATCTTTAGCATCTTGTCGTGATTGACTCCTCTTTCTTTCATTCTTCTCGTTTGCTGATCGATCGGGATGACCGTCTTCTTTGTGATTTGGAGGGATTTCACGTCGCCTCCTTGGGGCTCTTTTTAGTGAAGAGCCGATCGTCTCCCCGTCTAACTTGGAGCACCGCTGTCTCCGACAAGTACGGACGCTGGTCTCCATCGGCCAGCTTTTTCAGAGTTGAGGTGCTTGTGCGGGTCTGAACGTCGGCAAATTCTGCTGCCCTCGTCTCTCAGACGTCGGATGCTTTCGCCACAGTCATTGAAGGCGCGGGCTTCCAACTTCATTTTGATGGCCTTGATCACCACTTGGTGCATGGGATACGCCGAGTTGCTAGTATGTCCTTCTCAAGGTGCTTGACAGTGATCTTTTCCAGGCACACATCAGGGTTGTGAGTGGCTTGACGGAGCGCTGTGTAGAGAGGACTTCGCCGTTTGATGTAAGTACTGTACCATTGTTGTCTTTGCATTTGGGGGAAGGCTGTTCAGTGTTAGCCCTTGAGGTCAGGTCCTTGATGTGACATGGTGGGAATTCAGTACAGCAGTCATGGACACAGCCTGATACACATTCTTTCAGGCTCGAATGTTTTGGAGCGGGGTTCTGTGACTTGCACATCAGCGCGAGCTCTGTTGTAAGGAAGATTTTGTGTGTCGCAGACGGGTGCAGAAGCCGTGACACACTCAGTGCTTGACTCGACTCGGGGAGCCGGATCCACTGTGAGCGTGGGTTCGATTAACTAGTCACAGTCAGTGCATTGGCGGATGCAGGGGAGGCATTCCGGCCATGCCCCCCCCCAAAGCGCTGGAGGTGGGGGGCCAAACTATCTTTTGGCCCCCCAAACACCGGTGACATTTTTTTAAAAAGGTGTTTACGCTAGGTCTGTGGAGCAAAAAAATATTCGCTTCCACCCCCCCCCAGGAGGAGAGGCAGACATGGGTTTGGCCCCTAAAACTCGGGTCTGCGTCTGCCCCTGAGTCAGTGACAGAAAAGATACATCGGTGAGGTCATTAAAGCCATTATTACCGTCACTAGCAGGAGGGACACCTACGTCCACGCTTGCTGCGATTGTATTCTACATCCTCAGAAGACAGGTGCGTCCAGATGTGGTTGACCTGCACATTTTCAGCGGACGACGGCGTCGAGAGAGGGCTGGCCTGCAGAACTCCCGACGATCACACTGTCGGGACAGGTCTTCCCACCTCCGGACTTTGGCAATGTTCGAATGATGCGACAAAGATGGATGTCATCGACAAAGACATCTAGGAAGAAGGAAGGTTTCTAGGAGATTTTTGGGAGTTAACACATAATGCGTACAAGGAAATGAACCAAGATATTTCAATTATTATATTTGTTTCTTTTTTAGGGATGTCTACGTTAGCGTGAACGAATCTGGGGGGGGTTAATCCAGTGAGGTCCTACTCTGCTCCGCTGAAGCAGCCAAGGTTACCCCTCTTTAGCCGATGCAGAACGATAGTCTTTAAAAATCAAGCTTTGACAATAATACCTACATTGTTATCAGTTTCTCCTCCCCCAGTAAGAGTTTGATTCAGTTTCGTCCCCTCACATTAATCAAGCAAAAGAGCTTAAATGCTTGAAAAGGCAAGGATCAATATTGTCGCTGAAAGAATGCCCACTTTAACCACTCATATATTATCATCCAATGCACAATTTAGTTATCACTAAGATAAACATCGGGAACTACTTTTTCTCACACTTATGTTTCAAACATATATTCAGATTTTTGCAGGACATCAAGAGTTCACCTTCTAGCCTTTTCGGCTTCGTCCTCGAACGCTTCTCGCCAATGGTTCCATGCCAGTACTCCGAGCGACCAAACTGCCCCTGCTCTGCATGGGGTAGGAGTATCGACCTTTTTCAACTTTTTTTCTATTTTAGTACAACTCAACACATAACAACAAAAACTCTTTAATAGAAAATAGCAGATATGTGTCCGATACACTATCACAGAATGTGTGCGTTTCAGTGGGTGTCTTTGTCTGGACGTGGGGGTGGGTGTGTGTATAAGTGAGTGTGAGACGGGTGTATTGGCGGTGTGATGCGTGTGTGGATGGGATTGTGATTGCGTGTGTTTGTACGAGTGTGTTAACAAGTGCATGCATATTTGTTTCTGTGATTTATGGTTATAATATAAGTGAAGTATTTGGTGGCACTCGATTATCTTTTTAATAATAATTTTCTGTATACTTCATCGCAGAGGCCTCACAAGAGTATCGTACCACAGTGGTCTGACTTGTCAGTATGATTTTCCATATAGGGGTCTCGGTAGTAAAAGGGGCAAATAATTCAGCTTGGAGAAAATACTTTTGAATATAATTGGGTTTCAGTTAGTGTATTATCGGACTTAATTCACCCAATATCATCAAACTCTTGAATATTTCCATTCAACTCCGCCGGTGTTTTTTTTCTCTTAGGACTTCCATTCGCAGGCAGTGGAAAAACCATGCTTTCTGTGGCTCTTGGCTTTTGCTGCGGGCTCTATAAATAATGCTCTTGGCAATTGTAATGATTAACATCTGAGTCCAAAGTTCCGGAGAAGTTCCGGTATAAACCATTTTGATTTTTCAAATGTGATTCTGAGCTGTAATCTTTCAAAGAGTAAAGTTTGTACACTTTGCAAAAATATTTTTAGTGTTTGGGCAAGTCCAGAAGAGGTTGGTCAAAGTTTCTGCGCTAGAAGAGCAAAAGAAGCACGCAGGGCTTTCTTTTCGTTCAGTTGTGTAGAGAAACCGATTTGTGGCAATGGGGCGTTATATAATACGAAAATGAAGAGAATTTAAAAAGTATTTTTTTGTTATAGATGCAATGGCAAACATGCTTCCAACGTAAGGATCTTCTATTCCATGTTGTTCCCACCGTGTTTACCATGATTGAGAGGTGTCGATATTTTTGGCTCTTAACAATGTGAGAAACTCCTTGTATGCTAACGGTTCGTGTTTACATTTCTCGTAATGAAACAAAATTGATGCGGTATAATAGGATGTGTCACTGTTATGTTATCCTGAGGACGTCGGATACAAGGAGCATCGACCTTATAGCATCGCTGCTCCTGCTACGATGCTATCACCTTCCTCAACTTCATTGGCTGATTGCTTCACGTACTTTGAAGTTCAATCCTCCCACTCAACCAAGAAATGCTTAATACAGTTTCTACTGCGTCTTGCCACCACGGCGGGCACAAGTTAAGTAAAGGTACCTTGGGGCACAAGAACACTTGAAAATTACTGCAACTTATATTTTTGGATCTCACAAACAACAAAAAGGCGCACAAATAGAAAACGAAAAAGGTAGCCCATTCATACATCCATTCATTGATTTATTCCTTCCCGTGTTTTTGCTCGAGTTTTCTGGCGGCCAGGCTGAAGGAAAAAAGCCGCAAACGGATGCGGCTTTTTTCCACACGGTAAATTATGGCAAATGGTTTCTGAGGTTTTTTCGAGCCGCAAATGTTGAATGTATGGGCATATGATATAGATGGCAAATTTATTACTAGATCGTAAGATGAAGCTTAAAATACGAATCTTTCTACATAAAAACAAAAAAAGATAAACTTCGGTTTCACGGATTCTTTTCGAAATGACGGCAGGACTCGTTCTGCATTTCTCTCAATCGCTAAGGGCGAATTATTTGTCAACCACCTTGCAAACTGCACAAGTGGTTTGATTTGTATTGCCATTCGACAAGCTGCTTCAATGTATAACAAATTTTTGATTATTTGTGCTAACATGCTCGTCACCTGGTGGGATAATGATTGTATTAGCCTCCACGCGGTGATGCTCCTGGCTTTAACCATATGCGAGCTGTGGATCTTGTGGGGGCGCGCATGCCAGCGAACTAGTTGAATAGGTGGCGCTGCTAGTACCCGAGTGACCATTAAAGGGAATGTGGCACCTTGGGCGAATCCTAGAATTTAGTGAAATTAGGCGTACTTTTAGCCAAGAATAATGAAACCACTCGTGATTTCTCTGAAAAATGTACAACAGGCTCAATATTTTGTTTTTAAAAATGCTCCTTTAGAAAACGCAATAAATATCAGTTTGTGGATGATGTCACGATCTGGCAACCACTACCATACTTGAAAGGCTGCAAGGGCTTCGATTGGCTGATATTCATCGTGACGTCAGCATATGTCGTCACACCAGCAGCTCACAGCAATGGCCGCCCGGCGACGGGGTGATGGGGGGCTGGTGTCAGGTAGGTTTTAGCTTTTTCTACGGAAATATCGAGTTCCAAGAAATGAAATATGGGGTACCGAGTTTTCCGACTTGCTTTAAAACTTGGCTATCTCAGTTAAAATCACGTTGTGAAGGTGCCACATTCCCTTAATGGAGGGTGGCAGTTGGAAGGTACCGGTGGTGTGAGACAGGCTCGTAAGTCTATTAAAATTGGTTCGTGTGGCAGAAGTTCTGTTCGCTGTTTACGAGCGCAGGACTTCTCGTTGTCGACTTATAAATGATTACTCTCGAATGAAACATTGCCTAGAGCGATTGCACCAAATGTCAGTGTCAATTCTAGATCTGAAAGATGCATATTTTTGTCACTTAATCGACCGCGTCCTTTCCGAAACCCTTGAGCCCTTTTGTGACTGCTTGGAAGGACTCTGGGCGCACTTATGTACGTTTTTCTAAAATCCTAGGCTGCAATTATAATCAATAGCCCAGCAACAGCACAAGTCGTTTGAATACTATCACCACTCACCTTCCTTCTTCATTATATGACGAATTACATTTACTCGATCTAAAGGTCTTGTCAGCCGGCGGAGTTGTGACAGTATAAACCTCCGTGCGGCGATGCACCTGCACCCTCACCGTATGCGAACCAGGGGCCGCGAGAGGGCGAGCTTGCCAGAGCACTGACTGTATGGGTGGCGCTGTTGGTACCGGAGACTGGTAATTTTGGGGAGGGACGATAGCGCGCTGCGCTGCGGCTGGCTGTATACATACGCGGCTGGTGTAACGCTCATTACTCGGTTTCAATGATTGATCAGTAGCTAGATTTTCTGCTCGCTGTCGGTGAGTGCAGGGCTGAAAGCTGCCTGTCGACTGTTGCATGCACCTCATAACGTTATGTTGGGGCTTTCATTACTAATTGACACACGTTGCTGCGGAACTAGCTACCTTTCCCGCGGTCTTCACCCACTGCAGCGTCCGGTCCGAGCTTTGTGGGTGCTCTGCTGTACAGATGATCCGCTGGTCAGCCTCGCCCCCTGCAGGCGTCCCACCGAACGTACCACCTGTTGGACCGTGGACTGAAGCTGTGGTGGTGCCGGCGTCCAGGGCTCTGTCCACTCCCAAACTTCACTCCCGAGTTTGTGTTTTAATAAACCTGCTTTTATTGTGTATTTGTGTTGACCGTTTGAGAAATACATGTGTACGGCTTGAAAATCACTGAAGATATGAATAATTAACCGCCGTGATCCATATCGTTGGAATGCCCATTTCCCAAACACAGTCAACTAATTTGTTTTGAATCGGGCGCATAGGGTAAAGGATAGGGCACTTTGAATTCTAGGGCAATGGGCCCCCTTCGATTTTCTGCAAAAGAAGCATGTACTATGAACGGGACAGAAGAAATATGGCTGAAAAACATGCCTTTTGCCTTGACAATTAGTGGTGCGCCTGAGTGAATTTATGAGCCAGAGTGTATTTGGTACCTTTGGGAGGTAGTGTTTGTCTTTGTGGCAGTTGCATTCAATACTAGATCTTTATTTCCTATTCGGACATCCGGGAACTTTTCATCGTTCTTCAATAATTGTGCGTTAGGTGGTAATCTTACACGAATGGAGAGAGTGCCGCGGCATTGCAGTGTGCTGCATACCGGCTTTCATGCATTTAACCCAGGTTTAAGCCTCAGCTGTTTCACTGATTAAGAAACAATCTGGCTCCCGGAATTCGATTCCCCACCACTTGAATAATTGCGTCGTGGCGACTTAGGCGCAGAATTTTCTTTTCAGTTGAATCAAAATTCGTCAGCGCAGGTGCAAGCAGTGGCAGATCCCAGGGGGAAAGGCATTTGCCCCCCTCCCCAAACGGAAAAGCTGGGGGCAAAACTATGTTTTTGCCCCCCCAAAATGATCGACCTCCTTTTTCCCCTGACTCCTTTTCAGTTTATAAGCAAGATTTTGGTGCTTTAACTCTCACCTCCAAACAGAACAAGTTAAGTTCAGTGTAAATATAAGGCCGTGGTCTGGAAAAAGGATCTCGAGTCCATCTTTTTCACCCCGACGTTTTTTTTTGTTTTATGCCTCAAATACCCAAAATTCTACCGGCAAGTGATATTGTAGCGCAGCTTTCACGGCGTGACGTTTTTTTTGCTTTTCGACTTTTGACTTTGGTTTGCCCCTCCCACACCAACCGGCTAGATCCGCCACTGGGTGCAAGGCCAAGTGTGATTGGGCGTATCTCTTCATTTGTTAACGGAAAGGCCCGGAATAGGCTCAAAGTTGGGAGGGGGCATGGTCCCCAGTCCGAAAGTTAGAATGACTAACCAGCCGAGGAGAGAAAGAGAGAAAGAGAGAAGGAGAACAAAAGGCCGATGGCAGCATTTATTTCTACAGGGGAGCCTCGCTCAGGGGGTGATTTTTACGTCAAAAGCATCCGAAGTGCAGCCCAAAACAAAATTCGGATTATTTACTTGGAATCGTGTTTCAAATCAAAACAACTAGGTATGTATTATTTTTTTCACCATCTGGAACCATACATGTATTTCACACATACACACACACACTAGGACCGCACAGCGAAAAAGGCAGTACAAGTGCCACACATGAATGAAGTCGAATGAAGGAAAGGTACGGGAGTAAGGTATTTGAATGAACGATTTGAAATTTGAGCACCGCACGCTCCAGGAGCAAAGAGGGGGAAAAGCGCGACTCTGACGCGTCCCACTCCATAGTCAACCGCAAAACCGATGGCGGCGGCGGGATGGGGGGGTAGGGGACGGCGGCGGCGCAGTCAGAGCGGCGGCGGCGGCGGCGGCCGGCGAGTCGAGCGGCGGCGGCGGCGGCGGCGAGTCCGTGCGGGGCCCCTGGTGGTATATACCGCAACTGACACGGTAGCGGAGAATTTGATGGCGCGGCGGGCTCGAGTAACATGGAGCGAGGCACATGAGCCAGAGTTGAGGGCGAGACGAACGGACGGCGTTTGCTTAACTGGGGTGTGAGGATAGCGTTAGTGAAGTGATGGAAGGAAAGGCTGTTTATTTTGAGACAAAGGCAGTGGATGTAGCAAAGACAGTAGCATCGACAATGTCCTAAGTTAATTCTCAAAGTACACTTCATGGATGCAGTTTTCGTACATTGTTTTAGACGAGGCTAAGTTAACCACAGCTCCACCTAATGAAATATTGTGAGTACCGTCGCAATTCACACCTCTGGGTTCACACTTCACAGTGCCGTCCCAATACACACTAATGTAGCGCCACCCTTGCAAAATCAATTGAAAAAAGCTATCGTTACTAAAAGCGGTGAGAACACAACTGGATTGAAGACCTGACCTCTGATGGCACTCAATTTATACGATTATATCCGCGACTCCTTCTTCTAACTGCATCCATGAAGTGTACTTTGAGAATTAACTTAGGACATTGTCGATGCTACTGTCTTTGCTACATCCACTGCCTTTGTCTCAAAATAAACAGCCTTTACTTCCATCACTTCACTAACGCTATCCTCACACCCCAGTTAAGCAAACGCCGTCCGTTCGTCTCGCCCTCAACTCTGGCTCATGTGCCTCGCTCCATGTTACTCGAGCCCGCCGCGCCATCAAATTCTCCGCTACCGTGTCAGTTGCGGTATATACCACCAGGGCCCCGCACGGACTCGCCGCCGCCGCCGCCCCGACTCCCGCCGCCGCCGTCCCCACCCCCCCATCCCGCCGCCGCCATCGGTTTTGCGGTTGACTATGGAGTGGGACGCGTCAGAGTCGCGCTTTTCCCCCTCTTTGCTCCTGGAGCGTGCGGTGCTCAAATTTCAAATCGTTCATTCAAATACCTTACTCCCGTACCTTTCCTTCATTCGACTTCATTCATGTGTGGCACTTGTACTGCCTTTTTCGCTGTGCGGTCCTAGTGTGTGTGTGTGTATGTGTGAAATACATGTATGGTTCCAGATGGTGATAAAAAATAATACATACCTAGTTGTTTTGATTTGAAACACGATTCCAAGTAAATAATCCAAATTTTGTTTTGGGCTGCACTTCGGATGCTTTTGACGTAAAAATCACCCCCTGAGCGAGGCTCCCCTGTAGAGATAAATGCTGCCATCGGCCTTTTGTTCTCCTTCTCTCTTTCTCTCTTTCTCTCCTCGGCTGGTTAGTCATTCTAAAATTTTGGCTTTTTTTCTGAGGGACATCTGAAAGCCCGAATTAACCATTTTCGTATTATTATCACAATATTATTTTATAAGACAAGTCGTTGTTTCTTTTGGCAGTGGAATGCAGAAGTTAGCAAAATATCATCAATTATAATTGGATAATCGGTCGGGTGACGTCTGACGTTTTAGAGCTCAGTATGGTGATTGTAGGAACACTGATCATGGTTTTTGAAGGATAGCAAATTGTTAGGCTAACTTATAATGATGAAACATAAGGTCCTAGATTTCACTTCTGGGTACGAGCAGGTACGATGCACCCTTATAGATTCTTGGTAGTTTTTCAAAGACAAAAGCTCATTGATACAGCATTAAAGTTCACCCATTTCTCGTTTAGATCATCAATCCAATTAGAGAACACCTTGCTGAAATTACTGAATGTTGGAGTGTTAAAAACCAAAACAGTTTTGACGCCCGGTATCATGTAATATTAGTTAGGGTAAATACCTTTGTTTTGTTACAATGCCTTCATATTCAACCCCCCCTCCCCATTTCTAACATTTGATTTGACAACACGGTAGTCAAAGTCAATGCAAACACTATGGCTGTGGCGGATCCAGAGGGAGGGGTAAAAAGGCATTTCCTTTCTCCACAAACGGAAAATCTCGGGGTAAAACTATGTTTTTTTACGTTTCCTAAGCGATATTGTGTTGCTTTAACTCTAAACTTCAAACAGAACCAGTCAACTTCAGTGTAAACATTGGGCTATGGATAGCAAAAACAACCATCTTGGGCGCATATATTTCACCCCGTGACGTCTTTTGCCTTTCGCCTTTGGTATTACCATAACCTGCCGTCAAGTTATATTTTGGAAACATTTTTTCACCGCGTGACGTTCTTTTTGTTGCGACTTTGGTTTCCCTCCTCCCCCAACCGACCGGCTGGATCCGGCACTGCTCAATGGAGACGTCCTTGTCCCTCAGCAGGACCTCAGCAGCTGGATCCTGTCCTCAGTCAGCTGCCACGTGACTGGTGCGCGCCCGAGGCGCAGAGAAACCGGTCACGCCGGTAAACAGGTGTCCGTGTGCCAGTGGCGTGGCCAAGAGGTGACCAGGCTACACGCTCTCATTTTGTTCAATATTTCCCGTCCACATTCTTGGATATATTCACTTTTGCTTCTAACTGCAGTTTCTCTGCTTTTAACAACCTTGACAGATTTCTGGCTATGCCACTGCTCCCGTCCCATTCGCCAAAGCATGAATGAACAGATTTGCCACAGCGGCCACTCATTCGAATCCGGTACTGCTAGAGCCATCTATTGGGAAGGTTTAATAAAACTTGAAACAACTTTTTCGCTGAGCTGTTTTTGTTTTTGATTTTGTATGGGAATGGTAAAGAAGAGATAGCCGCAAAACTCTGTTGTTTTTGTTTTCCCGATTTTTGCTCTGAATTTTTGGAAACCGCTTTCAAATTTCAGCTTCTTATATCTTTCTTAGAATACAAAAATTCAAAAAACTAAAACAACAGAGTTTGTGGAGACTGACTCGTAGAACATAGGCCCACCCACACTATTTCAATGATGACATTATGTAAAAAGTTATTTAAACTTTAAGTTTGAGAAATTTGAAAAAGAACGGTAAATTGTACAAAAACTAGAAATGCGTCAGGCTTAAAATAGAGACCGCCGTAAAGATACATTTATCATCTACTTGTGGTGAAAAAATCACGACGATAGTCACGTTACTTTACGAGATATTTCACGAAATATGCTCTCATAGGGTTAACATTGATAACGCACCCTTAAGACGGTGAGTGCATACCGGTTGTGCAACACCTACCATCCCCCTGGCCGCGTTCTTAGAGTGCTGTAGAGACTTTACCTTGTCTGGCTTAGCTTTCGGCACTGCTGGCTTGTTAGACATGTTCAGAACACATGTGGTGGCCTTCAGCGCCAACGGCACCCTTCGGTGTTGGTGTAGGTGTTCGTCTATTGTCTTGAGATACACATCCAGCATTCCAGTGTGATGCGACGTGATTTCCTTGGCGATTGCGCTTCTCAATGTGCCCTCAAACTTCAATCTAATTGGTACGCCGGAGGGCATATAATGGTGAAACACTTCCGAAATATCGATCTTGATTAATGGAGAGGGTTGGGCATTGAGGACTAATTGCATTAATTTGCACTAATAGGCATTAGTTGGAATCGGGTTTCGTCACGCACCGGCACAGGAACCGAGGAGCGGGGAGGCGGCTGCCCCCTAACTTTCGGACTGGGGACCATGCCCCCTCCCAACTTTGAGCCGATTCCGGACCTTTCCGTTAACAAATGAAGAGATACGCCGAATCACACTTGGCCTTGCACCCAGTGGCGGATCTAGCCGGTTGGTTTGGGAGGGGCAAACCAAAGTCAAAAGTCGAAAAGCAAAAAAACGTCACGCCGTGAAAGCTGCGCTACAATATCACTTGCCGGTAGAATTTTGGGTATTTGAGGCATAAAACAAAAAAAAAACGTCGGGGTGAAAAAGATGGACTCGAGATCCTTTTTCCAGACCACGGCCTTATATTTACACTGAACTTAACTTGTTCTGTTTGGAGGTGAGAGTTAAAGCACCAAAATCTTGCTTATAAACTGAAAAGGAGTCAGGGGGAAAAAGGAGGTCGATCATTTGGGGGGGGCAAAAACATAGTTTTGCCCCCAGCTTTTCCGTTTGGGGAGGGGGCAAATGCCTTTCCCCCCTGGGATCTGCCACTGCTTGCACCTGCGCTGACGAATTTTGATTCAACTGAAAAGAAAATTCTGCGCCTAAGTCGCCACGACGCAATTATTCAAGTGGTGGGGAATCGAATTCCGGGAGCCAGATTGTTTCTTAATCAGTGAAACAGCTGAGGCTTAAACCTGGGTTAAATGCATGAAAGCCGGTACGCAGCGCACTGCAATGCCGCGGCACTCTCTCCATTCGTGTAAGATTA
Source organism: Lepas anatifera (assembly GCA_034440635.1). Lineage (NCBI taxonomy): Eukaryota > Metazoa > Arthropoda > Thecostraca > Lepadidae > Lepas > Lepas anatifera. Next base: position 262,085 of record JAOTON010001915.1, on the reverse strand, counting down.
CCACCTAACGCACAATTATTGAAGAACGATGAAAAGTTCCCGGATGTCCGAATAGGAAATAAAGATCTAGTATTGAATGCAACTGCCACAATGACAAACACTACCTCCCAAAGGTACCAAATACACTCTGGCTCATAAATTCACTCAGGCGCACCACTAATTGTCAAGGCAAAAGGCATGTTTTTCAGCCATATTTCTTCTGTCCCGTTCATAGTACATGCTTCTTTTGCAGAAAATCGAAGGGGGCCCATTGCCCTAGAATTCAAAGTGCCCTATCCTTTACCCTATGCGCCCGATTCAAAACAAATTAGTTGACTGTGTTTGGGAAATGGGCATTCCAACGATATGGATCATGGCGGTTAATTATTCATATCTTCAGTGATTTTCAAGCCGTACACATGTATTTCTCAAACGGTCAACACAAATACACAATAAAAGCAGGTTTATTAAAACACAAACTCGGGAGTGAAGTTTGGGAGTGGACAGAGCCCTGGACGCCGGCACCACCACAGCTTCAGTCCACGGTCCAACAGGTGGTACGTTCGGTGGGAACGCCTGCAGGGGGCGAGGCTGACCAGCGGGTCATCTGTACAGCAGAGCACCCACAAAGCTCGGACCGGACGCTGCAGTGGGTGAAGACCGCGGGAAAGGTAGCTAGTTCCGCAGCAACGTGTGTCCTAAATGAGTGAAAGAAATAAACATAACTGGGCAGCAATTCTACCTAAACTACGCAACAGCCACAAGACAAGTTCGAAATGTTTATGTGATGTAGAGCCTGCCAAAAATTTTAAACAGGTGGGAAGCTACTTCTTTTGAGGGCATACTTATTAGGTATATCTCAGATAAGTGCAGCCTAAAACTATCTGGAATAAATAGTGCTGCCCATAATTAAACTAAGATTAATGTAGGCTACTTTGAGACTGATGCACTTTCACATATCAAACTTGGTTTTTTCATTCCTTAGCTTGCTTGTGCCCTGCCTTATTTGTGCCCTAGATCAATATTGGTTAGGTAGATTTGGAGCAGGAGGAAGTTGGGAGAGTTGGCGCCAGCAACAGACTGGCAACAACAGTAATTCAGGTGAGATTTCATGATCAAATTATCATGTCAATATTGTGCAGATAGCAAATGTGTGCCAATGCATTCCTCCACAAAGTGTTAAAACACATACTGGAGAGGGGCCTGGTACTAACGTGCACTGGAGGGGGGCCTAGTAGACACCCTTCTCATCTCAGAAAATCACAGAAAATCTCAGTAAAAAGAGACTTCGAAGAACGCTGGTTGGGGGTGTGTTGCTTACTACCAGTGGTAGTAAGCAACACACAGGACCTGAACTGCATGGAGTTAAAGCAGGATTTTGACTACACTGGATCTTTCTTTGGTATGAGACTTCCAATACCTCTGTTAGCTGCCTCAGAATTTTTACTGCAAGAAACAGGCAGGTGATAATCAGGTGAGAGGGAAAATTTTAAGCATTTGATCTGTCTATAAACATGCTAGCTAAGCTCCACTTTACCAACACATTTTAGGTAGATCCAAATCCTATGTTGACATTTACATTTTTGTCCCTTTTGTTGATATGTGAGATAGAAGTTCAGTGGGGGGAGGGGAAGCTGCGATCAGGGTTCCCAATTGTGTGTAGGTGTACGCTCCCATTCATAGATTAGTTCCAAATAATTATTATTTTCATGATAATTGCCACAAGTAATCATGGGGAAATGTACCATAATTGGAAACACTCCTTCCCAAAATGGAAACTTCTTCAAAAAGGAAATACATATCATTGGGGGGGAGAACTGCAGTCAGAGTTGTCAATAATAGTTATGATCCCAATGCTGGAAACAATGATCCATGATTGGAAATTTTCCTTCCAAAACATAAAAATGATCTAAAAATGAAAACACAGTTTGCTACTTTCATGCAGTAATGGCTCGGTGTTTGAACCTTGTCTGTTGCAAAAAGTAAGAGACAGGTAGACGACATTCAGCATATTGGAAATAGTATTCAAGTATACAATTATGATTTCCAGCTTTGTGTGACAGAGGAGGCATACGTCGCATTGTGTTTGTGACAGCCAGCATACTTTCTGCACCTCTGAATGCTGGTGTCCTGTATGTGTATATTGATATGTTGTTGTATAGTGATTGTGTCGTATATGTGATTGGCTTTAATAGACTACACGATGAAAATATAAGAAGTGATAGAACAGAATCTCAGTGTCGTCAAAACGTGTCAGCATCTGGAGATTAAACTTTGTTAGGACATCGGTTACGCAATTGCCTATCTTCGATATGACACATAAATCCATAGTCTTTCACGTTGTCACTGGCTGAAACCTGTTTTCCGAGAGGTCTGCATTTTTGCATATTTATGAACTAGATTCCTAACAACGCACACCCGGGTCTCTAACGTGCGCAACCGTACGCAACCGCATGCCTACTGGAGCGGTTGCACACCCTGCTCTTAGACGCAGACGCACAATGTTGTGTTTGGAAATTAGGTGTTTTTGTTGTTGTTTTGCTAAGTTGCGGGTTCATAGACGTTTTTTTCTTTACAATGTACAGGGTGTTTCATAAAGAATGATATTTTTAATTGATCATAATGCGGTTATAAATAGGTTGTTAAGGTATGATTTACATATCAATCGAACGCAAATTTGGGACATTTACGATTATTTGTATTTTGATAACTGTTTTGATATTTTTTCTGGTTAAAAATAGTCTTAAAAATGAGCTGAAAAATACTGTCTGTATAGCCTTCATCGAAAATGTTCGTAGAAATCACGCGCGTCTCACGTGACAAGTATCACATCAATGACACTGCAAACATCACATCGTCACTGCGGTACATCACAGTACACACGCACATTGCCTCTGGAAATTAATTATAAAAACACACCTCTCAAGCTTAGGAAAGCTCGGGTCCAAGCAAGCAATCCCCAATTGGTCCATGACCCTTGTTCTGCGGTGGACGGTGAGGTATTTTGCGCTGTGTCCGCCGCATCCATTCATTCATATGGAAGGTAAGCCAATGAGCCATATGAAGCTTGAGCCAACAACTTTAAACTTGCAATATTGCTGAAACTTATGCTTTTGATGTGCATGCTCACATGCCATTTTTGTGTGCTAAAACTGTTTTAGAGTGCTGCCAGTTCCGTTTTCTCAAATATAAGCGGGCATGTATTATGTTTCTTGCATCATTGTTCCGAGTACATTTAAGACGGGGAAAATATTTGATGCAAATGAAAAATGTTTATCGAAAAATATCCTATAATTTACCATTAAAATTAGTGTTTTGTGGGCGGATTTGAAGGATTTTGAGTCCTTTACTGAACATTTAAAAAATATCATTCTTTCTGAAACACCCTGTAGAAACCGCAGCATTTGGGAGCTCAGTGGAAGTTGAATGTACGCAGGATAAGGAAAGATAGACATCTGGTGCAGCCAGGAATGACTGGTGATTGGAAAAAAGTGTTCATTTTTGAATAGCATACAACGGCTAAAGCATGCAAGAAAAGAAATCAACATCAGAGGCATCAGAAGCCCTCGCTGTGTGCGATATTGGAATCACTGTTCAAATGATATGCTTCATCACTCATTCGCGATTTATTTTTGTCCAGTTCAAAGGGTTGTTCTTCAAATGACCTTCATGAATCAAAAGGAAGTTCCATTCTCTTCTCTTTGACACAAAACAATAATGTTTCAATAAAGATCCCCACCGTGATCACAAACACGAACTTACTAACCTGCCTGTTTTCACACGCGTGGAGACGAATCGAGGCATTGTTATTACGAAAGTGCGTGATGACACACTGTGCGCTATATGGGCACTTTCCCCTTCACGTTTCCGTCCATTCAGACACCTGCTGTCCGGCCTTGTCGCTCGGTCCTCACGCTGACGTAGTTTGACGTAGTCAGTGTTCAGTATCAGTCAAAACTCAAAATCATTGAGTATCAAAACTGGCCCATTTTACTGCATGCTTATCGTCCTGAATATGCATATTGTGCCCATGTGGTAGGCCGTACTTGATTGAACGGAGTTGATCTCGTTTGCCTCGAGCTGGCTACCAATCTTTGTGATCTGGATCGTTGCGCTGCGTAGTGCTGCGATATTGAGGATAAGTTGACTGTTGAGTATTTTGCTTAAATACTACAATGGAAACTTTGTTATATTTCTATTTAAAGGACTGATATTGTAGAATTTTCAGCATAGGTATTTAAGAAAGTTTGGTTTAATTTTGGTATGGTCTCAAACGATTTGGAAACACATGATTACATGACACTTGTAGCTTACAAAATGTCGGATGAACTTAAAGTTGTATAATTTTTTGAAATTTTCCACGCAAATCCCCAAAATGACATTTTTCTGAAAGATTTCGATACTCTGACTAGATATGATCAAACAATTGTTTTTAAGTAACAGTTTCTAAGTCAGTTTCAAAGATACAACCCTTCAAAAACATCACTCTACACGGATTTTTGACTGTCCTGAAAAGAAATGGGTTCCCAGCAAATATTGGTGTACCGAATATTTGTGAAATATTTTGCATTGCGAAACTAAGATACTTCTGATAGGCTACTAACCGAAAATTTAAAATCTGGTAGGCTACTAAGAACATACAAATGATAGTTGATTAGATCTCATGTTTTCAGCATTATGTCCCGCGTGATATTGGAAAGCCTTCTTGACCTGCGAGACCAGACAGATCAGCTAACACTCGAATACTAGCCGATGACCAGCAGGCAGCAATATTTCACGATCTGCGGGACGAAGGGGAGTGTGGGGTACCCTATAAAAATAAGTACTAAGCAGGATCAAGAGAAGTACTCGCTGACAAAAATTGGTGGTGAGGTAAAACTGCCCAAAGGATTCGGATCTGGGTCCGCCACTGGCTCGCTATCGCGTGAGCACACGCAATAGCCAGCCGGCTCTCCGGATCTCCCTGAATTTCACACGCCTCACTGGCGGCAGGTGGCCCACCAGGACGCCTGCCACCATGCCAGCACTGAAGTTGCGATCCATAAACATGGGAACGTCGGAGGTCCTCTGTGAGTGACGAGCCCGAGGCGGTAGAAAGGACTTCATTCTGGGATTGTTGTGATGGGAAGCACTTTCGCCTGGGAATTACACTGCTTGGGTGTGAAATCATCGAGCGTGTAAATTCAACATATCAACGGCAGGGGATGAAGAGGTGTAGATGGTTGTTGTATCTAGCTTTTGAAGCAGCATATTTTTGACACGCGCCGGTATAGGGAATGGATATCCGCTCTTTACAAAGGGTTTCTTCCAGATAGCTAACAATCGGTGCCCTTGTGGCGTTGCCGTGCTTGGTTACGTGGTCTTTTTTGCAACTTCTGACAATATCTTAGGTCCAGGTCATTTTAGTTCACGCCACCAGTCCAGGTCGTGGCTTTTTTTATTTGATTACGTTTAGAGGTGTAGTCAGTGGCGTAGCCAGGATTCGGCCAAGGGGGTCCCATGATCGTCGGGGAGCCCACCTGCAGGAGCTCTCAGGCTGGGGACCCATTCATGTATTACTCACACTTCCGCACTATTGAGGTGCCTTAAAGTGATGTGATGACTATGAAGAGATGGAACTATGGAAGGAGATGGTACGGATGAGGAAAGGTGAAGATAAAGAGGATGGGATTCTAACTGGAGCGGTCGCAGCAGCCACAGGCGCATGCGCTCACAGCCTCCAGGTAAAGTAAGGATAAGGTACCGGAAAAAACACACACAGACACAATCACACACACTTCGAGCATTTCAAGTAAAATATTATTAAGGTGAAAATGTTTGATTCTCCGGCTTCGTGTTCATTTCGTCTTCGATCTTATAAATTTTTTGTTTGTGCTGCACCTTGTCTGTGACAGTGCTGATTTCCATGCTTCATCCCTGCTCAGCCCACTTGAGCTGAGGGCCCAGGAATGATTAAAGGTCACACTTGTTTCCCATACCTATATGTAAAAGTGTATTTCCATGATTTCTTAAAAAAGGGTCTCAGGAAGTGTTGATGTACATTTGTAAGTGTTTAAACCTTCAATGCCCACTTGGCGACAATGCATTTTTTCCCAATCCATTATTTAATTACTACACACTTTTAGCAACTTCTGACACTGTTGTATGCCACTGTTGTTTCTGACACTGTTGTTTGTGACACGATAAGGGATTTCGGTGTCTGGCTTGACTCAAAATTAACCTTTGTTGATCATATAAATTTTATTGTTAGAAAGGCAAACAAAATGTTAGGAATATTAATCAGATATTTTCAGGCAAGTCGAGTCCCCGGTCGACTTATGTGCAATCCAATACTTGCAGCTTATTTTGGGAAAATTCAGTCCCTTTTAGAATATAGATGCGTCATTTGGGGTGGTGCCTCACAACCTCAACTAGAAAGATTAGACAAAATTCAGCATAAGTTTCTCATCTGGTTAGCCTCACACGCACACTCCTCCCGGCCTTCAGAATATCTGTCCTATCCGGAACTTCTTGTCCACTTCAAGGTATCGAGCCTGGCAAGTGGACGGGTCCAATACGATATTCTATTCGTCCATAAAATTTTCGCTGGAAATTTTGACTGCGCGTATCTAGTCGGATGTTTCTCCTTACGCATCCCAACTAGGAATACGAGAGCATCGGAAAATAGTTTGTTGCACATTTCATTTGCAAGGGCAGAGACAGTAAAACGCGGGTTGGTTTGCCGACCCGCGACAAACCCAAACATATCTGTTCACTCCCAGCCTCAATCTGACCTCTTTCACGATTCTCCCTCTGCTTTTAAATCCCAAGTAAAAGAGTATGTTTAACAACTGACGAACTAAGCAAAAAAAAACGTTGCGCAGTGGAAAATTGCGTTACAGTATGCTTTTTCGGTAGGATTTTGGGAACTGGAGACGAAAAGCAAAAAAACTACACGGGGTGAAAAATATGGACTCAAGATACTTTTTCCTATCCAAGCCCCAATATTTACACTGAACTTCCCTAATTCTGTTTGAAGTTGAGAATTGAAGCACCAAAATCTTGCTTACAAGCTAAAAAGTAGTCGGGGAAAAAGGAGGTCGATCGCTTTGGGGGGGGCAAAAACATAGTTTTGCCCCGAGCTTTTCCGTTTGGGGGGCAATTGCCTTTTTGCCCCCCCACCCCCTGGATCCGCCACTGGGCGCCTCTATACAATACCGGAGTATTTTTATTGGAAGACATCAGGGAACGTTCCGGGATCATCAGGCCCGGCTAGTGCTTTGTTTCTGGAATACATGCCAGCTCTGTTTTCCTTAAGAATATAATCACGAATTGCGCAAGCGGTTTTTACGTGTGGCTGTCAGGAGAGGCTGCCTCCAAAAATGTCTGTTGAAAAGATCTGGAGCCCACCAGCGAGCCGTATTCATGGGATATAGGACATTTATGGCACGAAGTGCGTGCCACTACTGGGTCAGATTCCGTTCATCATTCCAGAAGATACTTAAATATACAGAAGACTGAATGTCAAATTTTTTAGAGTTTAACAACGCATCAACTGTTCATGTCATATGGCATCAGAGGCGAGAGGGAAATAATTAGCTTGGGCTAGAGCAGGGCGCCAGATTCTGCCTCTGGGTGGGCTCGAGTCCACAACACCCAGCACATACAGAATGTCAATGGCCGAGCCGAGCGCAAGCGCTAACCGACTGAGCCACTCAGACCCCGAAATGGTTAGCGGCTTTCCTTGTAAGTGGTTCTAAACCATGTATTTGGGTTTCTCCGTCGCGGATAGTCAGCTTTAGAGCCTTCGATGAGCCTCAAAGTTATCCATAAAATGCAGTGCAGTGCTTTCATTAAGGTAATATAGAAATCGCCCTGAATGTGCTGAAGTCAATTTGCCATCAGCTGTGGTATCTGCGCACCGAAAGTTATATTCTGTCGCGCTGGTGAGAACCACCATCTTGGAGGTAAGGAGCCAGTCGCAAAACAATTGGCCAAAACAGCAAACAATTCAAATTTGACTAGGGCAAGCTTAACTTTCCGAAAGAGGCTATGAAGAGCTCGGTGAAAGATATATATATATATATATATATATATATATATATATATATATATATATTAATACATAAAACATCACAATTCTATCATTCCGTGGTAGCCAATGGCTACTAGTAGGAATGTTACAAATCATACATAAAAGACTACACTGAGAACACCAATGCGCATGCACAAGAACCAAAGAGCCAATCATGACGGCGGTGGCGCGTACGTAAATCTTCCGTTGTTTAAGAGCTCTAGCATCTGGAATTCAGCTGATTTTCTATAACGTTCTGTTTTTGCTAGAACGGGATAAGGGGCTCTCCGTCTCAATGAGGGCCCTGCTGAAGGGCGGGAGGCAGGAGGAAAGTGTAAGTGTCTAGTTAAAGCATTTTGATGACATTTGGCAATGAAGGCTTTGAACAATTTAGCTCTGCGGTTTTTGAGAGTTTCCATGTTAGTAACGCTGAGGGCGTTCCGGTAGGTTACATAATTCCAGCCAAGTGCTCGGTACTAAGCCTCAGCCAGCTTGTCACTCCTGACAGCTGGCTGGTATTTGATTCCCTGAATCTGAAATATTCTGACCAGAAATTGCTCCGTTTAGAAGCTAGTGACTGCTATAGCTTCTCCTGTTTCAAGGTATTCCAGAACTTAATGTGGTGAACGATCCCACATAACGTGGTGTAAAGCTGGTGGAAGATTTCGTGAGCCATCCAAAGGGTAGAAATATGCAGCAGGGTCTTCTTCTAGCAGTATCAGAGCTCTTAAATAATTTGCAAGAGAATAGGAAGAAGCGCCTGCCCCAACGACGTTCTCCAACGGATGTTACCAGAGAAAGCTCCCTTGGAGCTCCCACCCAGTGCCGTTTTCAATTTCATGCAGTCAGCCCCAGTACTATGTTACAGATTATTTATTCTCTAAAAAATTGAGGTAGTGGCTCTGATGGCATAAGCTCTAAGATTCTCAAACGTGTAGCCCCCACAATTTCCCCCCCATTTTGCTTATCTTATCAACCTCTGTCTGGCCAGGGGTGTATTTCCTGATGTACTAAAGAAAGCAGTAATTGTTCCTATTTTTAAATCTGGAAACCACTCAAATTTCACAAATTATAGGCCTATCTCAATTCTTCCCACCTTATCTAAAACCTTCGAACAAGTTGTTTACGGACAAATCATTTTGTACCTCAATGATAATAACTTAATTTATGAAAATCAATTTGGCTTTCGCAAGAATCACAGCACTTTTATGTCAATCTCTTTATTATATAATGATTGATATTTCTCCTTCTCTTGTCAATAAGAAAGTATGTGCAACCGTATATTTAGATTTTTGCAAAGCGTTCGATACTGTCAATCATGCTATTCTTCTGTCTAAACTAAAACTATATGGACTCAGTGATGGAGCGTTAATTTTTTTAATCATACTTGGCAAATCGCACTCAGGTAGTTAAATATAATACCACCATATCCCCATGCTCCAAGCTTATGCCACTCGGAGTACCACAAGGTTCTGTTCTTGGCCCCCTTTTGTTTCTTTTATACATAAATGGCATTCAAAAAAGTTCCCCAATTCCAAAATTCTACCTGTTCGCGGATGGCACTGCTCTTTTCTTCATTGGTGAAAGTTTAGAAGACTTCCAAATTAAAATCAACTCCAGTATCCCTCAAATTTCAACCTGGTTACAGTCTAACCGACTTACTCTTAATGCCCAGAAATCAACGTACCAAATTTTCTCCTCTAATCAAAATGATGATGTTCTCATCAAATTAAACGACACACATTTGCAAAGCAAATTCTCGACCAAGTACTTGGGGGTCCTTATTGATGAGGATCTGAGGTGAAGTTCTCATATCAAAAATGTTGAAAACACTGTCTCTAGGAACATTGGTCTTATTTAACGCTGTAGACATATTTTTGACTCTGGCCACATCCTCCTGCTGTACAATGCTCTAATACTACCGTTTCTTTCATATTGCCTCCAAATATGGGAAGTACATTCACATATAGACTGAAAAAATTGATAACTCTCCAGAAGAAAATAGTGCGAATAATTGAGGGTGCTGATCGACTAGCTCACACCAGACCCTTGTTCAAAAAGCATAACATTATAAAACTCCCAGACCTTGTTCAATCTTTGCAAATTTTGATGTTACATAACCATATTATTGGCGCTCTCCCCTCTCCCATAACCTTGCATTTCACGCAAGTCGAGTAAAATTCTGAACAGAGACAGACCAGAGTAAACAAACACTTTCTTGTGCCCTATGCGCCGACTATGTACCGCAAATTTTCTTTATTTATTTCCGCTCCACGTACCTGGAATTTGGTAATTGCCCCTAAGATTAGAAATTTAGCTGATGTTCCCAGAAGGAAAGCATTTTTCAAAATAGTTCTAAAAATATGTATTGATACCTACTGAAGCTGGTTCGAATCGTGCACTACACAACGTTCTAGTTTACCAAACTCTTACATTCACAGGACTTACTTTCATCCCGTCTCACGTCACGCGTGAAACAACAACTCTGGTAGCTTCTGGGGGTCTTACAGGCCCGCCTCCGACTCCCTGTTGCCTTATCTTCTTACTTGTTTTTCTTAAAGCGTGTCTCTAGAATATTCAGTCGTCATATTTGTCTGTTTTTTTGCTTGAATATCATAAACAATACAATCATTGACTTAAGTATGGATAGAAACGCTTTCATGATAATCTTTACAGTATTTTATGTATAATTAAATATTACAAGGCGACGCACCTGGTGCGTGGTAGCGCGGAGCTCTTGCTGGTACCTGAGGGGCCTGTGCCTCGCCGACACCCCATGTCCAAATCCAGTATGTTTTCTTGCTTTGCGTCCAATGACTGTCCAAGTACCTAAGTAACTGTGGAAAGCTTTGGTCACCTACTAAATCCCTGTCCTCTCATCTCTAATTTAAAGCCTGTATATTTCAGTTTTGATGGTGGGGTGCCATCCCCGGCGCCCCGCTACCGTGTGGTCCGGCGGGGCGCGGGTTCCGCTCGGCCGTCGCCGCTTTTCCGGCCGTGGCTCGGCCGGCGCCGCCCCCGTCTGCTTTGCGGCCGGCGCTCTGTTTCGGTGACGCCTGTGATGGCGTGCGGCGCCCGGTGCCTCGCTGGTGTTGCGTGGCCGCGTGGCCCTGGCTGGCTCCGTGTGTCTGTCGTGCGGGGAGCCGCCGCTTAGAATGAATGTGTTTGTGCCTGCGTTTGTGTGATTCTCATTTTAACCGCCTCCCGGCGTTGCTTAGGGGCCCTGCGCCGGGGGTGCACGTGTAATTTTACCTAGGACTAGGCGTGTATTCTTTGTGTAATATGTTTTTACTGTTAATATACGTGTATGGATCCCACTAAAGAAATTGGATCCATCTAACAAGGAAGAAAGGTTCGCTTCCGGAAAGCATTCCTGTTCTGTCGGGATTTAGAGTACTAGGGTGCTGAACCATTGAATTTCAGGTTTTTTGTGGGATAACATGTATTTGTATTGCGCTGCAAATACATCTGACAAGAAAATTCCTGCATGTTAAATTCCATCTACCGCTCTTATACCCACTCACATACCACGCTGTCTTTACTGGTAGGTTATGCACCCCTTTCAGCCCAACTTAACAACGGGAGACTGCAACGCCGGGCGGCCAATTGCGCTTGAAACATGAAATCTTTAACCGTTTTGAGGCGATATTTCCCGTTGTCGTAGATGCTTGTAATGTGGCTCATTGAAATCAGAATTGAATATATAATGGGAAAAAGTGGGTTCGAGTCTGAAAAGTAAAAAAAAAATGTTTTTTAACGACCCTAAGGACCCATGGTACAGAAGACAGGAAGGCCAAACACGGAGCCACGCAACTCCTTAAATTTGCTCTCACGTTTAATGGAAAATACATGTTGAATGTGTATAGACACTTAGTTGACCAGTTTTTTCTTAAATTCTGAGGCAATACAACGTAATAATAATTGTTGGGGTTTAACGACGCACCAACTGCCAGGGTCATACGGCGTCGCCAACTCTCACCCTGTTGGAAGTGATTTTGGGGATCAGATCGACTTATTCAGAGGCTCCGCCGGGACTTGAACCCGGGACCGGTGGCTTAGGAGACAAGGGTGCTATCCACTAAGCCACCTCATCCCCGAGGCAAAACAACGTGTGAGGAATACCATATAATTATCTATACCCAAATATGGCGACAGTGCCCCCACGAACGGATTGACAGGGCCACATCTGAAGATGCGCTGCACCCAGGGACACCGAACCGTGCCCTAGGACGCGGAAACTTGGACGCTGGGATAGGCGATGTCTCGAGGGCGCGCGGGCATGGTGCGGAGGGAAGAGTCTCGGTCGGGGTTTCCCCTCTATATCTGCCAATGTTTATGTATGGGGCTTTGCGCTCTCTCTATATATGCCAATGGAAAATAGGTGCCACATATTTCATGACTAAGTTAGCGATTGAACCTGAAGTGTTACCGTGTCATGAATCCAAAATGCTGCCGATAGTAACACTGGGGGATAGATTCATAAATGGCTGCCATTCTTCTGAGCCCACTTCTCCCTATGTGGCTATCAGTCAAAACACAGCTCGCCACGGGAAGGTTTCCACACGACATGGCGTCATCCATTGTTACCGATTTTGGGCCTGTCATGGAGGGCTCTCTGTTGTGGACCAGGCAGAGGAAACTGGGCCTGGGATGAACTTACACTCACGGGCCTAAAAATGTGTTCAGTGTGTCACCATTGAAAATTTCAAACCATAAATGTGTCACCAGCCCAGGCTGCAAAATGTGGTACGTTTTGTGTTACTAGGATACCAATGGACACTCCTGGACCATATCGACACTCTTGGACCATTCTAGTTCTTGAAAAACATAGGGTGTTAAAATTATAGGTGCTAATTTCGGCGATTTGTTCCGTTATTGGTCTGGAGGAAACCTTGGTTAATTTTTGTCACCCTGCCCACCTTGGGTTGTCACAAAATGGTAGGTTTTTCGATCGCTGGTTACAGTAGTGAGAATTGTTGGGCAGTCTGTAAACACGCAGCGCCATAGGCGATAAATACGCGATTTAAAGACGACCCACTTTTGGACCAATCAAATCAGACCCGCTAAGTGCAGCTCCTGCATTCGGCGCTTGCTGCCTCATCAGTGCTCAGTGCAGACTAGCTGTTTTCGACGCAGTCGCCACTCGCAAAGCACTCCGAGCAGAGGAGGAAAAATAGCTGAAGTTGTCGACCGCTTTGAAGAGCTCACATGCATAATCTAATTTCGGCACATAACATTACATAACTTTTACGCTTGCGCAACGGTAAATGGGGCTGGGGACGGAAATTTAACATGGGCTAATTTCAGCATCAGAAAATAAAAGCTAATTTCTCATTTATTCTTTGTATATTTCAAAATGAACGCGTCGTTACCAAGAACATGTGGTACAGATGGCAGCACATTTAGAAAGTCCTCGACGATGACAAAATCAAAGGCGCTGCGAAAGCACTGAAAGCACGAAGCTGCAAAATTAATTATGTCATCGTCCAGGTGCAAGAGCGGCATAATGAAAACGTTGTAACTGTAGGTTCTATTTTCTCTGCTACCATCTAATATCTGTCATATAATTGGTATCAATATAGAAGCAAAAATAGGAACATCAATGAAGCCGCTTTTGACGATTCAGTCCCCACCTTATTTTAACAATATATATATATATATATATATATATATATATATATATATATATATATATATATATATATATATATATATATATATATAGGGGAGACCAGGGCAAAGCAGTCACCCTAGTGATATTTGCTTAGTTTTGAAGAACTTGTAATCCCGATTTCTTGTGTTAGGTACCATGATTTTGTCCCATGTTCAATTCTGAAGACAATGGAAGGGTCAAAAAGGCAACAAAATACAAGACATCTGCACAGGAAACCAAAGAGTAACCAAAATTATTTTGACCACTTTGCCCCAAGCACTGGGCAAAGTGGGCAGGCTTATTTTGCCTCGATTCTTTGTTTGCAAGATATTTGGCATGTATGCTTTGCAGTTTGATAGAAGTTTAATCTATAATTGTACATAAATGCCTAGATCCACTTATTTGATATGATAGCTTCTGCAGAGTGGCAATATTGCTATCCCCTCCCCACTACTCAGTTTCCAAACGTTCCAGCATTAAAAGTTCCTTTCTGACGGTAAGAATGTTTTGCGACAGGCCTCTGTGGTATGCTGCTGTGCGCAACATGGACTGTTAAGTAGCCTCAGCACCAGAAGACCAACGACTTTAATAGACAAAGTCGCATGTCGCAATAGTCGTGAGCTGAATAAGAACGCATGCGTTGATCCTATCCGGGTGGAAATATTCTAGTTTGCGTAGATGTTTTATGCGATGGAATAGAGCATTTTGTGGTGATGAAAAGATTGCTGTCGTTAGCTTTTGATATCAGTCGTATACGACATAAGTCACATGATGGCTGCCACGTCTGCAGATAACGTAATGTCAATTGCTGAGTAAATCTGTCTGGTTTATCAAACCCACAAAAAAGCGAAAGAAACACGCAGAAATGTCTGTATTCACGATGATCGCTAAGGCTTTCTCACCATTCACGAACCAAGGCGCCCACTACTGGCACGTGCCACACACGAAAACGATATTCTCTGCAACTACCCCCCTCTCCCACATGTACCGTGGACCCACGTAGGACATATTGCGCAGCGTGACCAGCTTTTTTGGATTTAAGCATAAGTCTGTGTACAATACACTATTAATTTCCATTGTCATCAGCCTGGAAGAACTGGCGTCTCGGTTCGCCTCTCTGGCTCGGACCAGCCCTCGCACCACTGGCGTCCATTCTTGATCTTTTATTCCTTGTCCTCTGGATCAACCCCTTGCTGTTCCTCAGGGTGCCTGCTTTCTCCACCTGTGGCTGCTTTCCCCTCCTAGACTTTCTCCGCTTATGCACCAGCTATTCAACTAGGTTAGGGCCCTAGCTCAATTTAGGGACGCCCAAAGGTCGGTTTATATCGGGTCTCAGAAGATCTCCAGGGGCCCATTTAAGCTCATGGTCCCCAGCTCAGCTCAGGGGTCCTATAACTGTGCAGGGGGCCAGACCAGCCCAGGGCTGCTCAGTTCAGCACAGGGAGTTCAAGATTAGCTTAGGGCCCAGCTGAGCTCAGGGGCCCAGCTCGGCTGTTAAAGGGTCAGAACAGCTCAAGGGGCCCATTCAAGCCCAAAGTCTTCAGCTCAGTGACTCTTTAAGTATTTCAGGGAGCCCCAGATCACTTCAGGAGCCCCTATTTCAGCACAGCGGCCCAAGGTACATGAGCTCAGATGACCAGATTAGCTTAGGGGCCTGGATAAGCTCAGGGACCCAGGTCGGCTTATATAGGGTCTAAGGAGGGCCAATTCAAGCTCATGGCCCCCAGCTCAGGGGCCCTATTACTGTGCAGAGGATCCAGACCAGCTAAGCCCTCCCCCCAGTTCAGCACAGTGGCCCCAGATTAGCTCAGGGGTCAGATTAGCCTTGTGAGAACACCTCAGCTCAGAGGCCCCAATGTCGGCTAATATAGGGTATTTGACCAGCTCAAGGGCCCATTTAAGTTCTCGGCTCTCAGCTCAGCTTAGATACCCTGGAAGGATTTAGAGGTCCCAAACTAGCTCTGCGACCCTCAGATCAGCTAAAGAGGCCTCAGATTAACCTATAGGGCATCGGAGGTCAGTTCAGTGGCCCCTCGAGATTGACTCATAGGACCTTAAATCAGTGCAGGTCAAGTGACCTCGTCTCCAAAAACGTTTAAAATAGGACAAGTAAGAAGAGGGTTATTCTATCCAATTGAATCTCAACACGTAAACACAATAAACAGTCTGGAAACGGTCACAGTGGCGTATGGACGCGCGCGCGGTCGGTCGACCACATATCGGAAACGCTATATGGGCCCACCGAGTACGGGCATTCCAGGACAGATCGACCAAGGCTTGACACCACCATGTCTAGAAAAATCTGAAACTTCGTCTCCAGGGTAGTTTTGGGCCAGAAACATGCCTGTGAGAATCTTAGCCCCCCTCCGACCAACGGTGACCGAGTTATAGCCCGAGGCATTTTCGGGAGGTCACCTTGTAGACTTATCTTTGATGCTTCATAGCTCCAAAACGCATTGCCTGATTAACAAGTTTTTTATATCAATGAACTCGTCTTGAACTATACTTTTTTTGAAAAAATAAAATTTAAGAATTTGAAAATCGTTTACTTTTAATTTGTTTGACCTTTTATTTTTGACCTAGCTTGACCTTTTCGCAGTTGAAATTGCCCTTTTAGACACTTAAAAAATTCATAAAATATCTTTCGATAGAAAAAATAAAAAATGCGTTTTTGCTATAAGTTCGAAATTTTTAGCACCTAAGGTAGGTATGCAGACGGTTTTTCACCACTGCGGTAGTACAGCCCTATGTTTAACGCCGCAAACAAAGCGATTGCTTTTGTAATCGGCTGCTTACAATCCTATGGCATTGTCTTCATGAAATTTTCATCGTGCAAGTGTCAAAATATATGCGAATTAACACGCGCCCACACAAGGGGGTGCGCAACCGGCCTCTTCAGGTTTCCACAGGTAGTAAAAAACACCTTCGCGCAGCGTTACCTTACTTTATGTGCCCCTAACTCGAAATTTTTGCAGCTTCTGGAAAAAATTTAGGTCTGGGTCATACCAGGTCAGACCGCCAACCCAGGTCAAGAGACCTAACCTCGAAGAACTTTGGGAGGTGCATCAATAATATCAAATTTAGCCTATCGAGGTTAGATTCACATCACATAGTAAGGTCGCCGAGCAAGATAATTTTTCGTAGCAGGATTTCTATATCGATAACCGGGAGCAGGGTCAGGGTCATGATCTTTCCATTAGAAATGCATGGGGCAATTGGTAAATTTTGATAATTTGCGAGAATTGAGAATTGCTGAGAATTGCGATTTAGGTTTTATTTTTACGTTGTCGTGTCTGACTTGCCACTGCAGTTTGATTAATATTCTTTTTACCATGCAGACCTAAGCCTGGCTCTAGGTCAAAGCAGGTTAATTTTGACATTTGACTAGGCAATATTATAAGATACATTATCCGTTTAGGCTCAACAAGAGTGTTCCAATGGTGCTGAACATTTCTTTCTACGGCTCTCCTCTGTCACCTATTATGCCACAAAATTTAGGTTTCCACTTAGTTCCTGTAAGAAATACTGTGACCCCGAGCAGCCTCAAAGGTGACACGACCACACGATTGTATGTAACATATCCGGTAGTGATTAAAACTGGCTATTTAGCGGCATCACTCCCAGTGCACTGTGTCATTATTCATTTGGGATTCTGGGATCCGTGTCAGCTATGAAATGATCACCTTGTAAAAATATCATGAGACAACCTGTTCAAGTGACAAAGTCGTATGTGTTACACATTCAGGACATTTTTTTCGCATATATGAGCAGATTCAAATTAATTTTTGGGAATGAAAGCCTTTCAGACAAGTTTGTTTACATTGCATGAATCCTCTCAAACGTATGCTGTGCTGCACTGGGTCACCTTGTATCGATACCATTTTTCCATCTCCGGGAACGATGTAATTGTGTGAGTTAGTGGTGCTCATATGATAAGTTATACTTGTTTCAATTATGTATAAAGTCGCAACATCTTTGTAAATTTTCGTTTAAGGTTGAAAGGTCCATTATTAATAAGTTCATTTGCACTCGTCTCCCCCGAAACAATGGATTCCTTTCTATCACTTAATGGCTGCAATTTTTATTTTTATAAATATTGTCTAAGTTGTTCCCAGTTCAGTTTTAGGAGTAGGTGTCTCACTAGAGTCATCAAGGGACTTTTACATAGACCCCGACCCCACCACCCAAACGAGCAACTCCCACGATGAAGTGTTAATCAAGGAACCAAAGTTGAAAGTCCCACAAGGCATAACGGCGACCGTCTACCTCAGGTCACCCCCTCACCAGTCAGTTGCCAGCTGGCCTTCAGTATTTAGAGTGCCTACCACCTCCCAATTGACCTAAATTAATTTTCCAGAAGTTGAAAAATGTTGTATTAGAGGTATATGGAGTACGGTGACGCTGCGCAAAGGTGTTTTTTTACTACCTGTAGAGTCCTGAGGAGGCCGGTAGCCCACCCCCTAGGGTGGGTGCGTGTTAATTGTCATAACTTCTGACACTTGCACGATGATAATTTCGTAAAGACAAAGCAATATGATTGCCAGCAGCCGATTACAAAAGCAATCGCTATGTTTGCGGCGTTAAACATACGGCTGTACTACCGCAGTGGTCAAAAACCGTCTACATACCTACCTTAGGTGCTAAATATTTGGAGCCTATAGCAAAAACACATTTTTATTTTTTCTATGTAAATATATTTTATGAAGAAAATTTTGTGAGGTGTCTAAAGGGGCAATTTCAACTGCGAAGAGGTCAAGCTAGGTAAAAAAGAAAAGGTGAAACGAATTAAAAGTAGAAAAAATCAAATTTTGACATTTTCTTTTTTCAAAATAAGGTATAATTCAAGACGAGTTCAATGATATACAAAACTTGTTAATCAGGCCATGCGTTCTTGAGTTATGAAGCATCAAAGATGAGTCTACAAGGTGACCTCCCGAAAATGCCTCGGGCTATAACTCGGTCACCGTTGGTCGGAGGGAGCTAAGATTCACACAGGCGTGTTTCTGGCCCAAAACTACCCCGGAGACAAAGTTTCAGATTTTTTCTAGACATGGTGGTGTCAAATTGAAATATTTTTGGTCGTTTTGTCCTGGAATGCCCCTACTACAAAATATATTCCGGGATTTTTCATATCGACGACCTAGAAGAGTACAATTTAAGTCATGTCCAGTTCCGTGACTGCTACGCTTGTGAAGTAGGAGGGTGAGGTCAACACTCTTGAAGGCTGCAATAAAGCCGGCAACAACGCAGTCTGTATGAGACCGTGACGCCTTGCACCCTACGCCTCAGGCAGTAGTGCAGCGAGACCAGGCTGGCCGTGCAGGGCCGTCGCTCCCTGAGGCCGTGCTGTGCTGTGTAGGAGACAGCGCCGGTCGGACATGACTGAGAAGGCACGCTCGTACAATTTCCTCGAGCACCTTTCCAAGAAGACATTTTCTCGGCGAGGAATCGGCGATACAGGTCAGTAATTCGCCGGAAGTTTTTATGAATGGGAATAATCTTGGCTTTTTTCCGTCTCCTCGGAAAGACACCTTTGGCTATCGACATTAAAAGTTTAGTTATCATATTTAGAAAGCATGGTTGATATTATGTATGATGTAAACGCCAAGCATCAGTGGCTGCACTTGAACATTATGACAGCCTAGGCGCGATTGGCTTAGAGGTAAAGATGTCCCCCAGGCTTTTTACCTGATAGGGGACAGGGGCGGATCAAGCAGGTCGGCTGGAGAGGGTGGCAAACTTAAGTCGATGAGGAAAAAGCAAAAAAAAACGTGCGATTGCAGTGTGGGGCAGCAGGATCCAACTGGTGCTGGGTGATTTTCACATTCGAGGATGCCCTTCCCGATGGAACAAAAGTGCTTAAAAAGTTTCAATGACAAAATCCTCCGCAATTTATGAATTTTGTGAAATTAGTTTCCTGAGGGGCAAGACTTATTTTCCCACTTGTATGTCACTTTGGGGCCGAATTTCTCTCCCTCCACCTGGATCTGGATATGGAATCTTGGAATCTGCCCCTGTGAGGGAGCATATTCCAAACTCGCTCAGAAAATGGAGCCAAAAATTAATGATTGTTTGGGAGGGCAAGATCGCCAGCTCCCTCACAAATGGGGGCCAGACCGCTCCTCGTTTAGGGGAATCCGCTGGGCCTTGAATCCGGGTCGGCCGCGTGGAAAGCGAACGCGCTAACCACTTCATCACGGCGCCACCGCCATGGAGCGCCAGTACTTACACCGAACTGGCGCGCCAGTACTTACACCGAACTGGAGCGCCAGTACTTACACCGAACTGGAGCGCCAGTACTTACACCGAACTGGAGCGCCAGTACTTACACCGAACTGGAGCGCCAGTACTTACACCGAACTGGAGCGCCAGTACTTACACCGAACTGGAGCGCCAGTACTTACACCGAACTGGAGCGCCAGTACTTACACCGAACTGGAGCGCCAGTACTTACACCGAACTGGAGCGCCAGTACTTACACCGAACTGGAGCGCCAGTACTTACACCGAACTGGAGCGCCAGTACTTACACCGAACTGGAGCGCCAGTACTTACACCGAACTGGAGCGCCAGTACTTACACCGAACTGGAGCGCCAGTACTTACACCGAACTGGAGCGCCAGTACTTACACCGAACTGGAGCGTCAGTTTGGTATAGGTATCATCGGTAGTGCTACCTGAAATGTAGGGCTAGCTTTAGCGCAGAATCATTACCTGGGAAAATGCAGACTTAATTCAGGGATAAGTGGGAGTGAGGTATTGAGCGGGTGCCAGTTGGGGTATTGAGCGGGTGCCAGTTGGGGTATTGAGCGGGTGCCAGTTGGGGTATTGAGCGGGTGCCAGTTGGGGTATTGAGCGGGTGCCAGTTGGGGTATTGAGCGGGTGCCAGTTGGGGCATTGAGCGGGTACCAGTTGGGGTATTGAGCGGGTACCAGTCCTGCAGTTTGTGCTTTTAGGGATTGTTTGCATATGACTTCAGTTAAAATGGAGGATGCTCGGACCCCCTCCTTTGTCAGAAATAGCCAGAAAATGTCTAACACTTCCCCTTGGTCAGAAATTCATGACTTGTCAGATCCCCCTCTCCTCAGCAAAACTGTTGTCGAGCTCAAACACTAAAGAAAGGCGCACTGGTGTGGGGTTGTTCAGAAATTCTCGATGAAACGTGAAGTGGTATTGAAATATTCTTAAGATCTTGGTGTTTTTTTATTCCAAGCATGTCTAATTTACTGCATCGGCCGAAAACCGATCGGTGGGAAGACTAAAACACACTACGTTATGCTATCCCTCTTAATACGATAGTTATTGACAGTGCTTCAAATTTGGGAAAACAAACAAAACAAATACACACCGCTGCAAAGACACAAACAATTCAAGAAATGAAAAGTAAAAAAGAGCGCTCATATTTTCTGGTCATTATTACAACTTGTGGTTAGGTTAGGTTAGGTTTTACCTTGTGTGAAGCTACGTGCTGTACATAAATTCTAGTATATTTGTGCTATATTAAGCTAAAACTGCTGAAGTGTCCGCTCGTCAACTGCCCTGGGCTTGCGCAGTTCCCGCTCAATAAAAGTTCCACGACAGCCCATGATTCCCCCTCATCAGAAAAAGCCGGACACCCTATCCCCTTACCAGAAAAATTCAGAAAATGTCAGACTTCCACCCCCTTCAGTGGCTGACGTCATATGTGAACAGCCCCTTATACTGCAGACCCTCCACACTGAGAGAGGAGTGAGCGAACCTGTATTGTGCCGAAGTTCCTGGCTTTTCAGCAGCTATAGGCTGGTATTGGTTTTTGGATAAAGGATAATCATGTCCTCACGTGTGTTAATGAAACTGGGATGCTATTATTTTGGATGATATGCTTGACAGTGTCTACTAGACCACTAGAAAAGAAAACGCGGTTTATAAGTCTGTTTTCTCATTTGCAACTATTATTACTCTTATTTGCCTTTATTTAGACTGCAGGAACTACATTAAGTCTTTTAATCTATCAATTGTTGTTGACAATTGCATTATTGCCTGTTTTCTCCAGCTTGTTGATTGAATTTTTTTCTATTTTACCCTATTTTTTCTAGTTTGTGCTCTGTTTGCCAAAGGAGTTGAAGCAGATGATGTGAAAGTTACGCTTAACAAATATAAGCAGAACATCGGCTAAAAATTTCCTGTTATAGTTAGCGTTGAGTATCAGCTACTACCATATAGGCTTCAGTTGAATATATGTATATTGAATTTTAATTCAACGTCGACATTATTTTCTGTATTTGTCACAGACAGTCCAGATTTCAGGGCATGTACTGTTCAATCCAGACATGCTTATATATTTTTCGTTCAGCAAAATGACCATCATCGCACACAAATAGTATTTATTTGACCATGATCCTCATAAGAATGAGGCTTTTCACACATTCACGTCATATGTTAAAATCGGTTCAGAGTAGGCTGAGGTAAAAGGGTTGGATACATACCGACATGCTCTTCTCCTGAAAACATACACCAAAACCGTAGTGAGCGAAAATAAAAAAGTCACAACTCAATTCTTTAAAATGTCTAGCAAGGCCAGTTTAAGTTTGGTCTTAATATTCAATGAGCCAGGCATAAGTCCAGTCCGGTTCAGCAAGGACACGCCTCGGTAACACAGCCGCCGTCGACCCGCCTCTGTGAGAATGGTCGGCAAGGTCCACTGGCAAGAGCGACCGGTATTGTGACCATGCACTTGGTTGACCTGCCGGCCCATAGTTTCAAACAGCAGTCGGGGCTATCCCGTAACCAGCGTCCCCTCCACTGCGCTCACTGTGTGGTAAAGAATCACCCACTGGGCAGTCTGCCAGTCAAGTTGCTCAACAGCGCCTGTGAAGTGGTCCAATCTCCTCCCAATCACAACATGAGCACCGAAATTAACAATATTCTGCAATCGGCGCACCTAGGTCACACCACATGAGCCGCACACAGACGAGCAGTAGCGCAGTATTTCGTACTATTTCATACAGGGTGCTTTATGAGAGTGTTGCGCCATCGACCGTGGTGGCCTTCATTCTCGTTGCTGACGTTTAGCGACAACACAGTTACCTCCGGCGGAGCAGTCACTCAATTGTAATGTTTGTGCCATTACCCTTGTGGAAACAACTGAGTTATCGGGGTTAGTCGCCCCATTAGCTCAGTTGGTAGAGCGTTAGGCTTCGGTCCGCTGCTCAGGAACATGCAGTGGCACTACATGTGCAGGTTTGCGATCGGTTTCCTTGAGACGCCCAGGCGCTCAATATTTATCCGACGTAGGTCGACTGGCAACTGACGGCTGAGAGGGTGACCTGAGCGGGGCGGCCGTCCCTGTGCTTTGTGGGCTTTAAACTTTGGCTTTTCAGTTAACTATCAATCAATAAAAATCAATAAATCAACTATCAATCAATCTTTCTAATCAATCAATTAGGCAGGTGCCGTTCATTGCGGGAGTTGCTCGCTCGAATGGTGGGGTCGAGGTCTCCGTGACAAGTACATTGATGACTTTAGTAGTGCTTTGACTCTAAAAGCTGAACTTAAAACAACTTGGACAAATTTATATAAATATGTATTCCGACCTGAAAACAGTGAATCGTGATATGGGGGCGCGGTAGTGGAGTGTTCAGCGTAGCTGGCTTCCACGCAGCCGACCCGGGTTCAAGGCCCGGCGGCTTCCCTGAACAAGCAGCAAGCTGGCTCCCGAGAAACCTTTACAACAGGGAAAGAGTTCGCGACGCCATATGACCCGGGCGTCGATAAGGCCGGGTAATAATAATAATAATAATAATTTTTGGTGCGTCCATAAGCCCCAAAAATTATTGTAATCCTAATATGGTTACGTCTGAGCTCACGAAACAGCACGCCCGCTTGTTTTTTCGCACATTATTAAGGTCATGTTCGGTACGGCAGCACAGTTTTGTCAGCCAGTAATTTGCAATCAGTGGGCAGTATTTCGTCTACGTCCCACCAATGCAGCCGTTCCCTGGGAACCTAAAGATGATGACGTGCCATTGTGTGCTGCTGAGAATATCGCAAGAGCTCGGCAACAGTAGCTTACCTTTTTGCCGAGGAGGGGAATTTCTTCGTTGGATAAGTAGGTACCCAGCAGATACCAGTTTTTCTGGAGGGGAGATAAGAGGTCCTGCTGATCATAGGTGCTGACAGACGGAGCAATGCTTACGTCTGCCTTGCCAGCAAGCCTCTGCCACGCGGAATATCAATCATGCTGTTGTCGCCGTCGCTGGTGCTTTCTCTTTTGCACGTGCATTAACCTCAGGGGTTGATTTCTCCAGTCAGTGCTTCTGCGGTGTTCCCTCCGCTATTAATCACGAAAACTACACGTCATACATGTTGCACCTGCTTGGCTATTCTGCGCTCTCTTTGCAGAGGACCTAATTCATGTCTGCTGGGTCTAGTTAGAGGTAAGCAAATATTCTGTCTCCATTGCGCGTTGATATTTGACTGATTTATGTCCGGATTAGAGTAAAAAGCTGCAGTGCACGTACCATGACGTAGCACTGACCAAAGGTCCTTAGAAGACCGATCTTGCAATCATACGGGGAAATATCGGTAGTCAGAAGCTTACATATTTTCTTCCTGGTTTACCAATTCTCACATTGAATTTAGTGTCTATTGAGGCGCGAGGAAATGATAAGATGAAAAGTCAGAAAATATGGTGCTTAATCTACTCTGCGTTAATCTGAGTTAAGGGTTGGCACTTCCTCTCTTGTTTGATCCACGAAAACCTTTCTCTTGGACAAACTCCTGTATTTCGAAGCAAAAACTGGATTTTCCCCGGGGGAAAATGAGTAATTAAGGATTTCAAACATCGGCTGCTGGTACTACTGGCACCCTCGCCAACTTATATCAGCGACGGAAGCGGCGGGCCTAACCGCAGCTTGCGGATTTTGCAGCAATATTGGCCACGTGGATGTCATCTGGTTTATGAAATGGCCTAGACAATTACTATCCAACCGGATTCATTCGAAATTTCTCCGAGAAAATCCAAAACGTTCCGTTTTTTCGCCATAATTGTCCATTCAAATATAATATTTACCCGAAAATACAACCGAATTAGTGAGTGTGAGAATCCAAATTAATATCAATATCTGAAACTGCTCGAGTTATCTAGACAATCCAATCCGACCCATTCTGGCCAGATGGATTGGACTGGGTACAAGGGCAAGGGCGTAGCCAAGGGGGGCGGCAGTGACAGCTGCCCCCTTCCCCTGAGGGCCCGAAGAGCCCCCTGAGGACACGGGCTGCTCGAAGCGCGGCGCACCCAAATATGCTCTGTGGCCAACTTTAAAATTTCATACCAGACAGGGCCCTCTTAAGCCCTCTTCAGTACTCTATTCTGTGACAAGCAGGACCTTTTTTACCCATCAGGGCCCTTTCGGCGCAGTCGCATGGGCCCTTTTTGGGGCGCCGCCCCCCCCTGAGCGAAATCCTGGCTACGCCCTTGATTGAGTATCTATACAGGTGTCTGGCCCGTGACGCACTGTACGCAGGTACCAGCCGCGGCCAGGGCGTACAGACATCGGTACCGGGCAAAAACCCGTGCCGAAATGCACGCGCCAACTGCTGTAACGGCTTCCACGCGATTCCCGGATATTGATTTGTACATTTCTCCGTACACATTTGTTTGTATGCGAACCTTCGAATCCGTGTTTGTTTCGAAGCTGGTTCACTCGTATCTGCAAACGTTATTACAGAATGTCGTCGTATTGGCTAAACGTCTTATACTCAAGTCTTCGTATCGATAAGCAGCGTTTTTTGCATGTACTCGTATTGCAGATATTCGTGCCACATTTCTCCGTCCAGACAATATTTCGTATCTGTATTCCGTCGCATCCGCATTCCTTCTGATCTGCAGCTCATCGTATCATCCGTATTTTCTCGTATCCGCACCTCTTCGCATCCGTATTCTTTCACATATCGTCCACGCACAACCTGTCTCGTCAAATCCGCGTTAATGATAATTATATCTGGCGGCGTATCTCCTGTGTGCCTGCTTCCGGCACTGGACCGCGCAGTGGCGGATCCAGGCCTTCGTTTGGGGGGCTGGGGGCTTGAGCCTCCCCCACCATATCCCCAGATTAGCCTCCGCCTATGCATTAACTTAGGCACTCACGATATTTGGGGGGCACTTGAGCTTTGCCTCCTTGGATTCGCCACTGTGGCCGGGCCTGAGCTGGTGCGGCGGTAACACTGATATGGCGTGGTGGGTCGGGATGCCACCCCATACGTCTCCGCTCTGCAACCGCGGTAGACGTCATCAGGAGCTCAGAGCGACTGCGCCTGAACAGAGGAGGCTGGCAGAGTGAGGTAGAGTAGCTATGCACTTGCGGGCACCTCTGTCCAACACAGCGCAGCGCCGCGGTGAAGTACGTATCCGCCCTCGTTGCCAGTCAACAAATGGGTCGGCAGCATTGTTAGAAACCGGTGTCCGGAACAATGATCTATCGCTGGCGTCTGGGCGCCGGAGAACGTGTGGTGTGGGCGGGCGGTAGAGACATAACGCGGGGTTTCTGATCCCGGTACCAACCTCCGGCTATGCCCGTGCATCGTCCGAAGCCCTGGTTGTTGGACGAGCTTTCCAGCAGCTGAGGCCGAGCAGCCGTCCGGCCGGACCTCGGGACCTCAGGACTTGGTGACGATGGCGTTTGCGTTTCCGTCAACTGAGGTCTGGGCGTGCGTGCGAGGTGTAATGACTTAAATAATAATAATAATCGTTGGGGTTTAACGACACACCGACTGCCAGGGTCATACGGCGTCGCCAACTCTCACCCTGTTGGAAGGGATTTTGGGGATCAGATCGACTTATTCAGAGGCTCCGCCGGGACTTGAACCCGGGACCGGTGGCTTAGAAGACAAGGGTGCTATCCACTAAGCCACCTCATCCCCGGTGTAATGACTTATCGAGTTAGTAGAATGGCGAGACTTTCCAGAGTGGTGAAGTCTTTACGTGCATAGTTGTGGAGCCGGTCTTAGATTCCTGAGTAGTTATTAAATGGCACGAAGTCAGTTAGGCTTCCTGCAAGAGTTGGCAACCTCTCCACTTACGTGAAATCCAGTGTTTGAAAAATCAATAAGCTCTTCTTTGCTTTCATGCACTTGGAAATAGATGTTACCCACGGAGCCTTAAAGTCAACTGTATGTATGTGCATACGTCCAATTTGTATTTAGAATCCGTCCATCGTATCAATCGGTCAGCTGGCTGAGCTTACGATTGAACTAAGCTGAGCTGACGATCAATTTAACGATTTGTGGGCGAAAACCGGCATCAGGTCAGGTTAGGTTAACGGGTTATGACGTCATTTCTATTCCCATTCTAGGTGATTTCGTCTGTTTAAAATCAGGCTGACAAAACCAGGGTGCAGCACGGATTCTAGAAGAGCTAACCAAGTTTCTAAATATCATTCGGGAGCTTTTGAAAAGGCAAACCTATATGTTGCCGCTCATTTTCAGGTCAGATCAGGAACGAGGTCACCAGAAGTTACGCTTTTCGAAATTGCTTTTGCTTATATTGCTTTGTTTTGCTAAATTTGCTAAATTGCTTTGTAGCGAGAATGCAGCCACCTGCGAAAGTTAAAATTGATGGAATTGCGTGGACCGAGTGTGCCCTGGGCCGAGTTATCAGACC
Organism: Lepas anatifera; assembly: GCA_034440635.1. Taxonomy (NCBI): domain Eukaryota; kingdom Metazoa; phylum Arthropoda; class Thecostraca; family Lepadidae; genus Lepas; species Lepas anatifera. Next base: position 234,762 of record JAOTON010001915.1, on the reverse strand, counting down.
CGTTGTGCCTCAACGCGGTACGCCCGGTTTGAAATGCGGCATCTCTGACGACGTTCGCTCAGAAACGCTTTAGTTAGTGAATGACTTTTATAAGGCGTTCTGTGCATGTCACTTTTGCCCGCCTCTAAAGCGAAAATGACCTCTCGGATGGCGACCAGAGTTTTTGCTCATGTGTTCTTTTTGCTACAGCGCTGAAATGATGAAGCGATTTACCCCAAATTTTCAGCAGTTCATGCTGAATCAATTGCAACGGGAAAAATGTACTTAAATTAATTCATTTAAGCAAACAAATTGACTTAACTCGACCCCTAGTGACATGGTCAGATGTGCTGGCTCCGCGTGCAGAAGAGTATTCATACTCAGCCTCTTCTCAGACTAATCGTCTATTTAGGGTAAAGCAAAATACGTATAGCCATTCGGAAACCCGGAGTGAAATGTGTTTGTGAGCTGCTTACCATTGGCTACAATCGTAAAGTATTGATGTCCCCAGACGTAAAGAAGGTCATATTGAATGACCGCTCGATAATGTGGATTTCTTTTATTTATACAGATGGCAGAAAGATCAAGTCACTATTTTGTTTCAGTGTATACCCCTGTCGTCATAGCGTGTCGAATTCTGTGCATTATGAGCATACTTTATGCAAGGCTGACCTTGACCTAACTCTGGGCAAGGTCACGATAACCGATCAACTTACAATGAAGATAATGTGCATTGAGGTGAGCAATACGACATAAGAAGCAGAGACCTACTGTGCATGGCACCTTTGCCCACCTCTAAAGAACTTTTTCTTCTTTTTCTTCTAAGGGGATGCACTTTTTCTTCCTGCCACTTTATAGCGGCCATGTGCATACTTCTCTAAGGTGATGCTGGCCATTACCTGAAGTCAGCATGCAGCATGAACAACCTACATTTGGCTGCCTCATGTTAGTTGTCAGTATTGCATGTTGTTTCAAACTGTGTGCTTTTATTTTGGTTTTTGCGGTATCATTGCAGACTTATTAAGATAGCTGAGGCTTCTGATGCTGCTTACGCCTTTCTTATATGGTTTTGGATGCAACCAAAACCTTTTCCGAGATTAATTGACTTAAAACATGTATTTTAATAACATTTAAACTAAATAAACGAATTTAATTGGTATTATTCAATTTGTATGTTCAAATAAAGCAACAGTCTTTTATGGCTTTTCCATGAAACCGGCCCTTCGCGGGCTTAATAAGACATTTTTTTCAAAACATGGGCTTGTGACGGGCTTCTAAAATCAGCAGCAGCCCGGGCCCGGGCCTGCAAAACTGTCCGATACTTCCACCTCTAATCAACACCTTTCCACTTCATGTATGCATGTTACTCTAGGTCACTCCCAGTAACATGTATCACGTACCCTACAGTGTTGACTCGTCATCTGGTGACTCGGATGATTCCACACTTGAAGGTATGACCAGCGGCCCACGAGTTTGGAGCTGAAGAGGGTTTCGGGAGTGATCCGGCATTTTCTTGTCATCAGATGCTGACATAGTTTCCCGTACTATCTTGCTGATTTCCGGATTGCCTGTGTCGAACAGTTGTTGAGGTGTTGCATGTTGTCCACTGCAGCGCTTCTCCTCGCATTGTGCCGCTGGTATGATGGGAAGTGTTTGTTGAGTGCTCCTTTAGCCTCTTCGCTGAACATTCCTATTGGAAGAAGGAACGCCTTGATGACGTCTTTGCCATGCATCAACCTATTGTGCACCGAGACCGGCCTATAGTATCAGGGGCAAATGCTCACAAATTGCTGTGCGGTTGCGAAGGTGAAGTCTCCACATTGATCTGCATCTATGGACTGTGTGCTGGCGAGTGCTTGGAGGATCGCTTGGAGATGTGTGATGAGCTATGCATCCACGTCGGTGATTTCGCTGACTGCACGTGGATCAGCGAATGCTCGTCTCGCAGTATCGTTGTCGCTGCACGTGCCGGACCCAACTGCGCGTGGTTGATCAAAGCTCAGCCCAAGCCGCTTCCGAAAGTCAGACTGCATTTTCTTGTTTTATTTCCAACATGACTTTCTTGTTTTCTTCACCTCGCTCCGACCATGTCTTCAGATGAACGTGATAACCGAGGTGCAAAATCATCTGAAATGCTCTAATCCACGCATGTAAGGTAGACAGCCCTAACTGCAAGGTGTCTGGGTCTGGCGGCTTTTGAGTGGCATGCTGAAGATCGTTTATCTTTTTGGGTTTTACGCCACAGATGTTGCAGGTCATGTTGATTTGGTTACAGTTTCTGAGCCACTAACCACGGTTGCCACTTTTCCGTATATCACAGTGAAGTGGAGCTGGTGGCTGACTGATCTGGTGTGTGTGGGTGTGACTGATGTGGTGTGTGGGTGTGACTGATCTGGTGTGTGGGTGTGACTGATGTGGTGTGTGGGTGTGACTGATCTGGTGTGTGGGTGTGACTGATCTGGTGTGTGGGTGTGACTGATCTGGTGTGTGGGTGTGACTGATGTGGTATGTGGGTGTGACTGATGTGGTGTGTGGGTGTGACTGATGTGGTGTGTGGGTGGACTGATCTGGTGTGTGGGTGTGACTGATGTGTGTGGGTGTGACTGATCTGGTGTGTGGGTGTAACTGATGTGGTGTGTGGGTGTGACTGATCTGGTGTGTGGGTGTGATAAGCGGACACCGCTGCTGAGCTGTAGCAGGGTCGGCTGCAGTTTAGCAAGCTGAGCTTGGATTTCGTACATTTCTGATAGTATCACAGTGGCAGTTACTTTTTAAACTGAACCCCTACTGGGCGACAGAGTCTAGTGGAGGATGGTTTAGGATTTTGCCATACCTTGGTTCCACCAACTTCAAGCTGAAGAGGGACGACTGTGGTGCAGAATATGTTGTCTTCAGCAGCAGACTCGCTTCTGTTTATACACTGGCTGTCCAGTTGCGCCATCCTTTCCCCATCTGTACACCAGTTCGCCGCTCTGAGCGTGTTGTGCTGACGCCGCTCTGGATGTTGGGAGTCCACCCATAGGCGGATCCAGGGGGGGCAAAGGGGGCACGTGCCCCCACGATCGACCCTCGGCGCTCCCCTGAAAGATCGATGGCGCCCCCCTGAAGTGTCGCTTCCCACCCCCCTCCCAGGATGCGAAAGTCGGCGCCCACCGATAGGATTTGGCGCCCACCTGATAGCTTTTGCCGGTCATAAGTGGCGCCCCCTGGTCCGGATGGCGCCCCCCTTCCGGATGGCGCCCCCCGGAAGGTGCCCCCCCGATCGGCAATCCTGGATCCGCCTATGAGTCCACCGGCGGCTGCTCCACATGTCGGAACAGCGCTTGGAAGATCGCTAATTGCTGAAACGAACGCTTCATCATTTGCATAATAAGCCTTCTGCAAGAGTGATCTGCCAGATCTTGCAGTAAGACTTCACCCTTGATTTCCGTGCGCGTCAAACCTGACGGGTAGCAGCGTTTCCGCGGTTCCAGCACTCGATCGTACGATGAATATGTTTTGCTCTGCACTGATTTGTAACACTATGGACTAGTTTGTAGCTTCGCTTCGATAGATCAGCTGCCACCGTCAGTGCTAATTCTTCATCGGGAGTGACGCTGCGTTCCTTTTTCTCCAATTTTGACTGACAAGCCGCCCGTGTTTTCTTTGGTCGGTTTGGAGATGAGGTTGGTTCTTGTGACTATGGAAGCAAGGTGTTGCTTTTCTCCTTTCGTGCTCTTTGGCTTACAGCTTGCACCAGCTTTTCACTTTCATCTACTCCGCAACTTCCATCGATTTTCGGCGTTTTGATCTCTCACTCAGATCATCGAATGGTCGTGAGCTATCTTGGGGGCCACTGCCGCTACTCGGGGGCGCTTTGGAGTGATTTTTTTCAAACTCCACACTGTGATCTATGCTCATGAATGAGATGTTTCTCGCATGAAAATGATCCTCGTGGCGAGCACACTATACCCACCTGTATCGAATATTTTTTAGAAGTTCGGCGAGTATGTTTTCCAGTGTTCTATGAACTGTCGGGTACGGCGGCAGCTGTTACCCAAGCACACACTGTAGAGCACGCTGCACTGTAACTGCAGAACTCACTTTGTGCCGCCCTGACTGCTTTGCAATATCGAATATCTTCCATCGGTTTATATGCACCCTTCTCAGTTCTGACATGACGGCCACGTTTCCGTCAAAACTGATAGCTTTTCAGGACACCGCACAAATCGCTGCACCAGTAAACTTGCCTGAACGTTTTCACATATGGCACTGACTCCAACAGAAGCCTCATGGTTAGCTCCCCACCTTTTCCAGACATCTTCCCCACAGGATAAGACCAGGGGCGCAGCCAGGGGGGGGCACAGGGGCACGAGCCCACCCCCCCATCGGTGCCGGGGTGCCCTTTTGATTGCCAGGTGGTGTGCCCTCTTTGGGACGTGCCGCTCGAAATTTAGTGCCCTACGCCGTTGAACCTAGATGGAACTAGACCGCATTTAGCGATTTCAACTATTGTCGCCTTTCCAAGCACCCGGGAAGAGTATAGGCACGTAATCCGTTTCCAGATAATGCCTTATCGTCGCCAATAATCGTATGGGCAGAGCTAATCTGGTGCCCCCTGAGCGTCTTGAACCCTGGAGCTGATCATGTGCCCTCTGAGCTGAACTGATGCCCTCGTAGTCAATCTGGTGCCCCCCCCCCCCGAAAAAAATAATTGTGCCTCCTGAATGTATATAATGCTCTCTGAGTTAGTATGATGCCTCCGAGCTTGCCTGGTGCCATATTAGCTGTTTTAGTGCCCCTTGAGCTGATCCGGGCCCCCTGAACTTATTTAGTGCCTCCCGTAGTTTATCTACTGTCCAGGGCCGCAGCCAGGAGGCACAGGGGGCACGTGCCCCCCATCGGTGCCGGGTGCCCTTTTGATTGCCAGGTGGTGTACCCCCTTTGGACCGTGCCGCTCGAAATTTAGTGCCCTACGCCGTTGAACCTAGATGGAACTAGACCGCATTTAGCGATTTCAACTATTGTTCGACAACTTAAGTGCCTTTTTGGTCAGCTAGGGCATTCTGTCGCATTTCCAAGCACCCGGGAAGAGTATAGGCACGTAATCCGTTTCCAGATAATGCCTCATCGTCGCCAATAATCGTACGGGTGGAGCTCATCTGGTGCCCCCTGGAGGTGATCATGTACCTTCTGAGCTGATCTGATGCCCTCGTAGTCAATCTGGTGCCCCTCCCCTCCCCTGAATAAATAATTGTGCCTTCTGAACCTATATAATGCTCTCTAAGTTAGTCTGATGCCTCCGAGCTTGCCTGGTGTCCTTTTAGCTGTTTTAGTGCCCCTTGAGCTGATCCGGGTCCCCTGAGCTTTTTCAATGCCTCCCGGAGTTGATCTACTGTCCAGGGGTGCAGCCAGGAAGGCACAGAGGGCACGTGCCCCCATCACTGCCGGGGTGCCCTTTTGATTGCCAGGTGGTGTACCCAATTTAGGCCTTGCCGCTCGAAATTTAGGTGCCCTACGCCGTTGAACCTAGATGTAACTGGACCGCATGTAGCGATTCAAACTATTGTTGGACAACTTAATACCTTTTTCGGTCCGCTAGGGCATTCTGTCGCCTTTCCAAGTACCCGGGGAGAGTATGGGCACCTAGTATGTGTCCACCTAATGCCTCATCGTCGCCAATAATCGTACGAGTGAAGCCAATCTGGTGCTCCTTGAGCTCATCTCGTGGCCGCTCAGCTGGTCTTGGCCCCTTGAGCTGATTGCTTGCCCTCTAAGCTGATCTGGTGCCCCTGAGTCAATGGAGTGCCCCACTGCGCAAATAATTGTGCCTCCTGAACCTATATAATGCCCTCAGGGTTAGTCTAATGATTCCGAGCTTGTTTGGTGCCCTAATAGCTGATTTAGTGCCCCTTGAGCTGATTCGTGTCCCCGAGCTGATCTCATGCCTCCCCAAGTTGATTCTGTTCCCTAAGTCAATATGGTGCCCCTTCAGCTGATTAGGTGCCCCCTCAACTGATTATTGATGTCTCCTTAGATGGTCTGGTCCCCCCCTGAGCTGGTTTGGTGGGCCCTGAGCCCACATTGTGTCCCCTGAGCTGTTATGTTGCTCCCTGAGCTGATTTGGGCTCCTGCCATAGTCGGGGGGCTGGGAGCTGATCTGGACCCCGAGCGGATCGATCTGGTGCCACCTGAGCTGCACTAATGCCCCTTAGTCGATCTGGTACCTCCTGAGCCCATCTGATGCCCTCTGAGCTAGTCAGGTGCCCCCTGAGTAGTCCGGTGCCCTTTAAGCTGATCTGGGCCTCCTTACGTGATTTCATGAGCAGCTCTAAAGTCCTGAACTGAGCTGGGCCCACAGAGGCTGATGAGGGCCCCTGAGATGGTATGGGGCTCCTGGGCTGATTAAGTGCCTCCTGACTTGATCTGGTATTCTCGAGCTGGTCGGGGACCACTGATCTGATTGTTTGTCCCCGAAGCTGATCTGGTGCACTATGGGCATCTGGTGTCCCCTGAGCAGCTCTGGGTCTTTTGAACTGATTGGGTCCCGAGCTGGTGAGGGATCCCTAAGCTGATTTAGTGCCCCTGACTTGAACATGCCCCCTGTGCTGATCGATCTGGTGCACCCTGAGCAGATATACTGCCTCCTGAACTTAACTAATGCCCCCTGAGTCGATATGGTGCCTGCTGAGTCATCAGTGTGTCTGCTGAGCCCTTCTTATTCCCTCTGAGCTAGTCTGGTGTCCCATAGCTAATATGGTGCCCTTTAAGCTGACCCGGGCCTCCTGGGTTAATTACGTGATTTCCTGAGCAGCTCCCAGGCCCTGAGTTGAGCTGGGCCCACAGGGGTTGGTGAGGGCCCCTGAGATGGTATGAGGCTCCTGAGCTGATGAAGTGCCTCCTGACTTGATCTGGCATTCCCGAGCTGATCTGGGCCGCGAGCTGGTCGGGGACCACTGATCTGATTGCTGGTCCCTTAGGCTGATATGGTGCCCTATGGGCCGATCTGGTGTCCCCTGAGCAGCTCTGGGGCCTTTTGAACTGCTTGGGCCCCGAGCTGGTGAGGGATTCCTGAGCTGAATTAGTGCCCCTGACTTGATCTTGCCCCCTGATCTGACTTGAGGCCCCTGAACTGATCTGGGGCCCCAAGAGTTGATCTGGGGCCCAAGAGCGGATCTAGGTTCTGAGGGTATCCTGAGCTGGTCTGGGCGCTGAGCTTGTGAGAGCCCCTTAAGTTGGCTTGAGGCCCCCTGAAGTGATCTAGGCGCTTTAAACTGTTCTGGGGCTTCTTGAACTGGTTTAAGGCCCTATGAGCCTATCTGTGGCCCATTGAGCTAGTCTGATGACCTCATCTCTGGGACCAATGAGCTAGTCTAGTCCCTGGTTGAAGCATGAGCTGCTCTGTGGCGCTGATCAACATCAGGGGCCCCTGAGGTGGTCTTGAATAGACAGATAATAAGAACACAAGGCCACTCCGATCATCTCGGGGCGGGGTCACTGAGCTAGTCTGGTCCCTGGAGGCACAACTGGGGGATGGGGGAGCTGCTCTGGAGGCCTCTGACCCACACTTGGGAGCCCCAGAGCTGGTCTTGAATAGATGGTAAGTAAGAACACAATGGAAGCTCCCCTTGTAAAACGGAGCTGACGAGGAATGATGAATCTGTAAAACGGCTTGTGATGCCTAGGCACCCCTGGTTATATAAATTGCTTATTATACTAGTGGATTCTGGGAAGGGATGATAAAAAGGCATGTGCCCCTCAGCTCAGAGCACAGTCCCCTAAACCAGGATTTCTACTAATTAATTTAAATGAAGAAATAGTTTCCACAATTTTCAGCCCTGTCACACCATCCCCATCCAAGCCACAGGCCTGTTCACCTTTTATTCACTCTTAACTGGGACCGAGCCTTGAGAATATGGAACTTAATAAACGCGTTCAAAAGGTATCTCCCAAATTTTCCCGGCAGGAAAAATGTGTTCTTCCAAAGACACTATAGCCCTGTTCCACCTGTCAGCACAGTTTTATCAGCACCAATCAGCGGGCCGTGTTGCGCCTACGTCACAGGATTGTAGCCTCCCCGGGAACTAGTTCTAGAGGTTTTACGGGCTGATGGCCTGCTGTTTGCGCTGATGAAAATAGCAAGTGCACGAAGTGGCAGCCTAATATTTTTAATGGTATAAAGGTTGAAGTTCCTTTGCTTACCACAAACTAGAGGCGATTATGGCGCTGATATTTCTTTTCTGGAGGAGTGGCTAGAGGTCCTGCTGACAAAACTGTGCTGACAGCTGGAACAGGGCTTATGCCACTCCTCGTCCCATGGCGATTGCAGGAGGCAAGGAACTTAATCCGCGTTCAGCCAGGGCTCACTCGTCACGACAAAACCAGTGGGCATAACAAAAGAATTTTCGACTCCAATATGCCTTAACCTGTACATTATAACAGATATCACATGCTCCGCTGATTTCTCTGATGTTAAGTACTTGCATGAGTTGGCTGTCCTTGAATCTATCCAAAAAGTCATGTTTTGGCTACTTCCATGACATTTTGGTGATATTTTTCCTTTTTTCGGTTTTAATCGAGTTTTCCTTCTCCGTGAATGATTTATTTGCATTTTTATTGAACTAAAGATGCCCAAAAAATGATATAAACAAAGATATAGTAAGTTTTTTAGGTTACGTTAAAAAGTGCCCTTTTTCCCGGGGTGCCCCTCAAAGTTGGTGTGCCCCCCCCATATGAAAGCTCTGGCTGCGCCCCTGGATAAGACACATAGTCCACCGCCTGATAAGCGTCCCCCGCACCACGCGGGCGACTGGCGGGCCACGGGGAATGGGAGGCGGCCCGGTACATGGTAACAAATTAGCACCCTGAGAGTGCTGTCTGACGCCATTTCTTAGCCCCGCATCGGTGCTGAGCGTAGTACCCTAGTTGTGCTTCTTCTAGCTCGTTAGCTTTCCTTATGCATAATTAATTTCTACTTTGGTGTTGCTCGGAAGCCTTACCTAGCGTAGGCATAGGCGTGGGAACGGGGGGACAGGGGGCTACGGCCCCCAATATTCTCGTTGGGGGGCCAGACCATAGAGTTGCCCCCCCAATATTTTGAGGTAGACTCTCATCCACAAATTTAACCATGTTGTGCTGAAAATGATTGCGGTGATATTTATCATTAAAAACGAAGAATGAGTAATTCATTAGTGTCCCAGCATATAGAAAACTGTAATTGGACCCGTGCCCTATATGTACGCTCTAACTGGGCTTGACTCAGCCGAAGAAAAGTGAAGTTCTAATCGCCCGCAAGTAGCACCTCCTGAGTGGAGGATTCCGCCGGAATGGCTTCAGCTGAATTTTGAGCTCGCGCGGAAACGTCATCTCGCGTTGATCGGAGGCGCGCGAGAATCCACAGCGATTTGTGAGAATGGAAATATCAGCCGGCGATTTATTATTTTCCTATAACAATTGGCAGAGCGCTGGGGCAGGCGTGGTGCAAACGTTTGTTTTGTATCAACGTTCCCGTTGCTGGAGACAGCCACGAGAACAATGGACATCTGAAAGTTTTTCAGCAAGAAGGTCAGCTAGCAACGATGAGTGTTACAACAATGGAACAAAGTGGCGTTAGCTAGTTAATCTCGAAGTTCCTGCTCACAACAAAATTTCGTTCTAAAACCAATAGTTGTTTGACTTGGGCCAGTTGCTACCCTGCGTTCATGTCCCGAACATAACCCAGAAACTTGTGCAGGGGCGCAGCCAGAGCCTTAGTATGGGGGGCACAACACCATGGAGGGGCACTTTCGATGAAAAGGGGCACTTTTGCCTGCTCAAGAAACGTCGCCAGGGAAACGCTGAGGAGTATCTCAGTCTGTCTGGCCAAATCCTGCTGCCGGAGAAAACTAGGGAACCTCTGGGGTTTCATGGGCTGCTTCACATAGGCACTCAATTTTCTTCCGAGCTGAGCGTCTGAACTGGTTTGGGGCCCTGAGTTGGCCTAAAGCCCCCAGAGCAGATCTAGGGGCTCTTTAAGGGAATGTCCCGCTTCGTTAAGTTCTATTAGGGAAAGTTTTGCGATTTTTCACGATTTTGCCCGCCCAAACGGGTGGTTTTGCCCCCCCAAAATTTGCTTCTAGATCCGCCAATGCCTGGGAACCAATGAGGGGCACGTTCCCCTGCATCCCTTTGGCTGCGTCTCTGACCGAGGGGCACATTCAAACTAAACACAATTGTAAAAGTTAAAACAACAGTTAAAATCGTCAAAGACATTCGGGCACTTCAGTAGGTGAACCTATACCATTCTAGGTAGACACCTAAATGAGGAAATGTCTTTTTATTCAGAAGAAAATTCACAACGAATGTACACAGTTACGTGATTAAGGGGCACTTCCGTGTTAAGGGTGCATCCATAAAGAAAGTGCACGTTTCAGCGGCCGAGGGGCACTTTCATTCAGAGGCAAATTCACAATGGAGGTACACAGTAAAGTGGTTGAGGGGGCCCTTCTGAGCTAAGGGCACATCCAAAAAGAGAGCCCACGTTTCAGCGGCCGTGGAGCACTTTTATCCGCAGAGGGCCACCGGGAACTAATGGGGGCACGTTCCCCTGTGCCCCTTGGCTGCGCCAGAGCCAATATTTCGGCACAAAACAAAGCTTTTCCAAAGCATGGTCCAAGTTTATGTCAGCGGCCCTGGCCCCATTGGCGGACGCAGGGGGGGCATTCCGGCCATGGCCTCCCCCCAAAGCGCTGGAGGGGGGCCAAACTATCTTTTGGTCCCCCCCAAACGCGTGAGAATTTTTTTGAAAAAGGGTTTACACTAGGTTTGTAGAGCAAAAAATCTTAACTTCTACCCTCCACCTCCAACCCCCCCCCCCGAGAGCAATCATGTACTTTGAGAGGTAGCTTATACTAGGTCTGTCGAGCACTGAAAAAAGGTGTTTACACTAGGTCTGTAGAGCAAAAAAATCTTCGCTCCCCCCCCAGGAGGAGAGGCAGACATGGGTTTGGCCCCCAAAAAACTCGGGTCTGCGTCCGCCCCTGCCTGGCCCCCCAATAATTTTACCGTTCCTAAGCCTATGAGCGTAGGGATACGTTTTCTAGCATCCTTTGGGTGCGACGCCGTTTTTTAGCTCCTGGTGGGTGCTAGGCACTAGTGAAAGAACCGACGCGCTAGCTTGGTGCTAGATGTAGTACCAGTATCCCCAAGCACCCTCTGGGTGCGACGCCGTTTTTGGCTCCCTGTGGGTGCTAGGCACCAGAGAAAGAACCAACGTGCTTACTTGGTGCTGAGTGTAGTACCCAGACTTGTTGATGACTCAAATTGTTTTGAGTCGACTCAACTCTGACTCACGGCTTAAAGGCTGACTCTGATTCTGACTCTACTCGCTGTGTTGAAAATGGTGAACGGACTCGACTCAACTCAAATCCAGAAGTGAGTCGACTCAACTCTGACTCAAATAAGCATTGAGTCAGAGTTGACTCCGACTCAGAATGGTGGCCAAGTATGTACATAAAAAATGCACATTTCCTTTCATGGTAGGGCAATTCCAGCACCAATCGACCAAGGCCTACACGGTACCTCTTTGATTTTCTTTAACAGGAAACACCATCATTTACATCTCGAAAATTTTGGCCAAGGTTATACAGGTCAGGTCACCAGGCAGGGAGGACCACCTCAAAAATACTAGGACGCAAACAAAAAAGGGTAATCGATCAAGTGAAACCAACCACATCTGGGCCCACCGGAGCACAACATTGTTCCGGGATTTTATATTGGGACCCAAGGTCATGTGCGAGCATGACCTCCCCATGACAACATGGGAAAATCACGAAATGAGCTTTCCAGTAAGTAGGATGGAATCAACTTCAAACATCGGTTGCGACTTCTCTAGCCCATTTTGAAGCATACCAAAATTTGACTTGTGATCTTTAAAAGGCACCTTAGGTCAAATAAACATTTTTGTGTTTTTCTCTATAAATTTTGAATAAACTAAGATAGAGCTTTATTTTGTCACCAAAGTGTTTGTATAGTCACTGGAAGTCAAATGATATACATCATGACTATACCAGGTCAAGTTGGTCAGACCGTTGACCGGGTCAGGTCAAATTCTTAAATTTACCTGGCATAGCAATATCATATATCATTCGATTCGTATTGACGAGAGGATTGCAATGGTCATAAACTATGGCTGTATCTTGTTTGGTTTGGAAGCTATTAGCGAAAAAGTAAACGCCCTTATGCATGGGTGGCTATGGACATTCCCAAAATATGCCCAATATTTAGTGACATGTAGCTCCCTAGACTTTACCTGACACGAAAATGAATGCCACTGTGATGAAAGCGCATCTCAAGAGCTTGAATGGTTTAAAAAATGTTTCAGCTATCACAGTTTCTGAGATAAGGAGGTTTTCTTAGTACACCTCATATTAGCGATTTGACCTATTTGACCTCTGGTGACCTTGATATTGACCTACAAAAAAATATCGAAGTATTTTCGATATCATTTCGAAGAGCTCGATCGCCGTTTTGCACTTTTCTAGCTCTCTTAGTTTTGAGATCGTGGGGGTCTTTTAGCGCCCCCCCACCAGGGCGAAGGTGGCTCGTACCCGCCACCGGGGCAAGGGTTAAAATGGGCCTATAGGGTTCTGATGGGCCCCAAAGCCGAATCTGAGAGTTTGAGCTCGATGGGAGTAAAACTTTAGAAGTTATTGCCTCAGGATTTTTTTGAAAGTCTGCTTACAGTGCATTTTTTAGGTGAGCACAAAGCCCTCAGAAGCTGATGAATTATGCATTAAAGATACATTTACCTATTCAAAATGAACCGAAAAACTCGAGTCTGAAGTCTGTTTGACCTTAGGTCACTTGTGAAAAATTTATGATTTGACCTTGACCTAAGGTCATATCCCAAATTTGCTTGTACACCTTTTTTCAAAATGGAATGTCTGAAATTGAAGATTAAACTTTTTTCTGCCCAATAAAATAGGTTAGAACATCGGTTTTTATATCTACTTGTGTTTTTAACACCCACAGTGGAGGGTGGTCTGGCGTCAACACGTAATGAAGGGGGTCCCGAAATGCCTCCCCCTGATATCTCGCTAATTAAGAGGGTTAGGAAAACGCATGTTCCGGGATTTGTGAGGCATGTTAACTTTTTATTTGAGCTCAATTGTATGGACTTATATCTATATCTTTAAGGTCAAATCAGGTCATAAATGTCAAATGTACGTCATACCGGACACCTTTAGCGAAGTGCCGTGATTATACGGAAAAAGTCGCGAAACGTTTGAAACATATAATAGCAGGGGCGTAGCCAAGGTGGGGGGGACGGCAGGGACAGCCGTCCCTCCCTGAGGGCTCGAAGGGCCCCCCTGAGGACACGAGCCACGCGAAGCGCGGCTCGCCCGCACTATGCTCTGTGGACAAATTTGGCATTTTATACCAGACAGGGCCCTTTTAAGCCCTCTTCAGTACTCTATTCTGTAACAATCAGGCCCTTTTTACCCATCAGGACCCTTTTGGCGCTGTCGCAGGGGCCCTTTTCGGGGCGCCGTCCCTCCCTGAGCGAAATCATTGCTACGCCCCTGTGTAAAACAGTGATATATTGAAACAGTAATATTGAAACATATAACAGCACGGTGACAGTGGACACCCTCACGTCAATGGAGCCCTGGAGAGGAGGAGTTTAGGGAGTATTTATACTCTTTTGACTCCGTGCAAATGGCTTCTGAGATATTACGTTTTAAGAAAGGGCAAAACCAGAGAGAGAATCGACGCTTTCGGATTGCGTAGATAATATAGAGCGTTTTGTTGATTCCCTGAGTGAGAAGGTATGTAACCTAAACCTTCACCACTACATATCTAAGGCTCAAGGGCATTATATAGCAAATTGGAAGGAAAAGGGCACCAAAGGGGGAAGCGGTAGTCATCGATGACTTATCAGAAAATTATACATGTACTGCGCAAAATGCTGCTCAGTCGTATCACTGGTCTGCAAAGCAGGTGACTGTAAACCCTTTTGTTCCATACTGGACTGAGGATGGAGTCTGGTGCAGTAGAAGTTGTTTCGTACCTTGGCTACGCACCCACATGCCAAGTCTGAAGAAAATACATAACGTATCAGACGGGTGCGGTGGCCAATACAAAAACAATTTTCACTTTATCAATGCTTGTTATCATCCAGATAGACTTTCAAATACCATGTGAATGGCACTTTTTTGCTACCAGTCACGAGAAGAACGCCTGTGACGGAATTGGAGGCAAAGTTAGAGGAACAGCAGCCCAGGTAAGCTTAAGGAGAGACGAAAAGGATCAGATCTTGGATCCTCTATTGATGTTCTCTTTTCTGACGCAATACTTCGACACCACAATCCATTTCTAGTTGGTCAGTAGAGAGGAGGTCTTTGGAATGTCAAAACGACTGATACAGCGGTACAGCTCGGCGTTGAAGATTAAGGGCACCCAACGGTTTCCTCGTTTCACACCCATAAACCTGAACACCATGCAGGTGCGAGAGCTCTCTGAAGACATCGAGGGAACCAGTGGCAGATCTAGCCGGTCGGTTTGGGAGGAGCAAACCAAAGTCAAAAAGGAAAAAAGAGAAGAAAAAAACGTCACGCAGTGAAAAATTGTGCTACAATAATATGACTTGACAGTAGGATTTGGGATATTTGAGTCAAAAGGCAAAAAATGTCACGGGTTGAAAAAGTATGGGCTCAAGATACTTTTTTATATCCAAGATCCAATATTTACACTGAACTTAACTGGTTCTGTTTGAAGTTGAGAATTGAAGCACCGAAATCTTGCTTATAAATTAGAATTGGGTCGGGGCATAAAGGAAGTCGACCGCCCTTGGGGGAGGGGGCAAAAACATAGTTTTGCCCCTAGATTTCCATTTTGGGTGACATATCGTTTTTGCTTCCCCCTGGATCCGCCACTGGACGGAACAGAGCTGCCTACTGTGACAGCATAAGGTCAGCTCAGCACAAAGACAGCTCATGGAGGCGCCAGCTCCCGTATTTCGGTGCATTGTTGCAAACCGGTGTCCGGTGTACTGTACATACATACATATTTTTGCACGGGCTGACAAATGCTTGCTTCCTTTAGCTTCAAGGAGAGTAAAATCGCGCAAAGATATTGTCAAGGAGAGAGTATTGCTATAGTTCTAACTCGCAAGTGGGAAATGTTTGCTTCGGTCCGATGCTGAAAAACTTAACGATTGCTTTATTTGGCTTTCACCAGACTTCTAGCACTGTTCCTATGGTATCACCATTTCGCCCCACTACATGTCCAATATACTGTCGAAGCCTCAGCGACGAGTTATTGTCATCCCTTAACCCGCGCCCCACCGGGGGTCCGGCGCCACCTTCGCCTCACCGGGGGCCATCGATGGCCCCCTCTAACTCCGAAAATATGGGCGTTAGCGCAAATCTGCAAAGTGCAATAGAAAGCTCGCGTGAATTCAGTAAGAAATTACTTCGCATGTTTTAGAGCTCAGGTCAATGGTTTGACCTCCAGAGGTCAAATTAGGTCAAGATCGGATATTTTCACTCAAATATGCAATGATTAAGCAAACTGGGCATAACTCTTATGTCAATAGAGCTATTGAGGCCTGGTAAAGTACATTTGATAGCAAATTGCCAGTACGTTTTCCGCTATGTGGAACGTAATGACCTCCCGCCAGTGGTTTGACCGCCAGAGGTCACCTCGTGACCTAATATGACCTGAGGTCACGAAAGGTCAAAAAGTGACCTTGCCGTATGTCAAATGAAAGCCAGTGACAAGACAAACACGATGGTGTTTGTTTCACCGCTCTAGCTCAATTAGGTCAAAAGTTATTGTCAAAATACTGTTTGTGACCTCTGGTGACCTTGGATGACCTTGGAAATGTCAAAGGGCAAATATGACCCCTGGGATCCGTGAAAGGGTGTCAAAAACGTTGTTCTTAGCAGTCTGAGTATTTGCAATCATTTTTGTGGCTTTTATATCATGAAACAACTTTTCCCATGCTTTTCCAATGGGAGAGGTCGCCTCGTGACCTGACCTCAGGGCACGAAATCGAAAAATCCCGGATATACACCTTGCAGACCCTGGAGGGGTTATGAAGTGTAGGAAATTTCAAATCGATCGACTTTGAAATGTAGCTCTTACAGAGCTCTAAAGGTGAAGTAATGTGACCTTGGTTGACCTCGTCTGGTGACCTGACCTTAGGTGACCTGGGGTAAAAAATTTCAGGGATGATGGGAAAATGATGCAGTGAGAGGTAGAGTCCTCAACCGCGGTGCTGCGCCTCGTCGTTTTTCTGCTATCCCGGAAAACCTTAGGGGGCCATCGATGGCCCCCCGGTGGGGTGAGGGTTAAAACACTCTGATGAGCATTCACACTCGCATTGATCTCAGCCCCCCCCTAAGATCTCGAGAACCACGGTAGATAGCGAAAAACGGTAAATGACGTTGGGCTGCCCATCCACTTTTCCATCGAAAACATTTGAACCATTTTTTTTGTCAGGTCACACTTAAGGTCACGAGAGGTCAAAACATGCCGTCATAGGGATAACATGTAAATTCAGTTTTTCGGCCATTACATCTGAACAAGTAAAGGTAGAGCAAAACTACTTAAACTATATGAATACTCTCAGTTTGTTTGGTTCAAATTTGGGCTCCTCGTTGCCTTCTGCAGCGGCTGTTTATGCACATTTCAGGTTTTCTCCCATTTTGACTGAGATAAGGAAATTTTTGGGCCGAAAAGTGTGGGGGCAGGCCCCTGACATCCCTTTTACGACGTGTATGTGCGGTCACACCAGTTCAAATGCATTGCAGACCTAGCTGCGCGATGAAAACGTAATATCATCAGGGTTGTATGTTAAGATCACTTCACTAGATCATAGGTCACAGACCAAGGTCATACAAACATTATCGCAATTGTTGATCCCAGAGCTTACGGTCACATGACGTTCCTTGGCAATACTTGTATGATGTTTTGATGTTACAGCTGAGGTTACTGAATGCAAGTTCCAGGTCACAGACCAAAGGCCGTGGGTTAAGGTCAAACTCATTGATTGGTCATAGGTCATAGGTCAAGGTCATATCAGGTCACGGGAGCAGAGAGTGATTGTTTTGCCAATAACTTCTCACTGAATTGAGATAAAGCTCCCATTTTGCTTGCATTGTGTTTATATTGTCACGGAGAGTCGATTGATATGCAACATGACCATACAAGGTCACTCTGTGACCCTGACATAGGTCGAGGTCAGGTAATTTTGACTATTTGACCTAGCAAGGTCATATCATACATCATAGATACGCCGCGATGAGAGGAATTCAATGATGCATAAAAATTTGCTCGAGCTCCCCTGAGGGCAGGTCTAGAGAGGGAAACGTACACTGCTCTGTTGTAAGCCTATGGAGCATTCTTTGACCTATGCTGACCTCAATATTGACCTGACATAAAAAATTCTTATAAATTCTCTTCGTCTTGTCAAGAGCTTTCGAACGCCGCCCGTAATTTTCCTTTAGCTTTCGTAGGGAACGAGATACGGAGGGGGGGCGAAAAATGCCCCCTCAGCGGGGCGCGTGTTAATAAACTCGTGTCAGACACTAGAGCCCAGAAGCTCTTCTCAAACATGTCACCTTCTTTGACCTGTCATGACCTCAATATTGACGTGATTAAAAAGTGACCGAAGTAGTTTCGTCATTAATTTGTATGAGCTATCCACCAACCCTTGCCGCGTTTTTTCGCTATTCAGCATAGGAGCCGAGTTCGAGGGGGTGTTCGAACACCCCCACCCCCCCTATTAGGGCGTAGGTGGCTCGGATGCCAACCGGGGCGGCTGGTAAATGGATTTCTGGAAATCTGTTAGAAAGATAAAAAACAAAGCTCACAACAACACCAGGGCGATTAATGTAGAAAATTATGGAAACCAAACAGCTGGCTCGAGAATGTCAACAATCCAGCACTGTGCTAACTCTGATGTTTGCGCTGTTCTATAGGCATCCAGTGTTAGCGTCAACTCAGCTAAACCATCAAACACGTGCCGCGGGCAGCTCACTACTCGGGCCGCGTGACTTGGCTGATTTCCAGGGTGAGTTTCAAGTTTCGAGGTTGTCGGCTCATTCCTGTGCTGGTTTTGTAAGCTCCTTGTGCTCGGGATTTGCTGCTATCGCTTTCAGAGGTCGGTAATGCCTCTTACCGCTATATGAAAGCCTCACGCTAGTCTTTTCATGCTTGTATCTCTGCAAGCATTGTGTTTTAAAATACTAAAATTAACATTCAAAGCAAACGCTATCATCCATAGCATGACAATACAGCTATGGTATTCATGTCAAATCACTGTCTTAATCTTTCTTATGGGAAGGAGAGATGCTCTTTCCCAGGCAGCACCAGCTACCTGCAACTGTGGGCCTCAAAGACAAGTGTCATGTCATTACATGCAGTTACAATTCTCTAGCGATTTTGACACGTCAGGCAGCAAAAGCCAGCCTGACAGCGGGCTGTCCGGGACCGAGTCTGACTCTGATGCTGATAGCGTCTTAGCCACAGAGTCTGCAGAAACAATTAAACTCTTTCCCAGCCTCTCCCACCGGCTCAATATCGTCAAAAACCTCCAGTCCTGGCAGCTCCCGGTAGCCAGGGAACTCCAGTACTCGGGGAATTTTTTTAGGAAAAGTCAGTGGGGGGGGCATTTCTCGTGCTGGCCATCATAGTGTCTTCAAGAGGCCAAGACCCCATTTGGAGGGGGTTTAATAAAACTCAGACGCGTTAGTGTTAAAAAATTTCATATTTTTTTCGTTATTCCAAATCTAGAGATTATAGATGCTGCCCAGGGCTGCCAGGTTTTTTCACTGGAAAAGGTAAAACCGAGTTAGAAAAAGGACCAAAGAGGGGAAAAATTTTATTTTCACTAAAATAGCCAAACAAACACCACAAAAGCCACATTTGAGGCTAAAACGACCCCTAGCGGTTGTCATAAAACCACAGAAAAAACTACTTGTATCACTGTTTAAAACTCATTGTTCACAGTTTGATATTGACTTGACGCAATATTTTTAGCACACTACCCATCTAATAGGAAGCCAGGGGTGCCCTTCCAACCCCGCGTGGCCATCGAATGATTTTATCCACATTACCATAACATTTTTTGGGATCATCGATCATCCTCCCCCGGCCCACTTTTTGGACCAACAATTTCCTGGTCTCAGTCAAAATGGGAGTAAACCGGACATTTTATAACCAGCCGTTGCGGAAGGCAACGAGGAGCCCAAATTCGAAAAGTTTTTGGTAGTAACGTGGAAAGTTTGCTGTCAGCATCAGGTTTAAGTTTGGCTGGCCCCCTCACTTTTTCCGGTGGCGACGCTTATGTATGCTACCACCATAATAATAAATAAAAAGACAAGCACTCCATACCGCCTCACCAGCAGCCAGTCTTACGCACTTTGACTACAGCGTGTCCCGTTTAATCAACGAACGAGCTCTTAGCGCTGACAACTGACCGTGTGTGAAATGAGAGCATCATGCAATGTCACGGCACTGGCTGGGATATGGGCTTCCGGTAGGATAGAACAGGATGTTTGATTGGTTGTAGGCCACCGTTGTGATTAGTTGATGCTGAGGCTGCTTTGCTGGGATGTCCTGTAACTACGCGCTTTGTTTCGTCTTCGCACGATGGAGAAAACGGCCACGGGTATAAATTTTTAAACACACTTTTTGTGGATTGCCAATTTGGGACCAGAAATAGAACAAAGTTATAATAATCGGGTGCTGTTCTGTCTTATTTTCGTTAGGAGAGTCTGCATTTTGTCAATTTTAAGTCATCTGTCTATTTCACTGGGGGCCAATTTCCGGGCACTGGGTGGGGGCATTTCGGCCGACTGGGTGGGGGGCAAATGGCCCCCCCAGTTAACATGTTAAAAAATGGCCTGCCAGTACTCTAGGCAGTCGATCCCAGTCTCACCAAGTAGCGACTCGAGGTGCAGGTGCCCCTACATCCTTCGTAAACGTAGGTCTCCCAAAAACCTAAAACGTTGATTCAACATGGGTTCAATTTTGCAATGGAACACCCCTAAGGCCTAATCGGAAAAAATCTCGCCATTCACCTCAATCCTTGCTGAGAAAAAGCCGTCGGTAGCAGCACTCCGTGGAACCCACTCTATTGATAAAGATCATTAATTATAAATTCAAAATATCTGGCTTCTCTTGGTACCACCATGACGTGAACGCTGCTACCTGAAAAGGAGGCACACCCATCCTTACAGAAATTAGCATCCTACACAGTCAGGTGCCTTTGATAACACCACTGGACCACTGGTAGCTATTAACTCTCGCCCCGCAGGGGGTGTTTGAAAAACTCTTGGGTTTTCCGGCGGCACGAAAAAACAGCGGGGCGAAGCGCCGCCGCACTTAGCTCACCTTATCCTAGATCAATTCCGCAACATTCTCCGAACTTTTAGAGGTTGGATTATCTCAGGTCAGGTCACAATTGTAGGTCAAGTGACCTCACCTCCAAAATGTTTTAAACCATACGTTTATTACAACAACAAACAGGCACATATATACGTGCGCAACCGCAACACGCACACAAAGGGGGGCATTAAAAAGCCAAAAAAGGGAACACTTTCGTCGTAGACGTTACGGAGGTAAAGAGCGATTTAGTACCATGATTATCATCACCCGACCTCACTCATCTCCCGACCAGCTGCTGAGGGTGACAATGGCAGGTCATCAGGAGTCATGACATCGTGCAGGCGGCAGGAATACGTGCATTTCACCGCCAGCCCGAGGAAGGGATTTAGCAGGAACTGTGCGGGACCGGCGCATCCAGATATATCCCGGGAGCAGGGAGTAAATAAAATAAAATAACGTAAAAAAGTGAAGTGAAAGAATGCAAAAAAACAAATCAGTAGTGTTGTGCGAGTGAATTATGTGCCCTGCCGTAGTCGCAGACCTCTTGTGCGTGTTTCTGAGTAATGCCGAGCAGAGTCGTAGTGGATGCCACCGAGACATCGGCCGGCGCGCGCCCGGTCGAGAGGTGTAGAAGGAATGGGGGGCGGGGTTCGGGGAGCGGCGAAGCGGTCAGCAGCGGAGAAAGGAAGGGCCGGCGAAAGGAGGCAGGCATGAGGCACTCATAATGTTAACAATTAACAATAACAGACGGCATGAGTAAAAAAAAAGAGTGAATGTATCGAATTGACACTTGTATCATACCATGGACCCACCGAGTACTAAAAATATATTCCGGGATTTTTTCGTCTAAATGACCTCGGGTCAGGTACGGATCATCTCTCCATCGGAAATGACCGGGGAAAACGGAAATTGGCCGAAAAATGCTTTATTTCTGTAGATACCGCTTGGAATGCCTGTGTGTTCTTAAAATCATTGTATCCTAGGACCCACTACAGATTCATGTTGCAAGTTTAGACCTGTGACCTCTGAGAGGTCATCTGGGGCTACATAGCAGGTTTTCAGGCTCGGGTTGATACCTTTGCAGGAAATGATAATGCTTTTATTTTGATGCCATTACGTTTGTACTGTCATTGCAAATTATTTATATGCATATTGACTATGTTAGGTTAGATGTTGACCTTGACCTGACCTTAGGTTGGGTCATTTGTATGTTTTGGCCTAGTATAGTCATATTTACATCATTCAATTTTCCATAACGAAAGGAAGCAAATGGTGCAAAAATGATTCTAACTCAATTCTCAGACGCTAGGACCCAGAAACTCTTATCTAACTTGTCATATTATTTAACCTAATATGACCTCAATATTGACCTGAACCAGAAAGTGACCAATGTTGTGTCGTCATGAATTTTCTGGGCTATCCACCAGTGTTCGCGTTTTTTTTTTTTTTTTGCTATCCCGCATATGACCCAGGTTGGAGGGGTGTTCAAACACCCTCCCCCCACCATGCCGAAGTTGGCTCGGACACCCACCGGGGTGGGTTTAACTCTAATCGGCAATGATCACCCCGAGCTGCTTGGCAAGCTCTTTACATTTTTGAAGGATGTTAAGCTAGAGCTGTTTATCTAGAAGTATCATACAGACGTCTCTGACAACAAACATGTATGCCATAGATATCCCCGTGCAAAATTTAAAAAGGTGCTTGGTAAGAATAGGTTACGAGATAAGCTGGAGCTAGGTTAAGATAGATTTAGAATTACCACCAAAATAGGTTAAAATAGGGCCCAAATTTCTTCTTGATGGTAGTGGTACCTTTCACTGCGGGTCTTAACCCCCGCCCCCACCGGGGTCCGGCGCCACCTTCGCCTCACCGGGGGGCCATCGATGGTCCCCTCTAATTCCAAAAATATGGGGTTTAGTGCAAATCTGCAAAGTGCATTAGAAAGCTCGTGTGAATTTAGTAAGGTTGTAGCAAGGATGTTCAAGCGTTCAGGTCAATGGTTTGACCTCCAGAGGTCAAGTTAGGTCACGATAGGCTTTCTCCACTAAAATATGCAATGCTTAAGCAAATTGGGCAAAGCTTTCATGCCAGTAGAGCTATTGAGACCTGGTAAAGCACATTTGATAGCAAAACGATGTAACGGGGGCAATGGGCGGATAGGGTGACAGCCTTACATTTGATTACCGCACTCAGCCGAGAACGATTGCGTTAGTAAGTGGGTTTCGGTGGGGGTCATGGGCTGCATTTGCTGGTGGTTGGGCTGATGTGAGTCGACACATTATCAGCCTAGTCACCTTCGGTGCGTCCTTGGCCCCTGCCGAATGCAAAACGTGGTCTTTCCTGGTCCCACCCGCCACCTGCTTCGACTCGACTACCTGCTTACGCTTGTTTTGGGCGGTACAGGGGTCGCCCTCAGAAGGTTGGAATTTATTGCGTGGAAAGCGGCCCTCTCCTGCTGTTTACGGGCCCAGATCGTCTCCATCATTAACGATTCTGTGGGATAAATG
Source organism: Lepas anatifera (assembly GCA_034440635.1). Taxonomy (NCBI): domain Eukaryota; kingdom Metazoa; phylum Arthropoda; class Thecostraca; family Lepadidae; genus Lepas; species Lepas anatifera. The sequence continues at coordinate 211,921 of JAOTON010001915.1, read as the reverse complement.
GATTTATTGTGCCTCGATCGGCGTCCGTCGGTCTAGCATCTTGTATTGTCTTGTTTGAATGGTGTGAAAATATAGGGCATTCTCTTCTCTCTCAAAATTCCAGAACTTTTTCCGCTGTGTGGAAGATAATGGCCTCCCGCCATTGGTTTCACGTCCAGTGGTCACCTCGTAACCTAACATGACCCGTGGTCCCGAAAGGTCAGAAAGTGACCTCGCTGCATATCAAATGAAAGCCAGTGACAAGACATACACGATGACGTTTGATTCAGCGCTCTAGCTTGATTAAGTCAAAAGTCATCGTAAAAGATACTGTGTTTGACCCCTGGTGACCTGTTATGACCTCAGCTAGGCCAAAGGGAAAATATCGCAACCTGGGATCCATAAAAGAGTGTCTAGGAACGCCTTTTCTGAGCAATCTGAGTATTTGCAATGATTTTGGTGACTTTTTGATCATGAGGTAGCTTTTCCCATGCTTTTTCAATGGGATAAGTCACCTCGTGACGTGACCTCAGGTCACGAAATCGAAAAAGTCCCGGATACACGTTTTGTAGACCCTGAAGTAGTCATGAAGTGTAGGAGGTTTCAATTTGATCGGATTAAAAATGTAGCTATGGTAGAGCTCAAAATTTGTAGTGAGGTGACCTTGGTTGACCTCGCCTGGTGACCTGACCTTGTGTGACCCGGGGTAAAAAAATTCAGGGATGGTGGGAAAGTGATGAGGTGAGAGATAGAGCTCACAACCGCGGTGCTGCGTTTCGTCGTTTTTCTGCTATCTTGAAAAAAACCTTGGGGGGCCATCGATGGCCCCCGGTGGGGCGAGGGTTAAATCATAACTGTGCCCCAACAACCAGACTCGGCAACTCTGTCTCGACAACTCTGACAAAAGTATTGGGTGGGAGGTACAGCCCTCAACCTTGGTGCTACGCCTTGCTGTTTTTCTGTTATTCATAAAAACCTTGGGGGCCATCGATGCCCTCGGTGGGGAGAATGTTGAGACCCGCCTCGGTGGGCCTCCGAGCCACCTTCACCCTGGTGGGGGATTCAACTCCCCCTCAAACCCGGCTTCTATGCGGGATGGCGAAAAATGAAATGGCTGTTGAATAGCTCATATAAATTAATAAAGAAACTATTTCAGGCACTTTTTGGCTCAGGCCAATACTGAGGTCATGATAGATCAAATAAGATCGCATGTTATAGAAGACTTTCTGGACTCTAGCGTCTGACAGAGTAAAGTTAGAATTATTTTTAGGCAGGATTCGCTTCCTCTTGTTACGGCAAATCGAATGGTGTATAATATGACGATACTAGGTCAAAACATAAGAAATGACCTGACCTAAGGTCAGGTCAAATGTCTGCTTCTCACCTAACATAGTCAAGATGCATTTACATCGATTCTCAGCAACAATTAAAACGTAATGGTATCAAAATAAAAGCTTTATCACCATTTTCTGTCAAGTTATTAACTCAAGTATGAAACTTTTAAATATTTTTGCATTCCCAACCCGGGGACATTTTGCACATTTGCACCACACACACGCAGACACACTATGTATGTACATACATACACGGCAGCGGGGCTTACGCTTATCGGCACCCTTGCGGGACAGTCATGTCCGCGCGCTCCATGTCACACGCCCCACTGTACTAGGCAGTGGAGCTATCTCGATTTCTCGGGCCCGGCGGAACAGAGGACTGCTCCAGTGACACGCGGCGAGACTATGCCCTCGGGCGGTGCCACCGGATCGATGAATTTATTTATAGCGAGATCAGGCTCTTGCTCCCAAAAACAAGGGCGCGGGTTGGTCAGCGGATAGTCAAGGTGGGCACTAACCAGCGAACTGCTTTAGTATGAAAACTTGTACTTTTTTACTGCTACCGAGTATGAAAACTTGCTTTAGTATCCCCAGATGACCCATCAGAGGTATCAGAGGTCACAGGTCCTGACTTGTAACATGAACATATAAAGGGGCCTAGGATACCATGATATGGGTTATACGAAAGTATTTCAAGTGGTATCTACAGAAATAGAGCAATATTTAGGTCAATTTCCGTTTCCAAAATCCGCGTCACCCAAGCCAGGTGCTCAGCGGCAGTTTATAATTGACCGGAAATTATTGATTAAATGGAGGAACTCTAGTAACGTAAGCAAAGTGGATGCTCGGTAAGTTGTAACAAAGCTCAAAATTCCAAATTTTAAGGCCTTCAACCTTTGCGGTGGCAGTCTTCTTCACGCACTCCGTGAGACTAAAATTGTAAATTAACCTCCCAGTGGGGGGTGTTGAAACACCCCCACGGGGCGAGGGTTAAACCTGACCAAGTTGTCGGCGGCGGCTCTAGGACTGGAGGAGGGGATGTACAGTATCTCACAGGAGTTCATCTTTAACCCTATTTCCGTCAGGCTCCCGGCTACCCCTATTTCCGGCAGGGGGGCAATATCGGCCCCCCTAAGATCTCGTAATCTAACCGGCCGATTTTGAAAATTCAAAGTGCTATAGATTCCCCTGACGCTAAACTTTATTTTGAAAAAAAGAAAATTTCAAAATTTTGATTTTTAAGGAGAAGGTCGTGCAAAATATACAATTTTTGTGTATTTTTTAGATTTTCCATAACCCTTGTCTATGTTGTACGATTTTCACAAAACTAGTTCAGATTTACAAATAATTGACCCAAAATTGTCATATACTCGAGTTACGCAAAAATTCGAAATTCAATGGCAGTTCCAGGACCAGGACTATGAGGGAAATATATACAACCTAAAAAATTTTTGTTACGCGGATTAGAAGCCGTCATATACTGCTTGGCATCTTTGACACATAAATAAATGAAAAATGTGAAAAACTCATCAGGGGCGGATGCAGTAAGGTAAAACAGTGGGGTAAAATACATACCAACAATATGCGAGTGGTATGCATGAGTATATTAGTCCCTCGACTAGTTGAAATTTATTTCTGATAATTTTTACCCTCCCATGGCAGCTCTGGGAAAGAGGGTGACATAGGCGGATCAAGGACTCTCGTCGTGGGGGGGGCGGGTGGGGGTGATTGGATACACATTTTTAATATACAACGATATTGAGTCGCGGCGGTGATACTGGCTGGGAATATGCATTTTGAAAATGTGTAGTGACTGGACACGCCTCTGGTAGTCTAGAATTTGGTTATAACTATTTTGAATTTTCATATACCCAATTGTATTCGCCCTGGCACGGCTGTAAGCAGTCTTCTCACTTACTAACGTTTAGTCCTTCTTGATAACATTCCCCCATTTTGAACTGCTGTAACCGCCCCTGATGAATACAAATAGTGACAATTGTGAATGCACTATCATCTCACATAAAAAATGATATAATAAAACCATATAACTGGTATCAGGATCAGCAGAGACGGCTTCCTTTTACAAAGAACCCATCGCATACGGTAATACTTGGTTTGTGGATAGAACCTCCCCAAAAACCCAGCCATAGCTCCGCCCCTGGTAAATATATAATATTGAAAATTTCAGAAAACCTGCCTGTACTAGTTTTAGGAAAAGTCAGGAAGTTTCAAAGTTCTATCGCAAGCCGTTTCGGAGATATTCTTGAAAAACCTGAGGGGGCAATATTAGCCCCCCTGCCGGAAATAGGGTTAAGAGAGACGGCGAGGGGATGCTGTTGACGGAGAGAAGAGGCGCGAGGCTTTTGGGCTGTGAGGTTGGAGTGGCAGCCAGAGCCTTTCGCAAGAGCCTGATGAAGTCCTCCAGGTTTCCCCTCGACTGCTGGGTGTGAATTTTATGTTTCAGTTAGACAAATCAATTTCAAGAAGTAAGGAGCAGAATAGATTTACCATTGAATATTGCACTTTCTTGATATTTGTGAAATCAGGTAAAATTCAAAAGGTTTTAGTTGCGTAAGTTGTTCGGTATTGTGCCTAACGAGAAATACATGATCGTCTCAGAGCCTCCATGTAAGAATTCGTGCCCGGTGCAAATACTTTTTACTACATCCAAACACCGGCGGATATGCTCAAAATGGGTTAATTTAGATCCGCACCTCTGAGTCCTCCCCGAGGGATAACGCCCTCCCAAAAGTAAAAGGAGAACATGGCCCAACTCTGAAAAATGAAAACCGACTGGGGGAAAAGAGTCAGTTTCTAGCCAATTTCTTGGCTGCACCTGAATACATGCTTCCTCTAAAAGCACTGCTAGTTAGCAAACTTAATGTTTGAGAACACAAATACATTTATCGAATCCATTTTCCTAAAAAGATTACCCCCTCTGGGCTCTATTGCCAACAAAGCCCACCGAAAATATTTTGTGAAGATTCTCATGGAGGCTTTTATTACCACGGTCAGCTCTACACAGATACGTTGTCGAGAAATAAATCAGCATTTTCAGAAGGTAAGGTGACATGACTTTAACGGTCTTAAATCGATGGGAAGTGAATCAAAGCAGTGCAGTGTATAAAAGCACAGCAAGTTTGCTAACTATAGCATAGCGACGAAGATGTTGAGTTCCTACAGAGACAGCTGGACTCCCTTTGTTGCTGGTCTGCGACGTGGGGTCTGACTTTAAACCCGGCAAAATGTAAAATTTTAACTTTATCCCTGAGACGTGCTCCTTTCACTGGCACATACACTATAGGCGGGGTAGAATTAGAAAGAGTGTCAGTGATGCGTGATCTAGGCGTTTTTCTGGACGAAAAACTAACGTTCAGCGAACACGTGAACACCACTGTTGGCAAGGCCAATAGGGCGTTGGGCTTATGAGGTCTTTGCAGACCGGCAAAAACGGGCGAGCGTTCAATGAACGGAGAAAAAATCTGTGATAAGCATATACTCTGCCAATGGTCGATCAATTTTGGAATTTTGTAGCGTGGTGTGGGGTGGAGCAGCTGACGTACACATGAAACGGATTGAACGTGTCCAGCAAAATTTTTTGATGTGGTTGTGTGCTCGATGTCGAGTGGTAAGGCCCTCACTCCAGTATGAGGAATTGATGGATATTTGTGGAATGAGCTCTTTAGCGGCCCGACGAGAGCAGATGGATTTGATGTTTATAAGAGATGTCCATCGCCACAAAGTAGACTCTCCATTCTTGCTTTCTAAGCTCCCACTGGCTGTGCCCACCCGGCAGCTCCGCACCAGAGCTACATTTCATGTCATGTACGCCCGGATAAACCGTCCGAAACGGTTTATTTTGCCGAATACCGAAGGTCTGCAACGCCTTTTTAAATGCAAACTGCAATGTAGATGTGTGGTATCAAAGTGTCACCGAATTCAAGAAACGCCTTTTTTATACCTACGTGACCGGAGATAATGACCATCGACTGTGCCTGTTTCTGTATCGATATTTATTGTTTTAAACTTTTTGACTTCACCTGTCAGTGGGTGCCCATGCCTGTTGGTGATTCTTGAAATACATACATTCATACATACATATGTATTCAGGTGCAACCAAGAAACTGGTAAAGAACTGAGTCTGGTAAAGAACAGTCTGGCTAAAATTTACTGGCCTTCGTGACCCCGACAGAACGGTACCATCTTCGGAGTCTCGACTCTTGATTAGGGAGTCAAAAACAATCATCTGACACCCCTTAGGTAGTCATCCGACTCCGCGGAAGGTGTCATTTGACACCCAATAAAGAGACATAAGACTCCCCTAAGGAGTCATGATACGTGAGAAATGATTCAGTTGACGCCTCTGAAGAGAATCTAGGGGTCATTTAACCTTCGCGCGGGTAGGGGTCTTTTTGACCCCCACTCGGGTTTTTCCAGAGTGAACCGAAAAACGGCGGCGCGCAGCGCCGCGAAACTTAGCCTAGCTGTTCCTTCATAATTTTTACATCGTCCTCGAAAATTTTAGCTCAAGTTCATATCAGGTCAGGTCACCAGGCCAGGTGAAGTGACCTCACCTCACAAAAAAACTTAGGACTGCTTAACACGCGCCCCGCTGGGGTCCTTGGCATGACGCGCCCCGCTGGGGGGCGTTTTTCGCTCCCCCTCCGTATCTCATTCCCCACGAAAGCTAAAGGAAAATTACGGGCGGCGTTCGAAGGCTTTTGACAAGACGAAGAGATTTCATGCGGATAATTTTTATGTCAGGTCAATATTGACGTCAGCATAGGTCAAAGAAGGTTCCATAGGCTTACAACAGAGCAGTGTACGTTTCTCTCTCTAGATCTGTCCTCAGAGGAGCTAGAGAAAATCGTTATGCATTATTGGATTCCTCTCATAGCGGCAAATTGAATGATGTATAATATGACCTTGCTAGGTCAAATAGTGAAAATGACCTGACCTCGAGCTAGGTCAGGGTCACAGGGAGACTTGGTATGGTCATGTTGCATATCATTCGACTCCCCGTGACAATATAAGCACAATGCAAGCAAAATGGGAGCTTTATTTCAATTCAGTGAGAATTTATTGGCAAAACAATCGCTCCATGCTCCCGTGACCTGAAATGACCTTTGAGAGGTCAGATGCTCAAGAACTCAACTTAATGTTCAAGATCGTGGCAAGAATAGAGGGTTTGGGGATTTTCAGCTTTATCTATCCAGTATTTACTGAAAACGAGCCCATTCTATTTTTCACCATAGACTTATAATGGGATGACCAAAACATTGACCCTACCTTAGGTCAACAATATCGAAATTCCGAGACAACAGATTTGTAGACCCTAATGACCTTATTATATTGTAGAAGTTTCAAACTGATCAGTTTGCTGATATTCCCTGGGCGCCGCTTCAAACTCGTGATTTTAGGTTTTGAGGTCCGGTCACTTGACCTCAAATAGCTTCTTGACCTGACATGACCTTAACTCAAAAGTTTGGTCAGATGTGTAAAATTAATCAGGGATAAGGTACTGTAAGTTTCGTTGTTCTGCGTCTCTTGATGATGATGATGATTTTTCCGGCCGTCGGCGTTGCCATATGGGGGGGGCACCCCCACAGGCGCCCAAACCGCCGCAGGAAAAAAACCCCGGCCCGCCAGGCACGGCGCTGCTCCATTGGCGGCTCCGGTATTGGGAACGGTCGTTTGGTGGCCGAGGCGACGTCACCGCCTCCTCCGCCGTCCAGGTCCCACCTGGCCCAACACGTGGGGCCGGAGGCGACCGCCGTCAGGACCCCTTCGGGTGGTGTCGCTTCTTAAAACCTATATAACACCAAACAGATGGTATTTGAGCTCCAAATGTCACGTGTCACATCCAACTTGTGGTGTCATCCAATTTTTAAAATAGCGATAAATATAATGTGCCACTGAAGTGGTGGTGCATGGCTCCAAAACGTCACGTTTTCCATCCAACTTTTGAACGGGGGATTTCTTGGCAGTTTCTATCTATGCGCCGCTTTAGTCACACGTATTGTATGGATTCTCGTCGAACATTTTCGATGCCCACACCATTTGAGATCACAAATGCCGTAATATCCGCGTTGCCGGTCTTCATGATATCCTGTCGCAGGATGCAGAGTGAGTTTATCTTCTTGATCAAGGTATTTATAGGGCAAACAAATCGCTAAATCAGATTTTTGATTCGGTTAAATACGGAGCACTCATTTCAGTGACCCGGCCAGCTGGCCATCAGCTGGCCAAGTCCTCTGCGTCTCTTCGTTTTTGAGTTGTCTGGGGAGAACCAGGAGGGGGCAAATTTTGCCCCCCCCGGCGGGGCGCGTGTTAACTAAAAGGAGGGTCAATCGATCAAGTTGAAACTCGTACCACATATTGGGCCTACCAGGAGCTACAACATACGTTCCGAGAATTTTGATATTGGTGACCTAAGGTCATGTACAGAGCATGACCTCCCCAATGCAAATGCATGGGGAAAATCACGAAATGAGCTTTTCTCAGTAAGTGTGGATGGATTCAACTTAAAACATCGACTACAGCTTGGTCTTAGCCCATTTCTGAAGTTGATGGCAAATAATTTGCTGTGACCTTTCAAAGGTCACCTTAGGTCAAATAAACATTTTTCAATGTTTTACTTCATAAATCTGAAATAAGCAAAGATAGAACTTTTATTTTGTCACCAAAGTGTTTGCATGGCCACTGCAAGTCAAATGATATGCATAATGACTATACCAGGTCAAGTTGAGTCAAACCTTTGACCTAGGTCAGGTCAAATTTTGAATTTGACCTGGGATAACAATATTATATATCATTCGATTTTTATTGACGAGAGGATTGCAATGGTTCATGAACTATGGCTGCATCTTGCTTTGTTTGAAAGTTATTAGTGAAAAAAGGAAACGCCTCATGAATGGGTGGCTATGGACATTCCCAAGAACATTTCCAATATTCAGTGACCTGCACCTCCTTAGGCTTTGACCTGACCCGAAAATTATTGCTTGCCACTGCAATGAAAGAGCAACATGGAAGAGCTTTCGAATGGTGTTAATGTTTCTAGCTATCATAGTTTCTGAGATATATGAGGCTTTTTAGTACATCTCATATTAGCGATTTTGACCTATTTTGACCTATGGTGACCTTGATATTGACCTGACGGGAAAATGACCAAAGTATTTTCGATATCATTTTTGAAGAGCTTTCGATTGCCGTTTTGCGTATTTTCTACATCTCTTAGTTTTTTAGATCGTGGGGTGCCTTTTTTAGCCCCCCCCACCAGGATGAAGGTGGCTTACACCCGTCACCGGGGCAAGGGTTAACGCCCCTATTTTGTCCTGATGACCCCCTGTAACATGTCATGAGAAAAGTCGTGACCTCAAATATGGGTTCCTTTCTCTTAGAAAGGGTGTGACTTGTTGGTATGCTTGGGCTGAATGTTTCAGCATACTCCGATCCTCCGACTTAAATCCAACCACAGGACTTGCCCCAGCGTTTCATGAAAACCACAGACAAAAAAAACATTGTATTCGATCTAAAAAAAACGACACACAAACTCGCAAACGAACCCAATGGGCAGCTGTTTATCAATCTACACCCGGTCTTGGCCGGATCCAGGGGGGGCAAGGGGCCAAAATCGTAAAAAACAAGTATTTTAAAGAAAACGGTAAAATGGGGTTTTCGGAACGACATTTGCCCTCCTCCTGGATCTGCCAGTGTCTGACTCGCAGGGTCTCCCAATCCCAGAAAAGTTAAACGCCCAGGAGACACCGTCCCGATGCGCATTCTCACTAGTTGGCCAAAGGCAATCAATACATTTTCATATTTGTGGCAGATCCAGGGGGGAGCAAAAAGGCATTTGCCCCCTAAACGGAAAATCTCGGGGCAAAGTATGTTCCCCGAAAACTGTCAACCTCCTTTTTGCCCCGAATCATATTATTTTAAATTTCAGACAGAACCATTCAACTTCAGTGTAAACATTAAGCCTTAGAGAGCAAAAAAGAATACATCTGACTTTTGGGTTTACCCTGAAAGCATACCGTCCAGTTAGATTATGGCAAAATGTTTCACCATGAGATGATGTTTTCCCTTTTGACTTTAGCTTGCTCCCCCCCAACCTACCGGCTAGATCCACCACTGACAACAGTCCCATACCACAGCACTTGAACACAAACCAACAGCAGGCCGAATTGGCACGGCTCAACTCTCAAGTGGTTTCTTATTGTTTATGATTTTTATGAAAGCCAAATATTTATAGGCTTCCTAAAATGCCTTTATCACTCGGGCATGTCACCCACAATGCACCCTCTTAGTGACTGCACGAGTTCAGAGAATCCTACTGTATCCTTGCCCAGTGCTCATCCGGGCTATTCTTGAAGTGGTTCACCGTTTCGCACTCGATAACGTAGGATGGGACTGTTCCAGTCTGCCACGTTCCTGTAACCCAGGTGGTTCCGCCGGGCACGGGTATTTTCACGATGGGCGACCTTGAACTGATGGCCTCGTGCACTGAGAGAAAAAAACGCCACCTGATTGGGGTATCAGGTGATGCCGTAAAAAAGTCCACCCTTTTGGGGTACCTGGAAGATCCCTCTTTGAGGAGTCTTTTACCCACCAAATTTGGGGTTAGGGGCGTCAGACTCCTATCTTCGGAGTCATGATTCTTGATTAGGGAGTCAAAAATGGTCATCTGAAACCCTTGGGGAGTCATCTGACTCCACGTAAGGTGTCATTTGACACCCAATAAAGGAGTCAAGACACCCATTTGACTCCCCTAAAGGAGTCATGATACGTGAAAAGGAGTCCATTGACACCTCTGAAGGGAGTATAGGAATCATCTCACTCCCCTATTTTGCCCTGATGACCCCCTGTAGAGGTGTCATGAGAAAAGTCGTGACCCCAAATATCGGTTCTTTTATCTTCGAAAGGGTGTGACTTGTTTCTATTTTTGGGTTAGTGCTTCAGCATACTCTGATTCTCCGACTTAAATCCAACCACAGAACTTGCCTGAGCGTTTAATGAAAATCACACAAGAAAAAAAGAACCATTGTATTCGATGTAAAAAACGACACACAAACTCGTAAACGAACCCAATGGACAGCTGTTCATCAACCCACACCCTGACTTGGTCGGATCCAGACCGACGGCTGGGAGGGGGGAAGGGGGGCAACGGGGCCCGAAATTTTAAACAAAGTTATTTAGGAAAACCTGTAAAAATTGAGGTTTTCGGGACGGCAATTGCACAGTTTGCCCTCCTCCTGGATTGGCCAGTGTCTGTCTCGCAGGGTCTCCCAATCCCAGAAAAGTTAAACGCCGTGGAGACACCGTCCCGATGCGCATTCTCACTAGTTGGCCAAAGGCAATCAATACATTGTCATATTTCCGGCGAATCCAGGGGGAAGGCATTTTCCACCTAAACGGAAAATCTCAGGGCAAAACTATGTTTCCCCCAAAAGCTGTCAACCTCGTTTTTGGTCTGACTAAAATTTTTTCAAAAGCGAGGTTCTGGTGCTTCAACTCTTAACTTCAGACATAACCATTAAACTTCAGTGGCCTTAACATTAGGCCTTAGAGAGAAAAAAACAACATATTTTGGTCACATGTTTCACCCCGTGACAATTTTTTTACCTTATCTTCTTCTGGGTTTGCCCTGAAACATACCGTCCAGTTAAATTATGGCAAAATGTTTCACCATGTGACGTTTTTTCCCTTTTCGACTCTGACTTACCCCCCTCCCAACCTACCGGCTAGATCCGCCTCTGCCAAGGGTCCCATACCACAGCACTTGAACGCAAATCGACAGCAGGCCGAATTGGCACGACTTACCTCTCAAGTGATCTCTTATTGTTTATGATGCTTATGAAAGCCGAATATTTATATGCTTCCTAAAATGTCTTAATCACTTGGGCATGTCACCCACATAGCACCATCTTAGTGACACCACGAGTTCAGAGAATCCCACTGTATCCTTGCCCAGTGCTCATCCGGGCTGTTCCTGAACTTGTTCACCGTTTCGCACTCGATAACGCAGGATAGAACTATTCCATTCTGCCACGGCCCTGTAACCCAGGTGGCTTCCACCGAGCACGGGTATTTGCACGAGGATGGGCGACCTTGAACTGATGGCCTCGTGTATTGGTGACTTGCGGCTCCTTGATCAGTAGCTCCTTTGACACTTTCGTGCGGTTTTGGATTTTCTCTCAGATAATAATCATGCTGCCGATTATTCACCACGGAGATCACAACGGAAAGGTCACCGAACCGTGTGGCCGAGCAATTCAATATGGCTACCTCAACGGCGCGGCGGCGTGGTTTGCCTGTCAGTAAAAAAGACAACGCACGTGCACGCAAAGGAATCCGGCTCCGCATTCCGGAGATATTTCACACCTTTTTAGGCGTCGGACGGTATGCATTAGGGGAGTCAGCTGACTCTTAGAACAACTAGCCGTTGTTTTTAAGAGTGTCAATCGCTCCAAATGACTCCCATACGGGTGGAGATGATTCCTTTGTAGAATCAGATGGTGCTTCTGAGGGTGTCTAATCACGCTCAAAACAGGTGTCTGACACCCCAAAATAATCATAAATGGATTTGGGGTATCGGACACCTCGGAAGTGACACCATTTATTGGGGGCTGACCCTTTTCTTTAAGACCAGCGACGCTCTAGGCTGGGGTCGACCACTAAAACTGGAGCCGCAGACTCCACAGCAGAGAGTCACTGTGACATTGGGTGTCACGAAATTTCTCTCAGTGTGTATTGGTGACTTCGGCTCTTTGATCAGTAGCTCCTTTGACACTCTCGTGCGGTTTTGTGTTTTCTTTCAGATAATAATCATGTTGTCGATTATTCACGGCGATCACAACGGGAAAGTCACCGAACCGTGTGGCCGATCAATTCAATATGGCTACCTCAACGGCGACGTGGTTTGTCTTACGTAAAAAAAGACAACGCACGTGCACACAGAGGAGTCCGACTCCACATTTTGGAGATATTTGACACCTTTTTAAGCGTCGGACGGTATGCATAAGGGAGTCAAGATCACAATAGGGAGTCAGCTGACTCTTGGAACAACTAGCCGTTGTTTTTAAGAATGCCTATCGCTCCAAATGACCCCCATACGGGTGGGGATGACTCCTTTGTTGAATCAGACAGTGCTTCCGAGGGTGTCTACGCACGCTCAAAACAGGTGTCTGACACCCCCAAAACAATAAATAAATTTATGAATTTGGGGTATCGGATACCTCGGAAGTGACACCATTTATTGGGGACTGACCCTTTTCTTCAAGACCAGCGGCGCTCTAAGCTGGGGTCGATCACTAAAACTGGAGCCTCAGACTCCGCAGCAGAGAGACACTGCGACATTGGGTGTCACGAAATTTCTCTCAGTGTAGTATGTATATACAAGAATGGTACCACGGATGGCTTGCATGAGAATGGCTCAACGGTTGGCTTGCATGAATGCGTGCATAAATGGTGATGTTTGAATAATCTTTTAAAGAGGATTGATTTCATTTCCGTGAAATCAAATCAACGCAGGCATCCGTACTAGTCTCCGGATCCAACAATCTTGTGGCTGCCACTAACAATGGGGTCCTTGCGGGCTTGGAAACCATTCTCGTGCGTACCACATCCTAAATTACGCACTCATGGCCGCAAACTGGATATGGGACTGGTTTTATGGTCCTGGAGGTCAGTGTCCTGGATTCCTCCCTCGCCTGGGTCGCTGAACTGCATCCTGGAACCTGTGGCTGCCCTATTAGCAGTGGAATGACGGCCATAACTGCTGTGAATACGTATTAGAGGTGGGAGTTTCGGGCAATTTTAAAGGCCCGGGCCCGGTCTGCTGCTGATTTTAGAAGCCCGTCACAAGCCCAGTTTGTAGAAAAATTGGCTTATCAAGCCCGGGAAGGCCCGGTACCATGGAAAAACCATAAACGACTATATACAGCATTTATTTACTTTAAAGATGTTTCAAATACATGTTTTAAGCCCATTTAACCTGGAAAAAGTTTTGGTTTCACCCAAAACCACACTAAAAAGGTGCATGCAGCATCAGTAGCCTCAGCTATCTTAATAATTCAGCAGAAAATGATTCTGAAAAACACACAGTATGAAACATGGCTTGCTTATGATGCAAGCTCACTTCAGGTAATGACCAGCATCACCTTATAAAAACAAAGGGTATTTTAGATAGAGGTATGCACATGGCAGCTATAAGAATCGGGATGAAATAAGTCCACTCATGTCAGACATTTCCTCCATCTTTGCACTTTTATAAATCATTATATGCTGGCACGAGCCTCACAATTTAGTTCCAATAATGTTTATGAATAGAGGAGAGAGCAGTGACATGTTTTCAGCTAAAACTTTTCAGAATATCATGGCAGAATGACTGTGAATGAACCAAAGATCCTTCACATTGTGCCTAAATTGATAATGTGAACATTTTGTTTTAGTTTAGTCACTAAACACTTTGGAAGATAGTCAAAAGATCGTTCTGCTTGGGTCAGCCGCTCTGCAAACTAGGGAAGCCAACTGGCCAACACAAACAAGGCCCATCAGCCATATAATAGAATTATCAAACCACCAGCCATAAATAACTATCTTCATAAAGAACCACTAGTTTTCCACAGGTTTGCACCAAACAATAAAAAGATTGCACCAATCTTCACCAAAAAGTAAATCTGACACAAAAAACAACCCGAATCCATCCAGTTCACCACCACCATGCGAGCTTGAACACTATTTCTGTTTGTTTTGTTGTATTTTACTGGCTTGCGCTTAGAAGGTATCTGAAGCGCCGTGCCTGTCTACATTAGAACAATCATTTATGGAAATATTTTTCACAAAAATTTAGCACAATAGTAAGTTTTTTTGATGAAACTATTTCAATACTCTTCAAAATATATTTGAAAAATTCGGCGGATTCAAAAAAATAAGCACAAAGTGTATGATGCATTTGTTTTGTTCCTGATAATAGGCCACTTTTTGCGCAGTTGTTTCATATTAGACGCTTTTCTGGCTTTGCAAACTTTAGAAGCTGCTCTCAAGGCCGCGGAATTTGGCGTATCTAAAGTCCATAATTTGATATTCTGTTTTTGTGTTCTGTGTTTCTATGTTTCTGTACATTTTTTAGTGTGGTTGGAGGGAAGTGTAAAGTAAAGATATCTTGGGAGGGAAGTGCTGTTATGTTCAAAGCTTATAATAGAAGTTGTATTTCATAGAGGCCAGGGAAGTATCTCCACGAGGAATATGCAACACATAATCTCAAGTATATTCATGTTTTGGTGCAATTTCAAAGGTTTCTTCTAAGGCTGACTGCTCTCCCCAGTATCTCCCCACAACTGACTAATTTATGTTTTGAAGTACTTTGATCAAAAACATGTTTTCTTTGTGCCTATTTCCTTGCTTATACTAGCCTTTTCTGAGTGGATTCTGCATCTTTTGGGCAATGAAAGAGCAAGATGAAGCTGTGGAAGGGTCAAACTTATCAACATTTGTTTATGCATCTAGAGTTAGCTGGCCAATTTGACAATTATGGGCTCCCACTAGATAGTTTGTACCTGACATATGCACTTCTCCATTTTTCGTAGACGGTATGGGATATGGGAATGGCTCCATAGGTGACATTTTCTTTTTACCTGAAGCAGAAAGCTTCTGAAAGAATGTTCTGGCTAGATATAGGTGTTAGTATCAATATGTTAGTAGCAAATTGGTTAAATGACTTCCTTTGAAATGGTATACTGACAATATGGAAGTAACAAATAGGCTATCACAATTTATATTCTGTTCACCCATATATGACTTGAATATTTTGAATTCATCAAGATATTCATAAGATAATAGCACAGCATGGATGTGTGCAACTGTAGGCATTATTCAATATTTCATTATAAATATTGATACAGGTTTAAGTAACTTGCTTTTGACCCTGGCATGAGTAACAGATAGAAAGCTAGAGCTTCATGCTTTTATATTCTTGATGTATGTCTAAAAGTCCATGTCTCAAAATTAATTGTAAATGCATTTTCAAAAGCTGTTGCTGCATGAATAAGATTATTTTTCAGTGGAAAATAACTAGGTCTGTATTGAAAAAGGCTTATTTAACTTACAGAAAATTGACTTTGAAGTCCCAGTTCAGTTGAAGCCCGGAATGAGCCTGGGTGAAGCCCGTTATCAGCCCGACATTGGCTTAAATCAGGCCTTCAGGCCCGGTCAAAGCCCGCGGGCCTGGGCCGGGCTTTTGCCCCGGGCCCCCGGGCCTAGAAAGTCCCACCTCTAATACGTATTCAAACCGTCAGCATTCACATAGTAATGCTGATGATTTTGACCGAGCAGTAATGCTCTTCATATAAGTGCATGAGGTAATTAACCCCCAATGAGTAAGTAATCCATTTAGGGAAACAGACTCAGTGGCACTTACCATCCGTGAAATTCGTACTATCGCAAACAGGTTACATGGATTTAAATGACTCGTTTTAACCGGGATGGTATCTGGAGGTCACCTTACATGAAGATGAGGGTGAAGGTCAAATGTCACAGGCCAATTTACCAGCTTTTTCAAGGTAATTGGCCCAGTGCTCTCGGTCAGATGGTATTTCTCGGTATACCCTATGTTATGATTTGACGTCATAGTTAAGGATGTTCAGTGTTGAGGTCAAGGCAAAGGTCACTGGTTGAGGAGTTCAATGAGCTTTAAGAACGCTGACCCCGGTTTTCCGCATGGTCACAGCATTTCCCAATCCTTCACCAGCACGGCCCATATCTTCATTGTCTTATGCACTAAGGCTATTGCATCTTTGTTGCTTATTAATAATGCAGCACCAACAAACTTCGCTCAATGACAGGAAGATTCAATTATGCCCATGCCCATGAAAAACACTTCACTTACACGAACACGGAGAAATAACATCCAAAATGAAAAAAACAATACAAACTGCTACAGGAAGCATTACTCGAGTAGCGGTAGACAATAATTTTCAATTCAAGTATTGACTAATCTATGTGGTCACATTCTTAAAGTCTTTATATACTTAAAACGTCGGCTTTAAGCATGGTAAAGTAGTTTGAAAAGGTTTGAATTAGTCGTGGCAAAAATAATTTGCAGTTTTTTTGGTGTTCGGCACAGAAACCTGGAGACAAGCGTATCCATACGGCCGCGCTCGGCGAAAATGATAATACCTACTTTCCCCTTCGAAAATTACAGCTTTTGCAATAAGAATCGGGCTAATTGCTCTGAACAGTTGGATCCACAACACATCGCTAGTTCACCTAAGACTACATTTGATACTTTTCCATTTGATATTTGGGGGAATTTTTTTAATGACCGATTAGTACAAAAACAGGCACCAAGCATTGATTTTTGGAATTACGTGTTTGAAATCTACGCACGCAGCGGTACCAAGATCGAGAAAAATCGCAGAAAGGTGGTCTGCTCACTTTTTACACATGAGTTGAATCAGTGTGTGGTACAGACTTACCCGAAAGTCCTCCTGGGGGATGAATGAGACCGGTTGGTGCAAATGCACCATTTGGGTGTCCCAAAATTAACAAAGTCTTAAAAGTTGGTGTTTACCTTTCTTTTCCCGTTGAGTGTGACCTGAAACGAAATTGTGCAAAAAATCAGGCATTTGAGTTAATATTTGACCCCAGCGCAAATCGCTTGAAGTTTTACCCATAGCTCCCTATGGAGACTGCAACGCTTGAACACGAAGTATTTCGGTATTTCCATCGTAATGCGGGACTACAGCTTAGTGTGTCTTATATTTTCTTCTCTTTTTGGCTATATTTTGTAAGAATTATCTTTTATCTATTGTTTACATGGCATTCCGACTTATTTCCTCTACATTTAGGAACTTCACGTTCTTCGTTTTACATAGAACCATATTGTGTTATAAGGTACACAACCCTGATCCGAATAACTGGTTGTTTTCCTTATATGGTCAGGCAAAACACTGTTTTATAAACATTATCATTGATCCTTAGACTAGAAAGACACAGTTTCACGACATATACACGTTATTCAATATGGAACAAAAGTCCATTGCTACATATAAACATCCTTCTGGAGGGCCTCTGGCCAGAGGTGTACACTAGCCTGGTCCGGATTTAGGTTTTTTTCTTCAGAAAGTAACGGATCGTTGTTCATTAGATGCATTTTTTGGTGCTGATTGCGATGCGCTCATCAGAAATGCAATTTTCGAAAAACTTTTGGTGGCCCACTCGAGTTGAAGGTTTTGCATTTTGCCCAATTTTCCACTTTTTGGCTCACCATCAACCCATATTACCAACGAGGTGGAAAAAATTGCACTGGGTTGGTAGTTTGGTTCATTGGTGTTCCATTCGCTTTGTTTTTGTTGTTATAACTTGCACACATAACGGCTATTTTTTGCTTATCATATCCTCTTTTAGTTGAGCTTGCACTGGCTCTCCATAGATGGCGCTAGCGGCGTGACATGGTAAGTGAATACTGATTCCCTCGGGGACCGGGAATGTGAACAGCAACGTGAAAGGTGAGAAACAATTGCGAATTGGATTGTATAAACGCACTTAAAGAGCTGTTTTCAAGCAGCACTGAAGCTGTTAACACTGTTTCTCATTTATTTTAAGCATGCCATGTCCAAATATGCTGCTGCTGCTGAAGTCCCGACCATAACCCTTTACCAATAGACGCAGGAACCGTGGGGGCTGTGGTGGTGGCTGTTGCACCCAACTTTCAGAGTGTGGCAGCAGCTCTAACCCCGCCCCCCAGTTTGAGCCGAGTCTGGAACTTCTCTATTAACATTTAAGTGATATGCCTAATCACCCCCGGCCATACCAACGCGGAAGCCCCTTCCTCCGACTAAAATAGTCTCTCCACCTATGCCGTCACCGACTGAATGCTTCCGTATTTGCGCCAAAAAGACTCTGCAGCAACCCTACTTTGACTGAAGTGCGAGGGTATCAGTTTTGAGGCTAGCGACCTCTAGCCCAGTCTCCTCTGACATATTTAGAGGTCGTTGTGGCCCAGAGAAGAATTATATGTTTTACGTATACGGATAGAATTGACAATTTTTAACGTTGCAGTCCAGCAGAAAAAATCGACTGGTTTGGCATTGTGCGAACATTTTTTTTACAAACATGGCATTGGTCACTAGGTTTTAAGGACTGAAGGAAATATGTTGTATGAAATCACAAAATAAGCTTTCCAACGTTTCCGCACCTTGCACTAGCTGCATTGGATAATAATTTATAATCATATGATAACCGATAATCATCGACATAATCTAAGTGTTAACGTTATCTTTTCCTCTCAGTTCTCTGATCGAAATTGAAAATGGAGGGACGGTTATATCTGCAAGAAATAAAGGAGTCTTACCGTGAGTTTTGTATATCATAGGGCGGCTTCTTATGACAAGAATTGAACTCATGGAGGAGCGGAGCAAAGAGGAGTGTCATATTCCTATGGAAGAATGGAAGAACAGGGTAACAGCAGGGGTTATGGATGTGTGTGCCAGCGTATCACTCCATACACGTGTAAATCAGGCCATACTGAAGGAACTAAGAGGGCTTTGGAAAGAAAGAGTACAAAAAGAAGTATGCAAACAAGTTTGGCAAGCGAGCTACTATACCAACTGCTGCGATGGATTCGCTGTTTGATACCAGCAGCCGAGAACTTGGGCCTGGACTAGCAGAAGACAGTGTTTCTTGCCGACCATCCAAGTGCCAGACGCCTTCAGACAGACAGCCTCGGTCAGGAAACCACAGAGCGATGGCAGAGGAGAGCCCAGCGAGCGGGTCGAGCAGTCATGAGAGGAGCAGCCGTCACCTCCCCGAGTCAACAGGCGACGGCCGAGACAGCAAACACGCCTGTGGAAACTGGTGTTTCATTAATGCTATCATCTGCTAAGCTATAATGACTCGGTAATCCCGATCAAAGGGATATTATCTGTGTATGAGCAATGCTATTTTCAAAACCAGTCTGCTCAACAATTCTAACAAAACACCCACAAGCTATATGTATATATATATTTTTCAAAACACTGCCCAAGTCGTTCACAGTCAATAGCTCATAAACCATAAGACATGGCACGCATTGCTTGTCGTTCTCCTATCCTTCCTTACGGTTCCATAACTCATAAAACATAAAAATGGTTGGCATTACTTGTCGTTCTTCTACGGTCTATCCTTCCTTATGGTTTGTGAGTTTTTTTTTCCGCTTTTCCCCACTTAAGGGGTCCATTTATTTCTTCATTTCAAATGATATTTTTCATATTCCACTCTAATCCATGTGTCTTATATACATTTGTGATACAAAACAAACATCATTCGTTTCAGATCAAGGGTGAAAGTGAAACACAAAGCTGCATTGCAGTTTGATCAGCGTAACACAAACATTTACGATATATGATGATACAAAATGAGGCGATGACATTGTGTAGGTATGTGTGTGCGTGTGTGTTTGTGTCTGTGTAGAGGGGGTGCGTGTATTTGCGTGCGATGAGGTGTGTTATTGCGTGTGAGGGGGATGGAAGGTGCGTGTGGGTTGTGGGTGTACTTGCGTGTAGGTGTGGATGTAGACGTTGCTGCTTAACCTGTAGATGAGTTTTATGCTACAGATAAGTTCAGTACCCTGATAAGATTTCCCCATTTCTCCCTAAAAGGAGTTCTTTGTTCTTCTGCATAGCCGAAACTCTTTCTTTTTCCGCTTCAAGTCGCAGAATGTTGAAGAAATTGTCAGTCGTGGGACGACTTCTTCTGACACGGGCTTTGTAAATTACCGACTTAGCTGTTGTTATCACCAACATTTCCAATTTAGAACAATCTTCAGGTGATGGAAAGAACCACTTTGATTTTTCTAGTTGGTACGTTATTTCAAAATTGTCATTAAGGCTCCTCCGTAAATTTTGAATGAAACATTGAACAAGAGGACATGTCCAGAAAAGATGCACCAATGATTCTATTGAGTTTGAGCAGAATGTGCATAAAGGATTATCATTTCGTTTTATGGTGTACAGAAACCTGTTCGTGGCAATCGCTCGCGTGATGATTCGGTAGTGAAAAGACTGAAGATAAGTATTTTTCGTTGCCATGCGGAGGCTGTGGATACTACCCTCATATGGAGTGACACCATCACTTTGCCATTTGTTTTGCCACGCCTGTTGGGCATCTTGGTATTTGTCCCGCAGGGCAACAACAAATTCGCGATATGCTAATCGACTCAAGTTAATCTTGGTGCCCATTAAAGTTATTTGATATGGTATCGTGGGCAGTCTGAAATGTGGAAGATTACTACTGTTTCTAATGTTGGTGGGTAGACTATGTTTTAGAGCTTGATAGCACATAAAAGTCATTGAAACATTATACTTGTGTCGGAGTTCACATAGCGTATATAATTGACTGGTATGTACATTTATCAAATCACCTATGAATCTTAACCCTTTATCGTTCCACTTGTTAACAATGCTCGTTTGAAATCTAGTGAAATTTGAGAACCAGATAGTATCGGTCAGAATCTGTTCATCAAGGGGCTGATATATTTGGATGAATTGGGCCCACGCCTGTAGTACTTCTTTCCAAAACACGTTAGTTGTATCATTTGCTATTTTATTTATCTTTTTGGTGCCGAACGTGAGGATTTGTTCAGTTGAGGGGACAAAAGATTTTGTTAATAATGACCAATCACTCTGTGACCAATGAAGTCGTTTCATCCAGCTTATCTTCATACTTTTGATGAACGCTAAGATGTCTATCATGTTGATGCCGTCATGACAATACTGCTGTACTGATTTCGTGCGTTTTACTGCATCGTTCCTATTCTTCCATAAAAAGGAATGAAAAACGGATTCTATCTCCTTAATCACCTTATCTGATGGGTTTGGTAACGCCGTTAGAATGTGAACCAGCTTTGACATCAATAATGATTTGATCACAGTGACTCTTCCAATCAGCGATAAGTTTCTTCGGTTCCATTGTGCTATTTCACTTTTTATGGATAACATTTTGTTTTCTATGTTTCTCGAGGAGATATTTGTGTTCGTTTTATTGAATACTATCCCGAGTATTTTCAATTCGTCGACGAATTTGATCCCAAGTGAATTAGATACTAGTGAATCACTAATGCAGCCAATGGGTAAACATTTTGTTTTTGCGATGTTGAGGCGCAGTCCTGAGAAAGACGAAAAATGGTTTATTTCTTCTACTACACCTTTTAAGGAGCTCTCGTTGGCTTCTAGAAACACGATCAGGTCGTCAGCGTACTGTGAAACTCGGAATTCTATGTTATGATTTATCCTGAGTCCTGTGAATTTTTGAGAGGCTTTAAGCTGTATAGCTAGCGGCTCGACTACAAGGTTGAAGAGGTATCCGCTGGCTGGATCCCCCTGGCGAATTCCTTGATTCAGGTGGATCTTTTCTCCCAAAAAACCATCAAGCATAATGCGTGCAAAGTTGTTATTATTCATGTAAACACTCTTAATCACGGAAATGAAATTGTTTCCAAAGTTGTACGCCTTGAGAGCTTGCATCATGAATGGCCAAGACACGGTTTCGAAGGCGGCTTCAAAATCTGCAGCTAGTATTATTCCATTCCTTTTATTCTCATGGATAAAGTCGATAGCGTCATAAACCAATCTACTATTTTCACCAATATAACGACCTTTTATGTATGCGGATTGCGATGGGGATATAAGAGTGCTCATTACAGATTTCAGCCGAGCTGTGATAGCTGCAGAAATAATCTTAAAGTCAGTGTTTAGTAAAGATATAGGTCTCCATGCCTTAAATGACTCAGGATTCTGGCCCGGCTTAGGTATTAAGGTGATGATTCCCTCACGAAATGACTCGATCATGGAACTAGGTTTCATGCCATGATTGAAAACCTTCAATACAAAAACTCCCAAATGATTCCAAAAATGTTTGAAAAAGGCCGCAGTGAAACCATTAGAACCAGGAGATTTTCCTTTTTCATTGACATCAAGGCTTCTGTTAGTTCAACAAGGTCCAAAGGTTTCTCTAAGACCGTTTTCTGATCAACAGTTAACTTCTGAACTGTGTTCCTGAGAAAGTATTCATTTGAGTCAGAGCTTTCGTCGTTGCTTTTATATCTGGTAGTCATATAGTTAGTAAATTCTCGAAGAATATCGCGCTTTTTTGTAAATATTTGATCTTCATTTCGTAAGCAAACTATCGCTCTTTTCGAAGCATTTCGCTTTTCAAGGGACAGGAAATATTTTGTACACTTTTCACCTTGGTCATACCAATTTACTCTTGATCTGGTAATCAGACCTTGAATTTTTGGGGATCGAATCCGTTCCAGCTTGTCCTGTGCTAACGAAATTTTATTTGCATGCGCACCAGAGCCATTTTTTGTGAAGCTATTTTCAAGTTCTGTGATTTCTTTCATAATTTTGGCTTCTTCTTCTCTAACACGTCGTGTCTTCCGTTTCGAGAACTGTATAGTTTCTCCTCGTATCATCATAAGAAGCGTTTCATAAAACAAACCAATATCAATTGTAAACTCTATTTTATCGTAATTGGTGGTGTCAGCAAGAAACTTTTCAGTATATAAAGGTATTGCATATTGACTAATCTGCTGGTTTATGCAGTTAATTACAGCCGATGTATAGTCTGGGTCTGTTAAAAGACTTTCGTTAAATTTCCACAGATATGTGCCTCGTTCTGAATTTAAGTCCTTTAATGAACAAACTACGCTTCGGTGGTCAGTTCTGTAACTTGATTCGATCTCGCACTTGGTAAGTTTACTTTGAAGGTGGTCACTAATAAATACCATATCTAGTCTACCCCATTTTAAAGGGTTTTGTTTTATCCAAGTATATTGAATCTCATGCGGGTGAGATTGTCTCCATGCATCAATTAGATTATATTTTGCTACTGTCTCTAGGAAACGCGATTTTGCTGATTTGTTATTATCGTAGACATAGTTGGAATCTCGAGTCCTATCTAAAACAAAATTCCAATCACCACCAATTATCATATTCTCCGAGAGTGAAGCTTCTAAACAGTTTTCTAGACCTTCGTAAAATTCAGGTTGATCTTCGTTAGGACCGTATACGCTAACTAACGTGTACCTATTCATTTGTATCTCACAGACAATAATTTTAAAATTACCCTCGGGGCAGCTCTCCTGGACAATCACATTATGTGAAACTGAACTTCTGATTAATATTGAAGTACCTCGGCTAAAGTTAGATTTGCAAGAGTGGTAGGCCTTGCCATTCCACAACATATCAAAATACGGAATAGTACGTGTGGTCAAATGCGTATCCTGTAGAAATATTATATCAGCGGGGGATTTTTTTCAGGAAGTGCATCACATCTCGTCTTTTGTTCTGCGATCCAAGTCCTCTACAGTTCATACTCATGAACTTCAGTTCTGTCATGCGAAGAGAAGGGAGGCTTTGCTGACTAGGAAAATACGCCTGATAAGTGAACCAGCATAATGATTGTAAATGCACCAAAATGTTTGCTCATCATACAAGGTGTAGACAGCAACGTTGTGTGTATATGTGTGCATGTACGGCCGAAGCCTATGTGTGTGTATTAATAGTTGTGACTGGGCCTTGAACTGTTGTTGTCCGAAGGGACTATAAAGAGACACTCGACATACGACCACCAGCGACATCTATCGCAGCAGCTCCGACAAATTGAGTACGCGACAAGCCGCTAGGGAACTTGGCGGACAAAACTCCCTGCTCACAGTAAACCAACTGTTTTGATAGGTGGCGTTTGCGTGCATCCCTGCAGGCAGGGGGCATGGGTCGGGGACTAAAGCATATTACAAATATTACAGAGCAGCGTAAGTCCATGACTTCAACACATTTCAGCAACCTTCTGTAGGATACGAGTACAACACAGTTTTATTGACTTGGTTTTTAGAGCTTGGTGTTCAGGTTTTAAATACCTAATTTTGACACCGGTTATATACTGAACAATGAAGATTGTATAATCTGCAACACTGCCATATTGTTTTACATTACCTGTTGCACTGACGGCCACGACGACGCCCCCGCCGCGGCCCAGCCCGGAAGTTAACTGTTAGTGAAGTGAACACAAAGAGGAGGAGCTCCAACCGAAGCCGCGGCCGCGACGAGGGCGCCACGAATGCCGCCCGAAAAACAGGAATGCCGCCCTGTTGTTTCTGCAGTGAAACAGCCATAAGTTATAGGTTAGAGCGTGGAATGTACAGACAGCAAGCACCGTGTTCAAAACTTTAGCTTCGCTTGTTAGCTTATTGTGATGCATCATGTCTAGCTATACAAAACACTCCAGCTAGCCATAATGTGAGACATTGTGCTGACTTCAGTTAACTTTCCCAGCGTTTAGTACAGTAGGGTTTATAAATTTACACCGTTCACGTGGAAAAATAAAGACTCAGACATGAGAGGAAAAAAACTGAGATGAAAGAGCATAATTTTTTGTATGACCTGAACATCCATTACTGCATCTGGAGGTAATTATCAGCCATATGATGTGTGTTTTAACTGCTACACATTACGCAACACAGCACATATTAGAAACGAGTCTCTTGGATGCTTCAAGGAAGACATAGCACAAAAAGTGTCACTTTTCTCGCAACAAAAACCAAATCAAGGGCCTCACCGCTTTGATTCTTGAAGTCACTTTACCGACTAGGACCGGGAAGGTGGTCTCTTTGACGTCCCGACGCAACATCACTCGTGCCAGCGCGCTCTCCGTCAGTGACACGCGCCGGGTCAGCTGAAGGAGAAGAGCGTACTTCTGGAACAGGGAAGTCTCGCCGGGCTCCACTCTGCTGAGGTCGGTCTTCTCCAGATAGCACAGATGTGTTTTTGGTAGATCCTGCTGGTCGCTTTGCCGGCGGTGGAAAACGTGCACCGCGGAGCACGCGACGGAGGGTCTTCTCGTCGGGCACTCGGATGCTCGCACCTCCACGCTCCGTTTTGCACCACGCGGTTCCACGACGGGTGAACACCGATGAGATCACGGCACCATTTTCACTTCGCCGGGCACGAAGAAGTTCTTGAAAGATCGCGTTATTTGCCGGCGTTAGACATTCTCCGATGTATAGCGGTGCCATCTGTCGCCCGGTCGTGAAGCTCCGACCATTTGCACTACCGCCGGCTGCTGCAGCTCCCATGAGCTCGAAGCGACTCTCAAACACTCTGTCTCGGACACATCGACGCACAAACTTGGCTATCACCTTGTTGTCTGAGGGAAGGCGGTGGACGATACTGATATCTGTCTCGGTGAGACGAAGGTTCGGGAGCCGTCGGTTGAGCGTCTCTACCAATCTTTCGTATAGATTTTCCTCTCGGTGTTTGACCTCGAAATCTCGGCAGGTAAAGGTGAGACATGAAAGCCTTCTGTTGTTATCCATGCCCTCTACCTGTTCTTCTAGATCCTTCATCTTGGATTCCTGCGATGACAGTCTGGACTTCAGTTGATTGATCTCTTTGTCTTTTTCGACATTTTCAGCCTCCAAGATACTCAGACGTTTCTCCATTGCATCAAACTTCGAGTTAAACGCTGTTATAACCTTTCCAACAGCGCCATCCATCATACGTTGTATGACGTCCAAAAGCTCACTACTTATCGGAGGAGCTGGCGGAGAGTTTCTAGTTGACCGCCGTTTTGCAGAAGGCACGTCACTGTTTGGAGGAGAAGAGAAGTTCTCACCTGGGGTCGCTCGCTTTGCTTTCCTGGCCTCTGAACGGCGCATCAGGTCCGGCACTGAAAGCTGCTTTTTTCGGCTGGCTCTCTCACTCACTGTACGCTCGTCACCGGAGGTAGCAGCATCGGCTGTAACGACCTCTTCATCAAAATCTGACTCGGTAGCCATTATTCACAGATTCACAACAGTCCCCGCCACTTAAATCGATTAATAGTCACCGTTTTCACAATCCATGCCCTGCCTGGTGGGTCACTCGCTAGGCCGAGGGGCAGGCCATAGCTCGGCGCACAGGTAACCGACCGCTGACCTTGCCGAGAGCGCAGCGGGGGCGTCCGGCCAGCTCCGCGCCCAGGACACGACTGGTGGTTTGTGAGTTATGGACTGTGAACGACTTGGACAATGTTTAAAAAAATATAAATATATAGCTTGTGGGTGTTCTGATCGGATTTATGAGCAGACTGGTTTCTGAAAATAACATTGTTCATACACAGATAATATCCCTTTGATCAGAATTACCAAGTCATTATAGCTTAGCAGATGATAGCGCTACCTGAAACACCAGTTTCCACAGGCGTGTTTGCTGTCTCGGCCGTCGCCTGCTGACTCGGGGAGGTGACGGCTGCTCCTCTTATGACTGCTCGACTCGCTCGCTGAGCTCTCCTCTGCCATCGCTCTGTGGTTTCCTGATCGAGGCTGCCTGTCTGAATACGTCTGGCACTTGGCTGGTCGGCCAGATACAGATACACTGTCTTCTACTAGTTCAGGCTCACGTTCTCGGCTGCTGATATCAATCAGCGAATCCATCGCAGCAGTTGATGCAGCAGCTCGCTTGCCAAACCTGTTTACATGCTTCTTTTTGTCTCTCATCCTTTCTAAAGCCCTCTTAGTTCCTTCAGCACGGCCTGTTTTGCACGTGTAGGCAGTGATACGCTTGCACATACATCCATAATCTCAGCCGTTACCCTGTTATTGATACTTTTATACGAATATGGCACTCATCTTTGCTCCGCTCCTCCACGAGTCCAATTCTTGTCATAACAAGGTGCCCTATGACATGCCAAACTCACGGTCAGGCTCTTTTGTTTTTTGCAAATATTACCGTCCGTCCATGTTGAATTTTGTTCAGAGGAAACATAAAACTGCAAAGAGAACATAACGTAAAACTTGGATTATGCCGGTATGTGAATTATTCAATGCAACTAGTGCAGGATGTCTAGTCGTTGGAAGTCGTTGGAAATTTTAGGATTTCATACAGCATATTTTCTTCGGTCCTTAAAACCTGGTGACCAATGTCACGTTTGTATTAAAATGTTTGCATAATGCCAAACCGGTCGATTTTTTCTGCTGTACCACAACGTTGAAAATTATCAATCCTATCCGTCTACGTAAAACAAATAATTCTTCTCTGGGCCACAACGATCTCTAAATATGTCAGAGGAGACTGGGCTAGAGGTCACTAGCCTCAAAACTGATACCCTCGCACTTCAGTCAAAGTAGGGTTGCTGCAGAGTCTTTTTGGCGTAAATACGGAAGCATTCAGTCGGTGAAGGCATAGGTGGAGAGACTATTTTAGTCGGAGGAAAGGTGTAGGCTGGAGGAAGGGGCTTCCGCGTTGGTATGGCCGGGGGTAATTAGGCATATCACTTAAATGTTAATAGAGAAGTTCCAGAATCGGCTCAAACTGGGGGGCGGGGTTAGAGCTGCTGCCACACTCTGAAAGTTGGGTGCAACAGCCACCACCACAGCCCCCACGGTTCCTGCGTCTATTGGTAAAGGGTTATGGTCGGGACTTCAGCAGCAGCAGCATATTTGGACATGGCATGCTTAAAATAAATGAGAAACAGTGTTAACAGCTTCAGTGCTGCTTGAAAACAGCTCTTTAAGTGCGTTTATACAATCCAATTCGCAATTGTTTGTCACCTTTCACGTTGCTGTTCACATTCCCGGTCCCCGAGGAAATCAGAATTCACTTACCAAGACACGCCGCTAGCGCCATCTATGGAGAGCCAGTGCAAGCTCAACTAAAAGCGGATATGATAAGCAAAAATAACGATTATGTGTGCAAGTTATAAGAACAAAAACAAAGCGAATGGAACACCAATGAACCAAACTACCAGCCCAGTGCAATTTTTTCCACCTCGTTGGTAGTATGGGTTGATGGTGAGCCAAAAAGTGGAAAATTGGGCAAAATGCAAAACCTTCAACTCGAGTGGGCCACCAAAAGTTTTTCGAAAATTGCATTTCTGATGAGCGCATCGTAATCAGCACCAAAAAAGGCATCTAATGAACAACGATCCGTTACTTTCTGAAGAAAAAAACCTAAATCCGGACCAGGCTAGTGTACACCAGAACGGATTTCCTAGTGTCGGGAAACGGCTTGTGGCAATGCTCTACAACTTGCAGTAGGTGCTGCTGGCGAGTGGTGGTTGGGGAAATACATTCCCCCAAAACAGAAAATCTAGGGGCAATACTATGGTTGCACCCCCCTCCCCAAAGCTGTCGGCCTCGTTTTTGCCCGGACTCATTTTTAGTCTACAAGCAAGGTTTTGGTGCTTGAACTCTCAACTTTAAACACAGCCACCCAATTTCAGTGCAAAAATTGAGCCCTGGATAGCAAAACAAGCATCTTGTGGCTACAACTTTGACCCGGCGACGTTTTTTATTCTGCTTATCGACTCTTCAGCCTACCCCCACACCTTACTGTTTGGTTAAATTGTGGTATGCTATCCCCGCGTGACGTTTTTTCCTCATCGACTTTGGCTTGTCCCCAAACCTGCCGGCTAAATCCGCCACTGTTGTCGGCTCTCCTCATTCTTAGTAAGGCAGCCGATATAGTAATTTATCAGCCTAGCCCCTCTCTCTGCTGGGTTGTTCGCCAACTGCAGGTTTCTTATGAAGGCCTCCAGCCTATCCTAACCTGAGATACCGTCCCATGGTGGGCACTCAGCCAGAAATGACGTGTCAACCGACAGGCTTTTCAAACATGGGATGGGACTGCGCGCCCACAAACTTATCCAGCGACAGATCCTTCATGCCTTAAAGGGAATGTGCCACCTTCATAACATGATTTTAACTGAGATGGCTAAGTTTTAAAGCAAGTCGGAAAACCCGGTACTCAATATATCATTTGTTCTTAAACTCAAAATTTCCGTTGAGAAAAGCTAAAAACTACCGGAAATGTACCCCTCAAGGACAATGTCCAGGTGATTTCCTTTGATACAACAGCGTCCAACACCGGGTGGCACTACCGGGTTTTCCGGCTTGCTTTACAACTTGGCTATCTCAGTTAAAATCACGTTATGAAGGTGCCACATTCCCTTTAGGGCATGGAGGATCTGACGCTGGATAAGTTTGTGGGCGCGCAGTCCCATCTCATGTTTGAAAACCTGTCGGTTGACACGTCATTTCTGGCTGAGTGCCCGCCATGGGACGGCATCCCAGGTTACGATAGGCTGGAGGCCTTCATACGAAACCTGCAGTTGGCGAACAACCCAGCAGAGAGAGGGGCTAGGCTGATAAATTACTATATCGGTTGCTTTACTAAGAATGAGGAGAGCCGACAGCAGTGGCGGATTTAGCCGGCAGGTTTGGGGACAAGCCAAAGTCGATGAGAAAAAACGTCACGCGGTGATAGCA
Organism: Lepas anatifera; assembly: GCA_034440635.1. Lineage (NCBI taxonomy): Eukaryota > Metazoa > Arthropoda > Thecostraca > Lepadidae > Lepas > Lepas anatifera. Next base: position 182,326 of record JAOTON010001915.1, on the reverse strand, counting down.
TACCACAATTTAACTAAGCGGTAAGCTGTGGGGGTAAGCTGAAGAGTCGATAAGCAGAATAAAAAAACGTCGCCGGGTCAAAGCTGTAGCCACAAGATGCTTTTTTTGCTATTCAGGGCTCAATTTTTGCTCTGAAGTTGGGTGGCTGGGTTTAAAGTTGTGAGTTCAAGCACCAAAACCTTACTTGTAGACTAAAAATGAGTCCGGGCAAAAACGAGTTCGACAGCTTTGGGGAGGGGTGCAAGCATAGTATTGCCCTAGATTTTCTGTTTTGGGGGAAAGTATTCCCCCCAACCACCACTGGCCAACAGCACCTACTGCAAGTTGTAGAGCATTGCCACCAGCCGTTTCCCGACACTAGGAAATCAGTTCTGGCGTACACCTCTGGCCAGGTACCCTCCAGAAGGATGTTTATATGTAGCAATGAACTTTTGTTCCATATTGAATAGCGTGTATGTGTCTTGAAACGGTGTCTTTCTAGTCTAGGGATCAATAATAATGTTATAAAACAGTGTTTTGCCTGACCATACAAGGAAAAACAACCAGATATTCGGATCAGGGTTGTGTACCTTATAACACAATATGGTTGTATGTAAAGCAAAGAACGTGAAGTACCTAATTGTAGTGGAAATAAGTTGGAATGCCATGTAAACAATAGATAAAAGATAGTTCTTACAAAACATAGCCAAAAAGAGAAGAAAATATAAGACACACTAAGCTGTAGTCCTGCATTACGATGGAAATACCGAAATAGTTCGTGTTCAAGCGTTGCAGTCTCCATAGGGAGCTATGGGTAAAACTTCAAGCGATTTGCGCTGGGGTCAAATATTAATTTAAATACCTGATTTTGTGCACAATTTCGTTTCAGGCGACATTCAACGGGAAAAAGAAAGGTAAACACCAACTTTTAAAACTTTGTTAATTTTGGGACACCCTAATGCACCATATACCCCGTTATGCGAGTAGATAAGTCCGTCCTAACGGCTGGTAGTTCAATGGTACATACTGAAACCGCTCACGTATCCGGGGCAACTGAGTAGTCTCACCACTCAGACGTCTCATATGGGGCGTAAGGCGACGTACAGCGCACGACAGCGCAAGGAAGAGGTCTGCTTGGAAATGAAAACGAGGTGGGAATTATGGGACGGCATTTCCCGGGTTTGCTCGAGACGGAACGGGACTTAATGACAATTATGACAATTACGGAACGGACTTTATGACTTTACGGACGGACAATTATGACTTGATGACAATTACGGAACGGGACTTTCTGAGATCTCCAGGAGGCACTTTATGACCCCATCCCTCTCCACTGCGCGTTGACGCCGGACCCCTCTCCACCGCGCGTGTAAAACGAATATCCTGTTTACTGAGCGGTATCCCCCACCAGTGGCTCGGGTAACTGAAACACAAAGAAGTCAGTTTACCTGGCGGCTGCCTTAGCTTTTAACGAACGTTAACAATGTCGTAAGTCCACAGTTTTATCGCATCGTCATTGTCACGCTTTATTGTCGCACCCACAGTCTTGGTTCTTTGACTAACAGTTCTAGTCGGCTTCAGCCGCCTAAAGAAGGAGGGAACATACATAATAAGGAACATACATCGGAATAACAGTTGGCATGAAGAAGGTAAAACTCACCGGAATTTTAGATGACCTGTTGCCCCCCGTTATTCAGTGTCGTGGCACCGCCCTTGGACGAAAGTAGGACATCCCAGTGGTATGGAGTGGTCCAAACGAAGCGCGTCGCGCGGACTCCTCGCTAATAAATGGGAGCGGATCCAGGGAAAGTAATGCTATCAGCTATTACTTTTTCGCGAGCCCCCTCCCTGATCGGAAACCAGCCACTTTTTATGGGCATTTGGTAAGTTTTGGTCGTTTTTTTAACCCTTGCCCCGGTGGCGGGTACGAGCCACCTTCGCCCTGGTGGGGGGCTAAAAAGACCCCCACGATGTCAAAAACTAAGAGAGCTAGAAAAAAGCGCAAAACGGCAATCGAAAGCTCTTCGAAAATATAATCGAAAATACTTAGGTCATTTTTCTTGTCAGGTCAAAATCAAGGTCACCAGAGGTCAAAACAGGTCAAAATCGCTAATATGAGGTGTACTAAGAAAACCTCATATATCTCACTCAGAAACTATGATAGCTAGAAACATTTTTCTAACACCATTCGAAAGCTCTTGAGATGCGCTTTCATTGCAGTGGCATTCATGTTCGTGTCAGGTCAAAGCCTAGGGAGCTACAGGTCACTAAATATTGGGCATATTCTTGGGAATGTCCATAGCCACCCATGCATAAGGGCGTTTACTTTTTCGCTAATAGCTTCCAAAACGAAACAAGATACAGCCATAGTTTCTGCACCATTGCAATCCTCTCGTCAATACGAATCGAATGATATATGCTATTGCTATGCCAGGTCAAATTTAAGAATTTGACCTGACCCAGGTCAAACGGTTTGACCCAACTTGACCTGGTATAGTCATGATGTATATCATTTGACTTCCAGTGACTATAAAAACCCTTCGGTGACGAAATAAAAGCTCTATCTTAGTTTATTCAAAATATATAGAGAAAAACACAAAAAAATGCTTATTTGACCTAAGGTGACCTTTTAAAGGTCACAAGTCAAACATTTTGGCATCAGCTTCAGAAATGGGCTAAGAGCAAGTCGCAACCGATGTTTGAAGTTGATTCCATTCATACTTACTGAGAAAAGTTCATTTCGTGATTTTCCCCATGTATTGACAATGGGGAGGTCATGCTCTGCACATGACCTTAGGTCACCAATATAAAAAATCACGGAACAAATGTTGTAGCTCCTGGTGCGCCCAATATGTGGTATGAGTTTCAACTTGATCGATTAACCCTTCTTTTAGTTATGCGGTCCTAAGTATTTTTTAAGTGAGGTCACTTCACCTGGCCTGGTGACCTGACCTGATATGACCTTGAGCCGAAATTTTCAGAAAAGATGTAAAAATGATGAAGGAACAGCTAGACCAAGTTTGGCGGAGCTGCGCGCCTCCGTTTTTTGGTCACTTTGGAAAAACCCGAGGGGGGTCTAAAAGACCCCCTCACCCGGGCGAAGGTTAAACTAAACGATGTTTTCACGATTTTAACTGCATCCCAAGTTGGCCGAGACCCGACATTGCTAATGACTGCAGAGTTGTGAAAACCAAAGGCGGCGCCTGCGTGAAGGTACGGGCGGTATAGTGGGAGCGATTCGATGGGCTCCGTCCTAATGACGATGGATGGACTCTTGTGGTAGCCCATTGTCAACTCTGCGGAGGCTTCAGCTGACGCGGAACTGATCCGGCCGTCTGACCCGACCCGCCAGCGTTTCGCTCGTCATCGCGAAAGGAGAGAGACAGAGGCGTGACATTTTACCGGAACAATGCCAACTCGCCGTACATGGGAAAAGCTGTTTGAAATAATTTATGTGAAAAGGTTCCCATGGAGAATCATATGGAGAAAAGGAGAAGCATATGGAGGTGTCAGAGATTCAATTATTAGCATTATCTAGTGAAAGTATGAAGGGCTGTGTCAGAATCAGATAAAGGACATGATTGTGTCACGCAATTCTCTCGCTCGCTCTCTCTCTCTCTCTCTCTCTCTCTCTCTCTCTCTCTCTCTCTCTCTCTCTCTCTCTCTCTCTCTCTTCATTATATGGTCTATTGCTCTCCTGCTCATCTTTTCCCTAGCTCTGCATGGTGTTACGACACAGAGCTTTGAAGCGTTGTTACCATTTATCACTTGTCCAGCTGCTTGTAGCCCCCCGTCAGACCCCACAATTCACGCCTCGCCTTACTCCTAAGATTTGGTGCTGGAAGTTGCTATGCTTCTGTCTACCCCAACCCGTCCCTCCCATCTCATAGCCGCTGGAAATGATTTTACACATTTCCGGCACGGCGACAGGCCGGTGCTCAACACCGCGGGTATTAGTTACCCTTTTGTAACGGGTTGTGAAGTCCGGCCCGTTAAACACCAGGATGGGAGAAGAATAACGAACTAGCTGAAACACAATGGCGGCAATCAGTGGTGGGTCCAGGACTTTATTTGCGGGGGAGCTGTGTGGGGAAGGCTCGCGCCTCACCCACCATTGCCTCGGATCAGCTTCCGCCTGTGTACTAACTAGAGGCATTCGGACATTTCGAGGGGGCTTGAGCGCTATAACCCCACCTCTATCCACCTCTGACCGCAGTCGTCCGGTTTCACTGATAGCAAGTGATTTGTTTCGGGGCGGCCCTGGGCGGGATTTAAGTGCACAGCCGGCGGGTCGGAAAGTTAATGCCCTACCTCCATGATAACGGCTCATCACAAACGCGCCGCCTCGTGGAAGTACTCGGGTCAGTGGGGCAGCCAAGTCGTGCATCAGGCAAGGCTGACGCGTGGGGAGTTGAAGGAGAAGAGTAGACGTGGCGGTGGGTATCGACTTTTTCAGCCTAATTTTTGGAGTCCTATGTTGTGACATGCTGTTGACTTCAGGCGTTTTCAGACGCAGGATTTCATGGTACGGACACGTTATTTTATATATTTCAATGAGATGAAGAAACTACTTGATTTTCCTACATTCATTCTAGAAAATTATGAAGCAGTTAGTCATGAATTCTTCTGATTAACGAACAAAAATGTCTGAATATTCGAAAGTTCCAAATGTAATGTCTGGGAGTAGCCCCTGGTTAGTGACGTCATCTGGGCGTCAGACTGTCCCTTTACACTTATTTTTACCACTGAAAACTTGGGCTAGGGAATGTTTCGCAAGCGCACAAGACATGCTGATCACTATTGGACGACAATCAAGTCTTTGGTCTTTGTTCTGGGAAAATCAGTTGACTTATCGAGCTTTTTACGCATTTGACCTTTGCCTAAGGAAAGGTATTTGCAATGTGCAATGCAAAGAGGGAATACTTTCTCACAAAGAAAGTGTTTAGGGGATTTGCAAAGGATAGGTTAGCTTACCGCAAAATACTGTACCATCTAGAACATTGCAGTTTCGGATACAAATCATTCATTTCGGGCATGCAGCATGGACTGTGGTGGTTAGGTTTTTATGAATAAGTGACGCAAAAATTAGTCAAGTGACTAGGAATGCAAAATGCATTGAAATTAAAGAAATACAAATTATTGATTCATCATAAAATGAAGAAACATAGCATGTGTTGACCATGTGATGATCACAATGTAGTCAAATGGGTCCGGAACGTCCCCAGGTTGGGACGGTAGATCTGTGCTCATAAACAACTAACTGTGCGTGAGCTTCTTAAGCGATGCTGCTAAGTGGTGGTGATCTGCTAAACACTTGTAATCCGCTCTAACGCGTAGTAAAAGCAGGCAAATGACAACACCACTGCGTCGCTTCCACCCCAAAGTGACATTTTTACCAGAACTGCAGTGCACCCGACGCGTCGTCTTGTCCTACATGTCCGCTCTCGCTCTGACGATAATGATGTCCCCAGCAGCTCGGCGTGGGATTCGAGCTCACGGCGCCGACTTCGATATGCACTGGGCTTCACATGAATTATCTGATGGTGTCCACGATCAGAAAAGTGCTCTCGAGTGTTCTGGGTGAGTGCTTGCCTTTCTATGGCGATATCTATTCGGATAAGCCTGTAAATTGAGGGCTTGAGACGTATTGAGGAAGGTGAAATTTGGGTGATTGAGGCAAGCTGCAATCGGGAAAGTTGTTTTGTCTACCGAAGTGGTAGACCCCGGTACCAGAAATAGTAAAACATTACACAGGTGACATCCGTGGGTTTTGAAGTAGTCTCTACGCGATAATATGGGTCGTTGACAGATTTTGCATAAATAAGTAAAAGAAGTTAAATAGGAATAAGTTCGATAAATAGAATAAATAAAAAATAAAGTCTTAATGAAATGCTCAGATCGACAGAAGAAACAAAAGCAATGTACTGTGTTCTTTCTCCAATCGCTTCTGATCCTTATTGACCCGGCTGGCGCCAGTGGGGTACAGTTTCAATTGCTTGGTTTGATTGTTGATAGGAAATCCCAGTTATAGGCCACGTTATTGTGGTAGAAATGTACACACAATAAACACAATGTCTCAAGAAAATTTTCATGCGCAAAAATACAAATTCGCTCGGTCTCGGATCGATCACATTTTACCACGCAGCCTACAGTAAGTTTGATTTTATCCGAAAGTTACATGTAGCTCCCTCTTGAAAAGTGCAAACTGTGAAGTCCATGCTATACCTTCTTCACGTACCCCCTTGAATCCCCAACTAAAATCCAACACGCTTGGCTCGGCCTTCCTGCCGTAGCCATGACCATTCCCTCGCAAGTTTTGCGGCACTTTGCGACCCATTACATGGAATAACCTCCCCATTGCTTTAAGACAAAAGTAACCTACCCTCACCTTAGAATTATCGCCCACACTTTAGGGGCGGGCAAAGAAGCCGTGCACAGAACGCGTTCCAAAAATTCCTCAAGTAACTGAGTCCATGCGAGGTCCGACTTTTGATGACGTCATCATCGACGTTCCGCCCGCTGGAGCATATCGGCTCCGACGGAGCGGCATTATTTCTCAGCGGTACGATTTTCACCGAGGGCCCATTTGGTGCGGAATGCCCGATCGCCGAACACAATATAGCGGCACAAATGCGAGGAGAGCTGAACTGCCCGGCGGCGGCAGCGGCGCGCCTTTCACGAGCTCCGAGCTGCATCCACACGGGCGCCACAGGCCGCCGAGAGGTGCCGTGCCCAGGACGCGCTGGTGGAAGAGCTGCGCTGCAGTTGTTGTGATTGGACCAGCGCTGAGGCACGGCTGTGTGCGCGTGTGTGTGTGTGTGTGTGTGTGGTGAAGCTGTGAAGCAGCGGGATCATCGCCCTTTTGGTCATCTGATGGTGCAGCGTTTGTACGTCAGGTGAAACACGTGTGAGATAGACTGCCTACCATATTTACTTCCGGGGTAGTTGTCCTGATATATTTTACGCCAAAGTGCAGAGTGTGGTAATTATATTACCTGTTTTCTAATTGCATTCATGGGAAGCATTTATCTTTGCTATATTCTGTATTGCTACTGTGAGGAGCATGATTATGGGTCGGTAAGATACTATTTGGTCTGTCCCCTCGAATCAGGAATGGATAATTGAGTAAAATATGCGATTATATACTTGGGCTCAGCCCTTCATCAGAAAGTCGACGAGGGGTGGCAATAACCTTCACCTTTATATGGGTGAAGGTAGCAAAATCAAGATAAATGCGAGTAGGTAGTTATGTCTCGCTGCAACGACATCCAACGGCTTGTGTTCAGAAACCAACAATATTGGTGATACTTGCTGCATTCGCTCCCTCTGAATATTTAGTTCATTTGATTATTATGGTTTAACGAGCTAAAGGTGAACATACCCAATGACAGTTCAAGTCCTTCGAAATAAAACAGTCGTTCTTATTCATCTAAATAGGCAATGAATCATTTTTAAAACTTGCAGCAGCATGCTTAAAAGTTTAAAGTGTGTGGGGAGAATTCCATGTGGGCACATGCAGTATAAAATTGTGGCGGTTAAATCACGTCCAGCCGTGGAAGTGGATGGATTTGATAGCCTCTATGTTTTCCCAGAATTTCGGAACAGTAGTTGGGGTTAGCCCAATGCTGCAAGGGATAGGTGATCCAAATTTATTTCACACATTTTATCACGCGCATTGACCTGGGGTGGGCACCCGGCCCACCTCGGTTTTTTTAAGGTAGCATAAAAACGGCAGCACTACGCGCCACCGTACTTGGGATGCCTTTTCTTTGATCATTTTCACTTTTGTCAAAATTTTAAGATTAGGTCATCTTAGGTCAGGTCACCAGTACAGGCCAAGCGACCTGACCTAAAAAATAGTTTAAGATGCCATAAGTCGGAACAAGGGTGAACTTATCGGATTAAAACTCATCACATAATGGGCCCACCGAGTTCTCTAAAATGTCTTCCAGTATGTTTTATATCCATGACCTGATGTCAGGTACGAGCCATGGCCTCTCCATTGGAAATACGCGGGAAGAAATGGTTTTACCTAAATAACTTAGTAATGGATGGTGATAGAGTGTTTATGTTAGCTTCAGTAGATTGGCCTTGTCTTTTCAGTTCTAATGATATGCATTTTGACCTAACTTGACGTTGACCTGATCTCAGGTTAGGTTAAATGTAATTTTAGCCTTGATGTGACTTAGCAAGGTCATTTTATAATATATCATTCGATCCGGCTTGCTTCGAGAATTCCAATGGTTTAAACTATTTTGTTCTATCTTTACTTGTTCAGATGTAATGACCGAAGACCTTCATTTACATGTTATCCGTATGACGACATGTTTTGGCCTCTAGTGACCTTAAATGTGACCTGCCAAAAAGTGTTTCAAGTATTTTTGATGAAGAAGTGGATGGGTTACCCAGCACTTTACCGTTTTTGCTATGTAGCGTGGTTCTCGAGATCTTAGGGGTGGGGGCGGATACCCCCGTCAAAGCGAAGGTGATTCAAACCCCGTCAATGCGCGTGTTAAAGAAATTAAAACATGGGTCATGTAAATTCATGGAGATATGCGGTTATTCCCAGGAGTTTGCACAAGGCTTGCCCTCCTCCTCGTTGAGCTTTATCAAGATACGGCCATTTAGTTTTGATTGACACAACTCCCTGGTTTCCTGGCGCTTCACCTCTTGGGCTATTGATGTAGGTCAGGAACTTGATACCATACACGTATATTCACACTATGGGGCGATACATGATCCATACAGTGATTTAAAAAAACAAGAAAACAAGCCCTGGCCGTGGTGGGTAAAGATAAACTACACACGGAGGCGCTGGGCCCCGAACCCGTGACCGCCGACGGCGCGAGCGCTCTAAATTACGCCCAGACGGGCACGGGCTCGGAGCCCAGCAGACGCCCACCGGCCGGGTGAGTGGACAAATACATCAGAATGATAATGAGCAGTACAAGATCGGTGCAAGCAACACACAGCTAAGGCGTGAGCGACACCAATAAAATACGGAGGCGGTCTCACACCGCGCAGACACCGCCCAGCATCAGCAACATAGACCCGGCGAATCCACCACACCGCCCCAGCGAAACGCACAACGCTCTGTCTACCCGGGCAGCAACAACCGGACTCTGAAGCCTTCGGCCCTTCGACTCGCAGCCGACCCCCGCCGGGGACGGGACCCGGCTGATCGGCCGCAGGACAACTCAACGGCTCGGCAGCCCACGAACTTCCCCGACTCCGCTGTGGGAAGTCCCGCGGCGGCGGGGCCCTCCGAAGAATCCTCGCCACCGGCCCCGCCGCCCAGGAGACATACCGTCAGACTCGAGGGGGCGGACTCCCTGATCTCCCCTCTCCGGAACCCGCGGAGCCGCCCGTCCAGGAGGCGCCGCCACCCCGATGTCCAGCCGGAGGCGCAGAACCAGTCCCGCGTCGACAGACGAAGATCGCCGTATCCGAGGAAGTTTGACGCCGCACCCCCACCGCAGAAGAAACCTTATCCTCCGCAGATCGGCGACGCCGGGGGCGCTGCCCGCGCCGCCAGCGCACAACGTCGGGGCCAAGAGGGCCACCGGTAGAGGCGATCGCTGTGATCGGCGGCGGCAGAGACGACGATACACCGCCAAACTTGAAAAGTCGGACTCTATGATCCCCTTCTCCGGACACCGCGCAGAGACAGGCACCTCATGAGCAGGCATCCAGAGGCAGACACCGCAGGAGTCGCCCGGCCAGAAGGCGCCGCCAGCCAGCGGTGCACGACGATCCCGCGCCGACAGATAAAGGCCTGCCCCGGCCAAAAACGTTTTACGCCGAGCCTCCATCACAGGAGAAACTCCAGCCCGCGCAGATGTGTGATGTCGGGACAACGCTCGCGGCACTAGCGGACTACACCGGGCCCCAGGGACCACCGGCAGCCGGCAGGCGAAGAAGAGAGGCCACGATTATCACCCCATCGCAACTCCAGCAGGATACTCTCCTGCAGTCGACGACGTGTAGGCATATCCGGGATGGTTTCAGTTAACTTCAACAAAGGTTGGACAGAACAGAGTTGGACAGCCGAACAGCAGCTCCAGGTGTCCGGGTCCCCCGACCGGCTCCCGGTGGGCTGTGCGGGCCGGAAGTGATCCCGGGCCTGTTCTGCGGGCCGGAAGTGATCCCGGGCCTGTTCTGCGGGCCGGAAGTGATCCCGGGCCTGTTCTGCGGGCCGGAAGTGATCCCGGGCCTGTTCTGCGGGCCGGAAGTGATCCCGGGCCTGTTCTGCGGGCCGGAAGTGATCCCGGGCCTGTTCTGCGGGCCGGAAGTGATCCCGGGCCTGTTCTGCGGGCCGGAAGTGATCCCGAAAACTACCCAGGTGAAACTGACAACATCATCCCAATTTCTCTTCGATTGTAGAATGAGATTACAAACTTTTGCATTTTATAACTTTAACCCTCGCCCCGGTGGGGGGTGTTTGAACACCCCCTCCGGTTTTTCCTGCGGTGCAAAAAAACGGCGGCGCATGGCGCCGCCGTATTTGAAATATCTTATCCTTGACCAATTCCGCAACTTTACTTTCAAAATTTTAAGGTTGGGTCATCTCAGGTCAGGTCACCATTGGAGGTCAAGTGGGCTCACCTCCAAAAATGTTTAAGGTGGCATAAGTAAGAAATGGGTGAATGTATCGGATTGAATCTTAAACCACATAATGGCCCCACTGAGTTCTACAATATTTGTTCCGCGATTTCGTATATCGATGACCTAAGGTCAAATACGGACCATGCCGTCTCCATCGAAAATACATGGGAAAAACCGAAATTGGGCTGTATTTCTGTAGATACAGCTGATAGATACATTCATATTCTCCACATCATAGTATCCTGGGCTCTTTTATAGGTTCATGTTGAAATTTTTTACCTTTGACCTCTGATAGGTCATCTGGGGCTACTTCAGCAGTTTCCAGACTTAGGTCAATAACTTTGCATAAAATGATGATACAGCTTTTATCTTGATACTATTGCGTTCAGATTGCTATTGCGAGTCTATTGATATGCAAATTGACTATGCTTGGTTAAAAGTGACCTTGACCTGACCTGAGGTCAGGCCATTTTTGTATTTTGACCTAGGATGGACAAATTATACATAATTCGATTCGCCGTGACAAGAGAAAGCAAATGGTGCCTAAAATAGTTCTAACTCACTTCTGGCAGATGCTAGAGCCAAAAAATTCTACTCAAAATGCCACCATCTTCGACCTGTCATGACCTCAATATTGACCTGGGCCAAAAAGTGACTGATATAGTTTCTTCATGAATGTGTATGAGCTATCCACCGGTTTCGTGTTTTTTTTTTTGCTATTCCGCATAGGGGCCGAGTTCATGGGGGGTGTTCAAACACCCATCACCAGGGCGAAGGTGGCTCGGAGTTTGTCAAACCGGGGCGCAGGTTAACAAAGTTTGTATGTCTTTTGTATGCCTGATAATTTTGAGGTCAAACGAGGCTATGTCTAAGGGTGGTCCGATTTCACCAAATCTGCATATTTATTCTCAGCCACAAAGCCGATGAAGGGTTCAGTTTTTTATCTTTACAACTTTTTATCCCAGTTGAGGAACCATATACAGTGTCAGAGAAGGGCATCAATCTTTAACACTCACCTCGATGGACCCCCAATGCACCTTTGCCCTGATGGGGAAAGGGGGTTTCAATCACACAACACCATCGATCTCGGCTCCTATGCGGGAAAGCGAAAAACGCGAGCGTAGGTGGATAGATGATACAAAACTCATGAAGAAACTACATAGTAGGTGCACAGTACATCGGTGGCTCAGGACAATATTGAGGTCATGACAGGTCAAAGAAGGTGACAGGGGGGGGTGAGGTGGCTTAGTGGATAGCACCCTTGTCTTCTAAGCCACCGGTCCCGGGTTCAAGTCCCGGCGGAGCCTCTGAATAAGTCGATCTGATCCCCAAAATCCCTTCCAACAGGGTGAGAGTTGGCGACGTCGTATGACCCTGGCAGTTGGTGCGTCGTTAAACCCCAACAATTATTAAGAAGGTGACAGGTTAGAGAATAGTTTCTGCGCCCTAGAGTGTGGGAGAGTTGAATTACTATGAATTTTTAGTCGCCATTAGCTCTCGTTACGGCGTATCGAACAATATATGGTATGAATTTACTAGGTAAGAACATAAAAATGATTTGACGTCAGGTCAAGGTCACCATCTGCCCTAGCATAGTCAATATGCTTATCAATCGACTCGCAATAATAATGCAAAACTTAATGGTATCAAAATCAAAGCTTTATCATAATTTCTTGCAGTTATTGACCTAAGTCTGAAAACCTGCTTAAGTAGTCCCAGATGACCTCTCATAGGTCTCAGGTCCAAACTCGCAACATAAACCTCGAAAGGGCACTAGGATTCTACGATTGGGAGAATATGAAGTTATTCTAAGCTGCATCTACACACATACAGTCATTTTTCGTCCAATACCTGCTTTCCCCATGCTTTTTCAAAGGAGATGTCATGATCCGTGTCTGACCCTAGGTCATCGGTATAAAAAATCACGGAAACATTTTGTATCGCTCGGTGGGCCCACTATGAGGCCTAAGTGTCAATTGGATTTATTAACCCGTTCTTGCTTATGCAGTCTTAATATTTTTTGAAGGTGAAGTAACCTGCACTGGTGACCTGACCTGAGATGATTCGACCTTAAAATTTTTGGGAAATGCAGAATTAATCAAGGATAAAGTGTAACAAGTACAGCGGCGCTTTGCGCCGTCGGTTTTTGGTGCTGCCGGAAAACCCCGATGGGGTGTTCACCCCCCCTCTCCACCACCACCTGGGCGAGGGTTAAGGTCTATTCTCACCATTTTTTATACAGTGTCAAAGGCTGCGAATCCCAAATGTTGTGAATTGATGGAGTCCTTCGCCGTGACTGTCCGTATCTATATTGATGGGTGAACTTGGCGATGGAGTCACACGTAACTTTGGGAGGAGCGGAGTCACTGAATTCGCGTGGAATGGGTACAGATCGGCGTCTGTTTTACAACGAAGCAGAACCAGGGATGGAAATTTCTCCGAAACTGTTGGAACTATTTAGACAACTTAAGACGGGCAGGGGACGGTTTCGAAAGTGACATAGTTTACAGATAGTTCTGTGTTGTGACAACACTTTCTCATTTCTAACTCTCCCTCTGCATGGGGTGGGGTGATCAGTAAAATGGGTTAAATCTAGACTTTGGGCTTCCCAAGCGTAACACCAGACATGTGTTTAAGATTCTTGCTAGGGTAAGAAGGTATCTATCTTTAAAAAAGTATGACCAGGGGCATGTTACTTTCTGATTCTATGACGTCCTCCTATTCTTCTCTTGGTGATCTGTTCGCCTATCTTATCACATAATTAACACGCGCATTGACGGGGGTCTGAGCCACCTTTGCTTTGACGGGGAGGGGGCGGGTACACGCCCCCCTAAGATCTCGAGAACCGCGCTTGGTGGCGAAAAATAGTAAAGGGCGTTGGGTAGTCCATCCACTTCTCCATCGAAAATATTTGAACCATTTTTTTTCTCAGGTCACATTTAAGGTCACGAGAGGTCAAAACATGTCGCCATAGGGATAACATGTAAATTAAGGTTTTCGGCTATTACATCTGCACAAGTAAAGATAGTGTAAACCGACTTAAACCGACTCGAAGTATATGAATCCTCGCAGTAAGCCGAATCGAATGATATACAATTTGACCTTACTAGGTTAAATCAAAGATTTGACCTGACCTGAGGTCAGGTCAAGGTCAAATTATATACAATGCATATCATTAGAACTGCAAAGACAAGGCGAGTATAATGCAGCTAAAATAAACGCGGTATCACGATCCGTTACTGAGTTATTCAGTAAAAACCATGTTTCCCATGTATTTCCAATGAATAGGTCATGCCTCGTACCTGACCTTAGGTCATCGATATCAAAAATACCGGAACATATTTTAGAGAAGTCGGTGGGCCCATTATGTGATATGAGTTTCAATCCGATAAGTTCACCCTGCTCCGACTTATGCTATCTTAAACATTTTTGAGGTCAGGTCCCTTGACCTGTACTGGTGACCTGACCTGAGATGACCTAACCTTAAAATTTTCACAAAAGTTGTAAAAATGATGAGGGAAAAGGTATGCTAAGTACGGCGTCGCTGCGCGCCGCCGTTTGTCTGCTCTGAAAAACCCGAGGGGGCGGGTACCCGCCCCCGTCAATGCGCGTGTTAAAAGCCAGCACGAAAGATTCACGCTATAAATAGCTATGAGAGATGGGTTTGTTTGAGGGGTACTTTCTGTGAGTTGGTGTTTTGGAACAAGTAAATAACTTATGATAATGCTTTTCTGCAGCCAGACGTATGCTCATTTGATGCTTAACTTTGGGCAAGAGGTACAGACTGGGCAAAAGGGTTTATCAATGATAAACCAGATTAAGTAATCTTATGAGGTGAGTCGAGTGTAAGGGTATTTGACCCTGACCACTAAGGACAATACGAATTAAATAATTCGAGCATAGCATATCTAATAAAAGATAGCACCAGACTGAAATAAATGGGAAAGTTTGAAGTTCTTTACTGGTTTAACATTACAAGTACTAGTGATAGAGAAATAGTTATTGTTGGCATTTTAGCTGCAGTCAGAAAAATAGAAATATATAAACTATTAAGATATTTCAGTGAATTTGTTCTTAATCAAGAATATAGTGTTTGGCCGAAATAAATGAAAAGTCTGTCACACAACTACTAGTATAGTTTTTCTGCATTGTGGACATAGCCCTTAGGTTAGAGGTAACCAGAGTACTATTGCCAGGACATACAATTTTTAAGAATTGATTCTAAAAGTCTTCTGAATGAAGCTCAATTCGAGGTCTGGCTACACTATGACTAAGAATTTGTGATTGGACCTATCGTTTACCTACTGATTTTGATGAAGGGCTGTGCCCGAATATATAATCTAAGTGTATAAGGTATATTTGATATCCAGGATTCGAAGAGACAGGCCAGTGAACATCTTGTCAACTTTCGAATTTAATCACTAAACCTATGTTCAAGCCGATACCTGATTGGTAAATGGTGGGAAAAAGTAAAATTGTCATGTTGAAACTTTTTCTGTGCGCAACTGCTTGCTGTTGTGTCAAAACTGCTTAGAAATACCCAAAGTACAAGATTTTGAGGACCCTGCATTTGAAGGTGAAAATTAACACTTTTGAATGTTTTTGCTCCTCCTATTTCTGTTGACATTGTTTGCCTGGTTGCTCTCGTTTTTTCTGTGAATACTCCCTATAACTAAACAGAAGAGGGCAATGCCTGGATATAATGTAATTGGCTGATACGCGTCGAATATAAGAACCACATGCCGTTTTCACCATGCCTTCACGCTATTGACGCTACCAGGCCGCCCGCCCTCTGTCATCTGCCTGGGCACACCGCACTGGAACCAATGCAGTGGTGAAACACCTGCCGCTCCAGTCCACACCTGAAAAACGCCGACGCCTGCTTAACACGCGCAGTGGAGGGGTCCCAAAGTGCCTCCCCCACTATTTTTCCGCATTGGTCAGAGAACAGTTGGCCGCCGGAAAACGGTACCTGGCCAAATTTGAGAGAATTCATGAGCGCTTTGATTGGTGAAGGTATTTTGAAAATCAGTCGATAATGTTTTGCCTATATTTTGGGACCATCAGAATGGCGCGGTAGCACCGCTTCTGTCCGCACTGTGGACCGAGTGGTGATGTCATAACGCCATATAATCAGGTTATCTGTCAAGGTCAAAGGCCAAGGGCATGGTCAATGACCATGGTCATTGACCCCAGTATTTTGATTTCCCGCCTAAAGGCTGCTATAGGGCTAGTATGTGCTATAGTGTATTATTAGGAATATGTCGTATTGTTACGTCATAGGTCATTGGCCTTGAATGACCTTGACCTCAAAGTTTCAGAGAACATTGTGTGGTGCCTTCCCTCTATGACCTTAGTCCTTTTTGGTGTATTGCCGACTTTTTTCGCCTTATCACGGCATTTCCCAGAAGGCCTCCAGCACGGCCCAGATTTGACCTTTAGGACCTCGTTTGACCGTGAAGATACTGACCTAGGTCAATTGAACTGTGCCATAAGGTAGATCATTATGACCTCCACACACCTGCCAACGGGTGTTTTCCAACTCTTTTGGTTTCCGAGATCTCAGGGGGGGCACTCTAGGACCCCCTCCACTGCGCGTTGACGACAGATCCCTCTCCACTGCGCGTGTTAAGTACCTCTTCACTCACCGTCATAAATATTTGAGGTGGTGAACGAACAGCTGTCATCATAAAACGCAGACGCTCTGTCAGAGAGAGATGCGTGCTACTGCAGCCTGTGCCAGCATCAAAATATAATCAATTTTGTTGTCAGACTAACTCCCATCCGTTCAAGCCTGGCACAAGTGCTGCCAGAGACCCGATATAAAAAACCGCCAGATTTGGAAGGAAACCTCTGAATCTGGCAGCACTGCCCGGCGCTACATCTCGATACCGACTGGAGACTGTTCGGGCGACACGTTTGGGAGCCCGCGCACGTGTCGTTCGGCAGACATCTGAAGATATCGTAGTCATCAGCGCGGTTGGCGAGATCAAAGAATTTGGCCAGTCATGTCGAATCACCCGAGCACCGAGTGTTTGTCGGCTTATATGTGTCGGTCTTCTGTTTTGATAGTAGCCAATCAGACATGAAACTGGGTTTGAATGTGCTTGTCGACGTTGGAAGAGGGGACGCTATTGCTTAGTTGAGTAGACGATGGTTTTGTGTGGTTTATCAAATAAAATTGAAATTGATTTATTACACATAGGAGACATAAATGTTGATTTCTTTTTGAAAACGTTTTGTGTTTTGTATCCACCAGATTATAACCATTTAACAAGATGTATTAAATGTGTACCGGCTCAGGACAAGCATCCGATCAATCTTTTTGTGCTTGTTTTTTCCACAAATTTTTTAACACGAATCACAAGTTTTTTTCCTGAGTGGTCTACTGGTCACTCAGAGTACTGCGTTCTTGAACACGCGCATTGATGGGGGTCTGAGCCACCTTCGCTTTGACGGAGGGTGGGTGATGGATACCCGCCCCCCCTTAGATCCCGAAAAACACGCAAGATAGCAAACAACGGTAAATAACCTGGATAACCCATTCAATTGTCTATAGAAAGCATTGGAACCATTTTTGTCAGGTCACGACAGCACAAGCCGTCCCAAAGAGGTGAACCCTAAAAATATAATGCTAAAACAGTCCTTAAATCCGAACTACACAGGTTTCTCAAAAGGAGAGATTTATATTCTAAAATTGAGTGCAAAAATACGCCACTAAATAACTTTAAGGCGGCTGAAAACAAAACGAGCTCAAAGAGATGGGACAAGGAAGGACAGAATAGTTCAGTCATATACCATCATCAGGTAAAAGAACCCATAAACGCGCGAACAACTGCGGTTTCATGCGATCGCAAACTCTTAGTGCTCATTTCCCTCACAAAAATACCCTTTTTCACAAAAAGTTCTGTTTCCCGTTAAAATTAGCAAACTCAATTTTTTATCCCATGCAGTCATACAGCTCAACTGCCCATCAAACCTATAGGCATACTCTCGAAGCCTTAGGGGAGTCTGCGTGGAATGAACTCGGTCAGTTCTTGACGTTTATGTTTTGTCTGCAGGTATACTGTGCCGCTCACAAAGAGGACAGACTCGGATCGGGATGGAGCGCTCGTCTTAGCAAGCCAGCACTATGACGATTAACCGAGATCTGACTATACCGGTTTCGGTATCGACGAGGTCATCATCATGAGCATCAGCATCATCTAGATTATCTCCCATCATCCTTGGACCAGGGATAGTTTGAGACGTTCATAAGCTACTCGCAGCCCACAGTCGTATTTTTGAAGGTTATTGTTTGTTTGACCGATATTTTTCTACTGCAGCAAGAGCGGTCAAAACCGGAAGAATTTCGAGGACAGCTTTTATCTTCGTGGAGTTACTCGTTCGTACATTCATTGGCCCTGACGACTTCCATCTATTATCCAAAACGTGCCAACGCAGCCGCGACTGAAAGGATATTCAGCGGATGCAGCAGAGCACCACCGAAGCGGCCAAACACCGGTACATGTCTTCCTAGTTTAGCTTATCTGCATCATGCTGCAATATCAAGTACCAGAAACTTGTGTATTCAGTTCCACCCGCAGTCCTAAAAGATTTTTTTGCTTTGTCTGCATTGTCGGCGTGGTGCTTATGCTAAACATTAACAGTTTACAGACATTTTTTCCAGCGGATGAGATCAACCTAATTTTTGGATCGAACTGGCGATTATCTACGGAGACGGGCACATATCGCGGAAATCTTATTAGCGACATATGGGCAACAAATCTGCCAGAACAGTCGTGGTTTTCTGATCCAAAGTGTGCGAAATACGTGACGCGGTTTGCTCGGGATTACACAATAGACGTGGTCCGACTAGCGTCTTTTCCCCGCTCTGGCAACACTTGGACGAGGTATCTCCTAGAAACGTCTACCGGAATATTTACTGGCTCAGGAGGCCCCAACTACTTCAACTACTTGAAGGCGGGCAGATCGTTTCGAAGAACTCCGTCACAGGTATGGGAATATGTTAACAGTGTCAAAGCGGTAGAGCTCAACCACATGGGATATTTGGGGGAGACGGCGTTGTGGACTCAAGGCACAACCATAGTCGAGAAGTCGCACAATCTTCCTCAGCCCTGGAATGAGACCGAGGCCAACGAAACAGTGTACAACTGGTCTCCGTTCCCAGAAGGAAGCTTGCGACGTGCGATAGTGCTGATACGTGATCCTTTCAAGTCATTCATTTCTCTGATGAAGTACGGAGAGACTCACTCAGTTCTCAGCGGCGGCAAGAGTTATGATGGTCTCTTCGTCGGAGCGGACTGGGAAAAGTTTGTTACTTACTACGCTCAACATTGGTATAATTTGAACACAGCCTGGGTGGAACGCACTAACGACACTCTGGTGATTAATTACGAAAGCCTGCAGAGGAGTCCGATTGTACAGCTGGAAAAAATGCTGGACTTTTTAGAGGTCAAGGCTGACCCGGGACGTATGAGGTGTCTCAGTGCTGATTTGGAAGGGAGGGTGCATAATAAGAAGCATGGAACAGTTCCTGATAAGATAATATTTCCACTGAATCTGCGTGCGATAGTTTGGAGTCATATACATCAGTTAAACAGTGACCTTATTGAGTATGGACATCAAAACCTACCTCTTGACAAGTTTTCTTTTGCCGATGAATTTGCTGTAATTTCGTAGCTTGCAATTTCCCGATTTCGTGCCATATGATCGTGCTGGACAATCAGGTGGCATAGTGATCTTGGGAGTTATGTTCCGATACCTTGTTCTTGTGTTAAGCGTTTAACTGACATTTATATAGACTGGGTTGCGATTTTGTTACGCCCTTGAAGTTTGTATGTGTATGGAAGTGAGTGACAAGTGTGTTATGTTCGTAACATTGTACGGATATCTTCCAACGATTGTATCGACGAGAGCAGCTTCAAATCTTTTTCCACAAGACATCGCCTGGGCTCTTTCCGTGCCATCAGCTCCTAGCACCGCCCAGGTCCGTTCGGAATCGCCTAGTGGCGTATACAAGAGGGGACTAGAAGGGCTCAAGCCCCCTCCCCGAAATGTCAGACTGCTTATAATTAATGCATACGCGGAGGCTGATCCGAGGCAATGGTGGGGGAGGCCCGAGCCCCTTAGCCTACCGCCGAAACGAAGTCCTGGATCCGCCACTGCCCCCTCTCCGGTGTCGGGAACGGTACTGAAAGTGCCTTACCGTATTCTACTTTCGAGCAAAGTTTGAAAGAATCCGTTAACCCTTGATGCTACAATGAGACAAAATGGCTTAGACTCGGGCTTTTTTAGAAAAAAAAAGAAGTCAACTCGTGATCTAGTTGTCAAGATCCACATTGGTTTTACTGACTCCTTTGATTGGCCCGTTTTGCGAATAGTTACCCACATAACGGTTTTTATTTTCTTGTGCATAGGCGGATCCAGGATTGCCAATGAGGTCGCACATTCCGGAGGGGGTGCTCTGGACCAGGTGTGCCACTTTTGACCGGAAAAAAACTCAGGTGGGCGCCGATTTTCGCACCCTGGGGGAACGACATTTCATAGGGGCGCCATCGACCTTTTTAGGCTGCGCCGTGACCATTTCAGAGATTTTGGAGGGTCGATCGAGGGGGGGGCACCTGCACCCTTTTCCCGCCCCCCTGGATCCGCCTATGTGCTTGTGTACTTTTATAGCTCCCAACAGGACATGCTCTTTTTTATACTCTGGGTATTGATGAATGGGTACTGTTCGCTCGGATCGCGACGAGGGCGAGCCTTTCATTAGGGAGGACGAGGGCGAGCCTTCCATCAGAAAATAGTTCGATCTTACCAATACAGTTGAGGAGAATCCAGGGTAACCAGGCAATTCAATTTTTCTTCAGAACAGAGATCCCTCTCAGTATAAGCCTGAGATAAGGCAGACTGTCACGCTAGCTTATACTTATTCTGGGCACTTCCTTTCATGAGATACAGAATTGTGCTGTGAATATAAATACATTTTTTCTTACCTCAGGGCCAGCGGAGCTTTCCAAAAGCTAAAACCATTTCTCAGCATCACAAGACCCATATCTATCACCAGGGTTTACAAAAATGTATCTACAGCACCTCCATCACCAGCAGGATAACAGCTGTATCGGCATACATTCGAACCGGCGTCCTGCCTCCGGCCCTGACTAGCGTATGGCATATGTTCAGTCCTGGATGTAAACGCCCTGGAAATAACAGTCCGGTGTCATCGCCCCGTGCGGACCGCGCTCTTCCGTGTCCTGGAGGAGGACGCCGATTCTGGATCGTAGGATGGTAATTAGCGGGCCGGGAGCGCGCTGGCGGATTTCGCCATTCCGCCCGCCATGAACAACTCCAGTGGCGGATCCAGGACTTCATTTTGGAGGGGGGCTAGGAGCTCGAGCCTTCCCATCATTGCCTCGGATCACACTCCGCCTATTCGTTAACTATATGTACTCGGACTACAGGACATTTCGGGGGACTTGAGTCCCTCTAGTCCGCCCCTGTATCCGCCGCTGAATGACTCTGAGGAAGTTTCGCCTTGTCTACAACTGTCACTGAATGACTCTGAGGAAGTTTCGCCTTGTCTACAACTGTCATTGCTGTTATTCCCGTCGTTACACGAAATTTACAAATGGCTATTGTAAACCCATCAAGCGTATCATACAAAGGACATGAGTGAGGAAGTAGCAAACGATGTGAACGTGTGCTACGCTTTAATCCAGCCTGCCTGAAGTTGATCGCTTTAGGCTCTTTTTAGACCATTGCGTTAGGCATACGCACAGCTGAGGTGTTGTAACAGTTTAAGAAACATTTTATCGCAACTTGATAAATATGAGTGAGCAAACTGCGTAGTTTGTTTTATCAAACTGCCTGTTGTCTGTTTTGCCCGAATAAGTGTACAATTGCTCGAATAAGTGTCTTCCTTAAGTTCCTCTGTATCAGATCTTAAACACAGGAAATGCTAGGCCGAGCAACAGATGTATGCACGTGTCTACCTTTTGTGAATCTGTGATTTGTGATATGAATTAAGACGTGGATTTCTAATGTGTCATTTTGAACCATGCGTCAGGGTTAGAACGCATGCCTATTGTATTTTGTTTTCGTCAATAAATGTCGACCCCGTACTGCAAGCACCGACATCAAGAAGATGAAGGAGTGAGCCAAGATACCTTTAACACCAGGTAAGTTCACAAGAATGATGCACACAAGCTATGCAATATTTAGGTTTTGAAGATAGAAAATAATTGACAAGTTTTTATCTTCTTTGTACTAAACGTTAATCATAAGTTTATAAACTTGCAGTCATTTACTTTGAAGGTCTCTTTCACACACACACACACACACACACAACATATATATATATATATATATATATATATATATATATATATATATATATATATGTGTGTGTGTGTGTGTATATTTGTGTATTTTGGCCGTATATTTGTCGCAATATGTATATATATATATATATATATATATATATATATATATATATATATATGTTAACGGTTTGCGCAATAGTTGAATGAACTGCGCCATTAACTCGAATAATATCGAATATAGTTGCAATACCATGAAGTTAACTGATTCCTCCTTTCCAGATATCCAAATAACTTTAGCTGTGTGATGGGAATCCCCTCTTCTGCTGATGAGGAATTTTTCAGAGGCGAATAAAATGTTATGTGAAAATAAAATCATAAATGAATCGAAACTCGACAAATTAGGATTATTTACCAGAACAAAATGGACTAAAATATAACGATCAATGGTCAAACCGTGCCTTTCACACGTTGGGTGCTGGATAAACACTCCCAAACTTGGTAAAGCTGTCAATGTTGCATAAGGTAAGGAGTTTTTTTGGCGCTTAGATAACGTCAAGGCATGGCGGCCCTTGATCAGGGGCTGAGAGTAAGCCACCTGAAGGGACGCTCTTCGACAACCGAGTTGTAATCTGGAGATTTTTTCTATAAATAAAATTAATGAATTGGAGAGGCCCTCAGAATTAAGCTGTGAGCTTTTGCGCCAATCCGATATATTGTGTGCTGTTTTGTGTATATGTGTTACATGGAAAGTGCGAAATCCGAGATTTCGCGAACTCCCTAGGGATTTTGCAAAATCACAGACCAGCCAGGGAGTTCACGAAATCCCTAGGGAGTTCGCGAAATCACTGGCCGACCAGGGATTTCGCGAACTCCTAGGGATTTCGCGAACTTACTGAAACTTCAGTGATTTCGCGAACTACCTGAATGCTTTCAGGGATTTCGCGAAATCCCTAACATGCCAATATGTCACATAGTTTAAATCCGAAGAATCATCCTTCAGTGATTTGGTTTTACACTCTCCGTCCATGTTTTCTCTTCCTATGCTGTATTTTGCTTGATTTTATGTCGGCCTGATATTTATTATTTGAAAATTAATTTTACACCCTCAGCTCTACCTCACACCGGGTCCTTGTGCCCGCTGACGAACTATTCGAGTCACTAGCCTTCCTCTAGGTGCATGGTTTATGCAATATGAACCGTAGGTGTGGAGGGGGGAGCTCAAAACAAACTAGAGATGCCACATAGATGAAGTCATAGTACATGTCTATGTCGGAATGTACTACGGACGTCCACAAATTTTCCAATAACAATATTTTGATTCAGGAGGAAGTGTCAGCCTGGAAAAAGCTCTCAGTGTAAGAAGCGGCACGCCTGTCCTCGTTTGACCATTGCCAAGGCTTTCCAGAAATTGTGTTGTCGATTCCGGCGAGCTAGCAAATGCACTTCAAGCTTAAGTGCTCCAGCAACGGCCATGACAATAGGCAATGAGATAGCACATGGCAAATATGCATAACAATTGTTTTATTCCGTATCCTGTTTATGCCGACAACTAAAGTTGTCGGCTTATGTTCAGCTATAGCTGAAAGTGTATAACGCTTCTGATATGCTGATAAACTGAAAGCAGAGATATGGTCTATATTAATTTGCAGAATAATTGTTTCGTTGTTGCAGCTCCGAAAATTTATCTTAGTATAGCCGAACCGTACCTGTAAAGATTGGCCAAAGTTTTGGAATACATTAATGAACTTAATGCAAAAAATAAAATAGCATCATTGTATTTCCTTACCCAGATTGTAATACGAAATGGCCATCAGATAAGCAGCATTTCTCTTTTGTGTAGTAATGAAGGTTGTGATATGATAATTATCTCTCTGCAGATGCTGGATAAGTGAGTTGGAAGGAAGCGCTTCAGAATTTAGTCTCTAACGGTACTTACAGTTGGTGCACCTGACCGACTTCGTACCGAGTACGTGCATGGCCGTTGCGGGGGTTGGGTAACCATACCCCTTGGGTTTTTGCAAAGTCTTGAAAACGGCTACGCGCAGCGCTGCTGTACCCAGTACAGTTTTTTTCTGAAGCTTTTTAAAACTCCTGTCAACATTTTCGGTTCAGGTCATTTCAGGTCAGGACATCAGTGCAGGTCAAGTGACCTCATCTCCAAAAAAGAAGAAAACAACATGAGCAAAGAAAAGCTTAGTTTATCAATCTAAATTTCATATTGAATTAAGGGCCGATTGAGTACACATCATTTTTTAGGATTTCTGAAGTCGATGACCTAAGGTCAATTATGAGTCATGATGACACCGTTGGAAAAGTATCGGTTAATGGTTTAAACATAATAATGTTATTGGGAACAGAGCTAAATTGTATATTTTGGAATCATTGGGGTTGTCTTGTTTCTGCAGTTCTAATGATATGCATTCTGACCCAATTCGATATTGACCTGATCCAAGGTCAGGTCAAATCTTAGCTTTGACCTCGAATAGTCACATTATTAATCATTCGACGTCGCTTGCAGAAAAAACATTCAGATAGGGAATTCTTATATATTGTATCTCTTCTACATCAGATGGTAGGACTGAAGAACTGTATTTCAGTTACATCACCATATCCATATTATGCCATTTTTGACTTCCAATGCCGTCAGATTTTACCCCGCAAAAGAATGTATAGAACACTTCCTTTAAAGCTTAGGTTGTGCTACTTAACGCCATTTACTTTTTTGCTAACTAGCGTAGTTTTTAGATTTTAGGGGGGGCGTAACCCACCCCCTCGTCAGGGTGAAGGTGGCTCAAACCCTTGGCATTGCACGTCTTAAAAATTGCATCCCGCGAAACTAGTTTTAGGCTCATACCAAACGTTTTTTGACTGTGATGATTTTAAGCCATCAAAAGGCATAGTCATTAGAGACTTTGCAATTGATCTCGGTGACCGGCACCTCATCGACACCACCAGCCAAAAGACACGTGATGAGTTTTCAAAAATGTGAGCGTCGGGCACATTATTTTTCGGATGGCGTGGTTTGCTCAAAAGTAAGTGCGCTGCGCCATTGCCGAGCATTTATTCCATTTTTCAGTGGCGCAAATATTTCTGCCATTTTTTAACTGTGTTATACCCAGATTTATTCTAGTTATCAAGCCATGGATTTCGTACAATTTTCTTTATCGTATCCGTAGGTAAAATTCCATAATAATGCAGCCTACACAAAATACCGTAACGTTATTCTGTGATGTAGATTTGATATAAAATAACCGTAGCGTCACATAATTATGAAACGTGGTGATAGCGTAGACCACTTTTTATCAAATACTTGGGTAGTTATGCTGACTCCATGCACTGCATATGTATAATAATAAATATACAGATCTATCATAGGCGGAGCCAGGATTGCCGATCGGGGGCATCTTCCGGGGGGGAGAGGGCGGGGGCGCCATCCGGACCAGGGGAGTGCCTTTTTGACCAGAAAAACCTATCAGGTGGGCGCAAAATCCTATCGGAGGGCGCCGATTCCTACATCCTTAGGGACGAGGAATGGAAAGCGACATTTCAAAGTGGCGCAGTGACCATTTCAGGGGGCACCGAGGGTCGATCGGGGGGGCGGGGCACCTGCCCCCTTTGTCCCCTATATCCGCATATAAAATATATCATGAATATAAAATAGCCAAGTACCAAATCATAGTGAAGGCGAAGGTGTATTCTGTAGGGGAGTGTGTGGGAAACAAAATTTCAGGAGTGGACCAGGGCGTTTTGGAACCGCCAGGGGCCAGTGTCTTTCTCTCCCGCGATCCACATTTGCAATCAGCAGCAACTGAACTTTTACATTGCAGTGCAATATTTATAAGCGAAACTTGATAAATGTATCGCTTCGACCTCAACAATAAAATTATGACCTTCCTTATATTTAGCTTAAAACCTTCCTAACATTTAGCTTAAAACCTTCCTCATACGTGACTTTTACGGAAAATGTCCGATTACTGTTTGAAATAAATCATAAGAACAATAGTCCGCAATCCTAGCTAGTCATCCTTGAGCTGACTAAATGTCAGGGAATTCGCGAACTCTCTGAGTGTTTATCCAGGATTTCGCGAACTCCCTGACTTCTAAGTCCAGGGATTTCGCGAACTCCCTAGGGATTTCGCGAACTCCCTGGCTGGTCAGTGATTTTGCGAAATCCCTAGGGAGTTCGCGAACTCCCGGATCTCGCACTCTCCCTGTAACATATGCCTTAACATAATACAAATTTATGCTACTGCTTCTACTGCTACTACAAGTGTGCTTGCCTGTATTGATCCTCCATATTTTCTGACCGCTCGCACGTGAAATGATGTTTTTAGCGTGATGCGCCACTTGCCAAAGAAAAAAACACACACACATACACTTGATAGGTCTACTAGACGCTGTTTGCTTTACGTGGCGGAATCGCTGGTGCCAGAAAAAAATTACTGGAGACCAGTGAAAACGCTCGAACATTTAGAATAGAGCAGACAGGTAAGTAAGCCTTTTCGATTGTAGCCACGCTGCATTTTAGGGCCCTATTGCATAATTGAACGTTCCTATCCAGACTTGAAGGGGAATAATTAGTCCCATTTTAAATGTGTCATACATCAACGAAGTGTGGAAGGGCATGCGTGACAGGGCATAGGAGTGTGTGCTTGTCAGGTGAGGATCAGCTCTGTCTGTGCGTATTCATTGTTTCAGCACGCGCATTGACGGGGGCGGGTACCCGCCCCTCGGGTTTTCCAAGGATAGCAATATAAAAACCTTTTTCTCTCATCATTTTTGCAACTTTTGTCAAAATTTTAAGGTTAGGTCATCTCAGGTCAGGTCACCAGTACAGCTCAAGTGGCCTGACCTTAAAACAAGTTTAAGATAGCCTAAGTTGGAAAAGGGTGAACTTATTCGATTGAAACTCGTATCACCTAATGACCCCACCGAGTTCTCTAAAATATGTTCCGGTATTTTTGAAATCGATGACCTAAGGTCAGGTGCGAGCCATGACCTCTCCATTGGAAATACATGGGAAAAATGGTTTTAACTGAATTGCTTAGTCACGGATGGTGATAGTGCGTTTATGTTGACTGGATTAGATTTTCCGTGTCTTTGTGGTTCTAATGATAAGCATTTTACCTAATTTGACCTTGACCTCACATCAGGCCAGGTCAAATCCTTGATTTGACCTAGCAAGGTCAGATTACATATATCATTCGGTTCGGCTTGCTGCGAGGTTTCATGGGGTTCAAATTGTTTTGCTCTATCTTAACTTGTTCAGATGTAATAACGGAAAACCTTCATATACATGTTATCCCTATGACGGTATGTTTTGACCTCTAGTGACCTTAAATTTGACCTTAAAAAGAGTGGTTCAGATTTCTTCGATGGAGAAGTGAATGGGCTACCCAACGCCGTTTACCTTTTTTGCTACCTAGCGCGGTAGCGAAAATCGGTAAACAGAATCGATAATAAAATGTTTATTTATAACATTTGGGATAAACTTGATTATCGTGTATTCTCACAAATTCGTAAGCGGGCACTACCATTAGCAGCAGTTTGACGCACGGCCCAATCGTGAAGGAATTCCTCCACGCCCGGGTGACGTCACTCGGGCGTGAACGAATCCCTCTTGAACGTACCTTTAACTTTAAGTAAAGGTATTTTGACCAGATAGAGGTTATCAAAATCTGAAGGGCAGAGTAAACATTGAAACAGGAATAAACTTGCATCTTAAAAGTGACGGATCGAAATTTATTGAAATGGACATCACTGGCTAGATCATACAATGGGCCATGTAAGAAAAATAAAACTTTGACCTGAGGTTAAGCTTTGACATTGTGATCTTGTGACATTTGCTTCAGATAAAGCATTTTTGGAAAAGTCATATTTTCAAATGTTATGTTTTTTCACTGGGTGATCATCAGGGTATAAGCTAAGCAGTGGTGGGTGATTTTCTTTGTAACTCAGATTAGGTAACAGGTCACAGAGGTCATCACTAAGGGCAAAACGCTCAATGAAGGTACCTTTTGTACGGATACGCTATAGCATGGCTTATATGTATGGGGCGTTCCAGGACAAATCGACCATGCACCACCTGGATTGTACAAAGCATAGTCACAGATTTCGTTCCAACTTCGTACACACGGTTATCAGTGGCGTATAATTCTGATTTGAGAATATTTATTCGCTCAAAATACGGGTTTTAGTGTTACAGCCTGCTAAAAATAGTGAAAATCCTTCTTTTGGCAAAACATGGTGGCATACAATCATTATTTTCCGTGTAGCCTTTCGCTATGGATGCTCATTTAAAAGGGGATTGTATTTAATATTATACTATTCAAATCGGTGAATTGAGTTTTTTCTTCAAATAATAATTTTTAAGTTTTTTTGAAATTTGGATTTAATATTTAAAACAATTCTTTTATAAGTGTGGCCAGTGATTTGCCTTAAAATGACCTGCAGAAAAATATTTCCCTGAGCCTGTGCTTTCTAATAACATCAATCAAATTTTGCGTTTTTGAATTTATTGATGTCTAATCGGCCAAAGAGTGACGCCATGCGGGCGAAAATCGGCCGCCCGGAGCGCCCCACCGATAGCCGACTGGCACATCGGCCAACCGAAGACACGCACGCGTGTGGTGCTCAGCGGAGGCTATGGGTTAGAAGTTTGTTGCTAGGGAAACATGCACCTACATAAGCATATGATATTGTGGAAATTTTTATAAGGTAAGGGTGTGCCGTTGACAAACAAATATTTTCTAGGCCTTCTTTTTCTTTCATCTTTTGTTTTCGGCCGTGGTGCTGGTGGGTGATGCTGGAGCCCCTAGCCCTCCCCTTGGGGGCACTATCGCCTGGGATATTAGTTGGAGAACATGAAGAAAGTCAACACGCCATTTCTTGTCCTATTCCTATATCCCCCTGCATTTTACAAGAGGTAATGTGTTTTATCTGACCCTAGGTAATCGAGATGAAGAATTCCGGGCAATATATTACAGTTTTCGTTTAGCCCATTATTTGCTATGGGCTGTCATATGCATAACATATAGTATAACATCACATCACAAAATATCGATCATGAATATCTTGAATTATGGGCGGGCGGGAGGGGGGGGTAAATAATACGCTGGTTCTTGAGCCCACGTGCTGAAGTGGTTCCCAGCATAGGCCGATCCAGAATTGCCGATCGGGAGGGGGCGACGTTCCAGGGAGCGTCATCCGGACCAAGAGGCGCCACTTTTCCCCGGCAAAACCTATCGGGTGGGTGCAAAATCCTTTGGGGAGCGACTGGAAGCGACATTTCAGGGGAGCCATTCAAATTTCGGGAGGGGGAAGTGACCATTTCAGAGGGCGCTGAGGGTCGATTTTGGGGAGGAGTGGACCTGCACCTCTTTGCCCCTCTGGATCAGCGTATGGCACTCAACCGTTTAAAGGAAAGGGGTTGTAAAACTTGGATTGGAGGTGCGTGGACTAGGTCCTCTGATCCCCTAGGTACACCAATTGGCTGCAGCGTCGTCAAAGGGTTTGAGGGACAGTGTCCAATAGATTTGGATTGGAATTAATAGCGGTAATAGGAGAGTCGTTTGAGTTTAGCTCCGTACCAACACCAGGCCTTGGGGATGTGTAACAAAAATTAATAATGACACCTAATTATGCTAATTTGCACAACATATTTCACCTGTTCTAGTTCTAACTCAGTTACTTCAATATTCATAGCATGTAGTCATGAATGCATGGTGTGGCGAGCCACCCCTGCTGCCCCGGCCCAGAGCTGGCCCGAGACGTCGGCCGCGCCCCGTTTTGATGACTTTGCATCCGGTATCCAGTGCTCTGGCACAGCGAGCGACGGCCCAGGCAGGTGATGTCATGCGTATGACTTCTGTAACCCGGTGCTTCTACAGTTGCCTGATGAAAGCTTTCATCAGTTTCTGACGTTGCTGTGACGTCTATCTTTTTTCACAAATCCAGTCATTTCATTGGCGTGTGTGGTGGGCGTCCACTGCCCTGTTGTTTCGGTGAGATGGACATATGTAACTGGCTACCCGCTGTTGTCTCGGGGGAGTGCGCTTAGAACCGTCTTCACCAGCGGACCTCTGCAGTCAGGCGCCGGCAACGGTCGGCATCGCGTCAGACAACATCAGACCACGCCAGGTCACGCTGGATTAGGCTAGGTCACCGTTAATCACGCTTGTAGAAGATAGGTTGACAGAGAGTGAGTGATCTGTAGCGACGCGTATTCTTATTCGACACCTCTACGTATATTAATTGGCGCTGCCATTCCGAGTGAAGACCGACTGCTTTAATACCTGTTGGACTTATATTCATCGCTGCTATAACCTGCCTTTACACAACGCGAGGCAATACAGAAGAAAGAGGAACCAACATCTTTTTCATCATATAATGGCGCGACGAGGTCTTACCACTAAAACTTAATCACAGCCGAGTGAAACATTTTCACGACAAATTGGCACCGTGACCCGTGATAAAATTGGACACCGAGAAAAATAAAAAATTCGCCAACAAGTACTTCAAGGACTTCAGTTTTCCAGCTACGCCGGGAAACATCTTTAAACACTTCTCTGTCAACTTTACGAGCTGGTTCATCAAGATCTTCAATTCTATCCTCGAGTTTATCAGTTCCAGGATTCATCTCAACTAGAGGTCATCACCGTTTTCTGCGACAGCCATCTCAAGTTCTTTGTTTTTCAAGTTTTCACTTCACTTCGTGTTCAAGATTCAACTCGTCAAGAATTTTTTCAGGCTGCAAGGCACTCCAATTTTTTCAGGCTTCAAGGACTTCAACTCATCATTCATCTAGTTCTTCGTGGTCATCCAACATTTCATCCGACATCAGGAACATCGTTCTACTGCTCCAGCCAATTTCTTTTTCAGGTTAAGAGTGCTTCATTACAGCATTCTTCATCTTCTTCATCGTAGCATTCTACATTTTCAGTACTGTGTGGACAGCATCTCCGGTTCATCCACCGGTGAACAACGGCAACTGGCATCTTCGCCTTCAGTCTTCTGACATCATCGCATCAGCTACAAGTAAGGTGATTCCTTATCCATCCTTAACTGTTGAATCTTCATAAGCTGTTGTTATATTGTGTTAAAATTTTGCATAATTTGAATCATGGCCGAACAAACTCTTGTTGAAACAATGAAAGATATTTCGATGGAAATTCGAGTCCAAGGTCTCACACAGCACGTTCGATCATTTTCTGGGGAAAGTTCCAACAAATTTTATGACTGGGCAAGAGATATGGATTCGATAGCCTGCACAGCCGATGATAAGCGGATGAAAATTCTGGCTACTAGAACATTGAGCGGACCCGCAGGAAAATTTGCCTGCAGACTGATCACTCAAAATCCTAACATCACGTGGCTGGAACTAAGGAGACAGTTGAGAGACAGATACAGTGATCTTAAAGACCCGTAATGTGCGAGGGAAAAACTTCAAAAAATCAGACAAAAGAAAGGTGAGCTGATGCTAAACTTCTCAGAACGTCTCCAAGACGTTGCAAGTGAGGTCTTTGATGACCCAAACAGTGCAGACTCACAAAGAACACTTGTAGAAGTGTTCCAAAAAGGCGTATCTGATGATCGCCTCGCCCGAGCCCTCATTCGGAAAAAGTTCTCAACCCTTCAGGATGCAGTAAAATTTGCTAGTGAAGAACGGCAAACCGACAGGACTTTCGAACTTTGCAGAGGAAAACTCGATACTGAGGAGCCCATGGAGATTGATATGGTTCGTAAAGACTCCCAAAACGACAGGATAGAGAAATTGGAGAAATGTTTGTCAGATGTTGGATCAAAACTAGATAAACTGACCAAAAATGTTGTGAAAAATCAGAAAACCAACCCTACGTATCAGCCATCAAACCAGACGCATCCCCAGCAAAGACGCCAATACCAGGCGCAACCCCAGAACCAACGCCCATTCCAAAGGCAACAACTCCCCAACCAGTGGCAGAGGGGACCTCAGAGTCAGCCTCCAAGAGCCCCATCTCAGCACCAACAAGCTTCTCAGCCGGGGACAGAGCCAAACCAGCCCCCTCAAAGATATCAATGGACACCAGACGGTCGTCCGATCTGTGCGTTCTGCCAAAAAGTTGGACACACTCAGCGAGTGTGCAGGGCGAAACAAGCTAACTTAGCTGCCCAACAACAGTCGGAAAACTAAGATGTCCTTCTGTTACCAGGACCGAACAGTTGGAAACCCCTGATCCCGATGGTCCTAGGGACAATATTGCTAGAATCTACATCAAACAGGACACTCCTATGTGCTGGACATATCTTGGAAATCGAAAAGCCTATACCCTTGTCGACACTGGAGCCGACATTTCGATCGTTTCAAAAGAATTCTTTGACAAAATCTGTTCAAAGCATGTCTCTGACTTCACAACAAATTGTGCCCCTCTCGAGTCAGTAACTGGTCACAAGTTAAAAAATTTTGGAACAGCACAACTGCCAGTAGAAGTCTCAAAATTCTGCAGAAAATTCAAGTTTCAAATTGTGAAAGGTCTCAGACACTCATGCATCTTGGGAAATGACTTTCTCAGTGAGTTTGGTGTAAAACTTGATTTTGGAAAGAAAACCATGAACATCCACAACAATTTCATCCCACTGAGACCACAACGCCTCAACTGTCAGTCCATCACCTCATTGGTGAGGCTGCCTGAGAAAACTACCATCCCAGCGCAGTCATATGTTGAAGTACCTGCGTACATCAACAGAGTCCAACTCATCGATCAGGACTGTACAGTGCAGCCACTGCACAACACCCCATATTTCTGTGAGAAACCAGGACTCTTGGTACTAAACTCAGTGAGCCGCCCAAACCAAAAAGGTCACTTACCAGCAGTGATCGTCAACACGACCACTCGTGACTATACTCTTCCGCCTCGCCAGGTCATTGGACTTGCCGAAATAGTAGAGACGTCAGAGATCAATAGCATTCAGGAAAATACACCCAATGAACAACCCCAAGAAAGTTCACATCCTGATCTGGATCCTGCGATGAAAATCCAAACAGCTGATCTCTCTCACGTGCCTGAGAGCCAGAAACAGCTGATCGAACTACTTATCGAACAAAACTCGGATCTTTTTGCGAAAAGTGAAACCGATCTCGGTCGAACGGACCTTGTGAAAATGAAAATTGACACAGGAAATCACCCTCCTATCAAACAACGGCCCTATCGCCTCCCATTCAGTCAACGTCAGATGGTAGAGGATCACCTCAATGAGCTTCTGAAAGCAGGTGTGATCCAACCCAGTCAGAGCCCGTGGGCTAGTCCAATCGTCATTTTCGAGAAGAAAGATGGAGGAAAACGTTACTGTGTAGATTACCGAAAACTCAATCAGGTGACTGTCAAAAACAGCTATCCGCTTCCACGCATCGATGACATCTTGGCATCCCTTGAAGGATCGAAATACTTCACCTCTCTTGACCTCAAAAGTGGATATTGGCAAATTGCTATGGCTGACCAAGATTCTATAGATAGAACCGCATTTACATGCTTCCTAGGACTCTTTGAGTTTAATTGTCTTCCATTTGGTCTCAACAACGCTCCAGGACTGTTCTCTGAGCTAATGAACAAGGTTCTGCACGGAATTCAGCATAAGTACGCTTTGGCATACCTAGATGACGTCATAATCTTCTCAAAGACATTTGAAGAGCACCTAGAGCACATTGAAGAAGTCTTCAGCAGGCTTCGCCAGGCTGGCCTAAAATTGAAAATGTCAAAGTGTGACTTTCTGAAACAAGACGTCAAGTACTTGGGCCACATCGTGTCGGCCCAGTGGCATTCAGCCTGACCCGTCAAAAGTCGAAGTCATACGAAATCTATCACCTCCACCTACCGTGAAGGGTGTGCGTTCTTTCATTGGCATGTGCTCCTACTACCGACGTTTCATTCCAAACTTTGCAAAAATTGCAAAACCCCTCACTGAACTCACAAAGAAACATGCTCGTTTCATTTGGACAGATGAATGTCAAGAAGCGTTCGAATCTTTGAGAATTGTCCTCACTGAAGCCCCCATTTTGGCTTATCCTGACACAAACAAGCCGTACAGATTGTACACGGACAGCTCAAATCACTCAATCGGGGCTGCCCTCGTTCAAGAAACGGATGAACAAGGTGAGCGTGTAATCCAATACCTGTCCCATCAGCTTAGTAAAACTCAGCAAAATTTGCCACTCATCGAGAAAGAAGCGTATGCTATTGTGTATGCTGTTCAGAAATTACGTCCTTATCTATTTGGCTCAAAATTCACAATCATGACGGATCACAAGCCCCTGAAGCATTTGTTTACTGCTGAGATGCGAAATCCACGCATTCAGCGTTGGGCCATCATTCTGGATGAATATGGCTGCGATATTAAGTACGTCACTGGTCGTCAAAACATAGTGGCTGATAGTCTTTCCAGGCTAGAACCTCCGAACGAGGTCAACATTATTGATTCTGATCATGCACCTCCAGTGCAACTGGATCCAACAGTCGAACCTTGCCCGACTGATGAGAAAGCCGATCACAAGGAGAAGTTCAAAGAGTTCTTAGAAAAGCACCCAGATCTCAAAACTCTTCAAAGTGAAGACGAGTATATTCAAAGGATCATACAGATCCTGCAAAATCCAGAAGATCCGAATTATCAGGACGCATTCAAACATTGTGTGGTTTTGGACAACATTCTGTATCGTATTTCAGATACATCAAAATGCAACCCTCATCCTGGACTTCAGATTTGTATACCCAAGTTTCTTCAGAAACCATTAGTAGAGGAAATTCACTCTGGATATTTTGGTGGACATTTGGGCATAGATAAAACATATGACAAACTTAGGTCTCGTTACTATTGGTCAGGAATGTACCGTGATGTAGTAAACCATCTCAAAATCTGTGTGGCATGTAACATGAGAAAGCTCAAGAAACAAAGACCACCCCTTCAGGACATGCAGATTCCAAAATACCCATTTGAAATGATTGCAATTGATACATGTGGACCATTCCCTTGAAAGTTACAACGGAAACCGTTTCATAATCAACATTGTCGATTTGTTTTCTGGCTGGCCTGAATCATTTGCAACTGACTCAAAAAGTGCAGAAACTGTAGCTCAGGTTCTCATAGAGCACATCATTCCCAGACACTCCTGCCCTCGTGTCATAGTGTCAGATAATGGCACAGAGTTTTGCAATGTAGTCATTGATCAAATTTCGGCCTTTTTCAACATCAAACACATCAGAACCTCAGTGTACCATCCTCAGTCAAACGGACGGTGTGAAAAATATCACCGTGTGCAAAACGACATGCTAGCTAAATTAGTGAGTAGAAATCAAGGTGATTGGGATACCAAACTTCCATCAGTACTTTCAGCATATCGGACCGCTAAAAATGAAACCACGAAACACAGCCCATTTTACATTTTACATGGCCGCGATCCCGTACTTCCCATGGACACGTTACTGTCACCGAAGTACAAATATCTAGGTGAAGAGTACCTTCCCGCCATGCTTGAAAATCTCAGCCGTGCTTATCATGAAGTACGTCATAATTTGGCTCTAGGGCATGAAAAGAACAAGATGTATTACGATAGAAAGTCAAAACCCGTGAAATTTAAAGTCGGTGATATGGTATATTTCCGCGATCCCTCCACTGCTCCTAGCTCCACTACAAAATTAACCTCCCATTGGAAACCCTACTACCGTGTGGTGAAAGCACTTAGTGACGTCACTTTCGTCATTAAGCATCAGCTTGAAGGAGGAACAAAAACAGTTAACGCTCAAAATCTGAGACTCGCAGATCCTAACACCCCTTGGTGTAATGTTTCCAATGATCCGACCCATATCAATAGAAAACATGAAGAAAAAATGAAGTCAAGGATCCCATTGAGAACTCAGCCTGTGCGTGCTTCAAAATTTGCTTACTATGAAGATGAAGATGATTCATCTGTGTCAGTAGAACATTCGGAAGCTAAAATCATCTGACCCTCAACTTAACCCATGTTCTGGCTCACCAAAAACGAACATTTCATCCGATAACGAGGATGACATTCAACTATCTAGGCTGGCAAAGCGAATGAATAACTCTTCCTCAGACGAAGAAGACAACATTCCGTTGGCTAAATTGGCAAAACAAATTAAAGAAGAGAAAACAGCTTGTGCAAAACGCACTTTAGAATCTCCTTTGCCTGAATCTAAACGGGCATGTGAAACAGTGGATTCGGATGAAGAAGTAGGTATGGATGAAATTTTACCAGTCAAGCGTGACCGTGAATCAGATTCTGACAGTGATTGTCCCCCTGATAAAATCCTTGCAGAGGATTTTACCTCAGATTCCGAAATATCGGATCTGGATTGTACAGATGTAAATAATGTAAATACTGCAAGTAAGGATAAGAAGGAAAACGTGGAGACAAGCAGTTCTTCACTAAGTGCTGAACAAAAGAAGGATCTGTTAAACAATATAGTCGCCATGTTGTTAAAGTAAGAATTGTGTTATGGAGATAGCAAAGTGTACTTCACTGGAAAGTGAAATGAGTAGAAATAACGTAAGAGAATCAAGTCATGTTACTGACATCACAATCAGTTTTGTGCAATCAGTTAGTCTACTTTACCGGAGAGTAAAGTGTATGTAATCTGGACAAAAATGGTTATGATAAAGAACCATTTGGTTACCGTAAGGTGACGTATCAGGACATTGATGGTTGCAGCGAAAATGATTTTATTATAGCATGAGTTTAGGTTTGACAACGGGTCAAACGCGTCTACTTGTCGTATAAAGATGTTAGTTTAAGTTGCTTTTCAGTATAGAAACTCATCTGTTTGTGTGCTAAAGAATGATGATTCAACATATACTAATATGCATACTCCTACTAACCACTCTCTCAACCAGGTTACGAAAATGTAACCTCAGGCGGAAACGTCTGGAAACCTTTCGATCCTCTCCAAAAGCATCACCTTCGGTTCAAGCACCAATCATGGACATCAGTGCAAATAGTGATTCCAGAGACACGTTCATGGATCTAGTGTATGATGGAAAGTGATATATGTGACGTGTGTATGTTCGAGCAAGTATCCGAATGACGAGTGAACCATATTATTGTGTAATCGTACAAACGAAGATTTTGGATGATTCAAAACCAAAATCTCATTTTAGGACCTCGCGATGTGATGTAACAAAAATTAATAATGACACCTAATTATGCTAATTTGCACAACATATTTCACCTGTTCTAGTTCTCACTCAGTTACTTCAATATTATTAGCATGTAGTCATGAATGCATGGTGTGGCGAGCCACCCCTGCTGCCACGGCCCAGAGCTGGCCCGAGACGTCGGCCGCGCCCCGTTTTGATGACTTTGCATCCGGTGTCCAGTGCTCTGGCACAGCGAGCGACGGCCCAGGCAGGTGATGTCATGCGTATGACTTCTGTAACCCGGTGCTTCTACAGTTGCCTGATGAAAGCTTTCATCAGTTTCTGACGTTGCTGTGACGTCTATCTTTTTCACAAATCCAGTCATTTCATTGGCGTGTGTGGTGGGCGTCCACTGCCCTGTTGTTTCGGTGAGATGGACATATGTAACTGGCTACCCGCTGTTGTCTCGGGGGAGTGCGCTTAGAACCGTCTTCACCAGCGGACCTCTGCAGTCAGGCGCCGGCGACGGTCGGCATCGCGTTAGACAACATCAGACCACGCCAGGTCACGCTGGATTAGGCTAGGTCACCGTTAATCACGCTTGTAGAAGATAGGTTGACAGAGAGTGAGTGATCTGTAGCGACGCGTATTTTTATTCGACACCTCTACGTATATTAATTGGCGCTGCCATTCCGAGTGAAGACCGACTGCTTTAATACCTGTTGGACTTATATTCATCGCTGCTATAACCTGCCTTTACACAACGCGAGGCAATACAGAAGAAAGAGGAACCAACATCTTTTCATCATATAATGGCGCGACGAGGTCTTACCACTAAAACTTAATCACAGCCGAGTGAAACATTTTCACGACAAATTGGCACCGTGACCCGTGATAAAATTGGACACCGAGAAAAATCGAAAATTCGCCAACAAGTACTTCAAGGACTTCAGTTTT
Source organism: Lepas anatifera (assembly GCA_034440635.1). Lineage (NCBI taxonomy): Eukaryota > Metazoa > Arthropoda > Thecostraca > Lepadidae > Lepas > Lepas anatifera. The sequence continues at coordinate 144,344 of JAOTON010001915.1, read as the reverse complement.
CAGCTACGCCGGGAAACATCTTTAAACACTTCTCTGTCAACTTTACAATCTGGTTCATCGAGATCTTCAATTCTATCGTCGAGTTTATCAGTTCCAGGATTCATCTCAACTATAGAGGTCATCGCCGTTTTCTGCAACAGCCATCCCAAGTTCTTCGTTTTTCAAGTTGTCACTTCACTTCTTATTCAAGATTCAACTCTTCAAGATATTTTTTCAGGCTACAAGGCACTTCAATTTTTTTCAGGCTTCAAGGACTTCAACTCATCATTCATCTAGTTCTTCGTGGTCATCCAACATTTCATCCGACATCAGGAGCATCGTTCTACCGCTCCAGCCAATTTCTTTTTCAGGTTAAGAGTGCTTCATTACAGCATTCTTCATCCTCTTCATCGTAGCATTCTACATTTTCAGTACTGTGTGGACAGCATCTCCGGTTCATCCACCGGTGAACAACGGCAACTGGCATCTTCGCCTTCAGTCGTCTGACATCATCTCATCAGCTACAAGTAAGGTGATTCATTATCCATCCTTAACTGTTGAATCTTCATAAGCTGTTGTTATATTGTGTTGAAATTTTGCATAATTTGAATCATGGCCGAACAAACTCTTGTTGAAACAATGAAAGATATTTCGATGGAAATTCGAGTCCAAGGTCTCACACAGCACGTTCGATCATTTTCTGGGGAAAGTTCCAAGGAATTTCATGACTGGGCAAGAGATATGGATTCGATAGCCTGCACAGCCGATGATAAGCGGATGAAAATTCTGGCTACTAGAACATTGAGCGGACCCGCAGGAAAATTTGCCTGCAGACTGATCACTCAAAATCCTAACATCACGTGGCTGGAACTAAGGAGACAGTTGAGAGACAGATACAGTGATCTTAAAGACCCGTACTGTGCGAGGGAAAAACTTCAAAAAATCAGACAAAAGAAGGGTGAGCTGATGCAAAACTTCTCAGAACGTCTCCAAGACGTTGCAAGTGAGGTCTTTGATGACCCAAACAGTGCAGACTCACAAAGAACACTCGTAGAAGTGTTCCAAAAGGCGTATCTGATGATCGCCTCGCCCGAGCCCTCATTCGGAAAAAGTTCTCAACCCTTCAGGATGCAGTAAAATTTGCTAGTGAAGAACGGCAAACCGACAGGACTTTCGAACTTTGCAGAGGAAAACTCGATACTGAGGAGCCCATGGAGATTGATGTGGTTCGTAAAGACTCCCAAAATGACAGGATAGAAAAATTGGAAAAATGTTTGTCAGATGTTGGATCAAAACTAGATAAACTGACCAAAAATGTTGTGAAAAATCAGAAAACCAACCCTACGTATCAGCCATCAAACCAGACGCATCCCCAGCAAAGACGCCAATACCAGGCGCAACCCCAGAACCAACGCCCATTCCAAAGGCAACAACGCCCCAACCAGTGGCAGAGGCGACCTCAGAGTCAGCCTCCAAGAGCCCCATGTCAGCACCAACAAGCTTCTCAGCCGGGGACAGAGCCAAACCAGCCCCCTCAAAGATATCAATGGACACCAGACGGTCGTCCGATCTGTGCGTTCTGCCAAAAAGTTGGACACACTCAGCGAGTGTGCAGGGCGAAACAAGCTAACTTAGCTGCCCAACAACAGTCGGAAAACTAAGATGTCCTTCTGTTACCAGGACCGAACAGTTGGAAACCCCTGATCCCGATGGTCCTAGGGACAATATTGCTAGAATCTACATCAAACAGGACACTCCTATGTGCTGGACATATCTTGGAAATCGAAAAGCCTATACCCTTGTCGACACTGGAGCCGACATTTCGATAGTTTCAAAAGAATTCTTTGACAAAATCTGTTCAAAGCATGTCTCTGACTTCACAACAAATTGTGCCCCTCTCGAGTCAGTAACTGGTCACAAGTTAAAAATTTTTGGAACAGCACAACTGCCAGTAGAAGTCTCAAAATTCTGCAGAAAATTCAAGTTTCAAATTGTGAAAGGTCTCAGACACTCATGCATCTTGGGAAATGACTTTCTCAGTGAGTTTGGTGTAAAACTTGATTTTGGAAAGAAAACCATGAACATCCACAACAATGTCATCCCACTGAGACCACAACGCCTCAACTGTCAGTCCATCACCTCATTGGTGAGGCTGCCTGAGAAAACTACCATCCCAGCGCAGTCATATGTTGAAGTACCTGCGTACATCAACAGAGTCCAACTCATCGATCAGGACTGTACAGTGCAGCCACTGAACAACACCCCATATTTCTGTGAGAAACCAGGACTCTTGGTACTAAACCCAGTGAGCCGCCCAAACCAAAAAGGTCACTTACCAGCAGTGATCGTCAACACGACCACTCGTGACTATACTCTTCCGCCTCGCCAGGTCATTGGACTTGCCGAAGTAGTAGAGACGTCAGAGATCAATAGCATTCAGGAAAATACACCCAATGAACAACCCCAAGAAAGTTCACATCCTGATCTGGATCCTGCGATGAAAATCCAAACAGCTGATCTCTCTCACGTGCCTGGGAGCCAGAAACAGCTGATCGAACTACTTATCGAACAAAACTCGGATCTTTTTGCGAAAAGTGAAACCGATCTCGGTCGAACGGACCTTGTGAAAATGAAAATTGACACAGGAAATCACCCTCCTATCAAACAACGGCCCTATCGCCTCCCATTCAGTCAACGTCAGATGGTAGAGGATCACCTCAATGAGCTTCTGAAAGCAGGTGTGATCCAACCCAGTCAGAGCCCGTGGGCTAGTCCAATCGTCATTGTCGAGAAGAAAGATGGAGGAAAACGTTACTGTGTAGATTACCGAAAACTCAATCAGGTGACTGTCAAAAACAGCTATCCGCTTCCACGCATCGATGACATCTTGGCATCCCTTGAAGGATCGAAATACTTTACCTCTCTTGACCTCAAAAGTGGATATTGGCAAATTGCTATGGCTGACCAAGATTCTATAGATAGAACCGCATTTACATGCTTCCTAGGACTCTTTGAGTTTAATTGTCTTCCATTTGGTCTCAACAAACGCTCCAGGACTGTTCTCTGAGCTAATGAACAAGGTTCTGCACGGAATTCAGCATAAGTACGCTTTGGCATACCTAGATGACGTCATAATCTTCTCAAAGACATTTGAAGAGCACCTAGAGCACATTGAAGAAGTCTTCATCAGGCTTCGCCAGGCTGGCCTAAAATTGAAAATGTCGAAGTGTGACTTTCTGAAACAAGACGTCAAGTACTTGGGCCACATCGTGTCGGCCAGTGGCATTCAGCCTGACCCGTCAAAAGTCGAAGTCATACGAAATCTATCACCTCCACCTACCGTGAAGGGTGTGCGTTCTTTCATTGGCATGTGCTCCTACTACCGACGTTTCATTCCAAACTTTGCAAAAATTGCAAAACCCCTCACTGAACTCACAAAGAAACATGCTCGTTTCATTTGGACAGATGAATGTCAAGAAGCGTTCGAATCTTTGAGAATTGTCCTCACTGAAGCCCCCATTTTGGCTTATCCTGACACAAACAAGCCGTACAGATTGTACACGGACAGCTCAAATCACTCAATCGGGGCTGCCCTCGTTCAAGAAACGGATGAACAAGGTGAGCGTGTAATCCAATACCTGTTCCATCAGCTTAGTAAAACTCAGCAAAATTTGCCACTCATCGAGAAAGAAGCGTATGCTATTGTGAATGCTGTTCAGAAATTACGTCCTTATCTATTTGGCTCAAAATTCACAATCATGACGGATCACAAGCCCCTGAAGCATTTGTTTACTGCTGAGATGCGAAATCCACGCATTCAGCGTTGGGCCATCATTCTGGATGAATATGGCTGCGATATTAAGTACGTCACTGGTCGTCAAAACATAGTGGCCGATAGTCTTTCCAGGCTAGAACCTCCGAACGAGGTCAACATTATTGATTCTGATCATGCACCTCCAGTGCAACTGGATCCAACAGTCGAACCTTGCCCGACTGATGAGAAAGCCGATCACAAGGAGAAGTTCAAAGAGTTCTTAGAAAAGCACCCAGATCTCAAAACTCTTCAAAGTGAAGACGAGTATATTCAAAGGATCATACAGATCCTGCAAAATCCAGAAGATCCGAATTATCAGGACGCATTCAAACATTGTGTGGTTTTGGACAACATTCTGTATCGTATTTCAGATACATCAAAATGCAACCCTCATCCTGGACTTCAGATTTGTATACCCAAGTTTCTTCAGAAACCATTAGTAGAGGAAATTCACTCTGGATATTTTGGTGGACATTTGGGCATAGATAAAACATATGACAAACTTAGGTCTCGTTACTATTGGTCAGGAATGTACCGTGATGTAGTAAACCATCTCAAAATCTGTGTGGCATGTAACATGAGAAAGCTCAAGAAACAAAGACCACCCCTTCAGGACATGCAGATTCCAAAATACCCATTTGAAATGATTGCAATTGATACATGTGGAACATTCCTTGAAAGTTACAACGGAAACCGTTTCATATTCAACATTGTCGATTTGTTTTCTGGCTGGCCTGAATCATTTGCAACTGACTCAAAAAGTGCAGAAACTGTAGCTCAGGTTCTCATAGAGCACATCATTCCCAGACACTGCTGTCCTCGTGTCATAGTGTCAGATAATGGCACAGAGTTTTGCAATGTAGCCATTGATCAAATTTCGGCCTTTTTCAACATCAAACACATCAGAACCTCAGTGTACCATCCTCAGTCAAACGGACGGTGTGAAAAGTATCACCGTGTGCAAAACGACATGCTAGCTAAATTAGTGAGTAGAAATCAAGGTGATTGGGATACCAAACTTTCATCAGTACTTTCAGCATATCGGACCGCTAAAAATGAAAACACGAAACACAGCCCATTTTACATTTTACATGGCCGCGATCCCGTACTTCCCATGGACACGTTACTGTCACCGAAGTACAAATATCTAGGTGAAGAGTACCTTCCCGCCATGCTTGAAAATCTCAGCCGTGCTTATCATGAAGAACGCCATAATTTGGCTCTAGGACATGAAAAGAACAAGATGTATTACGATAGAAAGTCAAAACCCGTAAAATTTAAAGTCGGTGATATGGTATATTTCCGCGATCCCTCCACTGCTCCTGGCTCCACTACAAAATTAACCTCCCATTGGAAACCCTACTACCGTGTGGTGAAAGCACTTAGTGACGTCACTTTCGTCATTAAGCATCAGCTTGAAGGAGGAACAAAAACAGTTAATGCTCAAAATCTGAGACTCGCAGATCCTAACACCCCTTGGTGTAATGTTCCCAATGATCCGACCCATATCAATAGAAAACATGAAGAAAAAATGAAATCAAGGATCCCATTGAGAACTCAGCCTGTGCGTGCTTCAAAATTTGCTTACTATGAAGATGAAGATGATTAATCTATGTCAGTAGAACATTCGAAGCTAAAATCATCTGACCCTCAACTCAACCAATGTTCTGGCTCACCAAAAACGAACATTTCATCCGATGACGAGGATGACATTCAGCTATCTAGGCTGGCAAAGCGAATGAATAACTCTTCCTCAGACGAAGAAGACAACATTCCGTTGGCTAAATTGGCAAAACAAATTAAAGAATAGAAAACAGCTTGTGCAAAACGCACTTTAGAATCTCCTTTGCCTGAATCTAAACGGGCATGTGAAACAGTGGATTCGGATGAAGAAGTAGGTATGGATGAAATTGTACCAGTCAAGCGTGACCGTGAATCAGATTCTGACAGTGATTGTCCCCCTGATAAAATCCTTGCAGAGGATTTTACCTCAGATTCCGAAATATCGGATCTGGATTGTACAGATGTAAATAATGTAAATACTGTAAGTAAGGATAAGAAGGAAAACGTGGAGACAAGCAGTTCTTCACTAAGTGCTGAACAAAAGAAGGATCTGTTAAACAATATAGTCGCCATGTTGTTAAAGTAAGAATTGTGTTATGGAGATAGCAAAGTGTACTTCACTGGAAAGTGAAATGAGTAGAAATAACGTAAGAGAATCAAGTCATGTTACTGACATCACAATCAGTTTTGTGCAATCAGTTAGTCTACTTTACCTGAGAGTAAAATGTATGTAATCTGGACCAAAATGGTTATGATAAAGAACCATTTGGTTACCGTAAGGTGACGTATCAGGACCTTGATGGTTGCAGCGAAAATGATTTTATTATAGCATGAGTTTAGGTTTGACAACATGTCAAACGCGTCTACTTGTCGTATAAAGATGTTAGTTTAAGTTGATTTTCAGTATAGAAACTCATCTGTTTGTGTGCTAAAGAATGATGATTCAACAGATACTAATATTCATACTCCTACTAACCACTCTCTCAACCAGGTTACAAAACTGTAACCTCAGGCGGAAACGTCTGGAAACCTTTCGATCCTCTCCAAAAGCATCACCTTCGGTTCAAGCACCAATCATGGACATCAGTGAAAATAGTAATTCCAGAGACACGTTCATGGATCTAGTGTATGATGGAAAGTGATATATGTGACGTGTGTATGTTCGAGCAAGTATCCGAATGACGAGTGAACCATATTATTGTGTAATCGTACAAACGAAGATTTTGGATGATTTCAAACCAAAATCTCATTTAAGGACCTCGCGATGTGATGTAACAAAAATTAATAATGACACCTAATTATGCTAATTTGCACAACATATTTCACCTGTTCTAGTTCTAACTCAGTTACTTCAATATTATTATCATGTAGTCATGAATGCATGGTGTGGCGAGCCACCCCTGCTGCCCCGGCCCAGAGCTGGCCCGAGACGTCGGCCGCGCCCCGTTTTGATGACTTTGCATCCGGTATCCAGTGCTCTGGCACAGCGAGCGACGGCCCAGGCAGGTGATGTCATGCGTATGACTTCTGTAACCCGGTGCTTCTACAGTTGCCTGATGAAAGCTTTCATCAGTTTCTGACGTTGCTGTGACGTCTATCTTTTTTCACAAATCCAGTCATTTCATTGGCGTGTGTGGTGGGCGTCCACTGCCCTGTTGTTTCGGTGAGATGGACATATGTAACTGGCTACCCGCTGTTGTCTCGGGGGAGTACGCTTAGAACCGTCTTCACCAGCGGACCTCTGCAGTCAGGCGCCGGCAACGGTCGGCATCGCGTCAGACAACATCAGACTACGCCAGGTCACGCTGGATTAGGCTAGGTCACCGTTAATCACGCTTGTAGAAGATAGGTTGACAGAGAGTGAGTGATCTGTAGCGACGCGTATTCTTATTCGACACCTCTACGTATATTAATTGGCGCTGCCATTCCGAGTGAAGACCGACTGCTTTAATACCTGTTGGACTTATATTCATCGCTGCTATAACCTGCCTTTACACAACGCGAGGCAATACAGAAGAAAGAGGAACCAACATCTTTTTCATCATATAATGGCGCGACGAGGTCTTACCGCTAAAACTTAATCACAGCCGAGTGAAACATTTTCACGACAGGATGGTGCGGGGGGCTTGTTACAAAAGTGTATACCTTTCTAGACGTACCTCATTGGAGTTGTGTCAGACTTCGTATCAGATAATGCAAGTCTGACATAGGTGTGCACGCCATCCATCATTGCTTGCTTCTTGCCGTGTGTTCATGACCCGTCGCGCCATATCCATACGTGCGGTTGGGTGTGGTTTCCATTAGTAGGAGTGATGAAATATTGCGTTTCCTATCTTTCATCTACAACAGCCTGTATTTTTGGTTCGGGGGAAGGCTGGACTACTTAACGACTACTACAGGACTACTTTACGCCACACGACAAAACACTACAAGGGGGTAGCTGACAAAGGCGGGGGGTGGGGGGAGGGGGCAAGCTGACGAAGGGAAAAGAAGGCTGATTGGGGGATTTTCAACACAGATACAGCAGGTTACTGGTGCCTTTGAAACGCTCATGAAAGGGGAAAGCGGCTGCGCCAAAGTTTGAGCCCATTCCGGACCATTGCCGTTAACAAATCAAGTGATAGGCCGAATCATAGTTGACCCTACCAGCGACGCAACAACTTTTGACCTTCCCCCCAACGTTGCACAAAGTTCCTGCGCCTTTTATGGCCTTTGGCCAGATTCATTTCCAGCCGGGTGGCTTCAAAAATGTCATTAAACCCCCGTGCTCGCGAGCGTCACTACAACAACCACAGCGGCTTCTCATTTTCAACTCCCTCCATGACATTTTTCAGGGGCGGACGCAGACCCCAGTTTTTGGGGCGGGGCCAAACCCATGTCTGCCTCTCCTTCGGGGGGGGGTGGGAGCGAATATATTTTTCCTTTCCAGACCTAGTGTAAACACCTTTTTTCAGTGCTCGACAGGCCTAGTATAAGCTACCTCTCCAAGGACATGATCGCTCTCGGGGGGGGCAGAGAATATTTTCTTGCTCTACAGACCTAGTTAAAACACCTTTTCGAAAAAGTTCTCCGGCGTTTTGGGGGGAGATAGTTTGGTCCCCCCTCCAGCGCTTTGGGGGCCATGGCCGGAATGCCCCCCTGAGTCCGCCAATGATTGCTCAGAAATATTGGTGTTTACATCGCTACGAGGCTACTACTTTCAAATCATGCATATAACCTGTGGCGGAAACAGGTCCGCAATTTAGGGGGCCAGCGCGAACTTTTTAACTCGTTTCTTTTCAGTCAACCGGTAGCGCAACCAATGAGGGGAGGCAGCAGGGTGTCATGGGGTGCCCCCCTCCTAAAGCTGAACGTTACTGTTGTGAATACTCCTCATCACATTGTGCGGAGACCATTGTCGTGGTTCTCACACTGCTAGCTTTCTTTCAGGTGTCAGTGAAGATCCCTGATATTCAAATGACAGACATTCTCAGCAGGTTGGCTATGCTATTGAAATCGCACGCTTAAGAAAACATGTCTTGCCCGCTTCTTGGAGAAGTTCAATCAGGGGACATGGTTCAACAAGCACATGCACGACGGCTGCAGCAGCTACCGTAGACCAAACAATGTGTCAAGTTAAATGACTGACCAAAACAGAACATTCGTCACGCCTTTTCGTGTCCTTTAAATTGGACTTTACCTCAACTCCGGCAGTAATGTCCTACTAGCAGTGAAACAGTTCGGTAGCATGCATTTTGAACCGTAAGTATGTATTTATACACACCACAGCGAAACAGGGATGATAATGAAGCGTACGCTTTCCTGTGGCAGGAGCGTCTCGCTCGAAGGACGCAACCTCACTCTGGCCCTGGCTCTGCCGTCGCTCGGGGTCCCCACCAACACATCACAGCTGTACACTACGACACCACACAACCCACGATCCCACTGTTTTCCGGAGATCAAGAGACACCCTAGCTATGCTTTCCTGGAAGAGGACACAGGGCCTGTAAGAAACCCCACGTCTGCCTACGAACTAAAAGTAATTCAGGACATCACCAACAACATCCACGCACTGACACACTTCGGCGAGATAACAATTTTCGCTGACGACCTAAATGATCCAAATATCTGCCTTCAAGCAGCTAGTATCACCGCATAAAAAGTCGCGCCTGTATTTGAGGGGTACGAGGTGGGCGGGCGGACGACCGAGCGAAATTTAATTTCATGGGGAGGAGATCGGTACAACCCAACGCTCACGGCTACGGCAGTGTGCTGAAAGGGAATGTGGCACCTTGGTCGAATCCTGAAATTTAATGTAATCAGGCGTACTTTTAGCCGAAAATCATGAAACCACTCATTATTTCTCTGAGAAATGTACAATAAGTTAAATATTTTTATTTTAAAATACTCCTCTAGGAAAAGAAATAAATATATACCTGTGGATGATGTCATGATCTGGCAACCACTATCATACTCGAAACGCTTCAAGGCCTTGGATTGGCCGATGCTCATCGTGCGTCAGAATATGTCGTCACACCAACAGCCATGAAAACTGTGGCCTGCTGCTAAGGATGCATGAGGGGTACATTGCAGGAAGGTTTAAGCTTTTTTCTACAGAAATCTCGAGTTCCAAGAAAATTGATAAATTGAGTACCAGGTTTTCCGACTTGCTTTACAACTTGGCTATCTCAGTTTAAATCACGTTATGAAGGTGCCACATTCCCTTTAACCTTATGCGGGAAAACTTACGCATTGAACACTCGGTGGTCCGATTCAACCTGCGCCACTAACCCTCCGAAGCATCATTGATAGAGATAAAGACCGTCAACGTAACCCTTAAACTTCTAAACGCCTACATTTTGGTGGTTAGAAACCTCACTTACGATTCCAGACATGATGTATTGGACCCCATTTACACCCCCACCGACCAGGACACTATCATCATAGCAGACCTGAACGGCCCCCACAACCTTTGGGACGAAGACTACCTAGAAGACGCCTGAGGTAAGGGACTGGCTGAACCTGACGGCCTTCTGCGACTTATTACAGGAGCCCCGACCCGTTTCAACCACAAAGGAATAGACACCGCCCCAGGCGCCCCAGGCGAGAATTTCTCGTCAGATCGTTGGGCCGTAATTATTACTATCACCGCGCAAAAAGCCCAACATTGAGCCCAAACTTGCAAAACCATGCCCACAGAACAAGGACCGGGCCAGGTTCCGGTAGGTAACCAAATATGCCTCTACAACAAAAATGGAACAAAGAACAAACTCGCTTCATGCAGTTGTCGTCCAGTTCACCGAGACAATAAAGAGGGCAGTCTACATGTGTACCACCATGTCCTTCCTACCCCCTTCAGCACCAAACCGTAGTGGACCCGAGAAGCAAGGGCCGCCGTCAAACAACGCAGATGGTGTCAGCATGAGCGTAACAATTTCACGGACTAAGAATGAATCAAAGAATCACCGGCTAAGAACAGAGTACGATATGGACACCAAACAAGTCCAAGAGATAAATAACGACGTCAAGGGCAACGCCATGGCAACCTTCTGCAACAAGCTGGAAGCCACAAAGGGCCCGTCCCTCCTCCTCGCAACTGTGAAAAATTTGCGGGGACAACACAAAGCCAAGTTAAGGGAACCGTCCCACTCCTCAAGAACGATAAAGCCGCACGCTTGGACAAACACAAAGGCAACCTGGTAATACGCTGCTACGAACAACTCTGTTGTCGATTGCAGTTTCCTCCGAAAAACACACAAACTCAGAAAGTCAGGCTTCTAGCTGTCAATGAGTTCCATTTGGGCCACACGAGAACCATAAGCTCAAGGTTTGCCAACCATTCCGTGCATTTCAAGAAGCAACAGCGCTGAAACGGACTAGGAGGGCAGGTCGCCGGGACCTGCCAGCATATAAACGCTTGCTTGCTTACTTATGGCTTTTTATTAGGCGTTCTGTGCATAGCACCTTTGCCCGCCTCTAAAGGAGTGTGTGGGAGAATTTTAGAATTTAGTGTGAGGGTAAGCTACGTTAGTCTGTTAAAGCAATGGGAGTTATTTCAAGTAATGGGTTGCAAGATGTTTTAGCTTGCAAGTGGACGGTCGTGGCAATGGCATAGCCATGCCAAGGGAGGTCTTTTAATAAGTTTAGACCCGCAGAGTGCGAAGGTTATTTCTGTGGTTGAAGACCTTATAAATTTAGAGTTTGAAATTTAGAATTTGGAATTTGGAATTTGGAATTTAGAATTTAGAATTTTGTGTGTCAGCTATTGATGTCCGCTTGTATACGTTACTCGAAAGCCTCCGTTAACTCAATAATTTCGTATTTTAGAAAGTGCGCTAAACACCTGGCCAGGGTGCCGCGATTTACCCTGCAACCCGGAGGTGAAGTTGCAGCTCCCCTCTTCGGCTGGGCAGCCGCCGCGCAGAGAAAGAAGTGTGAGAGGATAGTTAGATTGTTAGTAAGAGTATAGGTGTGGTTAGTATAGACCCGCAGTGAAAGGTATCACTGCGGTGAAGAAATCTAACCTATCTAACCTAACCTGATTTCAAAGTTAGCCTAACATAACCTATCCTTAGCCTACAATGAACCATTTAAAGGTTACAAAACTATTGCTTAAATTTCGCAGTGGATCAGCTATGATAAGAAAATAGGCAAGTCCTACTTTGGGGGTGCACCATGCACCCTCATCATATATACTGGGAGGAGTGATTTATAGAAACTTCTCTAGCCCAGAGTCCTTTAGAAATGTAAAGACTTTTTCGAGAAGTTCAGGATGGTCGTTACCGAGCAGAGTTTTTAGGTCTACAGGGATGTTTTGGATTCGGCAGTAATCTAGCATGGGTTGCCGATGGGTATTGTGCTGGGGACAATCGATGAGAATGTGATGGGGATTCTCCATTGCGTCGCAGGTACCACAGGTACCCGCGTTCCAATAGGCATTTAATTTTGTGTGTCCATTTCTGAGTCTGGTTAGAATAACCTCGCGCCGGCGACTCTTTTGGTTTGAACTGGGCCAGTAGCCGATGTTAGGCTTGATATAGAATAGGTGGGCGCTGTGGTTTGTGGTCCAGTTATGTTGAATTTGCTTCCGGATGGTGTCCTGGACGAGAGCTTTGCTATCGTCTCCAGACCACTTTAAGGGTTCGATCTCTCTAAGTTCTAGGGACTTTTTTGCCTGCTCATCGGCCTTTTCATTTCCTTGAATTTTGCAGTGGCCCGGGATCCAAAGAAAAGAGACATCAGGGGTATCATCGATACCTTTCTGAATATCTGCTATAACGTGGTGGCTGGGGTTGACTACGTTACTGATGGCCTGCAGGACAGATTTAGAGTCTGAACAGATGACGGCTGAGTTGATATTTTGGGTTCTGATTATGGCTAATGCATTTAGGATGGCAACAGCCTCGGCTGTGAAGATGGAGCAGTTGTCCGGAAGTCTTTTCTGAAGGCAAATGTTTTGCCCCCAGATGCCGAGGCCTACTTTTTCGCCTATTTTGGAGCCGTCTGTAAATATAAAGGTCTTTTCCGCGTTACAAGATCGGAACTCTAGGAATTTTTGGGAGACTTCTTCCTCTGAGAAGTCCGTTTTACGGGAAGTGAAAAGAAATTCCACTTTGGGCTCTTTTCGAGTCCAGAAGCGGGAGAGTGGGGGTTTGCCTATTGTCGCTGGCAGTGCGAGATTTAGGCTTTCCAGGGTTTTCGCTACTCTGTGCTTAAATGGGGGCCACTTCTGTAGAGTGGCTTTATTTGCTCGTCTGGGATGGGCAAAACATTGTTTTGCCGGGTGATTTTCGGTGGATTGAACCTTAATGTAGTAAGAGATAAGCTGGGCGTCGCGTCTTGTCTGTAGAGGGCACAGCCCGCTATCAGTTAGCAGGCTGGTGATGGGGGATTCTCCGAGCGCGCCTGTGGCTGCCCGGATACTGGCGTTTTGGACTCGCTCTAGCTTTAATTTATTGGTCTTGTTCGTCGAGTCAAAAACGAACGAATTATATTCGAGAATGGACCGAATCAGGGACTTGTAGAGCATAAGCAGGGTCTTTCGATCCCCGCCATACTCTGTGCCGCCGAGCATGCGGAGAATGTTGACTCGCTTTTGACAGCTAGAGACGACTTTGGTGATGTGCTCATTGAAACTCAATCGGGAATCTAGGGTGACGCCCAAGAATTTGAAGCTATTGGTGCATTCAATAGGTTTACCCGAGATTTGGAGCCGTGGAGGGTCGTGTCTGGAATGCGCTCTGGCAAAGACAACGACTGATGATTTTTCCGCCGAGAGAGATAGACCCATTAAACTACACCAATTATTGATGTCGTTTAGGCTATCCTGCAACTGCGTAGTTGCGTGTTGGAATTCTGGTTCGTTATACCGCCTGGTATCGATTGCAGTGGTTTTCCAAATGGCGACATCGTCCGCAAAGAGGGAGTAATTTATTCCAGGCGGTAGCTTTTTGGCGAAGAGATCATTGATCATTACTAAAAAGAGGGTGGGGGACAGAACGCTACCCTGGGGTGTGCCTTGGTCCTGGGTTGCCAGGTAGGAGAATGTGGTGCCACAACGGACTTTAAATTTTCGGTCCTTGAGAAAGTTTTCAATGAATTTTGCAAGGTGGCCACGAATTCCTAGCTTGCTTAATTTAAACAAAAGGGCGTCTTTTTGTACGCGATCGAACGCCGATTTAATGTCTAAGAATGCAGCTATTGTTACTTGCTTTTTGTAAAAGCCATTTTGGATGTCACTGACTAGTTTCACCAAATTGTCAGTGGTGGCTCGCCCGCGCCGGAAGCCTGATTGCATAGCATCAAGCTTCTTTTCGAGGATCTCGTGAAGTCTAACGTTTACCATGCGCTCGACAAGCTTGCTAGCACAGCTAGTAAGCGAAATTGGGCGATAACCTTTTGGGTCTGTTTTTTCTTTGCCAGGTTTTGGAAGGGGGATGATAATACTCTCTCGCCACGATGTGGGGAAAGAGTCGCTAAGAAACATGTTGTTAATGGCCGAAAGCAGGTACTTTAGTGCTGTTTGGCTGAGGTGCCTGAAGAAAGAGTAGTGAATTTCGTCAGGGCCCACTGCAGTGTTTCCACACTTGCTAATGGCGTAATTTAGCTCGGTCATTGTAAATGGTACATTATAATACTCTTGATTACCATAATTGATGAATGTGTGCTTTTTGCACCATTCTGCCTGGTCTTTGGAGCGCTGGCTGTATGAGGTATTAGCTGCGACACTGGCGTAATGATCAGCAAATTTATCCATGACTTCCTTAGGTTCGGTGATGGGTTGGCCAGCTATTTCTAGCTGAGGGAAAGGTCCACGGGGTGGTCGCCTCGCAGAGAAAGCTCTAATGGTTTTCCAAACTTGGGTGGTGGGAGTGAAGCGGTTGAATTTGGAGGCAAAGGAGTTGAAACTGTCCTTTTGAACCCGCTTGCACGTGTTTCGAAAGTGTTCTTTTGCTGCCCGAAGTGCGGATCGAGTAGGGCTGTGTGCCCTCCTCTCATATGCCTTGCGGGCTCTAATCATTTGAGCTTTGGCGTGTGCCGTCTCTGCGTTCCACCATGGGGCTCCGTTTTTCTTTCGGGGTCCTCTGGTTTTTGGTATTGCTACTTGTGCTGCTGAGCTTATGGCTCTTAGTATTAATTCAATGTCTGCCGAGTGTGGGTCACCTTCGGTGACCAGTGTGAGGTCGACCTCTGCCTCAAATTTTGTCCAGTCCGCTCGTTTTAGACTCCAGGAAGGGGTAAACAGATCAACGCGGTCGAGTGCTCCTTGGGGGACATTGATTTTGATTGGGAGGTGATCGCTCATGCCTGGGTTGTCTTCGACATCCCAGGTAAATAGTGACGCAATTCTAGGCGTGCAGCACGAAATATCAATGGCTGAGTCTAAATGTCCGCTTTGCGTTGCTTGGCGGGTTGGTGCGCCGTTATTTAGGATAACTAAATTTTGAAAACCTATTGCGTCATATATAATTTCACCTCTACGGTTTGGCGTGGCGCTGCCCCAGGATGGGTGGTGACCATTCAAATCTCCAAGTAATAACAAAGGCCCGTTAATTTGATTAAATAGTTGTGCGAGTTCCCGATCCGTTGGATCAGGGTCGCAAGGGGATATGTATATTGAGACAACCGTCAATTGGACGTGTTGTATTTTTAAACTAATAGCTACACAGTCCAGTGATGTTACCAAAGGCACGTGACTGTGTGGGATGCTATTTTCTATTAGGATGGCCGTGCCTCCCTTACGGACAGCAGCGTTTACGTTATGGCGATACCAAGAGTAACCCGAGATTTTGTATTTATCGTTATCTTTATCAGTAAAGTGGGTCTCTTGTAATGCTGCTAGTGCCGGTTTTTTCTCAGCAAATATTGATGAAAAAAGCGGGAATTTCCCGATAAGGCCATTTGTATTCCATTGTAGAATTGAACCCATGGTGGTTTTTAACGTTTGTGATTAGGGGATCTACGCTTACGAAGGTTATACGAGCACCTGCTGCTGCTGCTATCGCTAGCAGGAGAAACTGGGGTGGAGTGTCTGGAAAAGCTTAATTTTCCTTGCTACGGGTGAGCTGCCGGGGCTGGAGGAGCCGGGGCTGGAGGAGCCGGGGCTGGGGGTTTCCAGGAGGGGAGCTCTGGAAGAGTTTATAACAGTTTTTGCAGAGCTCGTCTCTGAAGCACTGCTGGTGTCAGAGACGGTCTCTGTCCCGGACAGCTCGTTGACAGACTGACTTTTGTCGTCTGACGTTTCAAAGTCACTTGAGAACTGAAACTGCATGTAATGACCTATGAGGTCGGTTTGGGATCCGCAAGTGCGGGTGGTTGGTGCTGTTTGGAAAGAAGCATCACTTCTTTCCAAGGAGAGAGGAGCAGTTTCAGTTTGGGTTGAAATGTTTACTTTTTGGATTTTGGTTTGAGTGGCAGCCGTTTTACCCTGAGGGGGTAGGCTGCCACTCGTTAAAGGCCTTCTCGGAGCCTGCCTTTGGCGGCGCCTGGGAAGGGGAGCACCTGTGAATTTAGAGTGCTTGGGGGCAGGTAGCAAGGGAAAATCAGACTTTTCAGTCACTCGTGCAGAGTGGCTTTGCCACCCTGCTGCTGGTGTCCAGGTCTTCCTGGTGATTTTAGGTGCCTGAGGGGCGGGAGGATTTTCGGTCGGAAGACCTGGCGGAGAACTAGTGCGGGTCGGGAGATCCTCCCAGCCCGCAGCGGGCGTCCACCTACGCCAAAAGTGATTGCGCCACGTGGTGGGGGAGGGGGACGGACGGCCTGATGGGCGCCAGGAAAAGGGGCTCCATTAGGGGGCGGATGTGGCGGCTTGTGTTTTTGGGTGGCTGAAGATGTTTGGAAATGGGGTGTTCCTGGCCGGCTGTGCTGGGGGCTGCTGTGGTAGCCTTGCTACCACAGCTTTTTGGGACTGTGCGGCTCTTTTCTTTTTGCAGCACTTCTTTGCGGGCCAGGTCAAACGGGAGCTTTTTTCCTCAGCCAAAACGTTAACTTCTTTTTCTCGGAGCCAGGTCGGGCACTTGGGATTATCTGCCCCATGAGCGCCGCCACAGGCAGCGCACTTGAGGCTTTTTGAGGTGCAATCTTTAGTGCGGTGCTTAGCACTGCACTTGCCGCATCGTGGGGTGGGGTTTTTACAGTTTGATTCTACGTGCCCGTACCTTTGACAAGTTTGGCAACGAATAGGGAGGGGGTAGTACGGCCTAACTGGGTAGACACAGTCGCCCAGTTTAATTTGGCCGCAGTCATCCCGACACTTTGTGTCGAAGGTGACAATAAAACGGTGGTCTCGTAGACGTGGGTCTTTTTGGGCAGAATTTTTGTTGGGGTTCAACTTTTCAAGGGCTAGCACATTTTGACCTTTAAAGTCAAACATGTGCTCAAGGTCCACATCAGAGAGATGGGACACTTCCGGGGCATTGATGATGCCCCGGTAGAAGTTAAGGGAGTGGTGAACAGAAAATATGACAGGTTTCGACCCAAAAGTTTTGGTGGCCAGCAGGGCTCGGGTAGATTCCTGATTAGAGGTTTTGATCAGGATATCTTTTTGGTGCTTAATAATCTCAAAACTACCTTTGACTTTTTGGCTGATGGCCTTATCCAAATTAAAGGTTGACTCTTTTGCCAAGTTTTGGTGCGCCGAAAGGTAGGTGCCAACCAGCCAAGCTCCGCTTGGCAGGTTGGCTTTGTTTAAACGGGGGCTGGAGGGGCGGAAGAGAGAGGTGGAAGCCATGGTACGTTTAAGTTTCAGTTTAAATGAGAGACTTGGTATTAGCTTTGCTAACACCTTTTGGGTAGAAATGGCTAGAGAAGTTTAATTGAAGAAAGTGGTCCTAGTTTTACTAGCAAAGCTAATGGGAGTATTAACCTAGCTAGGGTTGGGTGATGGGAGTATTATCCTAACTGGGGAGTGCTTAGAGAAAGCACCTAGCCTTAGAAAAGTGTGAGCAAAAGGCTGACTCAGCCACTAAGAGGGGGTTTAAGTCGGAGGGGAGGCAGGTGCCTCTTCAGGACCTAACAGGGGCCTAGGTGGCTGACTCAGCCTCTAAAAGGGAGCCTGACTGGGGCCTATGCTTGTGAGTCCCTAGGGGCAGGTACCGTGGTACCCTTGCACAGACGCAGCCCGGGTGGAGGGTTTGAGAGGGGCCCCGCTTCTATTAAGCGGGGGTGAAAGTGAGATGGCCTTACGTATTAGGGATTTTAGCAATGGAGGACCGATAGGTCCAGCCAAAGCCACACGCCCAAGGACTGACGAGGTCCAACAAGCGTGCTCACCCCGGGACGCAAGCGTCCCACCACTCGGGTTTCCGGCCGAAGAGTAAAAGAGATAGAAGAGAAAGAGTAGGGTTATGGGACTGAGAAGAAGAGGTACCAGGTGGCCGGAATCCAAGAAACCAAGACCACCTGGACCGATAGGGTAATTACCGAAAAGACCAGCTGACGTCCAACAGCACCACACCAACCAGCTGTAAAAACAGCGGCTGGTGAGGCCGGCTGGAGTCAAAGTACCGCACCGACCAGCTGTAAAAACAGCGGTCGGTGGGACAGACTGGTCGCAGCGAAGACTCGAGCCGGGAGCAGGTCTTGAAAAAGTCTTCTACTCCTTCTTCTTGTCTTCGCAGCAGGAAACGCAGCAAGCAGCAACGACAGCAAGCAGCAACGACACCAGACCTGCCGGCAAACGCTCAAGCAGGGTGTCAGTCAGGCAAGCCTCCCCTGTCAGCACATAAACGAGGGGGCTACATCTTCTGCCATATCTTGAAGGACCGCAGAGCACGTCTGCAATGGGACGCAACACTTTCAAGGGAGGTTATCGTGAGGAAGGGACTCCCCAGGGAGCCGCCGTGTGCTCTCCAATGCTGTGGTCAGGGGTCTAAAAACTTGCCGATCTACCTACGCCGTCGGCGACCGTATCATCTTTTGGTTGGCGACCTTAGGGTTTAAAACTTGCCGATCAACCTACGCCGTCGGCGACCGTATCATCTTTTGGTTGGCGACCCCAGGGGTCTAAAAACTTGCCGATCTACCTACGCCGTCGGCGACCGTATCATCTTTTGGTTGGCGACCCCAGGGGTCTAAAAACTTGCCGATCTACCTACGCCGTCGGCGACCGTATCATCTTTTGGTTGGCGACCCCAGGGGTCTAAAAACTGCCGATCTACCCACGCCGTCGGCGACTATCATCTTTTGGTTGGCGACCCAGCAACCGTCTCAAACTCTGATTCCATCTGTTTTCCCATGATTTTAGCTTCCACCATCCGCTCCTGCTTCTAAATATGCTTACCCTCTCCACTGTCTCCACCCGTCCTCGTAATACATACAGTGCCCATGATGAACTCTGCCAGTTCCTTTGGCCAAGAATGGGCAGAATCTACTTCGAAAAAGAGACAAGTTAGCCTTCGTTTCCCGGCTTGTTTGGCGTTTCTGAAAGACAGCTTGGCTACAACGGGGCATCTTTGGCCGATTACATCTGGTATCATCACCGCCCTTAGTTGCTGCTAGTCTATGCTAGTTATGTTTCTTCTTATTACAAGTTAGTTAGTTAAGGGCTTTTTATAAGGCGTTCTGTGCAAAGGTTGGTTCCAATTTTATGAAAAACGACTTAAATCCCCTGGTACTTCAGATGATGCCATCTCCCTGTACCGTATTTATGTACTATTTTTAAGTTCAAACTAGAATGTACTAGAATCTGTCACGAGTCGGTACCAAGTCCGTGATTTTCATTTTTTCAATAGGCGACCAATGGGCGACCAAGTCGGCCGAAACCGCCGACTTGCGTGGTCGCCTGGTCGCCGGTGGTCGCCCTGGTACATTTTCGGTGTCTGCGGCCTTCAGAACGAGCGCGGCGCGGGCTGCCGCTAATATTTATGTATTGTTGTTGGAAGCAGTGGGCGCCGTTTTTCACCACTGGTGTTCAATTTGTTAAATCCAAGGGGCTAAATCAAGATGTGCGTTTATCATAGACGGTCCGTGCAATATAGGTGGGTTTTGGCGTCTACTTGCAATGATGTTTCCTTGATTTGCTTTATCGCGAAAAGTCTCAGAAGGAAAAAAATTGAATACAAGTGGTGCATGTTTAAACCCTTTTCAGCCACAATCACGCTAAAATATCATCGTAAACATTATTGTATAGTCACACATTCCCAAGGGCGTGGATTTCCTAAATGATTTTTGGGGTGTCTAATTATGAGACTATCCATAATAAGTATACTGTTTTTGATACCACCATGTTCTTGCCTTATACCAGTGTGCAAAGTACGGCATTTTCGTCGAGATCTTGTCGGTGCGAGTGCCCTTGGAGACAGGACCGACTGGTGCAAATTTTATCAACCTGGTGCAAACTTGCGAGGTTAGTGACACTTAAGCTAAACAAATAATGGCTGAATGGCTATTAAGACACAGGAGGGGGCCTTATAAAAATTCCTCAACTACCTAACTGACTAATGATTGAGGTAGCATTGCATTGTAGGGGTAGGAATGGGTGCATTTTTTCCCTGGTATGTGCCAGATTGGTGCAAATTTTTGGAGGCTGGTGGTGCGAGAATTTTAGATGACTGGTGCGACTCGTCTGGCATGCTGCCATACTTTGCAGACTGGGCCTTATAGCTGGACATATAACTGGGTGACCAAGTAGGCCTGTTATTTATAAATTTTAAAGTCCCTGAAATGAGAAATAGGAAAATTTTAAGGATGCTCTTAGTAGGCACAGAAAATAACTTGAGCTTTCATTTGGGGTGCCACAGCAGTGACGGGTCCAAGGGATCCCTGAACTCGAGTTCAGGACCCCTTAAGTTTGAAAGGATTAAGGGTGGCCTGAGGAAAAGGGTACCCCAAAACTGATTAAACCAGATCTGTGAGGCAGAAAATACCTTGCTACTGCCCCCACCACTAGAATAAAAATTATGGGGCTACATATGGAGCTTTGAAGTTTAGAAGTTGTGAAAAATGGCATTAAAGGTGCTGAAAACAGGTTTTGTTGTGCTAGGTTGGCTCACATCATGTTCTGTATGGCCATATGTCTTGGTCTGTATATATTATTTATCTCAAGTGGCAATAGAAATCAAATATTAAAAAACTTTTTTATTGTATCACTAGGTATCTATTAATTGATTTTGTATATGACTAGTGTTTTATTTACACAGATGCACCAAGACATGTGAATGATCATAATAAACATGTTGAGCTTCAATATTTGAAGCAGGGTATAAAGTATGATTTCCTGTTTCTGCTTCAAAGATAAATGTCCTCTAAAATTTTAAGAGCAGAAATAAGCCAGGTAGAAAGAACAAAAGTTTGTTTCATGGCCTAAAATATTGTTCTGGAAAATGATCTCATGCATTCCCATAATTGAGAATGGGTGCTCCCATCTATGGGTCAAGCATTCCCATTTATGGCACTGTTACCATTTTTAAGTCACACCAACCACAGTTTTCTCCCACTGATTGTTGATGATAGCCACCCTTTTGGGTGAAGTGTGCCCTTTTGGTTGACAGCATGCAATCTCAGAGGGCTGCCCCTTACTAAAATCCTAGAGCCATCTCTGTGCATTGGTACCCCATAAGGGATATAAATGTGTATTCCTGCACAGCAAAAATATGTGATAAACCATTTCCAATTTGCCAGAAGACTCCACTGCAAGGACAATGGTCCAATCCAAGTCTGCCAAACATAGAATAAGCTGTGTCTTTTGCACAGATGGATGCACACTGGGTGATCAGGGTGTGTGTGTATGTTTTTTAACTGACTGTTTATATACATCCAAGTTTCTGATAATATCTTGTATTTTTTGTCACAAGAAAGTTGAATCGTTTTGTTTTCTCTAGTATGGATGAAATATGGAAGCACTGCCACAGAGGTACAGCAGAAAAATCACAGAGAGATTGTGTCCACCACAAAAGAACAGGTTGCTGAAATGCAAACTGTTCTTCTCAGTACCCAATCCTGGTCCAAATAGGTCATCAGCAACTATTCTGGAAACTTTTTCAGTCCTGATTATTAATGCTAAAATGCATCAATTAAGAGCTTTGGAAATAGTTATCATGGGAATGATGTCATGGAAAGAAAACAAGGTTATTCCCAAGTTATTCATAACAAGGTTATTGCTATTGCTTTGAGTAGAACCATGTTCAACAATGGAGCGAAAATTGGGCCTCATCTTAGCAATGGTTGGAATTTTCCACTGCACTTCTGAGGAAATGTTGCCAATGAATAATGTTTGAATTATTTATTTGAAATGTTACAGGAATTTATCTGATTTCTGGCGCCTCAAGGTGAAGAATCACAAGTATTTCTCGACGCATGTATGTACATGAAACATTTTTCTCTAGTTAAATGAAACATCGGAACTGTTTCTGAGGCTCTTTTTAAGGTGCTGCAAACCCTTTTTTGTCTCTAAGATAAGGCCTAACAATTTTTCACATGGATGGACACAAAATAAAACCATTATTGATGAGAGAACAACAATGGTGCATCAATCATGATGGTATCTTGCTTGGTATAGAAGTGATGGGCGAAAATGTTAATGCCCAGGGGCGCTCCCACTGAATTTTTACAGGGGAACGGACCCGGGCTGGTGCTGACCGGGGCAGGGGAATTGTAAGCATATTTGGTACCTGACAGCATTAATGACGATGAACCGAAAATTTTGGGGAGACCTCCCCCTGGTTGGCCAACAGGAGGATGCGTAGGTACCCCGTCCCACCGCTTTCGGCGCCCATTTAATTGCCCTTGTGTACGGGCAGTGTATCATCTTTGACCTCGATTGACCTCCAAACAGACTTAGCCTAAGATTAGTGGGCACTATCGATACGTATTCATGACTGCGTAGTGCGTATAAATGACTGATCACTATCCAACATTGGCTTTTAGGTCCGACATATCACGCCCAATGCGAGCGTTCTTCCTATTATAACTTGAAGCTACGTGATAACATCCCCAATATTCAGTGTCCTGTTGCGCCCTAGCCTTTGAACCGATATGACAATGGATGTTGCCTTAGTGAAAGAGCTGGTCCGGCTCTGTCGAATAGCGTTGAGAAAGTGGTTCCGGCTATTTTGCGTACGGAGATAAGCAAGGTTTTATAGAGCACTGCATTTGATACATTTTGACGTATATGAATTATTCCCCTCTGGTGACCACAGTATTGACCTTCCGCAAAAATTCCGGGATTAACGCCGACTGCATTTCCGACGACCTTTCGATCGTCTTTTCCGCTTCCATCTTTCTTTGTTTCCGAGATCGAGGGTGTCATTTTTAACCCCCCTCCCACCAGGGGGGGTCATAGGTGATTCATGCTGGACACCGGGGCTAGGGTTAAGGGCCAGCATGTATTATTTTGTTGCTTTCAGATCATAACTTTGACTTTAATACTGAATTATAATCTCATGAAATCACTTAGGTAATGACTTGATTCTGGCTTAGGTCATCGATATCGAGAAACCGATCTATATTTTATAGGTTTTTTATATCTATATTTTATCGGAACCTTCCCCCTTGCATTCGCCAGTGGTATCCCTATAGCCATATTTATACCACTTTTAAGACCGATTTTGTAATACATTTAGTATTAGGTTCGGCGACCATCTAAGAAGCTTGGATTTTAGTCGGCGACCACAAGCTCACTTTTTAGACCCCTGGCTGTGGTTGTGTTATAGGAACGACCTGGCTCCGTTTCTGCGCAGACATGGAGTGGATATCGGTATGTACGTCGACGACCTTGGATATTACCTGTAGCCATCGCGATATCCATACGGCCACTTCCCACGTCCAAGCTGCCCTCGACGAACTGGATGAGTGGGCAAATACCTGGGGCATGACAGTGAGCGAGGCGAAGTCCAGAGCAATACTGTTTTCAACGCACCGTGACGAAGTGAATGCCAAGCGCCCCGTCACTCTCTGTCTCGGAGATGTCATCCTGGAACAAGTCTCGGAAGGCTCCATACTTGGCGTCAAATTCGATACCCAACTGGGCTTTTGCCCCCACATTTACTCAGCCACAGATAAAGTCGACCGAAGAATAGGTGCCATGAAAGCCCTCGCAGGCACCAGGTGGGGTTGCCGTGAGAACACGCTGAGCAAATTGTATAGGTCATTCATCCAGCCCGTTTCATAGTACGGTAGCGGTATCTACATGCAATTCGACGCGAAAACAAACCGGAAAGTAATGTGTAAAACTGCCAGTGCCGCAGCGCGAGTCATCACCGGCTGACCAAAAGACACAAGAACCGAGACGCTTATGGTGGAGGCGCAAATACCAGACGTTTCTTCCATGGCTGAGGAACTGGGAACCATCCGAAAAGAAAATCTCCTCCGCTCAAATCCACGAATTCCAGCGAGCAAGACTGCCAACAGGAAAACAAAATGACGCCTCAAAAACCGGGACACTTGGCGAGAGCGGACGGAGAAGATCGCTGAGCTCGGTGACCTCGAGAGCCCCCAACCCCGCGAGGGCATAACGAGACCCGACGCGCACCTATGGGATCGCGACCTATCGGCCAATGTCACAATATGCACTAAAGCCTCTGACACGAGCAACCGGTCGGCACCCCTGGACACTCGCAGGGAAGCCTTCGAACAAGTTCTCGCAGAGCTCCTGCCGGTTCAGTCAACATGTTTTACTGACGGATCAACAAGGGACGGCTTCGGCGAAGAGATGAGGCATTTCACGGACAGAAACGGACGGCCGCGGCCCACGCACCTGGTCCGTCCCGGCAGGTACAATAGCAAGCTAGGGGGTAGTGGGTGGTCAGCGTAGCTGGCTTCCACGAAGCTTACCGGGTTCAGGCCCGGCGGCTTCCAACAAGGCAAGCTGGCTCCCGAAAACCCTTCCAACAGGAAAGAGTTGGCGACGCCATATGACCCTGGCAGTTGGTGCGTCGATAAGCCCCAAAATTATTATTATAATAGCAAGCTCATACCACAGGGAAATGCTAGCGATGAGTGAGCCTCTGGATGACATCAATCTAGCCCCCGAAAATATCAACAGTTTCAGGAGCTGCACCGACTCCCTATCTTTGCTGGAGAAACTCAAGGCAGCTCCATGGGGTCTAAGGTATACAACACTCAACAAGGTTATAGATAATATCAGGAAAACCTTCCAAGATAACAAGAAACTTCAGCTGGTTTGGGCACCAGGACGTGCGGGTGTTGAACAAAACGAGGCAGCGGACAGGTCAACCAATGAATGACGGACCCTGAACCGACGGGATTAACCGCTCCTTCCAATATATTTCGTCACAGCCAGGTCGGCGGTTCGTGAGATCTGCCGCCGGCGATGGGCGGAGGCCTGCTATGAGGGGTCCCGCCTGATTATGTGCACCAGCGCATCTCCGGGCGCCGACCACCGAAGATGAAAAGCAAATGGACCAGAAGGGAACAGGTGGTGCCGCACCAGCTTCGCGTTAACAGGTGGCCACTCCTAGCGGAGACGCTTCGCAGGTGGAGTAGGCTGGGACACGATGGATTGTGCGCCGCCTGCAATGAGCCGAAAAGTGTTGAAAGCACTTCATCGCAGATTGTGTGAGATACCAAACAGCACGCACGGAACACCGGGGCACTGTCCCGGACATGAGTATAATCCACAAGGACCCCGAGGCGATGCTGCGTTTCATTCGGGCGTTCGGCCTCCTCCGAGGCCCGGTGATCGGCGACCTGCCGGATCTGCAGGACAAGTAAGAGGAAAAAGGCCGCATGAATTAGGAGTGGGGAAACACAGTTCTTCTCTGAATGGCCAACGTGTCAATCAAAACCAAATAGACGAGACGTGAAAAGGTAGTGCCGTATCGGCTCGCCAGCTGCGTTCACTGCCAAAACGACTTAGGACACCTCACATTGCACTGCAGGCTGCACCAAACAAAAAGCATGCCAGGCAACTGGGTCCCGTCACAGACCTAGCCATCCTCCAAGAGATGCGAATGGGTGCCTTAGTGATTGTATAGCTCGTCTGTCTTCTAAGCCCCAGCCGCTCCCGGGTTAGTTAGTCCCGGCGGAGTCGAGCAACAAGTCGATGTGATACCCCACATCCCTCCCAACAGGGTGAGTTTTAGCGACAATCTGTAAACCTGGCAGTTTGTGCATCGTTAAACAAGAACCATTATTGTCATATCCCCCAGGAGGACCGAGAGGCGGCCGTCAGATTGTTTGGCATCCGGTCTCTTCCGGGAGGCCCGGCAATCGGCGATCGGCTGATACCACCGAAAAAGAAGACCATGGCGTCGAAATAGGCTGGTCGGTGGTAAGTGAACCAACGGGAACCTGGAACGACACAAGTGGCGTATGGTTATTGCAAGCACTGCTGGTCTTGCGGTCTACTTATAGAAATACTAATGCAGTCAATCTGGTTGAAAATTATAACTGTGAAGAATAGGCGGCTGTCACAGATCACTGCAGATACGATTCCTCCTTTACTAACGTTTTATGTCCTGTACGGTCACGGCGTTATGCGGCCCCATCTGGACAGGCCGTATGTTCGGACCAGCTAGTGCAGATGCTGCAGTACCACTACAGCTGCGGCGTTACTGCGAAAGACGCACTAGTGAGTGAACGTGACATGCGATACAAGCCGGTATCGGCAGATTGAAGAAACAACAGATTTTCACCCAAATCTGCGGCCAACATGAGGCAGCGTTTCAAAGGCAATATTCACAATTACCCCTCCCCCATCCCTCCCAATGAACACAGTATAACTTATATGGCATGTGACACAAGATCTACGGTCCGCATGAAGGAAGGCATTTGCTGTCCATTTCCTGTGTTCCGGCACATGAATCTTATCTGTAATACATCAAGATGAGGTGTTACAAGGCGAGGCTGGACATGCATGTGGTACTAAGGTAGATTCGGAAACAGATGGAGTGAAGGCACAGACAGAAGTACTGTTTGGGGCGGAAGAGGAATGGGGAAAAGGGTAGGTCTGATGAACATTGCGATACTTTCGGTACCCCAAAAAATAAAAACTCACCTTGGAAAACACCATCACCACAAAGCGCCAAAAACAAAGAAAGTCCCAAAGAAGAAAAGCTAAATGGTAGACATGGATTCCACACATCAAAGTCTGCATTTCCTGGATCAAGATTTGGAGATGATGGTAAGCTGGTGAGCTTTGAATTTGATCCTTACGATTTTTCACGATACCACCATGATGTTATGAAAACTGTAAATATCCTATCGCAATATGACAGCATGATCAATTTGCATTTTCAGAAGAATAATTTGAACAATCACGGCACCTTAAATGACATGTGAAGCTCGAAACCCGTATGAATTCGCTTTTCTTGAGAATGATGTAAATCCAGATTCAGCCTTTATTAGAGTATCATCTCGATGTACGTATCATGAACTACCCATTCCAGTTTTAGGTCATACAGGGTTTTCAGTTCTACATTTGAATGCTAGGTCCGTCAAGAACAAGTTTGACGAAATTAAACAACTTTTGCAAAAATCAGTTATAGATTGGTCTATTATTTCCATATCTGAAACATGGCTTAGAAAGGAAATTGAAAAAATATTTCGAGTTAGACAATTATACCATGTTTGCCTCTAGTAGAAATTCAACACAGGGTGGAGGTGGTACCGCAATATACGTGAATAGGCAATATGAATGCAAACACAGAAATGATCTAGAAGGAATTTTGGCAGAATCAACATTTGCAGAAGTAACATTAAAAACAGACACATGCAGCAAAATATTATTTTCGGGGAGGTCTATAAACCCCCAAATTATAATAACGATGTGTTCCTGGAAGGTGTTGAAAAGCTCCTCGATAAACTGGAAAGTAATAAGCTGCAGATTTTGGCAGGGGACTTCAACTTTAACTTTTGGAAACTGCCAAATGATAGGGAGTCTTCCAAGTTCTTTAATATAATGTCTGCCTACAATTTTCTACCCACAATTTCAAAACCGACAAGAATTGGCACGAGTGACCCCTCCCTCTTAGACAATTTTTTTACAAGTGATATTAACTTAGTTAATCAATCTGGTATAATATTAGACGACATTTCTGATCATTTACCTATATTCATGACTCTTCAGGAAGACACTCAAAACACACAAAACAAATGCCTAAATCGTATCACGGTTTTCGACAACACTAAGATTAACCAACTGAGAACATACATATCTAGTAATCTAAACAACTTTAATGCAATCACAGATCTTAATATCGCATGTCGAATGCTCATAAATACATTTCTGAACGGAATAAACTATTTTTCGAAAACCTTTACACCAAGTAGGAGAAGAACTGCGATAAAGCCCTGGATATCGCCTAGAATTTTGGCATGCATAAACCACAAAAACAAAATGTTCAAAAAGTATATTTCAAAAAAGCTTAAAAATCAGAATGACCCAGAACTAGAACAGCTAGAAGAATCATATAAAAGATACCGTAACGTTCTGACAGGAATTACAAGAGAAGCAAAGAGAAAATATTATAGAGACTCTTTTGATGCAAATGAAGGAAATGGAAAAGAAACATGGAAATTACTAAATGGACTAATTAATAAGAAACACAAAAATAATGACTATCCGGTAACATTCAAAACTAGCCAAGGAACACTGATAGATAACGAGGA
This sequence comes from Lepas anatifera, assembly GCA_034440635.1. Lineage (NCBI taxonomy): Eukaryota > Metazoa > Arthropoda > Thecostraca > Lepadidae > Lepas > Lepas anatifera. The sequence continues at coordinate 115,942 of JAOTON010001915.1, read as the reverse complement.
GATTGCAAATGGTTTTAATGATTTCTTCAGCTCCGTTGGAACCACTTTAGAAGAAAAGATTCCTCCCTCGGACAAAAGCGCAGTTGACTACATGCAGCCCCCTACATATGATGTATTTCAGAATAATATCTTAAGAAATAATGAGCAAATCGAAAATATAATAAAGTCTTTAAATGCTGTTGGAGGAGGAATAGATAGGATAAGTTCTAGGATCTTAAAATCGACATACCAATATTGTTTAAGTAATTTGGCACACTTTTTTAATCTCTGCTTATCAACTGGAATATTTCCAGATTTGCTAAAGATTGCGGTGATTATTCCGATTCAAAAATCTGGAGACAAGGATAGGTTCAACAATTATCGACCTATATCTTTACTTCAAATCTTCTCTAAAATTCTGGAGAAGATATTACATCAATACATAGTTGAATATTTAGACGCAAACAACATTCTTTACAAATTACAATTTGGATTTCGTAAGCTACATAGCTCCTACATGCCAATTGCCCATTTATATGACACTGTTACGGAATGTTTAGAAAGAGGTGAGATTTCTTGTGAAATTTTTCTAAATCTAAAAAAAGCATTTGATACTGTTAGTTTCAGAATACTCTTAGAAAAATTACACTTTCTTGGAGTTCGTGGAAAACTTTATAACATTGTGTGTTCATACCTGAAAAATAGGTGTCAATTGACTAAATTTAAAGATATATTCTCAGATCCGAAAATAGTCACCACGGGAGTACCACAGGGCTCGATATTGGGCCCACTTTTGTTTTATTCTATATGTGAATGATTTATATCGTGTTTCGGAACAGGCCGTCTTTTATCATTTTGCCGACGATACAGCCATTGTAGTAACAGCGGAAAATCAAAACCTTTTGCAACAAAAAATAAACACTCTTCTACCAAAAGTGACGCAGTGGTTTCAACCAAACCGTCTATCGCTTAACGCCGAGAAATCACACTACCAAATTTATTCTAAAAGCGACTTTACTGACATAAAAATAAAACTGAATGGAGTCGAAATAGGAAAAGAAAAAGTGGTTAAGTATTTAGGTGTCCTGGTAGATGATAATTTGAAATGGAATGCTCATGTGGCCAACATGGCAGCTCTGGTCAGTAGAAATCTGGGAGTGATGAGTAGAGCAAAATATTATTTAGAATCACGAGAACTTATCTGTCTATATAACACTCTTGTGCTACCATACTTCAATTACTGCGCAGTTGTATGGGGAAGCAATTATCAAACGCATTTAGATAAGCTAATGAAACTTCAAAAAAGGGCAGTTCGAATAATTATGAAGAAACCTTTTTACCATCCAACAAATGGACTTTTTGTTGAACTGAACTTGTTAAAACTCAATAATATTATTACTGAACAGAAAATTATAATTCTATCAAAATTTTTAAAGTCAGTCACTACCATTTGCCATCTCATCACTCTTTCAATACCATCGTCCTGCAAACACTCGCCTAGTACAACATTTTCATGTTCCTTTAGCAACAACGAACTACACATCATTTTCAATATCATGTTCAGCTCCAGCAGCGTGGAACCAGATAATATGTCCAATTTTTCCAAATCTTGATGATGTTCCATTGCAGAAATATACATTAAAGAATATTATCAGAAAGCATTTTAGGAACCAATATCGATCCCAGGAGGGGAATCAATAGTAAATGGATTCAGGTAAAAAATCAAGCTATCAAGTACTTTCTTTTTTGTGATTATTTTTCATCTCGCTGCCTAGTTTTCTCATAGCCATTGACTGACCAATTTTTTTGAGTTTCTTATTTAACCCTGAAAAACTTTAATCCACTAATATCAACTTTAGAGTACCCAAGTTTCTCTCGAATGTTACTAGTTCTACTATTCTTTTCGGGAGAGACTTGGGGAAATACTCAGTAAACAACTTTAGAATAAATGGAGCGGGGAGTGGTGCGACCTTCAATTAAGATATTAACATACATGTCCCAAATTTACAACTGGAAAATTTGTAGTTTGGTCGCATGGGTACGGAAGGGCACTCCTGCCTACCTTTTAAATGGGTAGTGGGAAAAAGATACACCACCGTGCATAATAATTAGTACGTGTTTCATTTCGAAACACTTCACGTGGTGGTCACGATAAAGGAATTGTACACTTTCACGGGGAAGGACGTGTATATTCGGAACATGCTAAGGAAAAAGGTTCCAATAGAGACGGATCTCCTCACCACACGAGCCCATCGGTTGGTTGGCTGTAACTCCCAAGCTTGAGACATACGTATGATTATCTGCCTCAAAGGTATTCCAGCAATGGAGATCGGCTGGAGCAGGGATGTTTCCAGGCCTTTTTCGTTTCATTAGGACTGGATAAAGGCTCTGGGACTAAAAGCCTCAGGCGACATATGTACTGTAAAAAGGAATATGGCACCTTAATGTACTTGCAGACGGTGGCTGCTTCGGGTGCAATATGTTTTGGGGAAATGAAACACGGCTCATTTCTGTTAAAAAATTACTATACCCCGTCCTATTTCTTTCTTCAACATTGCTTATAAGGTGTCCAAATTTAGAGTGATGTCAATTCGACATGATGCTGTTCGCTACATCGAACACGAATGAGTTGCGCCAAACAATGATTACGACTAAAACTGAACAGCGTGTATGTTGCGAATAGAGGTTGCAAGTAAGAACTGAACTATCAATTTTTAAATTTCATGGACATTTATCGCCATACAGCAACACATTTCACATCAAAATCTAGTGAATGAAGCAATTTATATCCCTTCGTTATCGCCGGTACGAATGCCATGTTTAGCACGTGGATTTTGGAGGTGTCCCATATAGGAGTATTTTTTCGGCGCAGTATGGCTAGCGGACTTGGAACACCAAGGCGGATCCAAGGTGGGAGCAGTGGGCCGATCGCCCTCACCTTGGGCCGACCTTAAGCACTGAAGAGCACTTGGCATTGGGTGCCTTTATTTACAAAATATCTGATTTCCATCAAATTCAACGGCTTTTTCGTCCCCCCCTCCAGTCATGGACACCCTCCCCAAACAACGGGCTCCATGAGTATTGAATTCACCCCCTCCTTGAGGAAATCCTGGATCCGCCTCTGTTGAGTGTGACGTATTTTTACTAAGATCACCGCATGGAACGGCAATATGACGGTGGGATGTTGTCAGAGCGTGGCTTGTTTCATTTTTGTATCCCTCCCAGCAGTGAGTCCTGGAAGGAAAGGAATATAGATCCAGCAGTTGCTCGGCATGGGCTATTATTGGCTATGTGAGTTGCAAGACCATTATGAATGTGCAGCATCCCATCTGAGTCCCAATTCGAGCGCAAACATGCATTACCATATGTTTCTTAATCATTATCTGACAATTATAGCGACTGCACTTTTCCAGCAGTACTGAATGATCGCAACCAGTTACGTCAAGTAAGGCACAATCCCGGTCGTGCAGTATGCGCTATTACCTTCTGCTTTTCGTAGGCCCACACAGCTGAAGTGGTACCACAGGTTGCAGCCGGGACCATCGCAGCCGACCGTCCCTCCGGCCGAAACCTCTCCGCACGACGCGCATGTGCAGTGATCCTGAATTCTCCGGACTGAAAGCCGTCGTAGAGATTAATTCGCACAACAAATCCAAATATCTGCGTCCAACATCAAACATTGTAGCAGATTTTCTAATGGACACGTGACAAGATCAGCTGGTAGACACCGCTGATATGCTTAAATAAGGAACATCCAATTACCCACGAAACAAATAATTTCACACCCCCCAATTTAGCTCTATGTCCAGTTGTGTTGGTCAAGGAAAAAGCCAGAACTAACATTCATCAATTATTTATATACAATTCCACCAACACCACAACGAGACAGCCTACAGGAACTTCATGTCCTTGTCCAGTCATCCACAACGTAGCTTTCGACGTGGCTATTAACAGTTGACAACAAAGAGTGTGGCTCGTTTTAAACGTTTTACACAGACATGCATGTGAATTAAAAGATTTTTAGCATATCATTCCATGACTCGTCAGCAAGTGTATACTTCGGTGGGGAGGGGGTTGAGATTTGGGACCAGAGGGGCACAACTTAGGAACACAAAGCCTATCGTTGAACGCACAATTTGAATCCATACACGTGTATTTCCGGACATTTCGGACATTCAGACATTTACAAGGGCATGTAAACAGGTGTGGACGAGTTGCATAATATAGGAAAGAATAGAGTGAGCACCGGGTAGGTCTATGGTGTAGCCAGCAGGGGACGGGAAGACAATCTATGTGTCCGTCTTCGCCCTCGGTTGACAGGTGAAAGTTTTGAATTTGGTGCTAATGGAAATAATGATTACAGCTTTCTTTGGCGGCGAATATACCTTTACTCTTATATGTACTGGGATGAGACAATAGAAGACTGATGCACTTATTTGGATGAGGGACAACATAACCGGAGAGGGAAACAAGTCTACGAAAATTCATTTTCAGGGCTTATCTACGAATAACTACGATGGGATACGAGACACACCACACACGCACGCACGCATACATACATACATACATAACCTGAGAGGAAAACAGGTCTGTGAACAACTATTGATTTTTGGGGCTCATCTACGAACAACTACGATGTAGTGCGAACCACACAGTCGCACACGCACGCACGGACGCACAGTCACAGTCACTTGGGGAGAACAACCTGCACACAACGTTCGATCGCACCTCACCAGACCTTAATGGGGGGGTAGTGGAGTGGTCAGCGTAGCTGGCTTCCATTCAGCCGAACCGGGTTCAAGGCCCGGCGGCTTCCCTGAACAAGGAGCAAGCTGGCTCCGAGAAACCCTTCCAACAGGGAAAGAGTTGGCGACGCCATATGACCCTGGCAGTTGGTGCGTCGATAAGCCCCAAAAATTATTATTAGACCTTAATGGCTTGCAGTGCTCGTGTATTGGAGGGTGAGCCAACGGCAACGGGAGACCGTCGGCTCCGTGTGAAACGAAAGAGAAAGGGACGTGTAAAACATGTAACGGTGAATAAGGCGTAAAGGAGCACTAAATACAAGCAATATCACTGAGGAATAGAACACGAACAAATTAGAGTAGGAGCCTCAATAAATATCTATAAATATTTTTTACTACTTTCTTAATGATGAACTTACTACTAGGGACATCTGAGAGATTTCTGATTCTACTGGCGATATTTTCATTCAAAATCCTGGGGGCAGAGATGAGTAAGGAAAATGTTCTGTACACCAATGAAGTGAAGGGAACTTCAAAATGCTTGAGTTGTCTGACGACCCTGTTTCTTTCATGATCAGAAAGGGCAAATCTTTCTGCAAGTGGCCTTGGAAGTGAGTGGACCAGAAAGCTATGGAGAACCATTAGTTGGAACAGTATGACTCGGTCGTGAATTTTCAGAATGCAATACTTTTTGAAGATTGGGCTGGATGGAGCTATCCGGTCTGCAGAGTCAATGATATGGACAATTTTCTTTTGGAGAATCTTCAATCGAGTCAGTTTTGAAGGATACGTAACTCCCCAGACTTGTATTCCTATTCCATAGGATAGATGGGAGAGTACTAGAGAGTTGTAGAGAAGGACGATGTGGTTGGGCTTTAGGAATCTTCGTATTCTTGCTATAAGGCCAATGTTCCGAGCGGTGGTGACTTCAATGCTTCTAATATGTGGATCCCACTTCAGGTTTTCGTAAATTATTATGCCAAGATACTTTGTCTCAGATTTGCGACTAAGTTTTTTACCCATTAGGAATATGTTCATGTCAGAATGGTGCGTTTTTTTAGTAAAATTATGATAAGTAGTTTTTTTGCATTTACTGTTAATGGGTTGCTAATTAACCATTTACTGATCTTTGGTAGGTCATCGTGTACGATTGTTTGAAGTTCAAGAGCTTTTTTAGCCGAGTATGTTACAACGGTGTCATCAGCGAATTGCAAGAAACGGCATATGGAGGAGCTAAGAGTTATGTCATTTATATAAATAAGGAAAAGTAGAGGGCCGAGGATAGATCCTTGCGGCACTCCGTGCTTCATATCCTGTGAGAAACGAGTTTATCGAACTATTTGAGATCGGTTTTCTAAGTATGATTCGAAAAATGTTAAGGAAATGTCAGTAATCCCGTAATAGTGTAATTTCCTCAGGAGAATGGTGTGAACCGTGTCAAAGGCCTTCGAAAAATCTAGGTATATGGTAGCGTTAATTTTTTATGGGAGAGGGCAGACGTAATGTGGTCATAAAGAAGAGAAATTGGCATATAGGTGCTGTGATCTTTCCTAAATCCAAATTGGTCCTCGTTTGGTATATTTTCTGAAGAAATTTTAACACATATGTCAGCTGCATTGGGAAAGAGTATTCAGATTCAGTAAACAGCCCACGATGACGGCAAATACACAACACCTACATATGATTGCTATGTTTTCGAGGACAATCTCTGCGATCAGTGACAGGTTGTAGATCCTCTGGGTCCCTGACTGTTTCGCCAGTGGCAACACCGATCGCCGAGGAACTGTTGTAAAGTCATTCTGTGATCTTAATAACGCTGTAAGAGCGCATTATTTAAGGTAGTTTTTACGGACTACCAATTAACTTTCTATCATCCTCGGAAGACTTTCCGCTAAAAAATGTCATGCAATGTTGTAATCTACCCCGGTGCCAGCCGGGGAGTGGTGTACAGAAGCATACAAATTAGTTTGTATTCATTGCGCATGAGATTCGGAACTGTGGATGCTGCTTCTTTTACATACTCAAAACTTGGCTGCCACAAAACTTGTCTGCCGCCCCGGTAGCTCAGTTTGTAGAACGTTGGGCTCCGGCCCGCTGCTCAGAAACATGCGGGGGCAGTGAGTGTCCAGGCTTGGGATCAGTTCCCCTGAGACGTTCTGGCGCCCAATAGTTTACCCGACGTAGGTAGGCCGGCAACTGACTGGTGAGAGGGTAACCTGAGCGTGGCAGCCGTTCCTGTCCTTTTTCGGACGTTAAACTTTGACTTCTAAATTAACCCTCCATTGAGAGAGTTGCCCGTTAGGATAGTGAGGTCGGGGTCTATGTGGTAAGTCCCTTGGTGATTGTAGTGACACCACGACTCCAGCAGCCGTACTAGGAACAATTTGAACAAAATTTATAAAAAACCAACAATGTGGTGCGATATCAGTCCTCAAACCTGGATGTGGTGAGTATAACGCGGCTGTTGGAATGTAACTGGGCAGGAACGTGTGCCGTTGCAATCCAGACCTCGTGTATTATTTATAATTATGTTATCCCTTCTTGGAGAAACGAGGCGCACCTGATCTCCCTCCAATGACAGGGAAGGGTACAGTACCCCATAACAATCATTTCCAGTAATTATTTATGCTTCCTTTCCCTCACTGTAGTCGATGAGGGCCACATGTGCAGATGGTGATAAGTAGGGCCGCACACGCTCCATAGATGCCGTCTTCGCCAGCTGGCATGAATGATGTGACTCCATATTGAAGTGAAGCTCCTCCGCTGACACCACCTTGCCCGGCTCTTGCAGTGAGCGCACGACAGTAGGTGGTGCCACCGACGATAGGAACGCTGCAAAAAGCATTCGGTATTCAGCAGGAAAGAAGAAAAAATAATACGCCCAGTGCCTAGAGCCCAGCTAGAGGCAACCCGCTGTTTCACATCCATCCCCTGCCAACAGGTAATGGTCATGACTTCTGCTGTGGATATTCATGGGAGAGAGTGGTGTCAGTGGCCCAACTTAGCAGAAAATGTCTACATACCGGCTGCTATTGCTCAGTCCCGTCACTCATGATACAAGCGTTTCAACTCCAACACTCCCTTTGCCATCTCTCAGTTCATAAGCACCGCTCCTGTATGCGCGTGAGCCGAATCCTGCACTTACGCTGGGACGGTGGAAGCGGCGTTGCGCGACTCTCGTCCACTGTAGCCCGCAGTTCACAAGCTGAACGCCGAGGTGGCGGAACTTCCACGCGTCGGCGACATGTATGTGGGGGCACAGCTTTGCCCAGCGCTAGTTTTTCCCCCGTTAAAAACGGAAACTGATTGATGTGTTTGCGGGAGTATGTTGTCGTTAATTAACGTGCAGTACAGCGAACAAGGTTATTTTTCCCACAGTTACACGCATGAATGTATGTTTCTACATATGTATGCATGTATTATTGTATTGGTCTGTAACACGCACTTACGCACGAACGCATGCCCTCTCTCTCTCTCTCTGCATATATATATATATATATATATATATATATATATATATATATATATATATTGATATATATTTATTTATATCTATATGGCTGTTTACGTTAAAACATATTTGTATAAACCTTTTTCATTAATACTTTCCCCAGTCATCAGACCCGACTAAGTGTGCTACATTTCACTCAACTACATGTTACATCCAGCACGGGGAGAGAGAGAGAGAGAGAGAGAGAGAGAGAGAGAGAGAGAAATTGAAACGGCTTGCTAACCAATCGCTCCTCGCACTCGCACAGGTAGCTGTGCCCGCACGCGTCGCATTCTGTGCACCGCAGCTTGCAAGCTGTGCCGTTTGGGCACGGCTGGTTGGTTGGGCGAACGGCGAATTTTTGTGCGTTGGCCAGCACAAAGATGGTGCCGTTCTCCTCGCGTTGGACCTCCAGCCCGCTGGAAGGGCTGATAGCCCTCTCGTGATCTTTGACTATGCCAGCCTGGCGCTTCGCCGCCTCCGCGAACACCTCTTGCTTTCTCCGTCTCAAGCGAGACTCTCAGAGTAAGATATGAGGCCCGCCACGCATCTGTGGCACACATAGAACAGAGTTTTGCATGTGATAGTGACCAAAATGTCATGCAGCGACGTGCCTTTACATAAAAGTGAATACCCGTAATGAGAAAGAGCAAAAGACTAAGTGCAAGTAACGAGCACCCCAGTACACTTCTCGTCCAACATGTTACAGTGGTCTTTTCTACATCTATCTTCATTTGCAAACATTTCACTGCCCATGAGCCTGGTTGCCACATATACCATGCTTGCCAGCATGTGAGAACGGATGGGCCATCGCCTTACCAGCGAGTACAACATTTTCCTTCCTAAATCGCGTTTGTCCTAATGTGACGGTAATCTGTGTGCATGTGCGGGTGCGTGCGTGCGTGCGAGTGTGCGTCAAAGCGTAGTGAGTCTTGGCAGCGAGGGGCCGTATATACATGATATAACCGTAAGGGGGGATGGAGTGTCAGCCGCAGCGTCAACAATCTTTAAAAGTCAGCGCCCGAAAACGTTAGAAAGGAAGATGGTGGCACTCCACACAAAGCCATGGTGCGATATTTGGAATGATCCCTAGTTACCTACTGTCCATCATATACGCGGTATGAAAAAAATAGCAGCCTAACGTCGTTTCGAAAACACAGGAGCATAGATGAAAGCATACATTGTTGAGATTTCTCGTGACTTAAGTATGCGCACGGCAGCGGATCTGACATTTCGGTTGCAACTCCAACACGGTGCTACTGAGCCGGAACAAACTTATGAAAATACTGCAACAAATGAAGATGTAGTAAGTTACTAGAAATAATACACGTTATTGTTTTATTTTACGTTCATCTATAACCCATTATAGTTGGAAAACTTTTCCAAGCAGTCACCGGCTTTGCAATTTCAGTATGTGATGCGGTGGGCATATATCGCAATAGCCACCAAAGAGAAAGTGGCACACGCATAATGGAAACTCATTTTGAATAACCTTGCGATAACGCTTACCGAGAAATCAATTGATCAATATTTCGTTCCTCCATATTTCACATAACTAAATATTCAACCCTATCGACCCCGTCCAACCAGGATGTGACATCAGCGCTCGTTATTCGTCAGGAAAGTGATGTTTTGCTAATTCCATTACACGTGCTGTGCGGACCTGTTCTACACCCACGTGCTACACCACCTTCTATGCCGTCGAGTTCAGAGGCATCTCGCCGGCTTCATTGAGTAGTTTGTACCGGTAAAAGGCTACAGAAATCAGAAGAAATGGATGACATGGATACATATCCCTTGTGTGGCTCACAGTAATTCATTCTCATTTAAAAACGAAATATTCCTATGTGTATCCATAATTGACGCGACTGGTTGAAGTTGCCATAAGGCGCTGCCAGCAAGTACGGCTATTTGAAGTCACACTAATTGTGGGTCTATTTATTTGGAACGGCGTGAAGTGAAACAAAACGAAACGTGTCCATTCCTTGTGCGGGTAAATGTCATATTTATAACATGTAACATATACTGTCTCTCAAACCATGACCAATCGCAATTTCAGCAAAGCGCCACGTTTCCCTTCAACTGTATAATTTCAACTATCACGGAGCAAATTCCACACCGATGATACTGTTCGGGTGAAGGTTTGGGGTAAGGAGGGCGGGGCTGAACGTGGGCCTGGAGGCTAGAACATCCCCGCAGTTGCTGATGCAGTCGGTCGAAAGGGGCAGTCGGGTCAGGGAGGCTGTTACCGCAACGGCTGCCTGCGAAAGTTTGTAAGTGGCGCAATAACGCGTGGCAGAAAGCGCATTGGGAACTTACGAGGACACAGTGCGATTTTGTGGAAGGAACTTCCGCTTCAGTTGCTGTGGAAGGCTTCCAGGCAGTTGTCAGTTGTCGTGACGACTGATCCACGGAAGCATGGCGCCCACTCATCGACGCGTGGGATCCAGCGGGTGAAGTAGCGCCCGTAGGAGGGGAGGCTGTAGCCTCAGCGGATAACAGCTGCCTGTGGAACTCGGTCACTGCTACCCGGAAGGCTGTCTGTCTCTCAGCTTCAGTTGAGGAGCGCTGGAATTCACCACCACTCATGCCGAGAAGGGCATCCAGCTGCGCAGCCACGCGCGTCTTCACGCCGGAGCCCTGCCAAGGGAGAGTAGGCAACAGCTTCAAGCAATTATCAGTACTAGCCAGTCCTGGAAAGAAATACTCCACTGGAATTGGGAGCGGCATATGTAGAATTCAAAATTATTCGTAATCGGCCACAAGGTACTGCACATGAGTATTTCAATTGTGCGTTTCAAATATGCTGATTAACAGGCTGACCAAATACCGTTTCTCATCAGTTACAGCGTTTTGTTACAGCAATTGAAAACTGGCGTCGCACGGGCGTGGGTAGCTGAAGGTGAAAAACTAAAGGGTTATGGGAACCTTTCTGAACATTAAAATAATGTATCATTTAGAGCAGATATGTGAGGGCATCTTATGGGAACTGAACGACACGGGAATAGCAACACCCCGAAGAGACATATAAAAAGGCCTGCACTAAGCCGTACTGTTGTTGACGATACAGCCCCCCAAACATTTGCTACATATAACTATATCACTACCCAAAATTGTGTGCATCATTATTAGCCATCACAGGTATGTGGCATAAAGTTGTGTCCCGTGACAGATTTATTCATAGGGAAATGTGCATAACATGTATCGCCGAAATGCCCACCATAGCTACCGTGAATGAGTGTTTTCGTGAGTTGGTACTGTATTGACGATGTGCAATTGGGAATGACATGTATGCGCTTTCTCTACCATAATTTTCACTAGAAACTGGGTTGAATAGCCCAGGCACAGTACTGCCTGACCGGGAGTCATGGGCAGGCTACAGCTGTAGGGATATAGTTTGGTATCGTCCGTAAATCATGACATATGCACCTGATGAAGTCAATTAATTTAATCGTGTAGGCTATTCTCCGAGCAGTAATCCGATAAAATAGTTTAGTACGCTCGGGCCGGGCCAGGCTAGGTGTCGCGTAATAATTGGTACTTAATAAAAGGTATGCCTCGCGTTCGCTTCTCGTCTCCTCAACGAGTAAGAACAAATTATGCATTAGTCTGTAGTTCTCTGGTGAAATATACCTGCTATTCCCTGTTATATCACAGCTGACATTACGAATATGAACCTGTGACAGTTTCTGGTGCAGTCGTAACATTCTGTATTCATTCGTAATGCCAAGTAAATGGTGTAGGATATCTAATGAAGCAATTGCTAAATATGATGGTTGCAACTACAATGGCGGAATACCTTTATTAGTGCCAGCTTCCTCATCATTGCCGTCACCACGTGTAGGGAGCACAGCAGCCGCTTGGGGGCCGGCTCGAACACCCTCTGTGCAGCGTTGCCGTACGCTGGGAAATCGTCGGTCATGATGTATTGAGGCGTTGGCACAAGATGACCACCATGCTCCAACACTGCTTTGTTGAAGGCTCTCAGAAAGGTTGCTACCGCACCCTCGGCTTCCCGCGTGGACACAAGATGCGCCACAGGGATTCCACTCTCTCGCTCGTCTAGAACGAGCACGGTCAGAAGCTTGAAGCCGTTCCCTGACAGAGGAATACAAACATTGATGCAGTTTGTGTTTGCAACAGCATTGCTACATGCAAGTGAGGGGAAAAAGATGCAACATGGGTACAGACGTGCAACATGAACGTGGCAGTAGAAGTTACGTAAAAAGAGCACGTACTGACTGATTGTTTAGCAGTTTATCTAGGCCTGGCAGCGATATATCAACCAAATCAGAGACACGGATATTTCCGAAGGTGCCATGGTTAGCACTTATCATGCAGGAGGCAAATAATTATGACATCGAAAAAAATTGCAGCGAACAAATGCTGACATGTCTGGTTATGTCTCAAGCTCTCGCCCACCATCCTTAATTCCATCAGCCTGTTATCACCTCTATTTAGCAGCACCTAAATAGAGCATTACCCGCGGACACCAGCAAGTACGCGTAACCCGTTTTACCGACATGAGCTACTTCCAAGCTGCGTAATAACTTCGGCAGAGGAACATGAGTGATGGCAATGAATAATTTAGTAAGTGAGAGCGAGAGAGAGTGAGAGAGATCCGAGGAGGGTGATATGTTAATGGCACGCACTGCCGACGTACCGCAGGCACCGAACGTGCTGTCCATGCAGACGACGTGCGCGCCGTACCGGCTGTACGCAGCCATCTGCAGGTGGGTGTTGTAAAACCCAGTGCCACATCCGAGGCCTGGAAGCCTTGCAGACTATTCTCCATCGTCTTGTTCAGGAAGAATGTTGCTTAAGCACGACATTAGACAATGAGAAACTATAAGTTCCATGGCTGTTAGCATGTGCAAAAATGGATATGGCCGTGCATGGCCCGTATCCATTAATGGCGGATAAAGGGTATGGGGCCAATGACTGCATTACATAATATCAGATGCCGTTACGGGCAACGTCGGGGAAGGCTCGAGTCCCTGCATCTCACCCTGGAAATATGCCGGAAAGGGGGAAGCGTGTTGCACCCCCCTTTTTCCGGGGGGCGAGACCACCATCCACCCAATTTCGGACCCCGTGCCAGTCCTTTTCTGTGAAAAATCAAGCGATAGGCTGAAACATTTCGACCCCATCAGCAAAAACAAGGCCTCCAAACTTTGAGAAAAGGAAGGTCTGCAGGTATGCCCCCTGGAGCCCTGAACTCGCCACTGGTGAGCATCACATTTCACTGTCATGCAATACCGTTCCGAAACATGGCAACATGTACACCGATTATCTGTAGACATTGAACACCTGTTGTTTCAAACATACCTACCGAAACAGTTAATTGGAACCTGCAGTAATTGCAGCTACGTGTATCAAAAATAAAAGTGAATCACGTGCGCTTTTGGCCTCTCCTGGAATCTGCCGAGTTGAATGCCTGAATTGTCATATTTGGAATGTATTCAATTTGAAATGTATCGTATGGTGACGTCATACATGAATGCCCTTGCATTACCTGGAACCGAAAATTTCAAACGGCACATCTTCTCCTCTGCATAGGGCATTTCCTCCTGTATATTTGTATGTATATATATATATATATATATATATATATATATATATATATATATATATATATATATATATATATATATATATATATATATATATATATATATATATATATATATATATGTGTGTGTGTGTGTGTGTGTGTGTGTGTGTGTGTGTGTGTGTGTGTGTGTGTGTGTGTGTGTGTGTGTGTGTGTGTGTGTGTGTGTGTGTGTGTGTGTGTGTGTGTGTGTGTGTGTGTGTGTGTGTGTGTGTGTGTGTGTGTGTGTGTGTGTGTGTGTGTGTGTGTGTGTGTGTGTGTGTGTGTGTGTGTGTGTGTGTGTGTGTGTGTGTGTGTGTGTGTGTGTGTGTGTGTGTGTGTGTGTGTGTGTGTGTGTGTGTGTGTGTGTGTGTGTGTGTGTGTGTGTGTGTGTGTGTGTGTGTGTGTGTATGTATGTGTAGACGCAGGGTCTCCTCATGGCCCCGTCGGTATGAGCCGCATACTCAAACTGCTTCCGCTGTCTCGGTCGTCCAAAAGTAGTGATGCCGTTTCTGGTTTTATTTTATAACGTCTCGTGACTTCAAATCTTCATAATTCTGCCCTGGGAAACATTTCAAATATTCAAACACTCGTTTGACAAGAACCCAGCAAACCACAAGTAAATCATAAATCACAAGCCAATATAAATCACATCTAAATTTAACACCGTTAGAATCAATCAGGTTTTACGCAAACACGTTTACAATTCCATGTCAAATATCAATTAGTCGCAACAGCATTTCCGAATACACTTACGTTCACAGGAAGGTGTCACCCGCACACACACGTGCGCTCTCGCTCGATGCTGTAGCGGAAATGACCCGGGGTCAACGCTTGACCTGGCCGCCAGGCGGCAGTCGGGGCAGAGCCGGAAGGGCAAGTTATGTGGGCAGTAATAAATGCTCACGGTGAAAATAAGTGCGGAGACTAATTAGTTGCATTAACATTTGACAAGAGAAGTTCACCACATAAGCCTATATATCAAATAAACCTTCTTTCAGAAAGTCAGTTTCCAACCGGAAGACTTGAGCGACATCTGCTGTCTAGCCGGCAGAGGCCCACGATGACGTCACAGGATACGGCACAGTGACGTCACCGATAACAATAGTGCTAGCGCACTTCGTCCAGCAACAGTAGACACAGGTTTACATATGTATAAACTCGGTACTTTTGCGAATAAAAATTACTAATAATGCGCACTGGCAGGCAACATTTCATTGAACATATACCAAATTACCGCAAATATACAGCTCAAGCATGATTTGCATTCTCGGCCGGGACATTTACATAACGCAACGAACTAACCAGCTTACAGGGACAGTATTCTATGTTGAGCACGCGTCACCCGGAAGCCGTTTGTCTGGGCCGAATTGATACCCCGAGCGCTGCTCGACCCGGTATGTACCAATACGGTGAAATATTTGATTGTCCTATCAACAAATGCTGACAAACTGATTCGGGTCCTTTTTAAAGTTGTTTGGGCTGCAGCCAATGGAAAGCAAAGGCCGCAGACGGGGAACCAGACTCACGTTGTCGAAATATTAATACCGATAATAAAAGCGACAAGTCCATTCCTATCCATTCCTGGTGTGCCGTCACCTACATTCATCTTTGGCAGACATTCGCAGAAGTAGCTAAAGAAAGGCCAAGGGCTGCAATTGTTCTGCAAGCACAAAGACACCGTTGCATGGAAGTCAAACACAGAAACATGTAGAATATTGTAAAAAAAAGAAGGCATATACTTGTAATGCATTTAAAATGAATTCGTGCATACTCCTAGAAGAGTTCGTGGGCCGCAGTTTGACAAAACGATTTTGGATACCATCGAATTAAGTTACACGAGTAGGAAAGAGCGTAATAATAATTGTTGGGGTTTAACGACGCACCAACTGCCAGGGTCATACGGCGTCGCTAACTCTCACCCTGTTGGAAGGGATTTTGGGGATCAGATCGACTTATTCAGAGGCTCCGCCGGGACTTGAACCCGGGACCGGTGGCTTAGAAGACAATGGTGCTATCGACTAAGCCACCTCATCCCCTAGGAAAGAGCGTATTGTTTTCTTGCAACGTAAACGAAAAGTGCTGCGTTCACTTACACAAGAGTGAAGACAGGAAACATGCAGTTAGCTAAATTGTATTAGTAATTTTGTGACTGAGTTCGTTTACATGCTTGCGGACATTTCAATTGCTTCACAAACATATCAGTAGGATGGAACCAATACCGGTCCAGGTGCAATGCAGGTGGTATGAACATTGCAATAACTTTTGTTTGGGTCACTACAGTTCTATTTTTTGGCTCCCAGCGAATCACTGTTTCGAAAATTAAATTTTCCATAACGTCACTGTACCTTCCCAGATGCCGTTATCTCCTCAATGAGGCGTGCTGTTCTGAACTCGTCGCCTGTCTCCCTCTGTGCAGGTGGGGTGCTGAGGTTACGCCGGTGCAAATTGTACAAATCGTGGTACCTTAAAGCCGCACGGCGAGTGGACATTGCACCCTTCTCCAACGCTTTGGCGACCTCATGCTGCTTCACAGCAGGCACCGAGTTACCGGCCACCAGTCGGCCTGCCGGAATATGAGAAACCTTTTCAAGGCTGGAGATCACTTCTCGATACAGAGGGAGTTTTGGACGGGTTAACAATATCATGACAATGCTACCCCTTCACAAAGCCTATGGGATACTTAATAGCCATGGTGACCTCAACCCCCCTCCCCACCACTCTCCCAATCTCCAATCACGGTGTTGACAGCGGAACCGTTTGTCATGAGAGCCGTTATCTACTATCCACCGATTATCATGGGGATAACCGTCATAGGTCAATCTTAAATAAGCCTGGTCATCGCTTTAGCATTGCACTGGTCGCCAAACTACTCCCACGAGTAGCGTGTCGAAGGGATATAGGTCTTAGAAATTTCGTCGGTCTAGGAAGTCGGAAATGTGGCCAAGCCGTGAGGAAATGCAAAGTTAGTGAATTATTCTTTTATGAGGCCTGTCATGGCAATACATGGGAGCACACCACACCGAGCTATGTACAACAGAGCACAGCTATTGGGGAAAAGCCCACGAGGAGACTTGTAAAGCATGTTTTTTAGTGAAGAGCATATATTTTTACTTCATGGTCGCAGTCTGTAGAGGTAGCCGAAAGAGGTAGCCGTTTAGGGACAGTGTGCAAAAGTGTACCAAACATCAGCGTAGAACTGAACAAGATTATCAAGGTGCATTAAAGGGAGTGTCCCACTTTTATAATGGGTTTTGAACTGAGATAGCAGTTTTGTAGAGCGTGTTGAGAAACCACTATTGACATATTTAATTTCACCCAAAGCTTTCGATATAAAATTTCCGCCAGCTTTAAAGTTCAAAGTAAAGGGGCCTATTGGCTTATTTCAAACCCTGAAGGAATAACTTCAATATGGTAGCAGTAATCTGATTGGTCGTAAGCCCTGAGCATCACCCACTCGCTGAAAATACCATGCTATCGAGTGAACCCGCATAGAACTGCGTGTGGACCGAAAGCCTCGGACAATTTAGCGTGCAGTCAATGTGTATTTGGGCCAAATTGCGCCCAATGGCTGCAACACACATCACATTGTTACTGCTCCGGACTTGTCGGAGCATGTATCAATTGTTTTTGTCAAAATCGAACCCTAAAATTGTTTATTTACATCAGAAATGTGCATTACCGTTCGACCACTCAATATACACGGCTACTGCAACGCCATCTGACGTTAGGCCTTGCACTAGTACTTCTTGTACTGTACACAAATTGTGTCATGCGGGAACGCTGTGAATGGGCTTTTACAGCGAGTCTATGATCAATATTCGGGATTTCACTGATTATTAGAACCGTCATTTTGATGACGTCACTAATAGTTAGAAAAGAGGAGATATCCCTGTTTTTAGCCTATGGAAGTGGGGAAAAAAGGTTGTTTTCTCATTTTCAGACCTCTCTTGTTCTTAAATTGTTCTTTGTAGAATTTCGACAAAGTGGTCCATTCCCTTTAAAAGTTACAATGCAGTGTATACTGCCCCCATATTATCTACGTTTCCTCACCTGTCAGCTCTTTCTTATCGGAGGACGTAGGGCGGAGATGCTGCAAGTCTCGGTGGTGGCCCATGTGGGTGCTGGCGTATTGCACCTCCATCGCGCCGCTCACGTTATCCACATGACGAACACAGATGGACGCAGGGCAGAGTTCGCCTGATTTGCACGTGCCCTGGGGTTTCTCCTCCCGAGTCCCTTTGCCCCGACTTGGACGACGGATTCCCGATCTACAATATTGATGACACGCGTCAAGGACGAAAACAGTGGGAGCGTAACGAAGACATGGCTGAAATCAGGCACGACGTACGCGATGGATGGTTAATGCAATGAATGAAGAAACGCGTGGAGCATACAGTGACAATGTCACAATAGGAAAAAACGTATAGAGTGACATAAATATTTTTCCTCGACATATGTGCTGGAAGAACGGCGAGGAGGCCCAATCAGTAACAATCAGTGACAGGCCCAATCAGTAACAATCAGTAGCAATCAGTAACAGGCCCAATCAGTAGCAATCAGTAACAGGCCTAATCAGTAACAATCAGTAACAGGCCCAATCAGTAACAATCAGTAACAGGCCCAATCAGTAACAATCAGTAACAGGCCCAATCAGTAACAGTCAGTAATAGGCCCAATCAGTAACAATCAGTAACAGGCCCAATCAGTAACAATCAGTAGCAGGCCCAATCAGTAACAATCAGTAGCAGGCCCAATCAGTAACAATCAGTAACAGGCCCAATCAGTAACAATCAGTAACAGGCCCAATCAGTAGCAATCAGTAACAGGCCCAATCAGTAACAATCAGTAACAGGCCCAATCAGTAACAGGCCCGATCAGTAACACGGGCTTGGCTAACACGTGAAACAAAACACCGACAATAATACGCCGATGCATCGCACTACCTGTATGTGACGGAAACAAAAGATGAGCGTGCCAGCAGATGGCTTTGACTACGTATTCAACTGGCTAGTCTATAACTACCTTCTCAGCACTGCGTGGAGCCGCAAAACTTACCTCCCATATCCGCCGATTGGTGGTTTCTTCATTACGACGTCTTCGCTGCTATGATAATTAGAATAGCGTAATAAGCCTGAAAGAAATACTGTGCATGCTGACTGTTAATCGCGGCCATCGGTGTAGCACCGTACTGGGCGCAAATATACTTCCACGAGCAGCGTGCTAACACGCGCAGTGGAAGGGAGTGTGATGTCACTGCCGACAGGAAGGTGCACTAAATCGCCCCCAACCCCTAAGATCTCGGAAACCAGAAGCATTAGAAAGAACCCGGGGAGGGGGAGATTGGGGACGATGCTGATCTACCTCATGTAAAATATGCATGAACCTAGATCAATATCGTTACAGTCAAGCGATGACATACATCAATGTCAAATGTTTGCTGTTCTGGAGCCCTATTGGGAAATCACGTGATCATACTGGAGGAAGCCGTTATTACACCAAAAGAGGACTGGGGCTAGAAAGGGAAGGTCCCGTGCAATATTCTCTAAATTTTGAGGTCAATGTCCGTGATCTGTTACGCAAGCTCCTAATAGCGTGCAACATACCTGGCATAAAGCAGTCATTCGTGGGGAAATCAGGGTTTGACCTGGGAAGAGAACTTTGACCTTGACCTGTGGCCTTGACCTTGAGGAGCCTTCACTATGAATTCATGGCATGACATACGTGATGCTTAATAATGCCACACCCAGCGCACCCCGCTGTGCGCTGGGTGTGGCTTTGCGTTTGACGCTCCGTAGTTTTTTCGGGTTTTTCCTGGTCAGCAAGCCGCTATCACTTGTCTGGACCCGGAAAAACCTTCTCCTTACGCACATTGTTCGGTTTTCGGTCCGTTAAAGGGACATTTTCGCAAAAATTTTTATTGTGGTTTCTTAATATTTGAAAAATCCTGATATTGGAACCGTCAATCATTTCTTTATTTTCAGCTGAATTTTTGGAGGCCACTCAACAATTATTCAAATTTGTTAACAATACCAATAATGGGCTGTAACCTGCTCTTCACCTCTATTCTATCAATCAAAGTCTTAAGTTCTAGAAATGATTTGTATGGAATAAAAAATGTTGTCATGCTGTATTCGTATTCAATTTATTTTTATTAAGCCTCAAAAATACAAATATAACATTAGTTTGTCCAAAACATTCGGCTTGAGAAAACTAATCAGGAAAGTTTTAAAATCGGGCAGATGTCGTACGGCAGGGATGGTATAGTGGCCTCCATTCCCGACTCTCACACGGGTGATACAGGTTCGAATCTAGGTCGTGGAACCTTTCACTGTAAATTTTTTCTGATTTTCTTCTTGTTTGTTCAGGCGTACTAATGGATGAAGCATAATCGGATCCATGATTGCTGATCGGGGGGGGTAACTTCCAGGGAGGGCACCATCCGGACCAGGGGGGGTAGAGGCCGCCACCTTTGGCCGGCAAAACTTATCAGATGGACGCTAAATCCTATCCATGTGCGCCGATTTTCGCATCCTGGGGGGAGGGGATGGCACGAGCCATTTTAGGATTCACCGACAGTTGATTAGAGAGGGGGTGGGGGGCACGTGCCTCCTTTGCCCTCCTGGATCCTCCTATGGGATGACGTAGCTATTCTAAGGACAATTTCTTCTGGTTATCCCTCCGTCCAGGTAGTTGAGGGAAAGGGAATATTAGCCCCAAATATTTTTTTTAATCTGACCGGCGTACCAAACTGGGACCGGCTTGTCTCCAGCTCCCTGCAATGGTTCTCAATCCGTCGGATTTCCCTCTATTGGAGACCAGTTCCCCTGTTTTCTGACCACCGGGACACGCTGTTCGTCGTTCGAAAATGTCTTGTGTCCTTTGCTGAAGGCCATTCTTGAAGGCTGGCCGGTTTTCGTGCAAACCAAGAACCAGAAACCGACCCAATAAAAAAGCAAGGGTGGCTCTATGAGATTAAGGTGATAATCTCGAGATTAATGTGCCTTGAGGTTAATTAGTAGTTTAACACACGCATTGACGGGAGGCGGGTACTTGCCCCTCCCCCGTCTGGTTTTCCGAATAGAACATAAAAACGGCGGCGCGTAGCGCCGCCGTACTGACATACCTTCTCTCATCATTTTTACAACTTTTGTCAAAATTTTAAGGTTAGGTTATCTCAGGTCAGGTCACCAGTGCAGGTCAAGTGACCTGACCTCAAAGTTTAAGACAACATAAGTCGGAACAAAGTGAACTCATCCGATTGAAGTGACCTGACAAAATGGTTAAAATATTTCGATGGAGAAGCGTATGGGCTACCCAACGCCGTTTACCATTTTTCACTACCTACCGTGGTTCTCGAGATTTTAGGGGTACCCGACCCCCTGTCAAAGCGAAGGTGGCTTAGAGCCCCGTCAATGCGCGTGTTAATCTGGTAAAACAATGAGATAAAACGTTAATCCGTACGAGATAAAACGTGTTCGAGATTAAATGTGGCGGTCTCCCAGGGCGGACCACCCTGAAAGACCGCCTGGGCCTTTCACGGCAGGAGAGTGTGGAGGTGGAGCGCCTGCGCACTGGTCACTCCCTTCTCCTGTGCAGCTACCGAAAGAGGATCGGCCTGGACCGGGAGGTCACGTTCCAGGAATGCGACGATGGAGAGGACGAGATCCTCCACCAACTTCTGACCCGGTGCCCTGCGTGCGCTGACCTGCACTGGGACATATTTGGACGGGACGACCCGCCCATCCGGGGGCGCTGGCGGACCCACGACGGCTGGCGATGTTCCTGCGGCGGTTGGGGCGCCTGCAGGGCGCCCCCCATATGGCCGGAACACTCAATCAATGAATCCGATTAAATGTGTCCGTCGACATCTAAATCTTTGATACAATTGTAATTCTTTGGTCTCTGGAGAATATAAAAACACGTAGTCTAGAGAACCGGAGAATAGCTGAATGTGATAGAGAATAATAAGAATAATGTGAATGGAAGAATAACTCTTGATATGCGTCAGAACTGGGGAACCAGAGAGCAGCCACCACGATCCTTGGATGAACTAACAAAAATATGTGCAGCCACCAAGTGTGGAACGCACCACGAACCCAAACCTGATCACTTTTTGTTTCAGGGGGAACGTTTGTTGTGTGTTGCAGGTTGGAGATGGACTGGCCACCTCACTCCTCTGTCCGTGATGGTAGCTCTTTCTAATTTTTTCGTATAGAGATATACAAGATTTAAGAATAAATCGTTTTTGACTTGAAGTTGAGTTAGTTTCTGATCAGGGCCCATCAAGAAAATATACCTCAAAATTATAGCCTGGAACAGTTGGTATTAAATAAAAAGGATTCTATAATTAATCTAAACATTGGTAGTGACAGAGTCTAAACCTAAGAAGACGCATCGCGGCTTTAAGACAAGCAAGCTGCTAGCCTCAAGAATGACATTTGTTTATGAAAATGATAAGTTTTATTTTTAATACTTCCGATTTCGGAAACGGTCCTTTCTCATAATAAAACAAACAATTCCAGAAGCACTTCATATAACATCATATCATTATAGAAAATAGTATATTAACCGTTATTTTTATTAGATTTTTTATTAGATTATCTACGTTGATAAGATGTTCAATGACCAGCCTTCTCGAATCATGGTTGCAAAATGGGGCTAGTACACTGATGAATATTCAGGTACATCCCTTCAACAAAATTCTCATAATATAATAGGTGAACACATAAATTTTTCGTCAGAGTGCTAGGATAACCTCGAATCGAGTTCCAATATTTGAATATTCCGGTACTGAACTGCATTATTCCGGCATTCGATATCCATATCAGACCTAAATTTCAAGCCTTGGTCACACTATGACCATAAGTTTTCGCTTATTGTATTATAAGGATTCTGACGAGGGGCTGTGCCCGAATATGTGATCACAGTGTGATCACAGGCTCCATTTTGCGTCAAGAATTCGAGAGGCAAAACCATGAAACATCTTACCAATTTATAATCATGCTCCTCGGCTACGCAATGCAAAATTCATCTACTTTTAAAAACCAACAGGTATCAGTTGATCAATGAGGCTTATATTCAATCTCACAAAACATGAGAAAATATAACCTACCAGGAAATTACAAGCGAGTGATAACCCTCGGCAGGTGAGAAACGCGTTCAACAATCAGATCTGCGAGTTCCCAATGAGCAATCTTCCGAGTGCAACGTGGACTAGAGGATATAACTCAGTACGTCAGTGACGGATCCAGGCCAATGTTTTTTGTGGGGGGGGGAGGACAAGGTCTTAAATCGTGAATACACATTTTTAAAGGGCGGTGAAAATCGCAGAGTTTGGGAGGAAAGTAAATTTCCCCTGAACCCACCAGTGGGTATGCAGCTCCCAGCTTCCAGTCCTTGAAGTGCACTCTAAGAAGGCTGGGAGCGAACCAAATACTGATTGTACATCAAAAGCATAACAGATTTTGCATCTGTCCACAATAAGTGCTACACGGTTTGATAAAATGTTCACAGCCATAGTCTGAGCACAGAGGTGTCACTTATTATTTTCGCCGACTTTCGCACGTACGACCACCAACAAAATCTGACCACTTGATTTTTGACTATAAAGACCCTTCGCATTACTAGTTTTCTTACCTTTAGGCTAAAAAATACTTTTAATGGCATGTTTTACTGAGGTCCTCAGAGGATTTGCCTTAATATACGGCGATAAACACCACTTACGCAAATACATGAACGTATACTGCGGGCACATAGGCAGACGACCGATGTGCACTCAGGCAGGTTCGTGTTCAATGCAGAAAACTGCTGGCTGTGGTACTCTGCCAACTCTGGGATTCCATTGCTCGTCCTCTGAAGCTTGTCTTCCAGCAGCAGGCGTAATTTGCGATAGTCACTGTCGAGGGGCAGCACCTGATTATTTCTGTTTTGCGTTCAGCTTGCTGGGGTAGGCTCTTCTTAAATTAGAACATATTTTCACAGCAGGAACAAATGGGACCAAATAAAGGGTACCAATAAAATATCACAAGCCCAAAATGAAAGCAAACAAGATATCACTGAATCTTGTTTTAAACATATGCAAAATATATATATTCAAGAACAAAGACATCCCCAAACCAAAGACGATGTATAGTCTAGATCATGGGTTTGTGGAGGAGTCGGTTGGAACCATGCAAAATCATGCTTTTTATAAATTATAATACATTATTTCAACACTGGCCCACAATAGCAAACAAATATTCCAAATTTCAGGTCTATGGGAGAATCGGTCTGATTGGGTTCATCCCATTCAAACTAACAAACAAAATGATCATACACAAGCTGGTCCATTGGGACGATAGCTTGACGATCCACAACAGCTACAAAAGACAGGTTTTCTAGTAAACAAATTTTCTCTTTGAAGTGACCAGCCTAATCTTTCATATATTCTTCCAGGAAAACACAAAAAATTGCATCACCCAAGACTGCCCTCCTGTCATTCCTACATGTCTATCCATACTCTTTGTTCACAATTATATTGTTGTATTGGTTACACTCCTAGTGTTTCAAATCATACTACATCTTATCCTAGTTTTCCTTCAGTTCATTTTTAATATCAATTATAAAAAGCATGAAGATGGGCATTTTCAGAGGGCAGATGGAGGAATTAATCTGCAGATGGGCATGAATACAGATGGGCATTTTCAGAGGGCAGATGGATGAATTCATGCTACAGTCACTTTCATGTCTGGAAACAAACAGTAGCACTTGAAATATGAGTAACTTGATCCGAGAAGTGGATAGGAGTACACTGACTACTATGTACTGTATGGTACCAAAATAAATGGAAAATCTGTTTCAATCTGTAAAATTAATCAAAAACATTTTCATACTTAAAAGAAGGTAAGCTAAGCAGCAAATGCACTGGCATGCCCACATTGTGCAGAGCCAGTATTTGTAACAGGTAGAAATTTGTAATTCAAATTACAAGCTTGATATAGACTTTTACTAGAGTGCACAAATATTGTAAATATAAAGTTAGACCAAAAAGAGAGGGAATATGGGCAATTCAAAAATAATATGCTTAAATAATCATTGGAGAATTGCCATCACCAATAATTTTCACCTATTTTGGTACACAAATTGACCTGTGCAACAATAAAATGAGGACTTTTTGGCATTGACACTGCTTATAAGCCTTGTTCCGTCTGCCAGCACAGCCTTGTCCGCAAGCCCTCTAGCCTCTCCTCTAGAAAGAAATACCACAACTGCCTTTAGTATGTGCTATGGCTAATCAGACAAAAATGAACCAGAATACTTATCTACCAATCACAAAATAGTATGCTGCCACTGTTGTGCTGTTACTGTTTTTCCAGCAGCACCACAGCAGGTTGCCAGCCTGTAAATCTAAGATTGGTTCTAAGATTGGTTCTCAGTGAGAGGCTATAGTCATGTGACATAGACTCAATCCAGTGTGCAAAGTATGGCATTTTCGACGAGATCTTGCCAGGGTGAGTGCCCTCGGAGACAAGAGCGAGTGGTGTGAATTTCATCGACCTGGTGTGAATTTCCCAGACTGGTGCAAGGAAGGTGACACTGAAAAACAAACAAATAATGGCTGAATGGTTATAAAGACACAGGAGGGGACCTTATAACAAGTATTTGACTAATAAAAGAGGTAGCATTGCATTGTGTGGGTAGGAAAGGGTGCATTTTCCCTATGGTATATGGCAGATTGGTGTGAATTTTTGGTGTCTGGCGGTGCAATGATTTTAGGTGGCTGGTGTGACTCATCTAGCCTGCTGCCATACTTTGCAGACTGGGACTCAATGCTGCTCGCTGATTGGTGTCGACAGACGAAACGAGACCACAGCTATAATAGTGGGCCAAAATGAAGTTATTAATTGAGCATACAATTTGCTTTCTGGCAACTTCATGAACCTAATTAATGCAGAACAGAAACATTAAATGCATTGCCCATATTTGATAGGATTAGTGTTTGACTTAACTCACTACACAAAACCTCAATGGGCATTGGTGGCCAACAAATATGGATGGCAAAAATTCAAATTGTTTCATTAAATTTTCACGCATACATTTTTTCCCTCTAAGAAAATCTCAATTGACCACATCAAAGGCTCAAACTATTATACGTACAGATAACCGACGATATGTAGATCCACGAGACCGGAGAGGCGACAATCTCCTCGTCTGAAAAAGCACCAAAAGCTTTTTTCATGCCTCAAAAGAGGCTCTTCTGGATCGCGCTACCCGTATCTTTTTATTGTATCATTTTAGCTGCAATGCAATCATGCAATAACGAACAATTATTAATTATAATCTTTAGGGTATTCGGGCCTGACCGCAGCGCTAATTAGTGTTATAGAATTTGTATTCATATCTCCGCGTTTGCCACGGCTTTCGAAATGGTGAATATCGATAACTCAGCGAAAGCCGTAATGACATCACATTGATGTAAGATAAGCCCACGTGACCAGATCCTATAAGGACTGGGCTTCTGATTGGTTGATGGTATTTCTTTAAAGTCCTATATTTCTGTTTCAGAAGCGTTTTAGAAAGTTATTTTTATAGAATAATTTTTGATGTTATAGGTGTTAGCCACTGAACTTCTTTAAAAGAAATGTTTGACATTTTTTATATACAAATTGATAGCTATAGCCGGGTCTACGTCACTTTATCGTTACCATAAGGACTCGGTAAAGTCGTCTAGAAATGTTGACTTTGAGGCCGATTTTGAGGCATTTTGAGCCTGAATTTGCAAAAATGAGAATATAACTTCTGAAACAGCTTTTTGTAACCTTTTGATCTAGCCAATAAAAATTTTTGCGACAATGTCCCTTTAATGTTCGTTTTAAGTGTACACGCCCGACAGTAGGAATTTAGAGTCGGGTTGTTGGATGCAGGGTGCCCTCTCCGCCATGTTTTCCGAGGGCTCCCGCGCGTTTGATCAGGGGAGACAATCCACAAGTTGTTTATCACTCGGGGGCGGTGTGCGGCCGCTGGTTGAGTGGTAAAGGAGTCCGGCTTTAGTTCAGAAGACCCGAGTTCAAAACCCACCAAGACTGGTCCGGAGTGCGGCGCTGCTGCTGTTTTTTAGTACTGTCCTGCTGCTGTTTTTAGTACTGTCCGCGTGCAGCCGGCCACTGACGGGTACGAGAAGTTCGGTAAAACCTCCGTTACCTCTGGACGTGCTGCGAGCCCCTCCTATACCAAGGATTGTCCTGCAATTTGGAAGGGGACGTAGCTTCAACACGTCTCGTGTCCCGTACTGTACGTCTTCAGTTGCAACGTTTCAATTGCGACTTTCCTTGCTAGCAGGAGATATCGAGACGAATCCAGGACCGGTAAATGACGGCGAGTTACGCAGCCAGGAGCACCTTTCAACATGCACTGCTTTACTCCACAACGCCCAAAGT
Organism: Lepas anatifera; assembly: GCA_034440635.1. Taxonomy (NCBI): domain Eukaryota; kingdom Metazoa; phylum Arthropoda; class Thecostraca; family Lepadidae; genus Lepas; species Lepas anatifera. Next base: position 88,720 of record JAOTON010001915.1, on the reverse strand, counting down.
CTTCGAAACAAACTGGGTTCACTACGAGCAAGAGTGGAGGAATTGAAGACCTTTGACGTGATCGCCTTCAACGAAACTTGGCTAGACAGCGACATCTGCGACGCTGAATTGGGAGCTTCTTTTCCTGACCACACTTTATTTCGCCGTGACAGGGGCGATGTCGGAGAGGGAGTTCTTTGCGCCGTACGCTCATCTATGCAACCAACCAGACGCACCGAGCCGGATCTGAACACTGAGACTCTGCTCATCAAGCTGGCTCGACCTAGTATGACTGTTGTTGTTTGTTACCGGCCCCCGAACGATGATCTGTCTTTGGCTGGGATATTGCAGTGTTTGGCAGCACTACCCTGCACTGGGCCTTTGCTTGTACTTGGCGATTTCAATTTACCTGAGATTAAATGGAGGCAGCAGAGGGATGGGCGTGTGAATGCGATGCTGATCAGAAACTCGAGACGAGCCGTTGACTTTGTTGACCAGTGTGAATTCCTTGACCTTAGCCAGCACGTCACATTGCCAACAGAACACCCTTGATCTGGTGTTGTCAAGGGGTATTACCAACGTGAGTGCTGTACCCAGGAAAAGCACGATCGCCTGTGATCATGACGAGGTTGCAATCTCGTTCGTTATACGTACACAGCTTCCTCTGCGAGCTACATGCTCTGCGGCTTATAACTACCGCCGAGCTGATTTTGATGGGCTCCGAGCAGCTTTAAGGATGGCTCCCTGGCATTTGTTGGACGGTATGGATATCGACGAAGCTGTATCACTATTTTATTCTCTTGTTGACGCCGCCATCCGTGATCATATACCATTAGTTGTTCCCAAAAAACGTTATCCGCCATGGTTCAACGCAGAGGTCAGGCGTGCACTGAAAATGAAGCAGGCTGCCTTTGAACGAATGAAGCGCCAGCCTGGTGATGAACGTGTGAAGGCGGACTTTGCTGACAAGCGCGCTGCTTTCAAACACTTGTCTAGTCAGGGCTACTCCACAGTACCTGAAATGTCTTGTTTCAGACTTTACAAACAACCCGAAACGTTTTTGGACTTTTATGAAGTGTTTTAAACAGACGAAGGGAGTACCGGTTTTAGAAAGCAATGACGTACTTTTTACCGACGACACAGACAAGGCCAACCTATTAAGCTGTAAATTTCCCTGACATACCTTTTAGTGTGGATGATCGTTTCATTGCCTTCACTGTGTCAGAGGAAACTGTACGTCGCTTGCTGCAAGAATTAGTTGTAACCAAAGCCTGCGGTCCTGATGGGTTAAGTGCTCGCGTGCTTCGCGATTGTGCTGGAGAACAGGCTAGCCCTCTGTGCAAAAATTTCAAAATGTCCCTCAACTGTGGAATATTTCCTGAGCAGTGGGGAAAAGCAAATATTGTTCCGATATTCAAAAAGGGTCACGAAAAAATCCTGGCAACTACCACTCTGTTTCATTGCTGCCTCTTTGCGCCAAAATTTTTGAAAAATAGTATTCAACCAGATTTACCAGCACGTCCGGCCTCATCTTTCTCTATGTCGGCATGGATTCTTGCCAAATAGATCATGTCAATCTAATCTGGCATCTTTTTTGGCACACAGATGGAAAGCCATTTCTGACAGCAGTCAGCTAGACGCAGTGTACACAGATTTCTCGAGCGCGTTCCAAAGTGTTAACATCGTCTTTTATTGTACAAACTGCAGCAAATGTATGGCATTGACAACTTAGCGTTGAGATGGTTGAGTTCTTATTTTGGCAGACGTAAACAGAGAGTGGTGCCGAAAGGAAAAGTTTCGGATTGGGCTCGTGTGGCCTCAGGCACACCAGAGGGAGGGCTCATCTCACCGTTGTTGTTTTCAGTTTTCGTAAACGACCTGCCACACGTAGTTTCTACCAAGTGTTTGCTTTTCGCGGACGATCTGAAAATATTCCATCACGTGAAATCCCAAAATGACGTTAACACGTTACAGAAAGACCTAGACGCAGTAACAAGTTGGGCTGCTGCCTGGAAGATGAATCTAAACGCCTCAAAATGCAAGTCTTTCAAAATATCTTTAAAACGCAATCTCATTGATTCGGCTTATAAAATCAACGGAACAATTTTGGAGAACGTTTCTTCCATAAAAGATTTGGGAATCATTCTTGACCAAAAGCTTACCTTTTCCGACCATATAAACTCGATGGTTTCCAAAGCAAACAGATCACTCGGTTTATTAATCAGAACCTTCCAGACAGCCTCCCCTAGAAATAAGCTGGATAAGAAGGCCGCTTTGGCGGCTTTTAATGTAAGTGTTCGGTCAGTTTTAGAGTATTGTTCAGTGTTTTGGCCTGGAGCCGCAAAATGTCATCTGGATCATGTAGAAAGAATCCAACACAAGGTTTTGATGTGGCTTGCGAACCATGTTGACCCAGCCTGTCCATCATTAGGGTACGAGGAATTGACGAAGTTTTATGATGTTCGTACTTTATTGGCAAGGCGTGTACAACATGACATCTTATTCACAAGCAGGGTTTTTAGAGGTGTCATTGCATCATCTCATCTTTTGGAATGTTTCTCGCTTCATGTACCATCTAGAACTACCAGGAATGCTAGTGCAACTTTCTTAAATGTGCCTTTTGGTCGAGTGAACACGATACAATCATGTGTGTTTGTGCGGGCTCCTCGCGTTGTTAATAACTTTTTAGCTTTCTCACCAACCTGCGATATTTTGACGGATCCCATTGGACGACTTAAAAAGTGTATCGCCTCTTTTACGACTCTACATACAGCTTTCATAGGTCAGTGACCAGATTGATTATCTGTGTTTGTTGTGTTAGAAATGTTTTTTGCGCGTTTTAGGAGTAGGCTGTTGGTGATTATGCATTTTTATCTTTCATTGACTTCACCTATAATTGGGTATGTGCCTGTTGGTGATTAATACATATACAGAGATACAGAGATACAGTGTCACCGAAGCGCAGTGTTGCTCTGTTCTCCCCTCCCCGTTACACCACTACCAACCGGACGCGTGTATGCGGCGTGCCGACTGCAGGCTGAGTGGCCGGCGACGGTGTTGGGCTTGGTCTGCGGTGCTCGGTATTGATTTCGCTGTGTAGAATCCATTCTTTTTATTGACGTTTTATGTAGTTTAAGCAATGCTCTTGCACGTGAAGGTGTTTTGAAGTCAATAGAAATATAGGAAGTATGTAAGCTCATCATTGGAAAAGTTTGTAATTACATTTTATACAGATTCGTGCCAATTAATGTAATCAAACTTATATATTCGTATTTTTAGCCTTTTGAAATTATTTTAATGTAACTTTTTGTAGGAATACCTTCAATTTAAATGGCTAAAAACTCAAGCCAAAAGTCCGATGCACGCATCCGATGCTGGATTTCCCGAGGCTTTAACTCCGAAACCATTATCCGGCCGAGACTAAAAATACCACAGTCGTTTTCAGCATCACTGACAACTCTAGTTTCAAGTTTTCATGTAAATTTGAGATATGAGGGTGTTATTTCAACCCACTGATTTGTCGATTTGTCGTGCGCCGGGGCTGCGCCCCGGGGTGGTTCGATTATATGACGTTATGACGTCATCACTCATTCTACAGTGCAGGCGAGCTGGTGCGACGGTTTCGAAATACAGGTCTAACTTTGAAAGCCTTTATTTAAAAATACGAAACAATTTTCAAAATTCCGTAACCAATCGACGCTCACATAAATTCTTTCAAATTTAATTAAGTAGCGCTTTTCAGCGGCGAACAGTTCTCCGGACACCTCGGAAAAATAGGTGGCGGAATTTTAGGACCCGCTCCACTGCGGGTGTTAACACCTCCCCTGCCCCAGATCAAAAAACGCTTATGAGCAGAGCAATATTAAATTGTGTTATAAAGACAAAGTTTGGTGTAAAATATGAATGCTTAATTAATCGCCTGCAAACGCCTTTTTATTCCAAGAACAACGAGAACGACTAAATATGCCCCCTATTTTTTTTTAATAAATTTTGTTCAAGTTGTTCCTGGTAAGGCTGCTGGAGTCGGAGTCTCACTAAAGTCATCAATGGACTTGTCACGGAGACCCCGACCCCACCACCCGAACGAGCAACTCCCTCAATGAAGGGTTAATTTAGAAGCCAAAGTTTAACGTCCCACGAAGCACAGGGACGGCCGCCCCGCTCAGGTCACCCTCTCACCAGTCAGTTGCCAGCCGACCTGTACGTCGGGTAAACTATTGAGCGCCGGAGCGTCTCAGGGGAACCGATCCCAAGCCTGGACATGCACTGCCACTGCATGCTTCTGAGCAGCGGGCCGGAACCCAATGCTCTACCAACTGAGCTACCGGGGCGGCTCATTTGTCTATTTGTCTAGTAGAGTCGCGCCTTCTGTGCATTTTGTGTTATAACATATCACAACACGGGTTAAATTTCGTTCTTTATCAGTTCAGAGCAAGAAAAGGAAAGCCTGCGTATTTCAATTTTGGAGATATCAGAAGAAACATGTGGAATAGGGTGCATCAAACGCCCCATTATTTTTATTTTTTGATAAATTAGCTTCGCGTCCCGTCACATTTTGTTGTTTTAGACATAAAAACCTCAAATCACAATTTTTTGAAAAATTTATATTGGGCTAGGGGTGCCACCTAGCGGTCAAAGTTTCCAAATTTTGCAATTTTTATATTCATTGGACCGCCCATGGAAATTGTATTATCATAAAATCGGACCTAGCAGTGGTCAAATACAGTTTTCTAAGCCCCAAATTTCCTGTGTAGTCAGTTTCGCGCATTTTGGACGCCAGCTAGAGATGCCACCTGACGGTAAAACTTTGCAACGTTTGGCGTTTTGGTGAGTTTTTATCGAACATAATTGTTGAACCATCCTGGATTTGAACTTTGTTGTAATTATGAACTACTATACCTGTTGGTCCAAAGTATCTGTTAAAGGCATTTACAAATTTTGACAATGAGTGACATCTGGTGGCCAAAATTAATTTGAAGTCTTCAATAAATTAATGACTGTGAAAAAAATGAGTAAGAAGTTTTGGTTGAGGTCCAACGATAATTTGTGTCGCAAATTCCTCTCAAGTGACAGATACCACCAAGGGTGTAATTTTCCCAAAATCTTTGGGGGTGCTCAGCCGGTGGGGGGTGGCACCCCATAGAGGGCGGCGGCGTGGCGGGGGCGGCACCCCTTCATTGCAAAAAAAATGTCATTTATCGCTTTTTGCGCCTTTTATAGCACAGGGAACATTCTATTTTAATGTTTGGCAGGCATTCTACAGCTTTTTCCAAACGTGTTTGTTTTGTAGGCGACATCCCAAAGCTGCATACACATCTTATAATAATCCAATATGAGTTTTAAGCCTATCCACGATCAGGGGCGCAGCCAGAGCTTTGATATGGGGGGAACACCACCTTTGAGAGGCACTCCGGGAGAGAAAGGGCACTTTTAACGTAACCTAAAAACCTGCTATATCTTAATTAGTAACAACTGTTGGTACCTTTCATCCAAGAAAAATTCAAATCAAGCATTGACGGAGAAGGAAAACTGAATTAAACCCGGAAAAAGTATCACCGAATTCTCATGAAAATAGCCAAAACGCGACTGTTTTGGATAGATTTAAGGACAGCGCAGCCAACTCCTGCAAGTGCTTGACATCAGAGAAATCAGCGGAGCCTGTGATATCTGTCACTATGTATGTACAAGCTAAGACATATTGGAGTCAAAAATTCATTTGTTATGCCCACTGGTTTTGTCGTGACGAAAGAGCCCTGGTTGAACGCGGATTAAGTTCCGCGGCTCCCACAAGGGCCGAGGAGGGAGGAGTAGCATAGTGATATTGGACGAATACAATTTTTACTGCCGGAATAATTAGGGAGATACCTTTTTAACGCTTTTAAAAGTTCCATATTTTCAAGGATTGGTCCCAGTTGGAGTAAAGCAAAGGTAAACAGGCTGGTAGTTTAGATGGGGATGATGTGACAGGGCTGAAAATAGTAAGAAATTAGTTCTTCATTCATTTAAATTATTTAGTAGAAATCCTGGTTCAGGGGACTGTGCTCTGCATGTCTTTTATCACCCTTCCCCAGAATCACCAGTATAATTCTTTATTTATTTATTTATTTATTACCAGCAGTTAATATAACCCGGGGTGCCTATGGCTCACAAGCCGTTTTAGCGGTGACGACTCATTCCTCGTTAGCTCCATTTTACAAGGGGAGTGTGCACTGTGTCCTTATTCCCCATCTATTCAAGACAAGCTCAGGAGACCCCTAGTGTGGATCAGAGTCCTCCAGAGCAGAGTCCTCTAGACCTCCATCCCCTCAGTTGTGCCCCCTGGGACTAGACTAACTCCGTGACCCCCGAGGTGATGGGAGTTGGCCTTATGTTCTTATTCTCTATCTATTTAAAGGGAATGTGGCACCTCGGTCGAATCCTGGAATTTCGTGTAATTAGGCGTACTTTTAGCCGAAAATAATGAAACCACTCATGATTTCTCTGAAAAATGTACAAATAGCTCAATATTTTGATTTCTAAAATGCTCCTCTAGAAAAAGAAATAAATATCTGCCTGTGGATGATGTCATGATCTGGCAACCACTACCATACTCGAAAAGCTTCAAGCGCTTCGATTGGCTGATGCTCATCGTGACGTCAGCATATTTCGTCACACCAACAGTCATGACAGCTGTGGCCTGCTGCTAGGGGTACATGAGGGGTACATTGCAAGCAGGCTTTAGATTTTTCTACGAAAATCTCGAGTTCCAAGACAAATGATATATTGAGTACCGGGTTTTCCGACTTGCCTTACAACTTGGCTATCTCAATTAAAATCACGTTATGAAGGAGCCACCTTCCCTTTAAGACCAGCTCAGGGGGCCGCTGATGTGGATCAGAGCCCTCCCCCAGAGCAGCTAATGCTTCGCCCAGGGACTAAACTAGCTCAGTGGCCCCAGAGATGGATGTCATCAGACTAGCTCAATGGGCCGCAGATAGGCTGATAGGGCCTTGCGCCATATTAGCTCAGGAGGCACCAGACTAGCTCAGAGGGCATTAGTTTAGCTCAGGGACAATATATCTACTTAGGGGGCACCAGATCGATCAGCTCGGGGGCCCAGATAAGTTCCTAGTCCCCAGACCAGAGCAGGGGTCTTAGATCAGCTCAGAGAGCACCATATCAGCTCAGAGGGCAAGGGATCAGCTCAGTGGTCCCGATCAGCTCGGGGCACAGATAAGCTTGGAGGCACTAGATCAAGTCAGGAGGCATTTATCAGCCTAGGAGCCCCATACCAGGTCAGGAGCCTTCATCATCAGTGGGCACAGCTCAGCTCAGGGCCCCAGAGCTGCTGAGGAAATTACTTAATCAACTCAGGAGGCCCAGATCAGCTTAAAAGGCACTAGATTGGCTCAGGGGCACCAAACTAGCTCAGGGGCACCAGACTAGCTCAGGGGGCACAAGATAATCTAAGGAGACATCAATAACCATATCAGGGGGTACCTGATCAGCTCAAGAAGCACCATATTGACTTAGGGACAGTAGATCAACTCTGCGAGGCATGCGATCAGCTCAGGGGGCTCAGATGAGCTCAAGGGCACTAAAACAGCTAATAGGGCACCAGGCGAGCTCGGAGGCATCATACTAACTCAGAGAGTATTAGCTAGGTTCAAGGATCACAATTATTTGCTCAAGGGGCACCATATTGACTCAAGGGGCACCTGATCAGCTTAGAGGGCACGTGATCAGCTCAAGTGGCCGAAACCAGCTCAGTGGGCACCAGATGAGCTCAAGGGGCACCAGATTAGCTCCGCCGGTACGATTATTGGCGACGATGAGGCATTAGCTGGACACGGTTTACGTACCCATACTCTCCCGGGTGCTTAGAAAGGCGACAGAATGCCCTAGCTGACCAAAAAGGGTAATAAATTGTCAAACGGTAGTTGTAATCGCTAGATGTGATCTAATGGCATCTAGGTTCGGCGGCATAGGGCACTAAATTTCGAGCGGAACAACCCAAAAGGGGTACGCCGCCTAGCGATCAAAGGGCACTCCGGCACCGATGGGTGGCGGGGCACGTGCTCAGAGGTCAGAAAAAGTAATTTGGTTTCCCAACGCAGACCGGTTGAAGCCACGAGATAAGAGGAATGTTCCCCAGAGGCAACTATAGCTTGTGGAGCAGAAGCCTGAGCACATGCCCTTTATTTGTTGCTCTCAGATAATACAAATATAGTATTTATTCCCTGTGACTCCCTGGCTGCGCCCCTGTCCACGATTAAAGTACCTATATCAGTTTTGTGGGGTTCAATATTACCTTCAGCATGGCAGAGTGGATGGAAATTGAAATGAAAGCAAAGGACTTAATCACTACGTGGAAAGAAAGCAGAAACACTGATAGTGCTCGGTGCGACTGATTGGCCGGGGCGGCATGAAACAGGGCAAAGTCATAAGTCGAGGGCGGCAGTGATGAGCCAGGGCCAATAGCTATGAACCAGGAGCGGCGCGAACCAGAGTAGAAGTGATAGGCGAGGGCGGCAGTGAAGACTCCGGGGCGGGAGTTATGAACTAGGGTCGGCACAAATCAGAGCGGAAGTGATAAGTTGAGGAGGGGGTAGCATTGACAAGCCGAGGGCAGCAGGAATCAAGGCAAAGGGCATAAGGCGAGGACGGGAATGGTGAGCCGTTGGTATTAGTTATAAACTACTGGTGGCACGAATCGGGCGGAAGGGATAAGCTAGGACAGGGACGGCGGATTCGGGGGGAGCAGGGTGTGCAATTGCACACCCTGAAAAAATGAGGGTGTGCAAAAGTATACATTTGCACACCCGGTTTTGGCTTTGTCGGGGAAGCGCCCCCCGATTTGGGCGGCGCCTCCCGGCCGGCCAAGAAAACATCAGACCTAAACACTGCCTACCTGAAGAGGTAGGGCCCTCTGTGCAAAATAAAAACAGTTTCAAATATGAATGGTACCCCTGTCATCAAGGTCATCCCATGGAGAACAAATATACCCAATTTATCCACTCAAAGCAGCGAAATTATGTTGGCACCCCCTTCTGAGTGGGCGCCCCTAGGGAGCCAAAGGTGCCCCCTGGGGATAGAGGCACCCCCGTCCCCTGAAAGGGAAGGCGCCCCTCCCGAAAATCTTGCTCAACCGCCCAAAAATGAAATCCGACGTCCCTGAGCTGAGGGTGGCAGTGATGAGCCCAGGGCTGCACGAATTAGAGCGGAAGTGATAAGTCAGGGGCAGTATTCATTAGCCGAGGCGGTAGTGATGAGCTGGGGGGGGCATGAAACAGGGTGGCAGTGATAAGCTGGGGATAGCACTGGTGAGCCACTGGCAGCAGTGATGAGCGGGGTGCTGTTTGAATAAGGGCGACAGTGATAAGTCAGGGCTGGCACGGATCAGGGTGGCAGTGATAGGCAGGAGGCGGCAGTGATGAACCATGGCAGCATAAACCAGGGTGGTAGTGATGAACCGAGGGCGGCATGATCACAGTGGTAAGACGGAGGCGGCATGAATCAGGGCAGCAATGCTGAGCTGGGGGCGACACATGTATTGGGAGTGCTCTTATTATGATTGGGGGTGCTCACACACCCCAAATAGGAAAAAAATGTCAGCCCTGGGTGACACTAAAAGTAAACAGTAAAAGTACGGCAGCAGCAGTCTACCATTTACTCGGCTTGGATAATTCCTCCAATAGGCAAACAGATAACGATTAGACGATAGGGGGCTGCTGTTTGCTTTCTGGAAGGGTGTCAGAGATTCCTCCTGACAAAGCTGTGCGGACAACAGGGCCTAAGCTTGACCGGTTTTGGGGGTCATGACCGGACTGGTCTCCTCGGCAGTGATAAACCAGGGGCGACAGTGATCAGCCGGGGACGGCAGTGAAGATTCGAAGGAGGAAGTGTCTAACCAGAGGCCGCCCATATATGGGTTGATAAAAAACAGGGACCGCATTGATCAGCCAGGGGCGGCGTGAATCAAGGCAACAATGATTAATCTGGGCCAGGGGCGGAAGTTATGAACCAGGGGAGACAGTGATCAGCCAGGGGGGTGGCAGTGATGAACCAGGGGCGACAACGATGAGTCGGGGCGGCGCGCATTTGGGTCAACATATGCCAGGGACAGCATCGATGAGCCAGAGGCGGCATGAATTAGGGCGGCAGTGATGAACCAGGGGCTGTAATGATCAGTTAAGGGCGGCAGTGATCACCCAGGGGCGGCAGTTAGCAGCCAAGGGGCGGCATTCATCAGTCAAGGGCCGGCAGTTTTCAGTCAGGGGGCGGCAATGATCAGCCAGGGGGCGGCAGTGATCAGCCAGGTTTGGCAGTGATCAGCCAGGGGCGGAATTTATCAGGCAGGGGGCGGTAGTGATCTGCCAGGGGGCGGCAGTGTTCAGCCATGGGCGGCAGTTATCAGTCAAGGGGCGGCAGTGATCAGCCAGGGGCGGCAGTTAGCAGCCAAGGGGCGGCAGTCTTTAGTCAGGGTGCGGCAATGATCGGCCAGGAGACGGCAGTGATCAGCCAGGGGCGGCAGTTATCAGCCAAGAGCCAGCAGTTTTCCGTCAGGGGGCGGAAATGATCAGCCAGGGGCGGCAGTGATCAGTCAGTGGCGGAAGTTTTCAGTCAGGGGCAGCAGTGATCAGCCAGGGGTGGCAGTGATCAGCCAGGAGCAGCAGTGATCAGCCAAGGGGCGGCAGTTATCAGTCAAGTGGTGCCAGTGATCAGCCAGGGGCGGCAGTCATCCGCCAGGGGGTGGCATTGATCTGCCAGGGGCGGCAGTTATCGGCCAGGGGCGGCAGTCATCCGCCAGAGGGCGGCAGAGATTAGCCAGGGGCGGCAGTGGTGAACCAGGGGTGACAATGGTCAGCCGGGGGCGGCAATTATGTTTCGGTGGGCGACAGTGACTAACCAGGAGGGGCAAGTATATTGGTGTTGAAATAAACAGGGGGCAGCATTGATTAGCTAGAGGCGGCATGAATCAAGGCGGCAGTGATAAACCAGGGGTGTCGGTGATCAGCCAGCTGATCAGTGATGAACAAAAAGCGACAGTAATCATCAGGGGGCGGCAGTGATTGATTTTGGACGCCTGTGATCAGGCGCGGGCGGCAGTGATGTGACGCCATAAATCAGGGGAAATGATAAGTCAGTAGCATTTATGAGCTAGAAGTGGAAGCAAGCAGAGTGGAAGTAATGAACCCGGGACGGGAAAACTTGCCTGGGGCAGCACGAATCAGGGTGGCAGTGATGAAATAGGGTGACACTCTTCTGGGTAGCGGTGATAAGCCAGGGGCGGCACATGTATTGGGGGTGCTCAGCACATGATTGGGGGTGCTCAAATTAGGATTGGGGGTGCTCAGGCACCCCAAAGAGATAGAAAATTACACCCCTGGATATCACCTTTAAATTTCTGCACCAATATTTAATCTTCCTTTTTCGTTGTTTTTCAACAAATCATCCATTTTCTTCCATAGTGTTTCATAGTTCTTGGGAGTTCTCGCAAGAGCCCCTCTCATTTCAGTAATCTACCAGAGCAGAGTGGGCGGCTCAGTTGGGATATTTCGTGAAAAAACCCAATCGTTCATCGATCTGAGGTATTATTCCTATTACAATACATGGCCAGTTATACACTGCGGATGATTAACGCCAAGAGCCGATGTTTCCAAATTGACACGAAATGTCTTATATTATTGTAATTATGCTACTTTAGGTTATTGCTTATGTTATTATTGTAGTTAATTTAACACCGATCTTTCGATAACAAATACGAAAGCTGTAACAGAAATTCATAGCACAACTCACAGCCTATTCTATTGATTTTTTGGACATATTGACGCACCAACTGTCTGGGTCACACGGCGTCGCCCACTATTTCTTTTTTGGAAGGGTTTCTGGGGAGCCAGCTTGCTCCTCTTTCAAGTAAGTCGCTGGACCTTGAACCTGGGTCGGCTGCGTGGAAGCCAGCTGAGCTGACCACACCACTACCGCGACGATAACTCATGGCCTCAACAACACGTCATGTTCAGTTGCGCTAGTTTTGACCACTGATAGTCACACTTGACTGTTTCTATTTCTACTATTCACACAACCCCACTTTCCTGAGCACACAGATTACTCGTGTTTCGGTTTCCTTGAGCGTGGATCAGGTTGCCTTTTCTGTTTTTTTTTCCGATCGCTTGCAGAATGTTCTGCAAGTGTCGCTTGGACAGCGCTGTCGTTTGAAAGTCAGAGGTCATCTTTCCTCCCCTTACGGCGGTATCATTGGGACCATGTATGGCCCTGGGCTTTACCCTAGATGCCTGGTAGGTAGATGAGTCGGGCCCGTCACTGACATCCAGCTCTAGGCACCCAGCGTCAAGCTTCAGGAGTCTGAATTTAGACTAGGATTCAGGTCCAGTCTTGTCTACTAGCTTAGTCTCTTTGCTCAAACTCTGCAAAAACATGGTTTCCCGGACCCACTTCCTTGACGACTGATAGGAGCCTCGGGTATGATCTTGAGCTTCACCACCAGAAAACGTTTTGCAAGCTGACTTCGTACAGGCTGAGATGTCAAGCTTCTGAAAAGAGCAAGGGGAACTGTCCCTAAGTTGAAGTACCACTGATGGCTGAAAGCCAGCAGTGCACCGGTGCCAACAACTTCGTTCACTAAGTCCCCATAACAGGACAAGTGCTGGTTAAGATTCAGATCATGTCATGGGGAATCCACTGCGTCCTGGCATGTCATCCATTATAAGCCATAGACGGAAGTGATGAAGGTCCCGAACCGTCAAAGCTTTGACATTAGTTCCTGCGTTGGGGCCTTTTCGTCTTGAACGTTGGGAATGTGGTGCTCGGACGTGCATATCGTCATCGCATAAGGCAGGCTGCTCATCCATCTAACTTTACGCATTGTTCCTGAGCGTCGAAAATATACATCTGGATTATTTGAGTCAAGGAAAGTAATTCCTAGTTCTCTGAACTCCTCGTAGTCATCACGGTTCGGTTTCGGACCGGCAGTTTGAAGGAGGTTCTCTTTGAGTTCCGTCAGGAACGGGCGCCTTTCTGGTGAAGTTAAGTTTATATGAAAGATAAACTCAACCGTCTTTCATATTTCACTTATCTTGATAAATAATCAATCTCGAAATATTGTTCATCTTTTTAGCCCGTTTTCTTCAATGTATAATGAATGTAAGTCGGTTTTTGTTAGAATTATTGGTTAGGCGATCATAATTTCTCAATATCGAGTTTGTTGAAAACACTGACGTGGAATTTTCCGCCGACTTAGTGCCTGCCCGCAGACCAGAGCAGAGCCTTGTTAGCCGATCTTGGATTTGGATGCAGGCGGCTGATCGATAACCTGTGTTCGACCCTGTTGTGTCAAACACCATGTTCACCACTGCGTCTGAGTACTCCCGCCGTTTAAGAAGCCCAACCGTCAAATTCGATATGGGCGAGCCGTATTTTCCATTCGTTCTCTTTCTCTACCACGGTGTAACCGGCAATTTGATTCCATGTCCACTCCCAACAACTTGTCTCCGTCTTTCTTCGTTCTTAGTCTTGTGTGTACGAGAAGGCATCAAATTACGGTACAACGGTAGTTTATCACCCAAAAAATTAGATGCAGGCAGGACCAATGTCCTCAATAGATAAAAACGGATGAACAGAAACATATATAAATTTGAAACTTCGGCCGCCAGGTGGTGCCATAAAAAGAAATCCAAAATGCATAAAATCCGTCTCCCAAGTACCCTGAGGTCGATTCAGCAAAATCTCGTTTCAACTGGACTAAAATACATAACAATTATATCCACACATTTAATGAAAAAATGGAAAAAACAACTGTCAGAATTGATTTTTCACCGCTAGGTGGCACTCCTAAAAGATGTCTAAATCCATGAAATCGGGCATGCATGTGCTTTTAGACTAGTACATCAGTGCTTGGTCACAAAACAGTCCACTAATAAAATGAGACGACTTCTGAGGTCAATCTAAAGTATTACCCAAAAATGGTCAAAATTGAAAACTTTGGCCGGTAGGTGGCACCCCAACCCCTTTCGAAATTTAAAAATATTTCAAATTTGGACTTACTAGGTCCAAGGCAAAAAATTAGGCCGGGCCGCGTAGCTAATTTCAAAAGTCGGGGCGTTTGATGCACCCTAATGTAGAACCATTGATAAAATGCAGGCTAAATCGCAATACTCGCCACGGTGTGGTGGCGCCACCTGCATGATTGCGGTCGCTCCGTGTGCAGCGCCACCTGCATGATTGCAGTCCCTCCGTGTGCAGCGCGACATCAGCGCCACCTGTATAGCGTGACCGGCTCACAACCAGCTGAGAAAACGTGACGCCTGCGTGGGGCAGTCCGTTCGAGGTGATTTAAATCGGCACCATAAACGGGTGATTTGAGTGCGAATGAGGTGAGGTGGTCGAACCGCTGTTAACACCCGCACTGGAGAGGGGTCTGGCACTAACGCGCACTGGAGGGGGCCTGGTAGGCCCCCTAAGATTTCGGAAACTAAGAGGGTTAGAACAACGCCACTTGGTAGGTGGGTGGGGGCTATAGTTATCTACATGATGACCAATTTTGATTGACCTAGGTCAATATCTTCAAGGTCAAACGAGGTCGTAAAGGTCAAATATTGGCCACGCTGGGATCGATTGGTAAATGCTGTGATTATGCAAGAAAATGGCGGGAATAAGCTAAAGGCGGACAAGGTTCATAGAGAAGAGGTCTCAAAGAGACTTCCCCACAACCTTTGGGTCAAGGTCATTCAAGGTCATTGACCTTTAAGGTCACCATATGGTATACTACTTATTACTTACACTTTTACTAACACTGTAGCCACTGTTTGGCGGGAAATGAGGATTGACCTTACCCAATGACCTTTGACCTTGACCTTTTGTATTGGGGTACCCTACCGATGACGCCATAGCATAATATATGTCAGACGGGGTAACGTCATTTGGCAGAACCCACAGTGGTCAGTGACCTTGAAAGTGCCGATATCACCTTGACCTGTGACCTTTGACCTTGACCTTGACTTTCATGTGAAGTGACCTTGACATATAGTCCCGATTATATGACGTTATGACGTCACCACTCGGTCTTCAATGCAAGCTAACTGGTCCGACCGCGCGTTTACGGCGATCTCAAAATGCAGGTCTGACTTTGAAAGCCTATAAGTCAAACAATTTTCGGCCGATTTTCAAAAAGTCTTCACCAATCGACGCGCTATTAAATTCTGTTAAATTTGGTCACGTGTCGTTTTTCGGCTACAAGCGGTTCCCCGGCCACCTCGGAAAAACAGGTGGGGGCCTCCGAGGCCCCCTCCAGTGCGCGTGTTAAGCGTCCGACGCTCCCACCCTGCACGAGGCGCCGCGACAAATGCCCTGCACCTTTCGAGAAGCGTCTCCATTTACGCTTATGCAGGATGCAAGTACCGGTGCTCCGCAGTTAAATTCGACGGGCCTCAACCATAAAAATTCGGCACCTCTTCCCTATTATGTCTCGCATCAATAAGAAACGCTCTACATGTGGAAATGATTCCCCCTTCCGCCCGAGTGCCTCCGCCTTTGTCTTTGTTTCGTGCATACACTCCATTTGCTTCGGGTGACCTTGCTTGCCTGACCGGGTAAGGCGGCCAGATGTCCAAACGTCGCGCTCTGCCCTTCCCCAGTCCCATACTATCTACCTTAAAGGGATATGTTATCTGGTGGCACACCAGAATTATCAGTCGAAATCCACTCAATATCCAAACAATTGATCCGATGAAGACAAATAGGAGTCCAAATTCGTATCTAGATAAGAAAGTATCCAAATTATTTTGTGAATCAAATGCAATGTGCCAAATGTGGGGATCTATCTGAGATTCGGGGGATTCATTTACATTCTCTCTCTCTCTCCCTCTCTCTCTCTCTCTCTCTCTCTCTCTCTCTCTCTCTCTCTCTCTCTCTCTCTCTCTCTCTCTCTCTCTCTCTCTCTCTCTCTCTCTCTCTCTCTCTCTCTCTCTCTCTCTCTCTCTCTCTCTCCTATTTGCAGAACCGCCGGGCGAGGAGGCCGGCCGCCCGAGGGCTCGATGCCGGTTGTCCTCTGTGGTGTTTGTGTCGAACTGTAGATGGCGCAGGGGCAAGCTTCAGAGTGGCCTGGGCTGTAGATTTGAGGTCACGCCTGCGCTCCGTGTCCTGTTTTAGGTCCCGCTGATCCGTGTGGCAGGTCGTCTGAGGCGTCACTGTAGCCACCGACCTGAAAACGCCCGATTATCTGCTCAGTGACTATTGCTTGTTCTCTCCAGATCACAATGCATTAGAATTATATTGGGACCCGCGGGGAGAACGAGAGGGTTTGTGCCCCTCTCTCTCCTACAGAGCCTTGGCACCAGCTGAAATGCACTCTGCTCCCCACCAACGTTTGAAAAATTTCCGAGTCTGGAGCTACCTTTACGTCTACTTGCACCTTTATGACTACTTCAGTCGTGCCAAACAAGATGCAAGAGTACCAGAGGAAGCAAAAAGTAGATCCGTTTTTAAACTTTAAAAAGCGTCCTTTGCCACGCGTCCTACTAGTGACAAATTTCGCCCCTCCCCTCCAAACATATCCCTTCTCTGACTTTCCCTGCAAACACATAGAGATGCAAAACAACATGACTTACGTAGGTGCCTTATTCCGGACCAAGCAAATATTTAATTGCTCGACAGACCTAGTGTAAACACCTTTTTTCAAAAATGTCCGGCCTTTGCGGGGCCAAAAGATAGTTTGACACCCCTCCAGCTCTTTGGGGGGGCATGGCCGGAATGCCCCCCCTGCGTCCACCATTGCGCTGATGTATCCAGAGAGTCCAGAGAGTCAAGTGGTCCACCGTGCTCCGGCCTTCGCGGAAACCGCACTGGTTGTTACTGAGAATACCTCGGCTTTCTAGATACCGCACGATTCGCACCATCACGATTTTTTCAAAGTTTGCACATGCAAGAGTTCAGCGAACTTGGCCTAAAGTGTAAAGGGTCTGACCCAGACTTGCCCGGTTTCAGAATAGGAATTACTATGGCTTTCCCGCCACGCGCGCTGGAGGAAAGTCTCCAGACTCCCACATCACATTGAAAGTGGCCAGCAGTACCCTCAGCGCATATTGCGACGAAACTTTCAACATGTCATTATGTATAATGTCAAGTCCCTCAGCTACAGAACGGAGGGCACGGATCGCTGCCAAGAGCTCGTGCATCAAAAACGGCTTATTATACGGTGGTGTGTCAGCAGTAGTAAAATCTATAGGTCTCTGTTCGGCTTGGCTTTTATGTCTCATAAATGTATTATTGTTTCTCAAGGAGCTACAGCGCTGTGCAATCACGTTGTCTATACAGTCGGCCACCTCAGCTGGATTGAATATTGTTCTGCCACCACTGATTGGTGATAGAAGACGTGTGAAGACCGACGTGATGTCAATGCAGCGAATTTGGGCAAACACCTGGGACAATGGTGTACATCTATTTAGTCTGCTTACATACTCCCTCGAAGACTTCCTTTTAGCTTGTTTTATGGTGCGTCTACAGGCGGCTCTGGCCTGTCTATAGATATTCAAGTTGTATGGTGTGGAGTTTCGTTTAAACTGTCGGTAGGCACGTCATCGTTTACGGATAGCGTTCCGACAGTCCTCGCTCCACCACGGAACTGGTGGCCGCTGCGGATTTTTGGATGTTCGGGGAATACTGGCATGGGCTGCGTCTCGGGAGTATAGTCAAAAATTCGTCCTCTGTGAGTGGCTCTCCTGTTGACATTCTTTACGTAATCATCTACGAGGGAGTTAACCCTCGCTCTGCCGGCACCCCGGGAGTTACGCGCCCTGCCGGCATGGCTGAAAAAACCTCCTCTGGTTTACTGATAGAGAACTTGAAGTGTAGGCGGTCGTATGTGCCTTACAGGGTCTCAAAAGACACCTCAATCATTTTTCACCTTGTTCGTATAAGTTTCATACATGAATTCCTATCAAGTGTGCCTAAATTAGTCCTTTTAACCAAACCTTGCAGTTTCATCCCGACCACAGCGGCCGCCACCCGCGGCGCGCTGCCGCCTGCCCCGTGTCCCGGGTACAGCCTCAGACAGGAGGTGCCGGCACCTGGCGCCGGTGCCTGAGCGCTGAGAGTGGCGGCCGCGCCAGCGAGCACATGCATTCGCTGTGGGATGGCGCCCCAACGGCGAAACAATTATATGGGACCATTTCAAAAGCGGAAAAGAAACTTTTTGACGTTTGATATGCCATCTGCATAAACCACTTGTCACTTGTCGGATATATCCTAGCAAAAACAACTGACGTAGCCTTCCTACATTGTGCTTACACACATTTTGAACATATAAATTTTCGGGAAATTAATTTGACATATTTAGATTGTTCGTGCATAGTCTCGTCTTGAATACTGACGGAAAGATCGCACCTCGGTTCGCTAAGCCTAGCCGTACTGACATGCCCTCTACCTGGCTGAGATGAAAGAAAATGGCATCCATAGGAAATGGATGTTTTCGGGGGATTCGGACACAGAGTTTTCACAGTGTGACGTGGTGTCAGAAATAGCTAAATAAAAAGGAAATGTCATAATCTAGACATGCATGGAGAGAGGGTGTGTATGTTTTTCGTCATTCATTTTTTTAATCTCCTGAGTATTCAATAAAATGTATAGGAAAATTCAAGGAACTAAAAAGATAGGGACAATTGCACCATTCCTACCAAGGGATCTTTTTACATCCCCATCCGTTGGCTACCCTTTTACACGGCAAATTGTCCCTTTGACATCCAGCTGTGAACCTGGCACAATGTCAAGTTTGGCGTGGAAATCTCCCCTGCGTAACCACGATACAAGGAGGGTGATCTGAGACCACCCCTCTCACCCCATTAGCCCCTGCTGATGTTGTCCAGCCCCCTGGCGCTGTCGCCATGCCGTCTGGGGACGTTTTCCAGGAAGAAAGCGTTAGAGATGCTGGCTGGGCCATTGTTCCGTATTTTCAGCCGTGTCCTTATCGTCCCCTCGATCGCTATCAGCTGACCAAACCACGAACACTGTCACCCTTCTACCTGCCGCCTGCGCTGACGAGCCCGGTCTGTGTCAGAGGCTGTCGCGGGCCCCAGCGGGCCGCGGCACTGGCCGCCACTGCCAGACCTGAATGGAAAAGCGAGAACATCATCTCAAAAACTTTCGGTTTACGCAAAAAGTTGAAAAGGTATCTACTTTCTGTTTGCCGGGAATGATGCAGAATTGACATAGGAACAGCTACCCCGAGCATTATCTTCGGGACGGTTAGTTGGATGTAGATATTCGCATTGAAACGGCGAGAGGAGGAAAAAACAGCACCACCGGCAGGGCGCGGGTTAAAGGGGGATATATCTGCGTTTTTAAACTTCCAGCGCTGAGGTCTCCTGCCTAAGGCAGGTGCGCCGTTACAAACGGGGAAGTGGTCACTTCCCATTGGGTCTCTGTTTACTGACCAGCTAAATGTAGCAGCCAGCTGAGGACTGCAAATGCTCAGGTCTAAAACTGATTTGCGGCCGTGGTCCTGTGCCGCCGTGGGCGCCTGGGTTGCATCGCATGCCGTTTCGGTACGTCCGGTAACCTCTGAGGGAAAATGGGGTCTCTCCAAGGCAATAGAGTAAAGGTAAAACGGAGCGGGCCGCTCAGGCTCGGCCAATGACAGCAATTTTTACAGCTGGCACAGGATAGCTGACTGCTGGAAATGCATAGGGTGGCTGCAGAACCAGAAAGTTTCTATCAATATATCTTTCTAATGGGGAAGTTAAAGGTAAATAAGATATTTTATGATATTTATTTACCTTATTTTGTAGAAACAAAACGAGTTTCAGTTAATTTTATTGTCAAGCGATTGCCGCCAGGTACCGAGCTGGGGGTTTGTATTGTCTATGGAGCTGGCGGTGTGTTGAAGAGATAGGGACTTTTTGGCGTACAACTTGGCGTGAAAGAGACAATTTATAAACTACGTTCTTCTCATATCAAACCGTGTTTTATTTTGAGAAAAATTTGAGACTGGGGTTGACTATTTGTTTGTGTGTGTGCTTGAATTTGTGCATGGACTGCAAACCGTTAACTTTTTATATTACCTACTTATAGTGCCAGCTTCTTTGGTGTGATACTAAGCGCTATGATCACCAGTGCCCATGGATCATATCAGGTACATGTTGATATCAATATTTGTTCTCAATGCCTGGATGAACTAAGACCAAGGAAAAGGATCGTGGTCTGCGATTCTTCAGGGTGCGAAAGGAGACAACTAGGTAAGAAATATGCCTCAAAACGATTTTACACTTATGCCACTGGGCCATCCGCACTGTGGATGGTCCAGTGGGTGTAGTACCCAGGGCAATCAACTCGGAGGAGCCACCAAGGCGTCCAGTCCAGTCACTGGTGGCAACCAATACCCAGCGACAGTCTAGAAAGGGACAAAAGCATGGCACTGCAGACAAGTATTGACAATCATGCTCCAGAGAACTGCAGGTGTTGTATACAAATGCTGACTAGTTCCTGAACAAACATGATGAGTTATCCCTGCTAATTACTGGAAACGAGCCTGACTTGATTGTAATTTCAGAAGTCTTGCCAAAAAAGTTGTTCTCACCCCATACCTGTGGCCAGTTTTGCTCTCTCTCTCTCTCTGGATACTCCATGCATCTGAATTTTGACCCTATGGCTGCTGGCCCAGGAGCAAGAGGGACTAGAGGGCTGTTGATATTTTGCAGGGACAGTCTGTATTGCCGAGAAGTGGACTTTCTTGGTACAATTTTGCAGAAAATCTCTGGATTGAAATCAGCCTAGCCAATCATGAAAGACTCTTGGTAGGAAATATTTATAGGAGCCCAAACAGCACACATGATAACAATGCTCAACTCTGCAAACTCATTGAACATGTTTCATCAACCTGCCCTCACCAGATAGTGATTCTTGGATATTTCAATCTACCAAACATCGACTGGAAATTAGGAATGTCCCTTGATCCCATTTCACACTTCAATATATTCCTGGAATCGATCAGGAACTGCTTCTTCACACAGCATGTTGAGGAGCCCACCCGTTATCGATGCAACCAAACCCCACACATTCTGGACCTGGTGCTAACCTCTGATGACCAAATTGTGGACAACCTTCGGGTTCTGCCTGGACTGGGTAAAAGTGACCACCTCTGCCTCTCGTTCTACCTGGTATGTGGGGCTCGGCGTAAACTGCCTGAGTCAGCTCCGAGGTTAGCGATTTATCGTGGGTACTTCGATGAAATGAGAAAGCAAGCAGCTGAGCTGGATTGGGCTCTTACTGAATCTTCAGATATACATCGGAAAAATAGAAAAAACGCTCAATCAGTGGTCCCAGCGTGATTTAACGTTGAAAGGTAAAATCACTATTGTAAAGTCATTGGTGATTTCCCAGCTAATATACATCACTTCAGTTGTCTCGATTGATAAAAAGTGTTTAAACACGATACAGAGCAAAATCATGAAATTTATATGGAGAGGCCGTCCACCGAAAGTATCTCGGGACGTTATGCATCAGGTAATAGAAAAGGGTGGCATGAATGCTCCTAATGTTGAAAGCATTTACAAGAGCTTGCGTGTTTCATGGTTCGTGAAATTATTGAACAACGGTAACCTAATGTCCTCTAGGGTTCTACGAAAAAGGCTGCAAATTAAATATGAACACATTTTACATATGAACTATGGTAAGGTTTGGGTCGATTCACGCAATATATCTTCATTCTACAAAGAAATGCTTACGTGGCTAAGAGAGTGCATTCCCGTGAAGGAACCACAAAACGGTAGGGAAGTTCGACGAACATTTCTTTGGAACAACGCAGCAATCCGTGTGGGTGGAATGCCCTTCTTTAGTCGTAAACTTTATGAGCGAGGAATTATGCTGGTTGATGACTTATTCGACAATAAGGGGCAGACCATTCTATTTGAGCAGTTTAAACATAACTATCCCGGAATAAGACTGAATAAACTAATATACATGGGTTGGCACCAAGCTATACCTGCACGATGGAAGTCATGGATCGTCAATACAAGGCGTTTGAATAGTGGAGATAGAGTTCTAGAACCCAACATTGATATACAAAACAAGGAAGTAAACATAGCGTGTGTTAAACCAAAATTTTTTTAGAGGTAAATGGTTACGTGAGGTCACCCCAAGCGCGCAAATCAAATGGATGAATGAGGCAGTCAATTTCGACAACTGGGGTGATGTATATTCGTTACCCTTTAAAATAACAAAATCAACTAAATTGCAAAATCTCCAATTTAGAATCCCGCATAGGTTTTTTCCAACAAAGAGATACTTATGTGTTAGGTCTGTTGTGGATGACCCATTTTGTGATAACTGCGGCGAAATCGAGTCCATTCAACATCTGTTTCTGGAATGCGAACCCGTCCGGCAGTTCTGGCATGCCCTTGTATCAAAGATAAATTCAAAGCTAGAAATGAATTGCCGTTTCAAGATTGACAAGAAAAATATTATTTTTGGATCCTTAACAGCATCACCAATAGTGAACTTCATCGTTCTGTATGCAAAGCAATTCATTGTAACTCAACGGTCTCAGGATAAGGATATGAACCTAGCTAACTTTGTTTGCTGTTTAGAAAAAATGTTCCAAATTGAATTATGCACCGCAGGCAAAAATGGAAGACTTCAACAATTCCAGTCACAATGGCAACCTTTCATTGATTCCAAATTTCAGTTCATTTTTTAGAAATCCTTTGAAATAGCGCACATCGACAAACTGAATTCAGTAAAGTGAGCTAAGATGTGTTTATATAGTTTCGTTTCGGAAGGTATCCTTGGGGTGGGAGGGGTGGGTTGGTGCGGAAGGCGTACGCACAAGTTGTATGGTGCCCTGTTGGATTGTGACTTAGATGAGTGATGAAGCAGAAACTTTGTGTGTTATCTGTATGCTGTTTCGAAATATTCCAAATAAACAGGATTCGGAAAAAAGAATCTTCAGATATAAATGTCCACTACAACAACTTCTCGAGCAAGGTGAAGAAGCTGATGGAGAATTGCATTCCTGTGCGAGTTTCCCAGAAAAGGCGGAAGAGACCTCACATTACAAGGGAAGGTATGCGACTCATCAAAGCAAAGCAAATATCACTTAAGAAATACAAGCAGGCAACCACCGTGGAAGACAAAAATATACAAATAGAGAGTTTTGCCAGGAAGAGAAATGACCTTAGACGATTTACCAGGCGACTAAGGAAAGCGTACCAGATTAAAATTGCTAAGAAAGTTAACGAGACCCCAAAAATGCTCTGGGCCTATACCAAAGCACAGATAACAGTCAGGAAGAAGGTCCGGGACCTGGAGAAACCAGATGGGTCAATAGCAAGTGAAGACCAAGAAAATGCAGAACTGCTATCTGCGTTTTTCTCCAGTGTCCACACCTCAGAAGATACTCATGCACCCATACCATGCTTCAACGTTCCAACAGCAAACACACTGGAGGACATACAGCTCACGCCAGGTCTCGTGGAATGTGAAGAAGCTTTGGGCTCCGGCCCGCTGCTCAGACACATGCAGTGGCAGTGCATGTCCAGGCTTGGGATCGGTTCCCCTGAGACGCTCCGGCGCTCAATGGTTTGCCCGACGTAGGTCGGCTGGCAACTGACTGGTGAGAGGGTGAACTGAGCGGGGCGGCCGTCCCTGTGCTTTGTGGGACGTTAAACTTTGGCTTCTAAATTAACCCTCCATTGAGGGAGTTGCTCGTTCGGGTGGTGGGATCGGGGTCTCCGTGACAAGTCCCTCGATGACTTTAGTGAGACTCTGACTCCAGCAACCGTACTAGGAACAACTTGCACAAAATTAAAAAATGTAAGCTACGGCAGCTGCGACTATCTGCATCTCCTGGGCCGGATGGAGTCCATCCAAGGGTATCTCATGGAGCTGGCCTCTTCAATATCTGCACCTCTCTGCTCATTATTTCGGAGGTCCCTCGAGAGCTGTACTCCTCCTGATGCTTGGAAGGTGGCTGAGGTGGTACCTATTTTTAAAAAAAGGAGCCAGGGGTAAACCAAACAATTATTGCCCCGTGAGCCTCACCTCTGTTACTTCCAAAATTATGGAATCTCTTATAAGGGATCAGCTCCTTGGGCACATGCGGAGTGAAGGTCTCCTCAGTGATGCCCAGCACGGCTTTCTACCCAAAAGATCATGTGTCAGCCAGCTTATCTGCTGCCTTGAAGACTGGAGCTTGGCCCTTGAGGATGGAAAACCCATTGATGTGGCTTACCTAGACTTTGCTGAGGCCTTTGATTCGGTACCCCACAGACTCTATGGATACGGAGTAAGAGGTAACCTTCTCCGATGGATTGAGTCGTTCTTGTCTGGCCGACTGCAGCGTGTGAGGGTCAATGAGGCATTATCTGAATGGGCACCTGTCAAGAGTGGGATCTCTCAAGGATCAGTACTGGGCCCATCATTGTTCATTATATTCGTGAATGACCTCCCTACTGCTCTCTCATCTAGTGCGAAGCTATTTGCTGACGACACTAAGATTTACAGCAATGCTGACACATCTGTGGGGGTAGGCAGTCTTCAAGCAGACCTACACAAGCTCGAGGACTGGTCCAGTAACTGGCTCCTTCCATTCAATGCAGGGAAGTGCGGTGTGCTTCACATTGGAACTGGCAACTTGCGGACATCGTATTCGATGTTTAATACTAATTTGGAAACTAGGTCAGCCGAAAGGGACTTGGGAGTCATGGTGGACGAGGAGCTTAAATTTAGAATGCAAGCGGCTTCAGCTGTCACCAAAGCAAGTAGGATTCTCGGGACCATCAAGCGCACGTTCATTCACTTGGATCATATGATACTCCCTCTTCTCTACAAAGCCCTCGTCCAACCTCACCTTGAATATGGAAACAAAGTCTGTGGTCCTTTCAACAAGGCCGACATCCTGATGGTAGAAGGTGTTCAGCGCAGGGCAACGAGGCTCGTACCATCGCTGATGACTCTGGACTACGAAGAAAGACTCCGGAACCTCCAGCTACCCTCTCTACTGTACAGAAGGAGGCTTGGTGACATGCTGATGATGTTTAAGATCATGAATGGCCTAATTGACACCCCACGCGAGAAGTTTTTCCGAGACCCGCGTGTGTCTACCACAAGAGGACATCGCTTCAAAGTGGATAAGCCCCGAGCGGACATATCCCGGGTTCGCAGGAACTTCTTTAGTATCCGTGTCGTCGACGACTGGAACAGGCTACCGAACTGGGTCGTCGAGGCCACAACTGCCAACGGATTCAAGACTAGCTTAGATAGAGATTGGGCGGAGCTGAAGTTTAAGGCTCCGAGCCGATACAGGCAAGGTTCATGACCAGAGCTCGACGAGATCGGGCAGATCAGGCACCGTGCGTGCCTTAAGGAGACCCGGAACATCTACGGTATCTACGGTTATCCAATTTGACTATGGGGCTGTGGAAGTTGGATTTTGTATATATCTTATTTAGTTTTATGGGCGCCACATGACCTTTGTAGTCGGCGCGCCCTAAACCACCAATTATGATGATGATGATGGCTTTCTTCCTTGCCAGTCTGCAAAGTATTATAATTCTGACCAGTTTTTGGTGTAAGTATACCCCAAGACTGGTCCAAGCAAATCAAATTTTGGAGCAAATGAAATAGTGACTTGGGTTTGTCAATACTGACAGTGTATAAATGAGAGTGGTGGCTGCCAATACTGAACCCACATACAAGTTGCAGTGTATAGAACATGGATCAAAAGAATATAAAAAATACCATCTTGTTATTTTGGGTTAGACTAGAATTCAGGGCAATCATGCCCTAAGGCAGCTGTGGATACAGGAATAGTTGTGTGGTTGGAGTACCAGCCAAATACCCATTGTTGGGTAGCCCATAGTACCCATTGTTCGTTATTTGGGTTTTCGGGTGCATGAACCAAGATTAATTAGCGCCATTTGGTACCCATTGTAATCGTATTGTATTGTGTTCTTTTCCAGCGCGCCTGGACATGCGAAAGCTCTTCGGTCGCGAGCAGCAGCGCGCCTGAGGCAACCTGGACTTGCGAAACCCTTCGGTGGCGAGCATCAGCGCCGGCAAAGCTCGCGTGCAGCAAAGCCGTCATCCAGGCGCTGCTGCTACCAGTGCTCCCTCTGATATAGCGTATAGGCACAGTTTAATTGATAGCTGAATTTGTCAATCAATTTGGGATTCTTGTTTCTGCGTTGGTGAAAAATGTTATAAATAAATACCAATTGGATATTGAATATGCTGCAAGTTGTTCTGACGGGGT
This sequence comes from Lepas anatifera, assembly GCA_034440635.1. Classification (NCBI taxonomy): domain Eukaryota; kingdom Metazoa; phylum Arthropoda; class Thecostraca; family Lepadidae; genus Lepas; species Lepas anatifera. The sequence goes on along the minus strand of JAOTON010001915.1, from coordinate 62,502 downwards.
GAACATTTCTCCCATGCCTCTTTAGATTAGATGAGTATTTTTATTAATATTGTGTCGCACAGAAGATCTAGTGGTGCCATACGGGACTTAGCTCGCAAAACTTTCGAATGCCTACTTTTGATAACTACAGTGGAACTCTTCACTGCTCCTGTCATTTGGCCCTGCTCAGAAACCAACTCCTCCAGGTCTGACATCTGGCCGGCAAAGTGACTTTGACTTGCACGTATGGTAGAACTGTGGCCTATCAATATAATTGCACATTTACGGCGGAGTCGCTTTGCACTGGCAAATTTTATTTTTTCTTATGTTGCGCCATTGACCTTTCATAGTGGTATTATGGGCATTTCAGGAAGCTTCGTATAGATTGGCGAACAAGTGCTCCCTCACCCTCTGAATCCGTCCATGGTCTGTGCCAATATCTAAAATCATTTTTTAGGCACAGGGGCAACACGTTTGGGAAGTGTGTTCCGCGATAAATTGCCGCAAGCATGGTGTTTGATACATCGACTAGAATATAGCCATTTGAGGAGATCATGGCCTTCTATCCCCCGTCTAGATCTGGCAATGCCTGCGTACACATGGACGCCGAAAGCGGGGGGTGAGGAGATGCATCCCCCTACTCGAGGATCAGAGGGGGACGGTCGCGAAAAAAATGTGTTGATTCTACCCAGGTTTTTATTTTCATTTTCGTATTACTTGCATGTACCTTCGTTAATTGCGTGGAATTTTGGAACCCACCTCGCTAAATTGGCGGGTGAAGTGTATTGCCAGTATCGTTTTCCGAGACAGCCCATTCGCTCCAAATTTGGCGCCCCAGCGCCCCTTCCAACCTCCGGTCATCTCCAGTCATGGTCAGTCCCCACCAGTACAAATTCTGTGGCGACGCCCCTGCCTCTGCTCCACAGTCTCACATTTTGCGGCATCCGGCATCGACGATCGAGCTTCAGATGTGTAGTAGGTGGGGGCGGCTAGGGGCGGACGCAGGAGCGCCGTTTTGGGGGGTTGGGGCAACGCAGGAGAAATAGTAAAAACAGTATTGCTTAAAAAGTCGGTCAAAATTTTGCCATTTGGGGGCATGGCGCCCTGCCCTCTCCGTATGCGGATCCAGGGGGCTGGTGTCCCCCATCGACCCTCTTCGTCCCCTGAAATGGTCACCGCGTTGCCCTGGAAGGCCAATGGCGTCCCCTGAAACGTCGCTTACCAGCCCCCCGATTGGTGCGAAAATCGGTGCCCACGGATATGATTTTGCGCCCACCTGATGAGTTTTGCCGGTCAAAAGTGACGCCCCCCTTGTCTGGATGGCGCCCCCAACCGCCCGATCGACAATCCTGGATCGGCCTATGCCCCTCTGCGTCTGCCAATGGGGGCGGGGAGGAGTGGGTAATTTTCTATTCACTATCTCCCATAGGCGGATCCAGGATTGCCGATCGAGTGGGGGCAGTTTGACCGGCAAAACCTATCAGATGGGCGCAAAAACCTGTCGGTGGGCGCCGATTTTCGCATCCTGGCGGGGGGTGGGAAGCGATCTTTCAGGGGGCGCCATCGTTCTTTGGGGGTGTCATGACCCTTTCAGGGGGTGCCGAGGGTCGATCTGGGGGGAGAGGCATAAGTCCCCTTGCCCCCTTGGATCCGCCTATGCTCTCTACCTACTTGAAAGTTTGATCCCGTCGCTGCTCTGGACATTTTTTACTTTTGCCCGATTTTAAGGTGACGGAGTATGGTCATTGGCGGCGGAACAAGGGGGGGACACAGGGGCACGGTGCCCTCTCTTAAAACATATATTTCAACACTAGCCAATGGCGTTGACTGGGAAAGAAATTGATTGAGAAGCTCATGGTGCCCCCCTTTAATTTGGACGTTCCGCCGTCGCTGAGAATCGTAGGAAACCGTTGGAGTATATCTTTTCCACCGTTTCACACGTTATTTCTATGCAAATATTGCTTTTCCAAAGCACTATTACGTTTCCAATTTTTTCTCAAGCGTTGGTGAAAATTCGGTGTACTAGGATAGTCTTCGCTGGTGGCATTGCTAAAATTACATCGGACTGCATCCTTTATTTTACGTTTGCGCTCTTTTCTTCTCCCATTTGAGTATCCCCGGAATACGAGGTTCAATCATCAGCTGGCATGATATTGTTTTGATGTCACGTGACTGCGCCTCCCTGGGTCTCTCGTGAGTTTTGTTTCTTGCAGGCATGTAGCTGCCGGTCCATGGTCTCTTATAATATTTCGCAGATCCTCAGGGCTTGTCCGAACCCCACGGCATTTCCACTGTAAAAAAGTGTTCATGAGGGGAGTGGGAATGAGAGGTGTTGTTTTATTGATTAAAAATTGTGCTTTGCGCGCAGAGTGCCCGGAGGGGGGATTTCCCGTGAGTTGGCACTGAAAAAGTTTTCACTCTCAACATACACTTCAACTCGATCCATATCACACTGCTACTCCCGGCTTATCAATAATAAACAATACCTCGGTGGAATAATTGCGGTGTAAGCGGAGCTGAAGGGCATTCAATGGGAGTACTTGTCCACACTGATACTCTCTGGATGCTCACACAGATCAAAATGCATAGTTACTACCATTTTACGCCAGAAAGACCCTGGGATAATCCAGTCCATACACTATTGTTGCTGCACATATTACTCCGATATGACACCACCGCTACCACGTTCTTACACCAACGGTACCCTGTTGAATTGTGCGCTCGGCCGCCATCTTTTTGCAGTTTATTTGCGCAGGGTGCAGAGTAATCATCGGTGGCGTGAACTTTGTCATTGTTTATCGTAATTACTGAGTGTTATTATTTAGATTATATTCAAGATATTTTCAAATAATCGTGTTCCCTTTTGGATGCTGAAACAAGCCAAATACATCTCCTGAATGGGCAAGACAGTGTGAATTAAGAAGAAGGCGTGGCAACGTTGGTATGTCCTCTGTATCAATGCTCTGCTTTGGCATTCTCATGTCAATATTTGCATGATAGAAGAAGATACAACGAAGCAGAAATCTGAAGACAATAGGTCAGTGTATGTAGGGGAGAGTGGGGTAAGATGCCCAGGGTTTAGGGAAATCCGGATTATAGAATAACCGCGGTACCAACAGCGCTGCTTTAGATGCCAAGTCGTAGCATGATCATTTATCTTCCTTATAGAGTCGATGAAATTGCTGATAATTAGCATATATTCTAACTATTATGAATTTACTAGAGGCTTGCAAAGGGGCGTCTTACCCCATCGGGTACGTAAGACGCCCCTGAGGCTTGGTAAGATGCCCCACCCCTGGCCATCTTACCCCATTTTGGTATATCGTTGATGAAGTAGCTTTTTCGTAGTTCTTAGCTTCATTGGTAATCAATTAGGTATTATTCAGAAGTCAGAATGTATTTAGAAGCGTCCACACACACTGATAAAACGTGTACCTAGGTGGTTTTTCATGTTTCCACGTCAAATGATAGAACAAAGTTACGTAAAACTAACGCTAAAACCCAAGGATAAAAGCATACCATAAAAGTAATATAAAATCACACACACTCACAAACAACGAAGTACGAAACGAAGTAGGTCAACTGGTACGAGGTTTCTAAGAACCTCCCCTAAATCGCCTACCTTGTCTTTTCTGTGTTCCCTTTGTTTCAAGTCCCCATTTTATAAGAAATATGGGCCAGAAGTTGTTAAGTGCAAACACATTCACTTCAGACAGTAACAATGGCTTGTGGTGACTCGAAGCTTCCTTCACTAACCATCACAGGCTCCCAATCTATCATTTATGGCGCACAGCCAACTTAGCCTTCTCGTCAAGGCACACAGGCCCAGCCTTCCCAGGCAGTACACTCGATCCATTCTTTGCACGAGAGAACAAAACTCACCTCGCAGATGAGGTATCTGGTATCGTCATGCCCACTGTCTTTCTTCCCTTATACAGCTTTTGCCTGCCTCGTCCACGTCTTTTTAGATACATTTGCTTTCGCAACCCGTTTAACTAGTCTATCTTCCAGAGCCTTTTACAAATGCATGTTGTTGCAAGTTCGGCTTTTGGAGTCGGAGTATCACTAAGGTCATCAATGGTCTTGTCGCGGAGACCCTAGCCCTACCATTGGAGCGAGCAACTCCTGTAAAGAAGATTTAATTTAAAAGTAAAAGTTAAACGTCCCACAAACCACAGGGACGGCCGACCCGCTCAGGTCACCCTCTCACCAGTCAGTTGCCAGCCGACCTACGTCGGGTTAACTATTGAGCGCCGGAGCGTCTCAGGGGAACCGATCCCAAGCCTGGACATGCACTGCCACTGCACGTTCCTGAGCAGCGGGCCGGAGCCCAAAGCTCTACCAACTGGGCTACCGGGATGGCAAATGTAGGGACGACATAAGAGATCAGGTACGGAGCTTTGCAGGATTAACTATGTGGAATATTTCAGGTCTAGCTCATTCATAAGCGAATCCAGGGTAAACAGTTCAGCCTAACCCCCTGCTAATTGGCCAAAATTGACCAATTTTGGCCAATGTTGTTTTAAAATATATTTTACGGTTTTGTCCACTTCAATTTAATTGTTTTGCGCCTCCACCACATCAGTTTGATCTGAACCCGCCATGAGGTCATCTCCAGTTGGGGCATCAGGCCAGGTCCGGTGAACTCGCAAACAATTGTCTCAAGGTTTTAATGATTGAGCTGGGATTCGCTTTATCGAATGAGAGCACCAACCACAAAATTTGGCTGTTATGGGATTCCTTGCGTTAGTAGCCTGGGTTCAGGTGCGAGGCCTTCAATTGGAAAGGTTAGTCACAAAGCGACAGATTGAAGTGTGCTCTTATTTAACACGTACGGCCACGCGTGTCAAAATCATAGGAAAGGAACGGGAGGACGGATCCCCTAACTCGCCAATCTGTGAGGACGTCTCCCGTCAAGTTTTGGGAATCGACCTAGGTTTTTATTGTTGCTCTATTAACTACCCGCTTTGACCTACGTAAATTTGTTCATGAGCTTCATGGGCATTAGCTTTTTCAAAGATGGTCAATTTAAAGTTCACGTCCCCCCGCCATCACCAGTCCAGGGTCCGTAGCCCCTCAGTAACAATTCCGTGGCGCTGCCCGTGGGTAAGGTTTGGACTAACCCCATGTTTAACACACAGTTCTTTACTCTAAAAAATGGCGTTATATTGCTCTGGGTAAAGACGCCCCCTTTCCACCGGGAAAGTTGCCCATGGGGTATCTTTCCCCATTCTTTGAGGGGACAGCTTCCCCATCAGTACCCAAACTAGATAAAACCTAAAGGGCAAGAATAATACAATTAATACACTCAAGGGAAATGTTCAGTTAATGATTTGAATGTGTCATCATTCGTAATGGGAAATCAAACAAAGCACGCACCCAATATTCTTCGAGATATCTGCAACCTATATGGGCAATTTTTTCTTAGAAAAGCATCGAAATAAAGACTTACCCATTAGCTTCACGCAAATCACAGGAGGGAACTGAATTTTTGCGCAAGAAACAATCAAAGCCTCTGCTTTCGACCAAGAACAATAATATTTACCAGTGGTGGCTCGGATTTCCAAAAGAGGGGATGGGGCGTCTTACCCAATGGGGCATCTTACCCCACTCTCCCCTACATGTACATGTGTACATGATCAGTACAGGGGCGGACGAGGCCCGAGTTTTAGGGGGGGCAAACCCATGTCTGCCTTTCCTCGGGGGGGGTGGTAGTGAGCGAATATTTTTGCTCTACAGACCTAGTGTAAACACCTTTTTCAAAAATTTCTCCGGCGTTTGAGGGGGCCAAAAGATAGTTTGGCCCCCTCCAGCACTTTGGGGGGCATGGCCGGAATGCCCCCCCTCTGCGTCCGCCAATGGATCAGTGTGCTTGTAAGGTTTGGTTTTGTATTATGCCCACTCATACAGAACGGTGATATCCGTCCTCACTTTGTTTTTCTGGTCGTCGTTGGACGAGCTCCTTCGCAGCGGTAGGCTCCAGCAATGCTTGGTTGGTGTGGAATAAAGAAGTTTCGCTGTATTTCTCTTTATTGGATTTCAGGAGGAAGTGCCGCATATTAAGCAGTAATAAGGAGGACATCATAGGGCTAAGTCATGCGTATCCAGGGGTGGAGCTAGGCCGATGTTTGGGGAGGGGGTAAGGGGCCGAAAATCGTGAAAAATGTGTTTTTTTTTTAATCGGGGGTTTGAGGGAAGGGGGCAATTTTCCCACTCCCCTAGATCCGCCAGCGTTAGTATATTAGGTGTAACGAGGGGGGGTATTGATGGTGTCATTTGGGGATAACTGACAGGTGGAACTGGCGTAACTTTGGGATTTTTAAGTTAAGGTGAGCGTAAACAGGGGGTAAAATAGGTGTAAAGAAGGAGTTTACTCTTGCAGGGAGTAAAAACGATTTCAGTGAGACGGTACCATAAGGGTTAGTCCAGTGTATTTTTGGTGTCCATAAGGGGTAATTAGTGTGTCATTTAAGCATAACTGAGAGGTAACTCAGGCGAAACTAAGGGATAACGTCAGAGTAATCGGTGGGTAGGGTAAGTGTTGTGGTGGGGGACAAATAGACCTACGACCACTTTACTCCTTTAGGGAGTAAAAATGTTCTCAGTGAGAGGACCTAAGCTCTGAATTTTACTTTGATGAATGCCACCCTTACACTTGCTGGAAGTTCAGTCCTGTCAAAAGGGCCTGATGGGTAAAAAAGGCCCCGCTTGTCACAGAATAGAGTGCTGAAGAGGTCTTAAGAGGGCCCTGTCTGGTATTATATTTCAAATTTGGCCACAGAGCATAGTGCGGGCGAGCCGTGCTTCGCGCGGCCCGTGTGCTCAGGGGGACCCTCGGGCCCCAGGGGGAGGGGGGGCGACTGTCCCTGCCGCCCCCTCCCTTGGCTACGCCACTGACCTCAACCCTCCAGGATCCCGTCAACCTCGTCGCCGGGGCTTGAGATAGGCCTCGAGTGGGCGCTTTACATCCGTAAAATGCCGAAGAAGGCAGTTTACCATGGGGGCCAACAACTAAATTATAAAAAGAGGACAGGAACTAACAATGATTAACAAAACAAGAGAACAAAAACAAACAGGAGCTACGTACTGGGAGGTACACTACAGGGCTGACCCGATCCAATACGATTACCGACCAGGTAACAAAGGGCCCCTCAAGGCAGTCACCAGCATCACCGCGGGCCTCATCACCAGAACCACCGACGACAGACGCCGACTCAACCGACCGAAGTCGGAAGAGGCGGCGGCCGCCGGAGAGCCAGACATGATGTGTCCGCGGCGATGCGACGACGTGCCTTCCAGGGCTGACTGGGGCCCCGGGCGCGTCACTCCCCGTTGCTCCAATATTGACCCACCGGAAGAATCCGACTGGCCAAGATCAGTCCCCTGAGGGAACAATTTTTTACACGCGCCCCGCTGGGGTCCCTGGCATGACGCGCCCCGCTGCGGGGCGTATCTGGCCCCCTCTGTATCTCATTCCCCAGGAAAGCTAAATAAAAATTATGGACGGTGTTCGAAAGCTCTTGACAAGACGAATAGAAATTATACGAAGTATTTTTATGTCAGGTTGATATTCAGGTCAGCATAGGTCAAATAAGGTCCCGTCTGCTTACAACAGGGCAGTGTACGTTTCCCCTCTAGATGTTTACTCAGCGGAGCTAGAGCAATTACTTATGTATTATTGGATTCCTCTCATCGTGCCGAATCAATGATGTATAATGTAACCTTTTGCTAGGTTATATTGCGAAAATGACTGACATCTAGCTAGGTCAGGGTCACAGGGTGACCTGGTATGGTCATGTTGCATATCTATCGAATCCCCGTGACAATGTATGATGATCCCCACCTTTCCTCGTCCTTACCATCTCCTTCCATAGTTTATAATCACTTCATACGCATTGCGACAACACTTTAAAAGCCACCTCATTTGTGTGGAAGTGTGAGAAATACATGATGATACATGATGATAATGTAAGCACAATGCAAGTAAAATAGGAACTTTATCTCAATTCAGTGAAAAGTTATTGACAAAGCAATCACTGTATGCTCCTGCGACCTGACATGACCTTTGAGAGGTCAAATGGTAAAAAAATAAACTTTATGGTCAAGATCGTGGTAAGAATATACCGTTTAAGCATTCTCAGCTTTATCTATCCAGTATTTACTGAAAACGAGCCCTTTCTATTTTTCACCATAGACTTATAATGGGGTGACCAAAAAATTGATCCCACCTCGTGTCAACAATATCAAAATTCCGAGATATGATATTTATAGACCCTAAGGACCTCATAATATTGCGAAAGTTTCAAACTGATCGGTTGGATGATGTTCCTTAGGTGCCGCTTTAACCTCGCGACTTTAGGTTTTGAGGTCGGGTCGCTTGCCCTTGGACAGCTCCTTGACCTGACGTGACCTGATCTAAAAAATGTGGTGAGATACGTAAAATTGATTAGGGATAAGGTTCTTTAAGTTTCGTTGTTCTGCATCTCTTCGTTTTTTGCGTTATGTGGGGAAAGCAAGCAGGGGGCGAACTTCACCCCCTTCCAGAGGGGTGCGTGTTAAGGCAGATCATGTCAGGCTAAGGAGCTATTCTAAGTCATGCAACCAAACTTGAAAACCCGAAATTACGATTTTGAAGTGGCACCCAAAAAGCATCTGCCAAGCTGATCAGTTTCGAACTTTCACCACATACTAACGTCTTTGGAGACTAAAAAAGCTTCTTGGAATTTTCTCACTGTTGACCTAGAGTGAGGTCAGTTCTTATCACTTTAATGCAAATATATGGGAAAAACCATAACGATCTCCTCTGTAATTACGTAACAGATTATGTTGGAAGTCTTCATGCCATGTATTTTTAGCGCCTTCCTGATCATCAAACCAGCAACCGAGAAGGTCTGGAGCCTCTGACGTCGCAGATGCCATTTGGGGTTGATTTTTTGGGGTTTATCGACGCACCAACAGCCAGGGTCATATGGCGTCGCCAACTCTTCCCTGTTGGAAGGGTTTCTCGGGTGCTCCTTGTTTAGGAAAGCCGCCGGGCCTTGAACCCAGGTCGGCTGCGTGGCAACCATCCTCGTTGACCACTCCACTATCGCGCCCCTTCACTTGGGGTTGTATGAACGTAGCCTGAGTCGAGAAATTTGAAAGACATTTTTCGAAAAATGCCAGCCCTAGGTTTTGTGCCTCTTGGGATGTACTTTAAGGATATTCATAAAAAAACAATTTTTTAAAGTTTAGCTTTGCAAAAATGGACCTTAAAAATAGCATATTTCCACATTTTTCACTTCTTTTGTCTATGGATAAGGCTATTTATCCCGGATAAAAATGTGATTAAAACTACTTAACTAGCGCTCCTGAATGTTTTTAATTGCTTCTAGATAAAAATGGAGTTCATTTTCAGTGCTATTTTTAATTGCGTTGTCACTTAAATTGCCCCTCTAATGTCCTATACATCCATGCAATTAGTCCCATTCCTAATGCCGCACTTAAACATTGATCCTACGTTTGGGTAAAACCTATGGGGCAGGGTTGATACAACTGCTTTGTTTCAGAAAATGTCTGGTGCTAGGACTTGCCACAAGTCTCAGAGCAGATTGGCTAACTATGTAGGAAGCTGCAAGGACCTTCTTCCATGCGATCTGCCTACCGTGAGGACTATCATCAGACAAGGAATTAAGCTCCAGGATGATAAGTTGGTGACAGAGGAGACAGCGAAGGTGGACACCTGGATAGTTCACAGATCTCCGGGCAGCCAGATAAGGAAGAACGTGTTGGGCAGACAAAGAAAAAGGCCGGAAAGGACGCTGGTGATAGGAGAATGGACCAGCAAAGAGCCAAAGAGACAGAAAAGACAGGAGGAGTCATTGAGCAAATGGATATTTCCGATGGTAACGTGAACAACAACGATACTGAGATGGTAAATCTGGAGGCTGCAGCCAAGTGCGGTAGAGCAGTGACTGGTCTAGAAAAGATAAATACCGTGGATATATCTGGACTAGCTCGAACATCTCTACGCTACCGAGCTCAAACAGGGAAGCAGCAGCTGTCGCTACTGCCTACGTGGGTGACCTGATAAAGAGTGGCCACCTTCCCGCTGACGCTTCGTTTCTGGCTTTGGACCCGCCCAAAGTGCTACGAGCCAGGGATAGGCTTCTAAATGATGCCAGTTCCAGAGGCGAGAGAAGATCACATGATGAAGACATCATCAGCATCATGTTTAATATCCGACAGGATCCCACCAAGGTCAGATACTTTGACGAAGAGACGCAAAAGTTCTTTCCACGGGTACAAATCGAAGAGCACTACACAGTGACAGACAGGGAGGGATGATACATTACTCATCTCACCAAACCAGGGAGGAGGGACGTCGCAGATGGTGAAGATGAACCGTCCGGATATATTGACAGACCTGAGGAGCGCGTGCCTGCAGAGGAGCTAAAGAAGAAGCCAGCTGAAGTCGTCGAAGACCTGCTAGTCGAGTGGATGATGTCACACGGCATTGACGAGACGCTGCAAATGATTTCCGGTGACTCAACGAACACCAACACAGGATATAAGGGAGGAATCATCGCCTGGGTTGAGAAAAAAACTTGGTAGAAAACTTCAATGGATCATCTGCCACATCCATTCAAACAAGCTCGGCTTCCAGAGTCTTGTGGAAAAGTCGGAAGGTCCAACCACCAGCAAGGACAGTTTTTCGGATCCTCTCGGTCAGCTGCTGAAAAATACACCTGGCATGAGGACAAACCCAAGCTTCCCAGCCATCTCAGTGGGGCCTGAGCTGATCCCCCCTCACCCGACATCGTGAACTCCCTGTCAGGTGATGCCAACGTGGTGTTTTGAAGATGTCAAGCAGTGAGGATGAGTGAGCTGCCACGAGACTTGGAGCTCCGCAAGACCGGTAAGTGCGTCCACAGTCGATGGCTCAACACTGCAAGCGCCTTCCTGGAGCTCTGGACAGAAGAGCAGGGGCTACAGGGAGAACTCTACAAGAACCTGGAGAGCATCATAACCTACATGGCGTCCGTGTACTTTCCCATGTTCTTCTTGGTCAAGGCGAAACACAGCTTCCTAGAGGGACCCAGGCACGTGCTGAAGGAACTGAGGCTGTTTTGACTTCAGTCATCGCAAACGCAGAAGATGCTGCTTCCCAGTCTGCGCCGCTCTTCGTGGAACGCGCATAGAGAGGCAGTCCTACTCACCATGCTGAGCAGCGAAGATGGAGCAGAGAGGAGGTTCACAGTGAGGCAGATTTTAAAGCTGCGAGGAAAGAGGGATGAGGGTGACATGCGACCACGAGCTCGAAAGCACCCCGAACGGCATCTTCAGGCAGATAAGTTGGATAATCTGATCAGCTGGAGTGGAGCACATGAGCCGATCATGACATGCAGGATGAGCCGAGAGGAGCTGCTGCAGCTGGAGGAGGCGCCGCTGGCGCCACCGAACGCTTGCGTTCACTCTCAGGGTGTGGAGCGTATGGTGAAGGAGATGACGGAGGCTGCGAGCTCTGTGTCTGGGTTCAGCAGAAGGGACGGCTTTATGAGGGCCAGAGCTGAGAACAGGGAGATTATTCCCATTCTGTCCCCAGATAGAGATCTATCTAACCTCGTGGGATATGAGTAGGATCTGGACATGATATTCCGTCTTCCCAGATGTTCTGATGCACGGGATCTTTGTGCAATTACTGGCTGACTGACTAATGTACGGTATCAATGTAAGCATGCTTTGGAGTACACGTTTGAGCTATAGATGGTTGTATTGTAAAAAAATTTCGTTTGGAAATTTTTCGCGGTGTGCGTTTGACATGCCTCATAAGGCAGTCTCCGATTCTTAAAATATCATGTTTTCAGGCTTATACTCGCAAACTTAAACAATTAAGTATTATCAATACCAGAAATTGTCTGGAATAAACATCGAAATGATATGAATGTCTTTCGAATTGTTTTTTATCTAAGCATAGGACTTACCTACGTATCAAGTGTAACAGTATAGTATAGTAGGTAAAACTTTGCAAGAATGTATCCAATGCAAAGTAACGAGAATTCCAGCACCAATAGAGTCGAGAACGCATTTTAGATACATTCCATTTTATCTTGAGCAACGAAAAACACTCAGAAGTTCTAAATAAGCATATTGAATCGTATTTTTATCCAGGATAAATATGCCAATACATAGTCAAAATATGTGAAAAATGCGAAAATATGTCATCTTATAGGTCCATTTTTGCAAAGCTAAACATAAAAATGTAATTTTTTAGGTATATCCTGAAATTACATCAGAAGAGGCACCAAACCTAGGGCTGGCATTTTTCGAAAAATGCCTTTCAAATTTCCGACTCAGGCTAAACAGGCTGTTATTCTTTTGCCGACTACTTAAAATTGAACTGAGATATGGCTTCCAGTTTGGTGTCATCGTGCTTGAGTTATCAATGGGAGTCGAATGATGTGCTATATATGTACCAGGTCAACATGTGACCTTATCCTGGCTCGTGGTCATGATATTTTCCCCATTTGACTTAACATGGCCATATCATGGTTATCATTTGATTCGCCTGAGACAAAGACTACAGTGATGCATATATATATATATATATATATATATATATATATATATATATTTGTATATTTAGGAAGTAGGTTTTCTTTAATACATGTTTATTGAAAATAACAGCTTGCTTGGCATTGATAAGTTTTTTTGTGAGTGGTTTCGAGCTTACGTATCAGGCTTCGTTGGACTTCGTTGTATTTATGGAGAGTCGTGCAAAATGACATATACATTTAACGTTCACCTTTCTTAAGGCATCTTCATGAAGTATAGTTGAAAGTTACATTTGGTAAATACAGTTCACATATAAAATTCACACAGCACAGATTCAATCTTCGTCGCTACACAGACACTTTTAAAATAATGTTACTCGAGAATCATCCAAATATTAAAACATAGATACGTTCAAAAATTGTCACTGCACCTATTTTGGGAGGACACGTTAAGAAAAACACATATAACTCCCATAAAACACAGTAACTCTCCTGTCGCCCCTTCTATATATATATATATATATATATATATATTAGTATAAGACGGAAGCAAGTTATTATTAATACAGTGCTGGTTGAACGTCACCGCAGCTTTGGCTTTGTGTAGTTTTCTTTCTAGGGTTTCAATGTTCCTGATAAGTTTTCGGTTTTCTATGCTATGTTCGTGTAAAATTGTTCCGATATTCATGTCATATTAAAGAAAATTGAAGTAAAAACGCACCTAAAGTCGACCGGTTTCATTTATCTCACATAAACATTTTCAAGACTGAGGTACGTTGAATAGTAGTTGCAAAATTTAAGGTTTGAATTTTTGATGTCTCGCACAAGATCCCATGCATATGAGCACTAATCACTTCACGTTGCGGCAAATAAACATGCAACACGATTAACACCACAGAGATTGATTAGATTGTCAAGATGAATAAATTGTCTAAAAGGAAAGCTTTACATTACGAGACAAGGACAAAATTCATAATACACTCTAAGCGTTACAATGAAAGTACACGTGAGGGGGAGGGGCTACTCTATGATAGCCGAGGCCCCTCAAAAAGTAGGAGAGTTACCCTGGCGTTCTGCTGTTTATTAATCAGTGGGTCGCGCTCCCTGATGCACACGGCCTCTAGTGCCGCCAGGCGTCGGACGTCCCGAGCTCGTCCAATGATGGTGGTGTTCTCTACCAATTGCTGCCTGGTCAGTCGCCTGTGATGTTCTTCCAGGGTGTGGGAGGATGGTGCTCCACTCTGCAGGTGCATTGTGAGTCTTCTTGATAGCGTTGTTGTCGTGTACCCAATATAATTACTGTTTGGGAGGAGTGCACAGTCTCCTATCTGACAATTATATTGGTACACGACGTTTGTTTGTTTCAGTGCCGATTTGTCCTCCGCCATGTTGTTCTTCATTACCAGGGATGAAGTTGACGGGCTCTGGTAATAAACTTGCAGCTTGATGTTTGCCTCGGGATCGGTTGGCTTGCAGTTCTTTGTGATTATCCTTTTTAGCACCTTTTCTTCGGTCTCGTAGCCTGCTGTCATTTGGCTTCTATAGAAGATGTTGATGGTGTTTGTTTGGTCTTTTGCTGCTGTTGCTGTTAAGTATTTGTTCAGAGTGTTGTTGATTTGTTGGTCTATAAATGCGATATCGTAGCTGTTGTCCGCTAGCGTTTGTTTTATTCGTCTTAATTCTTTGTGCACGAGAGGCCATGAAGAACAGTGGGTGAGCGCCCGGTGAACGTATGCTCTCACCACACTGCTTTTGTAGCGTTGAGGGCACTGGCTCTTGTAATGTAGGCACCTTCCGGCGTCTGTCGTCTTGCGATGAACGCTGGTGACGAATGGTCCGTCAGCTGCGTCGATAGAAATGTCTAAGAAATTAATATTTTCTTCAACACTTTCTTCTACCGTGAAGGTAAGCCCCGACACTGCTTCTAGTCTCGACTTGAGGTGTTGCAAGTCATCTTGATCTCGAACTTCCAGAAGTATGTCATCAACATACCTGCAATAGAGGGCTGGTTTTTCAGGCGTGTGTTCTAACACTTCGTCTTCGACTGCCGCCATAAAGGCTTGGGCGAAGAGCACACCCAGTGGCGAGCCCATGGCAACACCGTCAGTTTGGTAATACATATTCCCTTGCGGGCATCGAAATGGAGACTTGGTGGTGCACAGCCTGAGCATGGCACACATAATGTGCTCGGGGATGTCAAGTCCTGGTAGTGTGTCATGGCGATACACATAATCAGCAAGGATCTTGATTGTCCGTTCCACAGGTACGTTGGTAAACAGGCTAGTCACGTCCAAAGAAGCTAGGCTTCCAGTCCTTGTCCTGCCTTTTACGAGATCGATGAATTCAGCCGATGATTTCAGCGAGTATGTTGATGGCACGTAAGGGCTGATGAGCTTGTTCAATGTTTTTGCTAGCTGATACGTAGGCAGCGGGATTTGTGATATAATGGGTCGCAGTGGGTTTCCTTCCTTGTGCGTTTTTACATTACCGTAAAAATATCCAGGCTGGTATTCACCCACTATCCGCTCAAACTTGATTACCTTACTGACCTTGTTGGAAGCGTCTATAAGGTTGTTGGCCTGCTTTTTTAATTCTTCAACCGGATTTCTTGTTATTCTTTTGAACTTGGTTTCATCATTTAAGATGACAGCTGTTTTCTGATAGTATTCTTCAGCGTTTATCACGACAAATAGCTGGGCTTTGTCTGCTTTGCGCACGACGATGTTCTTATTGTGCTGGAGATCTTTAGCAGCGCACCGAAGACGTGGGTGAAGTGATGGCTTGCTACCTCCGCTCCTGTTTTTGGTACTTTCTGCCCTGAGCTGCTCCTGTACATCCGGGTTGACACTTATCTTATTTTCCCTATTCAGCTTGCAAATTCTCTGATACAAAAGCTCTAATTCAACTTTCTTGGCCTGCGTTGAATAACGGGGTGCTAGGGTATAACTAATGCCCAAGTTAAGCAGTTCTTTCTGGTCTTTTGTAAGAACAGTGCTGGATAGGTTGATAAATCCTTCCTTAGGTTTTGCTATTGGGACCCAACCTCCATATAGCTTACACAACTTTTCTGAATGCAACTCTCTTGTATTGCACTGCTGATACAAAGTTGCTGCTTCAAAACTTCATCAGTTCGGCTTCGAAGATCTTCGTCAATCAGCGCTATTGTATTCCAAAAGTTTATCAGAAACTTCTTTTGGATGTTTTCCACAATACGTAACTTACGTTGCAGTTCACTTTTCACTTTTATATTGGGTACACGACAACAACGCTATCAAGAAGACTCACAATGCACCTGCAGAGTGGAGCACCATCCTCCCACACCCTGGAAGAACATCACAGGCGACTGACCAGGCAGCAATTGGTAGAGAACACCACCATCATTGGACGAGCTCGGGACGTCCGACGCCTGGCGAGCACTAGAGGCCGTGTGCATCAGGGAGCGCGACCCACTGATTAATAAACAGCAGAACGCCAGGGGAACTCTCCTACTTTTTGAGGGGCCTCGGCTATCATAGAGTAGCCCCTCCCCCTCACGTGTACTTTCATTGTAACGCTTAGAGTGTATTATGAATTTTGTCCTTGTCTCGTAATGTAAAGCTTTCCTTTTAGACAATTTATTCATCTTGACAATCTAATCAATCTCTGTGGTGTTAATCGTGTTGCATGTTTATTTGCCGCAATGTGAAGTGATTAGTGCTCATATGCATGGGATCTTGTGCGAGACATCAAAAATTCAAACCTTAAATTTTGCAACTACTATTCAACGTACCTCAGTCTTGAAAATGTTTATGTGAGATAAATGAAACCGGTCGACTTTAGGTGCGTTTTTACTTCAATTTTCTTTAATATGACATGAATATCGGAACAATTTTACACGAACATAGCATAGAAAACCGAAAACTTATCAGGAACATTGAAACCCTAGAAAGAAAACTACACAAAGCCAAAGCTGCGGTGACGTTCAACCAGCACTGTATTAATAATAACTTGCTTCCGTCTTATACTAATGTACATTTGAACGACGAAGCAATCCAGCAAAGGCATTTTACACTTGAGTTCAGGAAGAACCTAGTGAAAAGTGAACTGCAACGTAAGTTACGTATTGTGGAAAACATCCAAAAAGAAGTTTCTGATAAACTTTTGGAATACAATAGCGCGCTGATTGACGAAGATCTTCGAAGCCGAACTGATGAAGTTTTGAAGCAGCAACTTTGTATCAGCAGTGCAATACAAGAGAGTTGCATTCAGAAAAAGTTGTGTAAGCTATATGGAGGTTGGGTCCCAATAGCAAAACCTAAGGAAGGATTTATCAACCTATCCAGCACTGTTCTTACAAAAGACCAGAAAGAACTGCTTAACTTGGGCATTAGTTATACCCTAGCACCCCGTTATTCAACGCAGGCCAAGAAAGTTGAATTAGAGCTTTTGTATCAGAGAATTTGCAAGCTGAATAGGGAAAATAAGATAAGTGTCAACCCGGATGTACAGGAGCAGCTCAGGGCAGAAAGTACCAAAAACAGGAGCGGAGGTAGCAAGCCATCACTTCACCCACGTCTTCGGTGCGCTGCTAAAGATCTCCAGCACAATAAGAACATCGTCGTGCGCAAAGCAGACAAAGCCCAGCTATTTGTCGTGATAAACGCTGAAGAATACTATCAGAAAACAGCTGTCATCTTAAATGATGAAACCAAGTTCAAAAGAATAACAAGAAATCCGGTTGAAGAATTAAAAAAGCAGGCCAACAACCTTATAGACGCTTCCAACAAGGTCAGTAAGGTAATCAAGTTTGAGCGGATAGTGGGTGAATACCAGCCTGGATATTTTTACGGTAATGTAAAAACGCACAAGGAAGGAAACCCACTGCGACCCATTATATCACAAATCCCGCTGCCTACGTATCAGCTAGCAAAAACATTGAACAAGCTCATCAGCCCTTACGTGCCATCAACATACTCGCTGAAATCATCGGCTGAATTCATCGATCTCGTAAAAGGCAGGACAAGGACTGGAAGCCTAGCTTCTTTGGACGTGACTAGCCTGTTTACCAACGTACCTGTGGAACGGACAATCAAGATCCTTGCTGATTATGTGTATCGCCATGACACACTACCAGGACTTGACATCCCCGAGCACATTATGTGTGCCATGCTCAGGCTGTGCACCACCAAGTCTCCATTTCGATGCCCGCAAGGGAATATGTATTACCAAACTGACGGTGTTGCCATGGGCTCGCCACTGGGTGTGCTCTTCGCCCAAGCCTTTATGGCGGCAGTCGAAGACGAAGTGTTAGAACACACGCCTGAAAAACCAGCCCTCTATTGCAGGTATGTTGATGACATACTTCTGGAAGTTCGAGATCAAGATGACTTGCAACACCTCAAGTCGAGACTAGAAGCAGTGTCGGGGCTTACCTTCACGGTAGAAGAAAGTGTTGAAGAAAATATTAATTTCTTAGACATTTCTATCGACGCAGCTGACGGACCATTCGTCACCAGCGTTCATCGCAAGACGACAGACGCCGGAAGGTGCCTACATTACAAGAGCCAGTGCCCTCAACGCTACAAAAGCAGTGTGGTGAGAGCATACGTTCACCGGGCGCTCACCCACTGTTCTTCATGGCCTCTCGTGCACAAAGAATTAAGACGAATAAAACAAACGCTAGCGGACAACAGCTACGATATCGCATTTATAGACCAACAAATCAACAACACTCTGAACAAATACTTAACAGCAACAGCAGCAAAAGACCAAACAAACACCATCAACATCTTCTATAGAAGCCAAATGACAGCAGGCTACGAGACCGAAGAAAAGGTGCTAAAAAGGATAATCACAAAGAACTGCAAGCCAACCGATCCCGAGGCAAACATCAAGCTGCAAGTTTATTACCAGAGCCCGTCAACTTCATCCCTGGTAATGAAGAACAACATGGCGGAGGACAAATCGGCACTGAAACAAACAAACGTCGTGTACCAATATAATTGTCAGATAGGAGACTGTGCACTCCTCCCAAACAGTAATTATATTGGGTACACGACAACAACGCTATCAAGAAGACTCACAATGCACCTGCAGAGTGGAGCACCATCCTCCCACACCCTGGAAGAACATCACAGGCGACTGACCAGGCAGCAATTGGTAGAGAACACCACCATCATTGGACGAGCTCGGGACGTCCGACGCCTGGCGGCACTAGAGGCCGTGTGCATCAGGGAGCGCGACCCACTGATTAATAAACAGCAGAACGCCAGGGGAACTCTCCTACTTTTTGAGGGGCCTCGGCTATCATAGAGTAGCCCCTCCCCCTCACGTGTACTTTCATTGTAACGCTTAGAGTGTATTATGAATTTTGTCCTTGTCTCGTAATGTAAAGCTTTCCTTTTAGACAATTTATTCATCTTGACAATCTAATCAATCTCTGTGGTGTTAATCGTGTTGCATGTTTATTTGCCGCAATGTGAAGTGATTAGTGCTCATATGCATGGGATCTTGTGCGAGACATCAAAAATTCAAACCTTAAATTTTGCAACTACTATTCAACGTACCTCAGTCTTGAAAATGTTTATGTGAGATAAATGAAACCGGTCGACTTTAGGTGCGTTTTTACTTCAATTTTCTTTAATATGACATGAATATCGGAACAATTTTACACGAACATAGCATAGAAAACCGAAAACTTATCAGGAACATTGAAACCCTAGAAAGAAAACTACACAAAGCCAAAGCTGCGGTGACGTTCAACCAGCACTGTATTAATATATATATGTATATATGTATATATATGCTCTTGCGCAGCACAGTAAAATCAGGGTGGGAATATTTGCAACTTTCTGTTGAAATCCAGTTGATTTCCTTCGCATCTGAGGACCATTTTTTGGCCTGACCTAGTAAATGTATTCGTATTTTCTTTTTGTTTTGAGAAGAGGTTCAGAATGCCGCTTGTATTTTTTGTTGTAGCTTTTCCAGGAAGCGAGATAGTCAGGGGGCAAGTCACGTCCCTCCTACCCAGCGGAGCGCGAGTTTAGCCATCTGGCGAGTATATCTCTTTCACGTGTTGAGTCCGCAGTGATAATTGTTTCATAGCGCGCTGTAATGAATATTATTGACTTAGTATGTCATACAGCTCCGCTGTACTACTCAACGGAAGTCTCAGTCGGTGGGTCCGACCCACGCTCCTCGGAAACAGGGAAGAGAACGGGGGCGGTATCCCCGGACTGGCGAGTCAGGAGGCGTCCACCAAAATTGTGTGACTCGATGTAGGTTTTGTGAGTTGTATACTAATAACCTGCGTGGACTCAGCAATCTTACTACTTTTAATCCTCGCGAAGTTCATCGGTATCATTTTCAAGACGAACCAGCGTGTTAGAAAATGCCCTTTTCCAGCCGGTCATCCTCAATCGACGGCCCACCCCGGGCGGTCAATTTATGAGACGGCTCCCCGTCGCGGTAAAAATTTAATGGCGAAGCCCCTGGCCACACTCCCAAGCCAAGCCTGGTCAATGCACGGCGCCAATCCACCCCTTGCACTCAGATAATCTCAGCAAAAAAGAAAGCATTCGCACACGACCCGGCCCATATCGGAAGATTTTCAATTAGGTAAATTCACAAACACATGGTGATTCAGCAACACGTTGTGAATATCAACTCAGATCGATTTCATACCAGGAATTGCAGCTGAAGCCAAAAAAACACATCTAAAGCCGCACTAGACTCGAAAGTCTGGATGTTCCAGCAAATTGATCCAACCCTGGTGCCAATGGCGGATCCAGGACTTGGTTTGGGAGGGGGTGGACTCGAGCCTCCCCGGACATTGCCTCGGAACCGCCTCCGGTTAACGCTAAGCATTAACTACAGGCACCCTGACAGTTGGGGGAGCCCCTTAGTTCCCCCCTGTACCCGCCGCCACTGCCGTGAGCCGTCCGGAAATTCATCCAGGTACCCAAAGCCTGATACAGTATGTGACAAATGACTCTCAAGAGATGCGACTTATGCTATAAATCACCAGAAGCTCGGCAGCGTGCCCTCTATATGCTGAATCCATCTGTGCTTGAGCGTATGGTCTATTGATGATTCAGCAGGCAAACAGACTAAACTATGATCAAACCCAAATGAAACACATTTGCATTCTATCCTCTGTATATGTTTATTAAATACACGTTTTATCATTTTCATTTTCTGTCTGCTCCGAAGCCACGCATCATCCAAACATTATGCAAACAAGTCAGCGGAGGATGCGTGACAAGAGAGAGGCGGAAAATAGAGAGGTAAACTTCAAGTTTCCTTTTCGTGCGCGTATTATTTATGAGTTCGTTTACCTTCGTTCATGGTTGAGGAGAAAACGTTGGCTTCGGCAAACCTACAAATCTACATCCCTGGACAGACGGATGCAAGGGGGGCGAAGAGGGTATTGCCCCTCCCCTTAGGACCCGTCTTCCGCTGATTTTGGGCGCCAAAGGTGCCAGAAATTGGCGACATTTTAGCAACAAAAAGTGAATGCAAGGCCAAAATTCAAAGAAAATGTCGCTTGAAGCGGATTTGCACCACCGTGAGCCGCCCCTGATTTTGAACAAACTGTCGGCGAAGTATCACTGGGCACCCCACTTCAACATGGACCGCCTTCATCGATTTTGGCTTCCCTCCACTTTGTGGTTTGGTGTCCATATTTCACGAGTGTCTGGCCTTGTTCAGTCCTTGTGCGGGCCATTGCAACATGGACCGCCCACGGCTACTTTTGGTTGGCCTCTAGTGCATCACTGTGCTCCCTTTCTCTATTATTGGCCGCTGTTTTTCTACCCTGGGGTAATCCACTTCAACATGGGCCGCCCCCCTCACCTCCTACCACCTTCAGCTGTGTGGTTGGGTGCCCCCTTTTCACGATTGGACGCCGTTATACGGCCCAAGCGCGCTCCATTGCAACATGGACCACCCTCATCCGCTGTTGGTCTCCGGATGATTGCACCATCTCTACTTCTTCTTGCACATCTTTTACAGCATTGGAGGGCGCCGCACTTCAAGGTGGACCGCTCTTACTCAGCTCCGGCCACTCTCCATTTTGTGGTTGGGCTCCCCTATTTCACGATTAAACACCGCACTTTTTCAGCCCAAGAGCGGCGCACTGCACCATGGATCGCTCTCAGCCACGTTTGACTTTCCTCAAGTGCATAATTGATCGCATTTTTCACAATTGTCTGCTCTCTTGCAGCTTTGGGGTGACTTATTTTTGCGTGAACCGCCCCTTTTCACTCGTGGGCGTCTTTCACATTGTGGTTGGGTGTCCCTATTTCACGATTGTCTGCCTTTTCAGCCTTAGGGCGCCCTTCTGCAACCTGGACCGCTCTCGGTTTTCAGTGGTAGAATTTGCCACGAGTTCATTAAGTGTATGCTTTTGATATCGATTGGTGTCATATTTCGCACAGTTACCGCTTAGGATACGCCCGGGTGCGCTGGTGCCCGCCCGATATATGCTGGGTGTTGTCCATTGCAACCAGAACTTGCTATGATGTGATAGGACTGCCGACTATAGCGGACTCGTAAATATAATATGTTTTCTTATCAAGCAGCGGTTGTGCACGTTGACCAATATTGTTTTTCAGTAATATTCCGAATTCACTGATAGTTTTATTTTATTAGGGCCACTCCCAACAGGCACACTTGCCCAATTATAGGGAGTATTGGCGTGAGTGTTTAAGGATCCTCTCCACCGGGTCAGATCGGACACGGAAGGCGGTTTCCCGCCTTGGGGATTGAACTCACGTTAATCCATACTATCCAATCTGAAGACGGGCAACGAAGCAACTAGGGCACCCGGGCCTCTGTCCTGTTGCAATGCTGTTTCAAGACTAATATAGTTTACTTACCTTGCTGAGATTTTCCCGTTGTGCCACTAAAGCAAAGCTGTGTCCAAACCACAAAGAAAGATTCCTGCGACATCTTTTAGAAAACATTGAAGCTCCTCATGAGGCACCTGTGAAATATTGTTTGCTCATCCGAAAATGTATACATCTTAAAAAGGTTCTCCTTCTCGTAGAATATTGTGGATTTATCACTATCCACTCTGCGCAGACAAGGTAAATCAGGGACAGAAATTTGTCCTAAAAATCTCCGAAAGCGGTCCCTGCGTGAAGTCGACTTCGCACAGTTTTCCGGCCAGAGGCTCCTTGCTTCATTGGTACTTGTATGACCAGGGATTGATTGATTTGTGGGAAATTGCTTTGAAGAATTATTGTTTCCTCAACAACGGCTTTCTTGTCGGCGCTGCTTTCAATGGCATCGCAAATCGCCAAAACTAGAGTCGCAAGAGCGGTAAATTGATACCAAATTGATACCTTCATGATACCAAAGGCGGCCGCCATATGGTAAATTGGCCGTCGCCAATGCTTCACCCCCACTCCCTTACCGAAATCCTGGGTCCGTCCCTGTCCCTGGGACGAGGACCCTGACAGGCGTGTGGAAACATACCAAGCGTGGCCTGCGCCGGATGGCCTTCGTGCTGGACACTGTTTTCAAGATTTATAGGTCATTAGGTCTCCGGATACATTACGAGCCTGTCAGAAGAGCCGAGAGAAACTCCGCCGCGGTGCTGGAGGTTAAGTGATGAGCTATAATCATCTCCGAGGATGCAGGGTAAGGAGAGTGAAAGCTTCGTCGTTGGAATTATTCATAAATTTGTTTAATGGTTATGTCTGGCTTGCCCACATACCGCCGGTGCTTAGCTCACAGGTAAATGAGCTTTCGTAATTTGTGATTTTATGAACCTAATTCTTTATCAAGAAGACACCAAATAAGGTGCGCTTCACACCCGCTCAAAAAGAGGTCTTGCCAGCTTATCTGGAGCAGGCTTTGAGGAGGTTTTTTTTAACATTTTTGCGCCCCCGACCTGGGGACATTTTTGCACGTTTGCACCACACATACAATCAATCAATCAATGGCTTTTTATTAGGCGTTCTGTGCATAGCACCTTTGCCCGCCTCTAAAGGAGTGCGTGGGAGAATTTTAGAATTTTGTGTGAGGGCAAGCTACGCTAGTCTGTTAAAGCAATGGGAGTTATTTCAAGTAATGGGTTGCAAGATGTTTTAGCTTGCGAATGGACAGTCGTGGCAATGGCATAACCATGCCAAGGGAGGTCTTTTAATAAGTTTAGACCCGCAGAGTGCGAAGGTTATTTCGGTGGTTGAAGAATACATACATATTTTATACACGGCAGAGGTTTCCACTTTATCGGCACCCTTGCGGGACAGTCGTGTCCGCACGCTCCCTTTCACACGCCCCACCGTACCAGGCGGTGGTGCTATCCCGATTTCTCGGGCCCGGTGGAACAGAGGACTGCTCCGGTGACACGAGGCGAGGCTGTGCCCTCGGGGCGCGCCACAGGACCGGTGAATCAGTTTAACCCATTAACGCCCAGCGGGTCATTTTTGTCCTCTGACTTTGACGGGCTGCAGAATCGGTACCAGTGAAGTGATCTTCTTGTTTATGATATGGATGTGTGTTTCAGAGCGTGGAGAAGTTGAAAAAATGCATTTGAAAATTCTAGGCTTTTATGGGACGATTTTGGTGGAACTTATTTTGGCGAGATTTTGGTCAGCGTGAGATAGCTCTGCAACTCGCAATAACATATGGAAAGCTGAAAAGGGTTTGCATGATTGACATTAAGCCAAGACCACTAGGAGTCAGATGGTGAGGAAACAGTAAGATTTTTCTCTGACCAGCACTTACCCTAACTAAGCCTAGCAATGCATGCCAATTTCCGGGGTAGTAACTTTCTGAACTGTTGTGGAAATCAATGAAACTTTCCCTCTTTCGGTGAAATACCGCCAGTGCCAGATACAACCCCAGCCCTAAGGCATCAAATTCACCCGTCGAAGGGCACGAGCGCCGGTGTAAGCTGAGTCGGCGCGCGACGCGTTCGTGCCTTAACTGCCGCCGAGATCGGTGCACTACTGTCTCCAATGCCGTCTCAGCCGTATATATGCAAAACTATGCAAAAAAGTCATGATGGTTCCTGTCCAGAATTTATTGGGCTTTCTTTTGATATGTAAATTGAATTGTTCACTTTTGTTCACAAAAGTGTGAGACTAGTTGAACAAAATACTCCGAGTTGAAAACGGAAAAAATACATAGCGTTATTTCGGGGGTCAATAATCCTTCGGCAAATGGTGCATGGCTTAATAATATAGCTGATTCTATAAAACAGACATCAAACTATCAGTTGATACCACACAATAAAAAATCCGCCGATAAGCCTACGCGCAGCAGGATTAAGAAAAAGGCAGTATGAAAACGACGTCATTCATCCGCGGGACGAACATGAAGAAGTGGCAACTTTGAAGCAATATAGCGGCAGAATGAGATAAGCCACAAACAAATGAATATCAAAAACGCATGCACCAGACAATTCTGTACGGGCCAGTTAAGGTTATTTACTGAAATACGGAAGTCGGTTTCGGGGTATTCTGTCCGTTTTCACGGCCGCTTATAACACTGTGCAATGATGTGATTTAGCAGCATTTATCTTCTTTGTGCCGGACGTGGCAATTGAAAATAACGTTTTAACTCCGCGCACCTCTACACGTATGTATCCCGCACCTGTACACAAATTACCACCTTTGTCTTTGGGCCAGAAAGTATCAAGACTGAAACATCAGTATGACATTCGAGCAGGCTAAGGTACGGCGATACCAGAAGTTCTCACGAGGTTACGGCTCTTCTCCCTCTCTCGTATTCAGACAGCTCGTCAGAAGTATAAAATAAGTATACGGCCTCGTGAAAATGTGTACATACCCGTGATAAGCGTGCGGACAAAACGCTAGTAAGCAGACGAGGTCATCAGTGGGCAAAAACGCAAAGCGGAAAACTGCAAAAATCCCGGTAACTAAAACAAACCCAAATCAACTATCTAGCAGATGAAGCGACGATTGGGATGCCGCATTCTTGTTGCCATGAGAGCGTTAAAATCAACACCGCCGCCACCCTTGCGACGCGGCTGCCACTCTGTGTCACTACCTCGTCGCATGATATACCCCACCATTCAACATACTCGCCGGGTCAGCATCTAGGTTCTCGCCGAGAGCCTCTTCCGTCGACATCAGAAGCTTAACAATTTTCGACAGTTCCACTGTACTCTAACGGATGCCCACGTATTTTATACACCAGCACCTACACGTAAGAAGTACGATACAGTGAACGCATGCGCGTTTTGCAACAAGAAAATAAAAAAATGCGCAGGCATCTGAAAACAAAACATGCTAACGAAACTTCGGTGGCGCAGGCGATGACAGGAAGCGCCGACCAACAAGACAAGAGGTTCAACCTTCTGATTAGTAGGGGTAACTACCAGCACAACGTGGCCGTGCTGGAGGCGGGGTCTGGCGAACTACTTCTAAAGCGAAGACCCAAGAAGACTGGCATACCCATTGGCAAGTTCCTGCCATGCCCTGGATGTCTGGCATTTATGTTACAAGAAAATTTGAAGCAGCATAGCTTTGCCTGCCCAGCAAGTAGTGAAGACGGCTTGGAGAACTCGGTCCTGTCTACGAAGGCGGAAAATCTTCTGAACCGATTTTCACCTGGTGTTGCTCTCAGCTTTATTCGTGATATCAAAGAGACGACCATCAGAGATGTCATCCTGGGAGACAGTACACTGGTTTCCTACGCCAAGTATACTGTGGAAAGTAAAGGCCAAAATGAAAACCACATCAAAGCAATCAAGACGAGGGTGGTGAAGTTGGCCAGACTGCTGGTGGAAATACGCCGAAAAAGAGGTCTGGAAAAGCTGTCTATGCAGGAGGTGTGCCATCCGCGGTATTTCGATGACGTTGTTCAAGTCACGAAAGAGGCGGCTGGTTTCAGGCCAGGAACTAAGCACACACCTCCGACTTTCGACACTCCCACTATTCCAAGGACAAGTGGAACGGCACTGGGTAAGGTTTGCCATGTTTTACTCGGTGTGGGCATTCGTGAGGACAACACACAGGTTCAAAATGACGTCTCAATGTTAAAAAAACTCCTGGAAAATGAATGGGGTGATTGAATGGGACGTGCTTCACTCACAACGTTAAACTTGAGAAAGCAGAACACCGAAAAAGAGTTACCAAGCACGGAAGACATGAAAAGGCTTCAAAGCACCTGCAGAGCAAGCTTTCCGCCTCAATGGAAGCTGTAAAAAACAGGGCCAGCGTAAGATCATACAACAAGTTGGTGTGCGTAACGGCCGTGAGCCTTATGGTGTCGAACAAGCGCCGTGGAGGAGAAGCTATGAAAATTCGACTCTCTGACTACACCAGGAGAACATCATACGTACAAAACGAAACCATCATCAAATCACTGTCAGCTTTAGAGAAGGAGATAATGGGCAAGATGGCTCTGATAAAGACAAGAGGCTAGCGTGGGCGAACAGTGCCAGTGCTGATACCAGAACTTGAGAAGAACGCAATTGACTTGCTCATTTCCACGAGATCAGCGGTGGGCATTCCCGAAAATCCACCGGAAGAATCATTTCTCTTGGGAAAGGCACCTGCTGGGTCACTGCTGAATGGGTGGTACAACCTGAGGAAGGAATGTAAAGAAGCTGGATGCATTAATGTGGAAAATATAACCTCGACCAACATGCGTAAATACCTGGCTACAGTAGTCCAGATAATGAACCTAACAGAGAATGAGATGGACCAAATCGCTTCACATCTCGGCCACGACCTGCAGGTGCACCGGAAGTACTATAGGTTTCCCGAGAGTACAGTGGAACTGTCGAAAATTGTTAAGCTTCTGATGTCGACGGAAGAGGCTCTCGGCGAGAACCTGGATGCTGACCCGGCGAGTATGTTGAATGGTGGGGTATATCATGCGACGAGGTAGTGACACAGAGTGGCAGCCGCGTCGCAAGGGTGGCGGCGGTGTTGATTTTAACGCTCTCATGGCAACAAGAATGCGGCATCCCAATCGTCGCTTCATCTGCTAGATAGTTGATTTGGGTTTGTTTTAGTTACCGGGATTTTTGCAGTTTTCCGCTTTGCGTTTTTGCCCACTGATGACCTCGTCTGCTTACTAGCGTTTTGTCCGCACGCTTATCACGGGTATGTACACATTTTCACGAGGCCGTATACTTATTTTATACTTCTGACGAGCTGTCTGAATACGAGAGAGGGAGAAGAGCCGTAACCTCGTGAGAACTTCTGGTATCGCCGTACCTTAGCCTGCTCGAATGTCATACTGATGTTTCAGTCTTGATACTTTCTGGCCCAAAGACAAAGGTGGTAATTTGAACCGCAAAAGAGTAGATGAGAAAATTTATATTTTCTATGTAGTTACATCCTGTACAGGTTGGCAAGTCGGCCGGCAAGTAATTCTGGATAATGGTTTTAGATTTTGGAGTGAGTTTCACGGCTGTTATGAACCTAAGGCGGTCGCTTTTGTCTATCCATAGCGATGGGTATAATGGAAGTTTTCTCACAATAAACGAAAAGTTTATTTTACTTGGAACTTTGTGCCTGGCGAACGTTTAAGATGACCTGAATTGAGACCTGGATATGTTGATTTCCGAGTGGATGCGATCATTTGTGATGTGGAAGCGACTATATTCGTCTTGTCGACTGATACATACGTGTAGAGGTGCGCGGAGTTAAAACGTTATTTTCAATTGCCACGTCCGGCACAAAGAAGATAAATGCTGCTAAATCACATCATTGCAATGATGTGATTTACCAATGCATTGGTATCGTCGGCATATGTATCATTGCGTCACATGCATCTGGAGTCATGATTGATCTCGTCGTAGCAGACCAGATTTTCAGAGCTACTCAAGCAGGTTGTGGTCTCATGTCCGCCCATCCCGGAGTTTTTTCAGCACTGCTCCCTCGAACAGAAGTAGGTACTTTAACAACCATCCGTCCTAGAATTTGTTTAACCCTATTACGCCACCCCTGTAAAAAATCAGAATCGGTAGGGAGAGCTCTGTCGGCCCCCCCTTCTAATCTCAGAAATCAAGAAAGTTAGGAAAATGCCCGCTTGGGGTATGGTAGGAGGTACAGTGCACTACAATGTGACCAATTGTTTGACCTAGGTCAATATCTTCAAGGTCAAAAGAGGTCTTAACATGCGCATTGACGGGGGGTGGTTACCCGCCCCCCACCTCGGGTTTATCGAGAATAACATAAAAACAGCGGCGCGTAGCGCCGCCGTACTTGGCATACCTTTTTCCTCATCCTTTTTACAACTCCTGTGAAAATTTTAAGGTTAGGTCATCTCAGGTCAGGTCACCAGTACAGGTCAAGTGACATGACCTCAAAAAACGTTTAAGATAGCATGAGTCGGAACAGGGTGAACTTATCCGATTGAAACTCATCACATAATGGGCCCACCGAGTTCTCTAAAATATGTTCCGGTATTTTTGATATCGATGACCTAAGGTCAGGTACCAGCCATGACCTCTCTATTGGAAATACATGGGAAAAATGTTTTTGACTGAATAACTCAGTAACGGATGGTGGTAGGGCGTTTATTTTAGCTGCATTAGACTCGCCTTGTCTTTGCGGTTCTAATGATATGCATTTCATCTAATTTGACCTTGACCTGACCTAGGTCAGGTCAAATCCTTGATTTGCCCTAGCAAGGTCAAATTATACATCATTCGATTCGGCTTGCTGCGAGGATTCATATAGTTCAAGTCGTTTTTTCTATCTTTGCTTGTTGAGATGTAATGGCCGAAAACCTCCATTTACATGTTATTCCTATGACGGCATGTTTTAACCTCTCGTGACCTTAAATGTGACCTTACAAAAAAATGGTTAAAATATTTTTCGATGGAGAAGTGGATAGGCTACCTAACGCCGTTTACCGTTTTTCGCTACCTACCGTGGTTCTCGAGATCTTAGGGGGCGGGTACCCGCCCCCGCCCTTGTCAAAGCGAAGGTGGCTCAGGCCCCCTTCAATGCGCGTGTTAAAAAGTCTTTCTGAGCCATTATTGTAGTCTAATAGGATATGCCGCGATAAGGCAGAATTATGCCGGGGTGACGCTCCAAATGGGCTTTGAGTATATAGAGAATGTCCTCGGTAATATATATATTTTTTTTCAATTGGGGGCCGAGGTCATTGACCTATGACACCACATTTTTTTATATTCCTCACGTAACTGTCACTATCCAAGCCATTGAAGTCAAAATGATCCTCCGACCTTGACCCAGGACCCTTGACCTTGATCCGAGAAATGATCTACCTTTACTATGACGTCTCATCATAAAATGGTGCATACTACACCAGTACAAAATGACTGGAAACACTTGCGTCAATAGCCTTGAAATTTCTGGAATGACATTGACCTGTGACCTTTGAACATATCATTGACCTCCATTTGAGATATTATTGACATCGCAATCATAGAGTAATTTGCCATAAATTCCCAGTTTAGGCCATGCACATATTGACTGGTGCTGTCTTAGAACCGTGGTAACTTGCCTTCCAAAAAATGTCCCTGAAGCTGCCCATGGCCCAGCTAGAATTTTGGTTTATTGCTCCTTTTGCCCGGAATTGATTGCCAGGAAAGGTCGAGAAGTGCAAAAACGCTACCTTTCCCGGTTTATGTACAGTCCGAGAAAAACTGAAAGGGTGGACTTCTGAGCCCCCTGCCTTACTCTGAAAGCGTTAACTGTCCATAGGTGGATCAGAAATTCCGATCGGGAGGAGGCACATGGCCGGAGGGGACGCCATCCTGGCCTGTGGTGGGCGCCAACCATACCCATCCGGGCACGAAAGCGCCGATTTTAGGCGAAAAGCCTATCCGGGGGCGCCAAATCCTGTCGCGGGGCGCCTAGAGGGCGACATGATGGTCGATGGGAGAGGTTGCACCTGTCCCCTTTTCTCTGGATCCGCCTATGACTCGGTCCACCCAAAAGTAAAGCATCTCTCGTCCACAGAAACCGGACACAAAATTTTAAGAATCGAGTCCACTTAAAAGCATGAACTCCCACGTCCTCAGAAACCGGGCAAGAAATTTCAATAATCGAGTCCACCTAAAAAAATGTCCACCTTAGAGTGTTTTTTTCACCAAACTTTCCGCTGTCCCCGCAGCCAAACTATGTGTCCCAGCTTAGCGGCCAATACATATGTTTATGTCCGGCACCTGACGTGTGCTTTCATCTACAATTCATCCCTCTAGCACGCGTGGTTTTGCTGTCCACCGAAATACATACTACTGTCATGTCCACTCAAACCGGAATTTGGAATATGTGTGTATTTGCATTTTCAAAAAACAGCGGGGCGTTTCCCACTTATAGGTCACCAGTCATGTGCGACAAACTGTTAGGAGCAAAATACTCACGCCCTGTCACACAAATTACGCATCATTTTGCACTTAAAGTGTAAATTCACTAAGTGAAAACAAGCATACTCATGATAACTATAAGCTATATGTGGTTATTGTCTTTTTCCTACTAAAATACTCGGCACGGGCCTGGATTTCCAAAAATAATTGTGGGTGCCCGAATTAGAAACAATGCCAATAATTATCATATCAAAAATACAACTTTTTATTTTAGGCCTCACAAAGCCTTATTAAGCTGGACAAAACTAATTTGAGGTCATGAAAACGCAATGACATGAAAACCGGGCCGGGCACCTTCAACAAGATATCAATCCGTGTTATTCGGGTGCCAATAAGCTATTTTGGGTGAAGAGGTGCTACAATTTGGTGTCAACCTAGCCATTTTGTGCGTTGGGAATGAGCCTTTTCCTTTCCTTAGACAAGTATATTATAGACAAGGCTTTTTATCAAGGAAGCATTGGGCTACGTTGGGAAAGATGAATATTCTCGAGATCTCTGCGCCCCCTGGCATGAACCGTTCGGTCGGCCAGCTCTGTTACAGCCCGTGGTCTCTCGCCGGCGCAGGTATTCATGCCATTGTATCGAGTTGGACCAATCTGCTTCACCGATTTCCAAACGATTGTCGTGGTTCTCAGGCTGTATTATTGTGTTTGGTCTCTTCCCGTGACCAGAGCACTGGTTTTGGTCGCCCAAGCTGGCGTTTTATTGAAACTGGTGGAAGCTGTGACAGACATGCCCGCGGTCAGAGATACTCTTCAGGTTAGAATTTGTCATGGTCACATATGAGTTTCCATGATATATAACATGCATGGTGGACAGCAGACGCTTACTCAGAGACGGAGACACGTTGTACCAATCTAGTGATCTGAAATTTTTTATATCGCTCTGATTTAAAAAAGAGAGAAATTTGAGCCTATTGTGACGATGGGTGAATTCCTGGTCACAATAGGCCCATATTCGCCTATCAGTATTGGATATGGGTAATGGAGAGGAGCACAAGATAAGAAAATTGCCTCTTCGATGGTCATTTTGAGCGGGACCGTTCTGCCCCCCTTCAAAACGGCCCCAGAAGTACCATTGGACCCCGGTTGGACGAACATGTTCAGCTCAGATGACATTTGAGTATCCGTTTGAACATCCTACTATTTTTGTAGCCATGCCATGTATTTCACAGAAAACAGGAATGTTTAACAAAAAAGATACGACAGGAAGATTCGCATCAAGCAAGAAAGTGTTGTGCAAGCAAGACATTAAAACATCCATGCTGAAGTTGGACAGCGGGCACCGCACGTTACGTCAGAGACCATTCAACAGCCGAGTAAAAAGCAAAAGCCTCAGAAAAGTGTCGGTGGGAGAGTGATAGGAAGAAGGTATAGGAAGCGTCGAGAGAGATGTGATTCGAGATTGCGAGCCGGCGAGAGAGACGCAACACCGTGCTAGGTTGCGAGCTCCGAAGCAAACCAGCTCGGGCGGCGACGCAAATAACGCGGCGACGACGGGTCCGCAGCGGCGGAGGGGGATCTCGCCGGGAAGCTACGGGGCACGCGTTCACGCAAATCAACGTTTGGATTTAAAATACCGACATGACCGGCCGGTGGGGACGCGAGAGCAGGCCGATAGCGGCGCGGCGGACGCTGTTCGAGTTCCGGAACCGGAAAAATGGGAGAAAGAGAACGAGGATATTCAGGCTTAAGACATGCCGAAACATATAAATATCAATAAGTACACGAGTTATGGCTGAGCTGCATTGAGATTTATCATGTCAGAGTGTTGCATAACCATCAGTGTTGGTGACAAACATTAAGTCTCCGACGGTATGCTGGTTTTGCACGGTTAAATAAACGGCCCGGAATTCACTGGGGCCTAACAGCTATGACTTCAGGTTAACAAATTGAAACCAGTGCCACCTATACTCCAAGTTTGCATTGCACTGCCTGATTTCTTCTCCCAGACTTGGTTCTAATACGAGATTGGAAGATATTTCCATCGTTCCTTATCCTTCGCTCTAGTATGTGTTTTCTGCGAGCTGCCATGTGTCGGGCTATGGCGGCTGGCTCACCCACATGATTATACGCCGCAGCACGCATAACTACTGGTAAACATCCATCTCACGAGCGGTCATCTCCAGCGAACGAATACCATCACCGACGTCATCTCGCCCTCTCGTACGCAGAAGTAGATCAGCCTCTGGACCCTGTGTACATGCTGAACGTGACAGGCTGCATGTTGCACCGATGCAATATCATAACAGGTTGCACTATTTGTATTTGTATTTATTCATGTAAATGAGTATCAGGTATAACCCACTTATAGCTCAAGTCAAATAAGTAAAACAAAGGCATGGTATTTACAATGAAATGATAAAAATGATACACGTGGCATTCCGAGAAAGGAAACAAAGTCACACACTCGCCCTGAGTTTTGTTGTCATTAAAAACTTTGTATAGATAATGCATCATTATGACATAAATACTCTACAATAATACAAGTGTGTATACAAGTGGTGCAGATAATGTACATTGCTACATTGTGGGTATACAACCTGTGCAGATCTTTGTACACTGATGCAATATCGGACCATACACAGAACCGGAGTGTTGACGATGGCTATGAATGTCTTCCGAGGAGGTCTAGGTCATTGGCGGACGCAGGGGGGGGGCATTTCGGCCTCCCCCAAAGCGCTGGAGGGGGGCAAACTATCTTTTGGCCCCCAAAGACCGGATAAATTTTTGAAAAACGTGTTTACGCTAGGTCTGTCGAGCAAAAAATTTTCGCTCCCACCCTCCCCCCAGGAGAGCGATCATGTACTTGGAGAGGTAGCTTATACTAGGCCTGTCGAGCACCCAAATTGCTCGTCCCACCCCCCCACTCCCCCAGGAGGAGAGGCAGACATGGGTTTGGCCCCCAAAAACTCGGGTCTGCGTCCGCCCCTGGTCTGGGTCAAGGGTGGAGTCCCACAAGCATTCGCGTACACCTGCCAACCAGTACATCAACGGGGGTTCAAAGGTCATAGTTATGTCCATAATCGCGCCCGAATTTGTAACCCCACTGCTTTCGGTGATGCTTAGTTGCCGTGCACCGAAAGCAAAAATGTCGGGACGAAGCATGTTTGGAGATCCGGAGGGAAGGGGTTGGAGGAATATGAACCCTTTCCCCTGGAATTTTGGTCTCCCATAGACTTTTTATAGGGCTTGTATTGCAGTGCCTGCGGTAACCCATCCAGACCCCAGCTCCCTGGATCGAGAATATATCTCCAGTCTTGGAACGGAACACATGACGAGTGCCGGGGACCAGCCATTTCTGGAAGCATGTAAGGCAGATGTCCAGATTTTGGAACCGTTGACTGCCTTCCCTGGAACATAGCTTGATTGACCTTACGTGACCTTGACCTGAATCTGCTCGATTCACATCCACGATGGGAGAAGGCTGGCCAATTAGAAGCTATCATTTTTAATACTGAATTGAGGCGGTATTCCTATTTCTATGTTGTTTGTATTATTGAGTTGTCATTGTGGGTCCAAAGCTACCCTTCAGAAGTGAAAACTAGGTATATTTGGAAAATGTTAATTTTGTTAATTTATGACTTTCGACTTTTTTCCTCGTCCGACGGGTTACCTGGATGGGTCAAATTAATACGTGTTAAATAGCAATATCAGAGATTATAAAATTTGAGGAATGGGTAGCTTAGTAGATAGCGCGTCTGTCTGCCAAGCCACCGGTCCCGGGTTTAAGTCACGGCGAAGCCCCTGAATAAGTCGATCTGATCCCCTAAATCCCTCCAAACAGGATGAGAATTGGCGGCGCCGCATGACCTTGGCAGTTAGAGCGTCGTTAAACCCCGATAATTATTATGAGATTAGGAAATTTTCCTTTTCTCCTCAACAGAGACAAAATATTACCCCAGGCTTAGGAAATATCCCCGAACTAGGACAATTAGATTCTGACGAGATGGAAGATGATTGTCTCTGATACACAAAAACAGCAGGATATGCACCAGGTTGTAATATCATACACTATTCAACTCCTTTTTTGCGCCTCAAGGATTAAAAGACTAAGTTTTGAGAATATTCAATCTTCTGGTTCTTCGAGATATCCCCGAACTATGTTGCCAGGATTGGGTATTTCTGACGCCTGGGCATTATCAGAAGAGCACGGATCTACTACTAGGCTTAGCCTGCCTCAGGATACTAGCTG
The DNA here is from genome assembly GCA_034440635.1 of Lepas anatifera. Classification (NCBI taxonomy): domain Eukaryota; kingdom Metazoa; phylum Arthropoda; class Thecostraca; family Lepadidae; genus Lepas; species Lepas anatifera. Next base: position 27,486 of record JAOTON010001915.1, on the reverse strand, counting down.
GCAATGGAAGCAAGACCGGGGTGGGACAGTTTGAGGTCGATGGAGTCGATATACATTCTTAATACAGACTGTTTCACTGCAAACGCGAAGTCTGGGACTAATCCAACATTTAACCTGCACTGAGAGAAAAAACGACACCTGATTGGGGTATCAGGTGATGCCGTAAAAAAGTCCACCCTTTTGGGGTATTTGGAAGACCCCTCTTTGGGGAGTCTTTTTCCCACCAAATTTGGGATCAGGGGTGTCAGACTCCTATCTTCGGAGTCCTGACTCTTGATTAGGAATTCAAAAGGGTCATCTGACACCCCTTAGGGAGTCATCAGACTCCGCGTAAGGTGTCATTTGACACCCAATAAAGGGTCATCAGACTCCCCTAAAGGAGTCATGATACGTGAAAAGGAGTCAATTAACACCTCTGAAGAGAGTCTAGGTGTCATTTCACGCCCCTATTTTGTCCTGATGACCCCCTGTAGAGGTGTCATGAGAAAAGTCGTGACCCCAAATATGGGTTCAATGCTTCAGCATACTCCGATTCTCCGACTTAAATCCAACCATAGGACTTGCCTGAGCGTTTCATGAAAACCACAGAAGAAAAAAAGAACCATTGTATTCGATATAAAAAAACGACACACAAACTCGCAAACGAACCCAATGGACACCTGTTCATCAACCCACACCCTGACTTGGTCGGATCCAGACTGACGGCTGGGAGGGGAGGGGCAACGGGGCCCAAAATCGTGAAAAAACGGTTTTTAGGAAAACCGGTAAAAATCGGGGTTTTCGGGACGACAATTGCACAGTTTGCCCCCCTCCTGGATCTGCCAGTGTCTGACTCGCAGGGTCTCCCAATCCCAGAAAAGTTCAACGCCGTTGAGCCACCGTCCCGATGCGCATTCTCACTAGTTGGCCAAAGGCAATCAATACATTTTCATATTTGTGGTGAATCCAGGGGGGAGCAAAAAGGCATTTGCCCCTAAACGGAATATCTCAGGGCAAAACTATGTTTCCCCCAAAGCTGTCAACCTCCTTTTTGGCCCGACTAATATTTATCTTAAAAGCAAGGTTCTGGTTCTTTAACTCTTAACTTCAGACAGAACCATTAAACTTCAGTGTAAACATTAGGCTTAGAAAGCAAAAAAAAAAAAACAAATATTTTGGTCACATGTTTCACTCCGTGACAATTTTTTAGCTTGTTTTCTTTTGGGTTTACCTTCAAAACATACCATCCAGTTAAATTATGGCAAAATATCTCACCATGTGACGTTTTTTTCCTTTTCGACTCTGGCTTAACCCCCAAACCTACCGGCTAGATCCGCCACTTTCAACAGTCCCATACCACAGCACTTGAACACAAACCGACCGCAGGCCGAATTGGCACGACTTACCTCTCAAGTGGTTTCTTATTGTTTATGATTTTTATGGAAGCCAAATATTTATATCCTTCCTAAAATGCCTGTATCACTTGGACATGTCACCCACAATGCACCATCTTAGTGACACCACGAGTTCAGAGAATCCCACTGTATCCTTGCCCAGTGCTCATCCGGGCTGTTCCTGAACTTGTTCACCGTTTCGCACTCGATAACCCAGGATAGAACTGTTCCATTCTGCCACGACCCTGTAACCCACGTGGTTCCGCCGAGCACGGGTATTTGCACGAGGATGGGCGACCTTGAACTGATGGCCTCGTGTATTGGTGACTTTCGGCTCCTTGATCAGTAGCTCCTTTGACACTCCCGTGCAGTTTTGCATTTTCTCTCAGATAATAATCATGCTGCCGATTATTCACGGAGATCACAACGGAATAGCCACCGAACCGTGTGGCCGATCGATTCAATATGGCTACCTCAACGGCGGCGTGGTTTGCCTGTCAGTAAAAAAATCAACGCACGTGCACGCAAAGGAGTCCGAATCCACATTTCGGAGATATTTGACACCTTTTTAGGCGTCGGACGGTATGCATTAGGGAGTCAATATCACAGAAGGGAGTCAGCTGGCTCTTAAAACAACCAGCCGTTCTTTTTAAGAGTGTCAATCGCTCCAAATGACGCCCATAAGGGTGGAGATGACTCCTTTTTAGAATCAGACAGTGCTTCTGAGGGTGTCTAAGCACGCTCAAAACAGGTGTCTAACACCCCAAAATAATCATTAATGGATTTGGGGTATCGGACACCTCGGAAGTGACACCATTTATTGGGGACTGACCCTTTTCTTTAAGACCAGCGACGCTCTAGGCTGGGGTCGACCACTAAAACTGGAGCCGCAGACTCCGCAGCAGAGAGTCACTGTGACATTGGGCGTCATGATATTTCTCTCAGTGTGGGTTGTTCTTGGATGTTCACTTGACGACCTCAGCCCAAGGCCATTTACAAAGGTGTCACATTCATTTTAACTGCTTGTTCTGACTGAACCCCGAAATCTGTCATCCCTCAGGTTCCATGCAGTGGAAACCCTGACGTCAAGTGTTTTTATTTATATATTTATTTATAGACTGCTGATGAGGAACAGCTTGTATGTGGCAAATCCCAGAGGTCAGAAAACTTCCGATCCAGCCGACGTAGTGGGGAAATATACCGGGGAGCCGGACGATTACATAATGTCAAAGGTGGGACTTACATCCACCGACGTGACGACAAGGCCTTCAATAAAGTGTGATACCACACTTTGGTACTTTGGCACAACTTACTCGTTCTAGGCTCTGGGAGTCATGTAATTTCTGGTAAGACTCCACAGGCTCTTTTTGGGGGAGATGTCCTAGTCCTTTGGTAAAATATGGTAAAATATGGTAAAAAAATGGTCTCCGCTTAAGCAAATATGAAATTCCGTGGCCTCTTAGGCACCCAACTATGGCTTATCTCGTTTTGAATCGTTCAGCGTACAAAACGCGTCCCGTACCTAATCCGTCAGTTTTTCACGTACCTTGTTTACACGTATTTCAACACAGTAGGAGGATCGTGAAAGAGGACAGATGGAGGCTCGATTTAACAAATGTGTTATAGTGGCAGGGAGGGTGTGGCAGTGACGTCATGGTAATGGTGAAGGTGGTGAAAATGATCATAATATACGTATTAGTTATTATTTTGAATGAGTTTTAAAACCCAAACGTTAGTTGGCGGTTTCACATTCAATGCATGGTCGCGACTGAATGATTCACGAAAAGTTTACGACGAGTCGTGACCATGTTTCGAATGCGAAAACGTCGACTAACTTTTGAATTTTGAACCTCATTCAAAAGAATAAATAATTGGCAGAGTATGATCTCTTTCACCTCCTTAACCATTACCTGAACAAATGTGTTTGTGTTCGGTGTAGCTCGGCAACACAACCGGCGCATTACGTTCTCAATCCCTGAAAATTGAAAAACGAAACAATAGCTTACTGTTGCTCTTGTATTCCGGTATTGTATGTACATGCAAAGAAAAAGATCCGTTTAAATGGGCCGAGATTTATTTTATTTTATAAGGGCCACTCCAAACAGAAACACTTTCATTATTATAGGGAGTATTGACGTATTTTTATTTAAATATATATTTCTATGATGATATTACATATACGACATTTCTTATTAGAACAATTTCAACGAATAGAACGCTGTATTTAACACCTTTCTTCGCCAGACTCAAGACCTTAAAGTGGGAAAAAACCGTCAGAATAAGAGAATAAGAGTAAGAAACCTGAGGACCGAGAAGAGTGTTGTGAAAGGCTAGACAGATGGTAAACTTATGTTGAATTTTATAAAGCTTCTCTAGCTGAGTTTTTTAGTCACCAGGCGGTGGTTTCGCATACACAGCCGTATTCTAAAAGGGACCGAATCTTTCCAAAATTAGCAGCAGTAGTCTTTTCATCTCCCACTATGGTGTTGTTTGGTGTTTGTGTATTGTCGTCTCTGCCTGTGTGAGACCTCCAGGTTACGCGCACGCATTATCGTGTGGGACTGGTTTCCCTGCCCCGCGGCATGGCGGATACCTAGGCCATTCACCTCAGCCGAGGCTGACCCTGCGAACTGCGGTTAATGATTGCCATGGGTCTGGGCCAGATCCTTTTGGTTGGTTTGGTTGAAAAATACCCGAGATAGAGTATGCAAAATAAGGTAACAAGTGAGTCATATTTGTCAGAATCAGTTACTAGACAATAATAGCGCATTTTTACATTTATTTCCGTCAGTTATCTTGGAATATGTAAAGGCCTTGTTATTTTCTGACAAAATATCTTGCAGCAAAGCTCTCGGTTTTTCAAGAGAGGTTCTGGGCCAGCCCTATAAATGAACGCCTTGATGATATTTGGCGCACGCTCCTCAGAAATCCAGCTGGAGAACGGGTGCTTCGTGAACCAGATAGTGAACCAGATTCCCTAGAGATAGTGAACCAGATTCACGAGCACTGAAAGTGGGAATATTCACTTAACCGGTGTCCTAACCAAGACGCAACGCGTTGCAAGGTGTCGCACGCCGTCGATCTGCCGCAACGACCGGGATGGTCGGTCAGAACACAAAACGCACTGCCGCAACGCGTCGCACAACGTTGCAACGCGTCGCAGCAAAAGTTGAACAATGTCCAACTTTTAACCCCGACGGTCTGCGTCAGAAGCCGATATCCGTGTTATTTGCTGTTTTTTTAGTTATTAAGTGTAATACATGTTTTAGAATAATAATTCAAATTGGAATTCATGCTGAAAAATCTATGGAAACTGGACACGATTACCTTTTTCTCCTAAATCGTTCTTTTGATTGTTCTTGATGCCAGCTAAGTTTTGATTGTTGGTAAACAACAGTTCGTCGCAACTTGAGCTACCAGATTGCTACCAAAGCTGAACCTCTCCTCTGCCGGCCAAAACTCCAGAATTACCACTCTGCAACTGACCCCGACGGTCGCCGACGGTCGGCGACCGTCCGGTTAGGACGGGGGTTAGATCTCGGCGACCGTCGGCGACCGTCCGGTTAGGACGGGGGTTAGATCTCGCCGGTGATATGAAGGTCAAAAACCGAGAAGGAATCCCGAAATGTTGTGGTTAAGTCTTCTTCCTGTTTGGGACGTTCATGCTCGAATGTAACTCCAGTGTGCCAACGACCATCTGCAGTGGAGTGGGCCAAGTGGAAAGTGTAAAACTTGAAGTGAAGCTCCCTGCCTGTGTTATACTTACCTGTGTTATACTTCCCTTGACGCAGTATCAGAAGGCCTTGGAAATTTCTTGCGTACACACTGAAGACCGCTTCTGGTTCCAAGCCCCCTCTAATGATCCCCAGTCCCATTTTAATGGTTGCAAGCCCTTTCATTTTTTTCTCTGATAAGAGACAGTTGTCCTTTTTTGTTCTGAATAATAAAAGATAATTAAAAGCTCTCAGTCGATCAGCTGACGATCGGCTGATCGCATAGAGATTTAATACATATGTATAAACCTGTATATGTATATATATATCTATGTATATATATATATATATATATATATATATATATATATATATATATATATATATATACCTACGTATGTATATATATATAATGTATAAACCTCCATGGCTGATCGGCTGCTCCTGCGAGTGCTCCGCGATTCGTGCTCCAAAATGTGTGAATTAAGCGTCTTTTCTCATAAAACGTGTGTCAAAGATGTAGCTGAGAACATGTTCGACCTGTACAACGAAGATCTTGATGTTATAATGACCCTGCGACCAGCATGAAGATGATAAAAGTTTGCAGTATTGCTGGAGATTTTTGCGTTCACCGTAAGACTCCTTGCGACGAACTCGATGCCTCAGCTTATACCGCGTATACTGGCCAAATACTGGCCAAAGCCAAAAGGCCCTGTGTTTTCAGACACTTAAATCTCGTGGCTTTCTCGGTTGGGCACCTTTTTTCTAGAGACTGTAAATTTATCTAAGATTTAAAAGTGGTTATTCGAATCAGACCCCGTTCAAGTTGTTTGGTAGCATTACGTCATCAAGACTGAACGGGCACAACAGTTACTATTGGAGAAATTACACTTTTTCGAAGCTCTAAATAACCTATTTTAGAGCTGTATCAACAAAATGAATATGGTTGAACAGAAAGCTGAAAGATTTTCCTTTGTTAAACCATCAGGCGTTTTGCAACAATTTCAGCAAAGAATATCATTTTTACAAATTTTCTAGAGCGTGTCTAAATAATGGCAGTTTCAGCACTACAGTTGTTTTCAGTAAGACTGATCTCGATTTTGATTGGCTGTTGATTGCTGACCTTTGATTGGCTGTTGCTTGCCATGACATCTCCAGAAGAAAATTAACACCGGTGATCTCTTGAGCAAATGTAAACTTATTTCTCTAGACTGTTATTAAAATCGGCGGATGGATTATAACGAGTTTGTGGGTAATAGTTTGACGTTAATGTTATTGTACTTCTCTTAATGCATGCAAATGGGCTTGATTATAAATTTCAGCGAGTTTTCGTAGCATCAAACTTCAGGTATTTGACTCCAATGATCGCGTGTGCTACAGCTTCATTCTTCTCGGCGCTTCTGCATTTCTTTAGTAAGCAGTCATGTGATCAGCGTGTGGGTGCTGATAATTTGAATTTACGTGAAGGAAGGTATCCAATTAGCGATTGAGAAGCTAGAAATTGCTGATATTTTGCATTTTGTTGCTGATTTATCTGTGTCGGTATATTTGTTAAAATCACTGTTCATGGCTGCATAAATTCAAGTGGGCCTGAGTTGATCAAATTAATGCATGCCTTCTCAACAAATTATTTGAAGTGTTTTGATTTTGTCATTAGATTCACGTAAAATACGCCGCTCGCCGTTGAGATCAAGGTTACTGTTAAATGGGTGAAGAAAGTTGCTTTCAATTTATGCTAGATCGCTGCCAAATACGCCCAAACTTGATATGTTCCAGCTGATCCTCCCAAAAACTTCGTAGTCTCCTAGAACTTAGTAGGGAAGGCCGGTGACGTCATCAGGGGAGGACTAGATTTAGTAGGAAACGTGGTTGTACCCGTATTTAAAGTACCCTGATTCGAATAATTGTCCTGTTTGCCTGGAAACTCAATATTATGTATTCTAGACACTACAACTATCGTCAATGGAATGAAGGATAAGGCTATATAACAGAGCTTTCGCTGAGCGGTTCCATATGTGTGGCTGCTTGCGTTGGCTTTGCTTATTTGTGGTCTTTTATCAAAGCTGAAGTTTTAGTTTCCGTCCTTGATATCCCTCAGTTCAATGACGCTTGTTCCAATGAACATCATATGGCTTCTGATACGTATTTTAAGTTTTTCTGTGATAATTCAGAACATCTGACAAGACTTCTTCTTCCGGACAGTGCAACGTCTGCTACATTCTACCTGGTTTCACATCCCGCGGGCCGTCTACTTATGTACTCAGCTGTTAAATGATTTTGGTCTGTCATCAAGGATTTAACTTCAAAATGGTTGCTGACCCTGATCCGAAAACAGCTATCCCAAAGAACCGAAAAGCAAGAAGGAACAGCCCCCTGCGCAAGCGTGGTTACGGCACACTGCTGAAGATACGATAGAAAAACGATTCGATGTACCTAACATGTCAATCTAGCCGAATACTCCTATGCACACGTGCGCTCCAGGCTAAGAATAGCCACATGTATTTTGTGGAGCGGTTTGATGTAGTTAAATAAATAATTAAAAACCTGTGTCAAATTCAATCAGTTACCCTAACTGCCTTGTGCCTTGGCATGGATCTTGGCATGGCATGGCACTGCCTTGTGGCATGGATCTAGGGGCGGGAACTGAGCTCGTCCAGCTACACGAACAGCTGAGTGGCTGTTGCCGGTAAGTGCAGAATGTCTAGCCTTGGTGGACATTTCCTCAGTCACACTAACCTGTTGGCATTACCGGTGGCATGGCGGACTCCGGCTGATCGGTGCATTGCACCACGCGCAGTTCTATTTTCCGAGGCAGCTATGAAGGGCGCACAGGATTAGACAGTTGATGCATCACAATGATCCCATTTATGTGCAGCCCGGGCAAAGCTTCAAAATGGAGGGGGCACGGTACCCATTGGAGCAGGAAAGCGCACGGTAAAACCCCAGATAGTGTCATTGTATTGTACAGTTTATGTTATTCCATAGCAGTGGGACATCCTAAACCCAAAAATAATAATTTGTGTCCCTTAATTTACACAGCATACTACACTGACGGCGTATCCCCTGCCCGTCATGGCCGTGCTGGGCCGGCTAATCACACATCAGACAGCCTTCAGGGCATGCCCCATTGTTGGAGCAGGCTGGACGCCAGGCTACCTTCGGAGCCTGGCTGCTGCGAGTGGCCCCGGGACTCACAGTGGCCAGGTCACCTTCGGAGCCTGGCTGCTGCGAGTGGCCCTGGGACTCCCAGCAGCCAGGTCACCTTCGGAGCCTGGCTGCTGCGAGTGCCCCCGGGACTCACAGCAGCCAGGTCATCTTCGGAGCCTGGCTGCTGCGAGTGCCCCCGGGACTCACAGTGGCCAGGTCACCTTCGGAGCCTGGCTGCTGCGAGTGCCCCCCGGGACTCACAGTGGCCAGGTCACCTTCGGAGCCTGGCTGCTGCGAGTGGCCCCGGGACTCACAGTGGCCAGGTCACCTTCGGAGCCTGGCTGCTGCGAGTGGCCCCGGGACTCACAGTGACCAGGTCACCTTCGGAGCCTGGCTGCTGCGAGTGCCCCCGGGACTCACAGTGGCCAGGTCACCTTCGGAGCCTGGCTGCTGCGAGTGCCCCCGGGACTCACAGCAGCCAGGTTACCTTCGGAGCCTGGCTGCTGCGAGTGGCCCCGGGACTCACAGCAGCCAGGTCACCTTCGGAGCCTGGCTGCTGCGAGTGCCCCCGGGACTCACAGCAGCCAGGTCACCTTCGGAGCCTGGCTGCTGCGAGTGCCCCCGGGACTCACAGCAGCCAGGTTACCTTCGGAGCCTGGCTGCTGCGAGTGGCCCCGGGACTCACAGCAGCCAGGTCACCTTCGGAGCCTGGCTGCTGCGAGTGCCCCCGGGACTCACAGCAGCCAGGTCACCTTCGGAGCCTGGCTGCTGCGAGTGTCCCCGGGACTCACAGCAGCCAGGTCACCTTCGGAGCCTGGCTGCTGCGAGTGCCCCCGGGACTCACAGTGGCCAGGTCACCTTTGGAGCCTGGCTGCTGCGAGTGGCCCCGGGACTCAAAGTGGCCAGGTCACCTTCGGAGCCTGGCTGCTGCGAGTGGCCCCGGGACTCACAGCAGCCAGGTCACCTTCGGAGCCTGGCTGCTGCGAGTGTCCCCGGGACTCACAGTGGCCAGGTCACCTTCGGAGCCTGGCTGCTGCGAGTGGCCCCGGGACTCACAGTGGCCAGGTCACCTTCGGAGCCTGGCTGCTGCGAGTGCCCCCGGGACTCACAGCAGCCAGGTCACCTTCGGAGCCTGGCTGCTGCGAGTGCCCCCGGGACTCACAGCAGCCAGGTCACCTTCGGAGCCTGGCTGCTGCGAGTGCCCCCGGGACTCACAGTGGCCAGGTCACCTTTGGAGCCTGGCTGCTGCGAGTGGCCCCGGGACTCAAAGTGGCCAGGTCACCTTCGGAGCCTGGCTGCTGCGAGTGGCCCCGGGACTCACAGCAGCCAGGTCACCTTCGGAGCCTGGCTGCTGCGAGTGTCCCCGGGACTCACAGTGGCCAGGTCACCTTCGGAGCCTGGCTGCTGCGAGTGGCCCCGGGACTCACAGTGGCCAGGTCACCTTCGAGCCTGGCTGCTGCGAGTGCCCCCGGGACTCACAGCAGCCAGGTCACCTTCGGAGCCTGGCTGCTGCGAGTGCCCCCGGGACTCACAGCAGCCAGGTCACCTCGGAGCCTGGCTGCTGCGAGTGGCCCCGGGACTCCCAGCAGCCAGGTCACCTTCGGAGCCTGGCTGCTGCGAGTGCCCCCGGGACTCACAGCAGCCAGGTCACCTTCGGAGCCTGGCTGCTGCGAGTGCCCCCGGGACTCACAGCAGCCCGGTTACCTACGGAGCCTGGCTGCTGCGAGTGCCCCCAGGACTCCAGCAGCCAGACTACCCTCGGAGCTTGGCTGCTGCGAGTGGCCCCGGGACTCACAGTAGCCAGGGTGCCTTTGGGGCCTGGCTACTGCAAGTGCCCCCGGGACTCACATAGGGAACAATGGGTTTATTACAAGGGGTACGTCTAGCTACTGGATCTATGCATAGGTAGAAATCCGGGGGGGGGGTCAGGACCCACCTGGATTTTGGGTCTTCATAGGCTTTGTATAGGGCTTGTATTGCCGTACCAGTGTTAACCCACCCAGAATCCCCCGGGTATGAGATCCCCAGCCCTGAGAAGGCTGATTTTGGCTAATCACATACCGTACTATCTGTTCAATCATGCACTTAAAGGCTGTTTTGCAATTCGATGGCTACAAGTCTCACGTTTAATGAACTTAACACGCGAGAAACAAGAACGGGACTTGGCCAGCTGATGGCCAGCTGGCCAGGTCGCTGAAATGAGTGCTCCGTACTAAACCTAATCAAAAATCTGTTTTATAGATTTGTTTGCCCTATAAATACGTTAATCAAGAAGATAAGGTATATTTGCGTCCCGGGCCAAGATATCACGACGATCAGCAACGCGGATGCTACGGTAGGTGTGTTTTTAAATGGCGTGAACATAAAAAAATTTCCGACGAGAATCGATAAAGTGCTCCGTACTAAACCTAATCAAAAATCTGTTTTATAGATTTGTTTGCCCTATAAATACGTTAATCAAGAAGATAAGGTATATTTGCGTCCCGGGCCAAGATATCACGACGATCAGCAACGCGGATGCTACGGTAGGTGTGTTTTTAAATGGCGTGAACATAAAAAAATTTCCGACGAGAATCGATAAAATGCGTGCGACTAAAGTGGCGCATAGATAGAAACTGCCAAGAAATTCGCCTTTCAAACGTTGGATGAAAAACGTGACCTTTGGAGCCAAGCACCACCACTTTAGTGGCATATATGATTTTATTCCCAGTCCAAAAAGTTGGTTGTAAAACGTGACTCTTGGAGCCAAGGCACCATCACTTTCGGTGCAATTTTAGGTTTTTAAGAAGAGAACACCCGAAGGGGTTCTGACGGCGGTCGCCTCCGGCCCCTCGTGTTGGGCCAGGTGGGACCTGGGCGGCGGGGACGACTACATTCGGCCCTGCTTCCAAACGACCGCCACCTCTACCGGAGCCGCCTGATGGCGGCCATCCCAGCCGATAAAGATCATATTAAAGAATGCCCAGCGCGAGCTCTTCTCCGTCAGAATGTCTTTGGTCGGGACGACCCGACAATTCAAGAGGCGCTGGGCGATCCGCCTCGGCTGGAGGCCTTCATCCGGCGGCTGGGACGCCTCTGACGAGGCGCCTCCCATATGGCAGCTGCCGAGTGCCGGAAACATCATCATCATCATCATCATCATCATCATCAGAAACAAGAACATCTATCTGCTGGTTTTCAAGATTTCCCCAACAACGTTAGCTGGATGGGTGCCTTTTTCACCTCTGAAACGGAAAGTGGGCGCCATCCGATCGGCCGCTTTCTCAGGAATGGTAATTTGCCCACCATTTGAAGAAATTTCCGGGTCAGGAGTGGGTTGGCGTTTTCCATGAAGAGAGAGATTGGACGCGGTGGATATTTGGCGCCGCTTGGATGCTGTAGGTAGTGGTCCAGGGCATGGGCGTCGAAAGCGGAGGGGGAGGGATGAATGGAGTGACGCGTTTCCTACACTTTTAATTTAGAATTTTTCTGATTTAACACGCGCAATGGAGGGTTCCCGAGGTGACCCCCACCCACCGACTTTTCCATGTTGACTGGAGAACAATTCGCTGCCGGAAAACGGTACTTGGCTTATTTGGGAGAATTTATGAGTGCGTCGATTGGTGAAATAATTTTGAAAATCGGTCAATAATTTTTGGACTTAAGGTTTTTTCCTCAAATTAGGCCTATATTTTGAGACCGTCGTAATAGGGCGGTCGCACCAGTTCACCTACACTATAGACCGAGCAGTGACGTCATATGATCAGGTTATACGTCAAAGTCAACCCATATGAAGGTCAAGGTCATTGACTCCAGTATCCTGGTCAGATGACATTATTGAGTATAAAATATGTTACGCTATGACTTCATAGTTAAGGCTACTCAAGGCCAAAGTCAAAGGTCTTTTCAAGGTCAAACCCTCAATTCTGGCCCAAAGGCTGCTATAGAGCCAGTTAAATTGTACCTTATTGTGAACATGTCATATTGTTACGTCATAGGTCATTGACCTTGAATTACCTTCACCTCAAAATTTTAAATACATTTTGTGGTATCTTACCTCTATGACCTTAGGCCGCTTTTGGTGCATTTCCGTTTTTTCGTGTAATCACGGCATTTCCCAATAGGTATCCAGCACGGTCCCGATTTGACCTTCACGACCTTATTTGGCATTGAAATATCGACCTAGGTCAATGAAACATGGTCATTATTTAGTTCACTATCACTCCCACGCACCTCACAACGGGCGCATTCCTAACCCTCTTGGCTTCTGAGATATCGGGGGCACTTTAGCACCCCTCCACTACACAATGACGCCAGACCCCTCTCGACTGCGCTTGTTAATCAAAACTGAAGAAAAAGGTAACATTTTTTGCACGAGTAGGTACGGGACAGGTCAAGAAATTCAGAGCCGACAAGTTTGTTGGTTTTAGGGGGGATGATTTTCTGTCAGCGAGGATATTAGATTTCATCCGCTGACATCAACACTGGGTACGTGTACTCAAACGTGGGCCTCAAATGTAGTTTTGACATGTACCATAGGCGGATCCAGGGTTTCCATTCGGGAGGGAGGGAGCGCCATCCGGACTAGGGAGCACCACTTTTGGAGGGTAAAGCCTATCAGGTGGACGCCAAATCCTGTCGTGGGGGCGCCGATGCTCGCATCCTGAGGGGAGTGGGAAGATACATTTCAGGAGGCGCCAACAATCTTTTAGGGGGCGCTGTGACCAGTTCAGGGGAGCTGAGGATCGATGGGGAGAGGGTAAGTGCCCCTTTGCGCTCCTGGATCTGCCATGTATGTACATGTGTATGACCTTTAGAATTGTATGGCAACACTGTGCGGTGCGTTTTGTACTCGTGGATCGGAAGGAGCTATTGAAATATGTTCATATCAGTAGCGGATCCAGGAAAAATTTCGGGGGGGGACTAGGGACTCGAGCCTCGCCCGCCATTGCCTCGGAACAGCCTCCGGCTATAAATTAGCTATAGGTATTCTGACATTTTTGGGAGCTTAAGCCCCTAGTCCCCCCTTGTATCCGCCACGAGTTGATATATTGATTTATTTCTCTCCAACTAAAATGAACCTTACTGGACAGTCAGTAAAAGAGAGAGCTTGAAATTAAGGGAGGCAAGAAGTAGGATATGCCTAACTTTCCAGCGTTTTCAGCACGTGAAAAAATTATCGGAACATCGACTACTGTGGCTGACGTCATGCACTCGATTCAGCCAAGCATCGCGACAATAGAATATCTACCAAAAGAATCACCAGTGCAGTCAATGCGCCATAAAGCCGCAAATATGGTAATGAACCATCAAAAATTTCAGGAGAATCATCCAGTTCTGCTGTTTATCAAAGCATTGTAATTTTTTTGCGATTTCTCGGGAATGATTTGACAGAACTATGAGGAATTGCCTTGAGATTGTCAGCGGCTGGCTCAATGAGAAACTATAACTGTCACACAAATAATGTGAAAGAGTGCACTTTGATGATAGGTTCCACCCATTCAGTGTCTGGTGGAGCTCCAGGTTTCACTGCCAGAATCATCCAATACGTTACACAATTGACGTCACACAATTGTGCGCTCTCGGTGTCAATTGGATATGATGCCTGAGAGAGATAGCTGGCAACTGTACAGTACACGCCACGCAGTAGTCATCAATAAACGGATCAAGCAGCTTGTAGTGACCAGTTTGGACGAATTTCAGAGGGAGAGAACTGGGGTTATCTTGAGACGTTGATGAAGTGCAACGGCCAGGGGTCTGGATTTATGTATATTTGGGGATTATTCAGACACCCACAATCCAACGGCTGATTAGTTTCAAAAATTCCTCCAAATTTGATTAGTTTGTTTCAATGATTTATGCATTACGACAGACCTGAGGGAAGGCTAAAGCACGCTTTATGTTATTCTGTCCATTTTAATATAATACCTGTTGACGTTGTTTAGAATTCGGGCACCCGCAAACATTTAGAAAGTCCAGGCCCTCGGTAGCGGCTTTAATTGTTAGAATGCTGGCGTGTTTCACACATGTCGGGTGCAGAGCTCGTCACGGCTGAGAAAGATCGGGTCCAATCCGACCCAGATCCGAAGTCTCACCGCCGAATCCAGGCCAATCATCTTACACATCGCGATTATTGATCCCAATCAAATCCGGATCCAAAAGAGAACATCTAGGTCAACAGAATTATAATATATATATATATATATATATATATATATATAGATATATATATATATAGACTCTTTTTAAGTTGTAGTAAAAGTATTAACTTAACAATTAATAAAGACACATATGTCAACATGCAGACCGGTTTCTATATATTACAATATCATCATCAGTGTAATAAATGAAAAACCTACATAAGGAGCAGAGCAGTAGACAAGAAGGCCAAAGGCGCAGTTTTACGGATAATTGCTAAAAATGTAAGACACTAACGAACACACACACACATATATGTTGAAAGTACTTGCTATACAAAGATTTGAAGAGGGAAAGCCGAAGACATTGTGTTCAACCTAGGTTTTTTTAGATATATAAAGAGACTCGAGAATTCTTAAATCTACACCTGTACCACACCTATCCAGAATTTTGAAATCATCAATGGTGGCCGGGGTATCACATTGATGTGAATGTTCGCGAATCGCAGACGGATCTGGATTCGGCACCATTCGGTTAGTCCGGTCGGACATACCTAAGTGTTGTTTTATCCTGCAGTGTAATGAACGATGGGTGGAACCAACGTATGACGCACCACACGATGCGCAACAGAATTGATATACCACTGAGGATTGGCAACTCTTAGGTAACCTGTCCTAGTACCGGAAGATAGAACCCAAGGATGAGGTGTTCTGAAGGACGATCTTTGGATTGAGATAAGGGTAATATTTGGAAAGAAGGGACAATAACTCTTTCTTAAGTTTTAGAGAATGCTGACCAAAATACGGAATAACAAAATATTTCTCAAGTTTCTTAACTGTACATGCCTTCGGCGATAAATCGTACTTCTCATTCAAGACTATCCTTAACCGAACAATCAAAAAGATGAATGGGAAACCATTGTTTTTAAAGAAGCGTTTCAAAAAGTCGAGTTCCCTGTGGAAAAGTTGGAATGATGAGCTAATACTAAATGCCCTATAGATAGCCGTTAAGGTGATGGTACGTTTTGCAGCAAGGGGTATAAAGCTAAAAAAAGCTAGTTCCTAGGCCAGTGAATGTTGGCTTTCGATAGACCGATGTTTCAAGCCTAGAGCCGACCCTCCTAACGCATACGTCAAGGAATGGCAGTTTACCACTCTGTTCGACTTCTTTTGTAAACTTCATATTTGGATGTTGAACATTAAGAAAACTAAGAAATTTATCAGCATGTGATCTATGACGAAATATTAAAAAAGTATCATCAATGAACCTCTTATACGTTACTGGGCGGAAGTCGGCTGGACAGTTGTTCAACCATTTCTTCTCATGAAAACATAGAAAGATGTTGCAAAGGTGGGGCCTAACGGAAGACCCATGCCTACCCCATCGACCTGCTTATAGAGAAGATTGTTAAAAATGAAGTAGGAGTTCAAAACGGCCACTTCAAGAAGTGAGCGAAAGTACTTCGCAGTAATCCCTGCTATGTCTACGCAATTATTTCTGAAAAAGTCCGCTGATAGTTGACCAACTCTTATTAATGGGGTGATGTATATCTATCTATCTATGTGTATGTTATTGAACTCGGAGGTGGTGACAAGTACCAAACTCACTAATTAAGCTTGGCTGAGAAAAGGGCGAGATGTCTTTTGTGTATCCCGGTATATATATATATATATATATATATATATATATAGAGAGAGAGAGAGAGAGAGAGAGAGAGAGAGGCTATGTATGGTTCCCTCCAAGGTTTTTTTCGGCATAGCAGAAAAACGACGACACGCAACACCACAGTTGAGGGTCTACCTCTCACCCTATCATTTTTCCACATTCCCTGGAATTGATTCCCCGGACAACACTAGGTTAGGTCACCAGCCAAGGTCAAACAAGGTCACTTCACGTCAAATTTTGAGCTCTACCAAAGCTACATTTCTGAGCCGATCGATTTGAAACTTTTTACACTTGATGACCTTTCCAGGGTCTACGGAATGTATATCCGGGATTTTTAGGTTTATGACTTGAGGTCAGTTCACGAGGCGACCTCTCCCATAGAAAAAGCATGGGAAAAGCTGTGTTATGATCTAAGAGTCACAATAATGATTGCAAATTCTCATATTTCTCAGAAAGCTTTCTTGGTAACCTTCTCATGTATTCCAGGGGCGACATTTTCCCTTTGTCTTATCTGAGGTAATGACAGGTCATCAGGGGTCAAAAACTTTATTTTGATGATAACTTTTGACCTAATCTAGCCAAAGCGCTGAATTAAACGTCGTCGTGTATATCTCGTCATTTACTTTCATTTGATATGTGGCAAGGTCACTTTCTGCCCTCCCGTGACTTCAGGTCATGTTAGGTCATGAGGTGCCCTCTGGAGGTCAAACCACTGGCGGGAGGTCATTATATTCCACATGTCGGAGAAAGCACTGGAATTTTGGTATCAAATGTACTTTGCCACACCTCAATGGCTCTAATTGCATGAGAGCTATGCCCAGATTTCTTAAGCATAACATTTTTATTTAATTTTTACAGCGGCAGTCGGCGTGCCCACACAAGCACGACATCATCCAAGCGGCCAAGATCCCCTCATTTCAACCTTTCCTTTTCTTTAGTACGGTGCAAGGACAGCTTTTCCTTAACACAAGACCAGTATCGTGCCCCCCCCCCCTTACTAACATTCGGATTTGGTAGTATGCACATCATGGAGACGGTCGTCCAGTGCTCCAGTAATTGAACTAATTTCGCTTGTTTTTCTCTACCGGGATACACAAAAGACATCTCGCCCTTTTCTCAGCCAAGCTTAATTAGTGAGTTTGGTACTTGTCACCACCTCCGAGTTCAATAACATTTAAACAATCCATATTCAGAACACAATTACACAGCTCAGCTTCGTTACAATAGAAGGAAGTGTCAAATTCCTGTCATATATTACGAAGGGCGCCAGTGGCGACACCGCAGGTACACTCAAAACAAGGTTCTGAAAGGAAGAGAGGCGGCAAACTGGGCGACAACATAACCATATCCAGTAACACACCGTGATGCGTAGGGAACACCGCGCAATTTTCAGATCCCGGCCCAATTTGTGAAATTAGTATTTGTTACCACAGCCGAGGTCAGAATCATTTAAATAATCCACATGTCTTTAGCTACGGTAAGTCAGTGTCTGATTCACTTTCACATTTCCTTTACAGGGACACACAGCCAAATTTCATCGGGGCAAACCTACAACAATACCAATACACATCCCCCGGGCAAAACAATACGAATCGTTCTCACACATGTGATCAGAGCCAAGAGCATTGTAGTGACTTGCACCACTCACCAGTTTAACTCCCAGCAACCAGGTAAGAAGTGAGACAACACCATCATCGGAGGGGGTAGTCAATCCTCCATGCAAAATTAGGGCACCACATTAGTCTCTCGATACGTCGATCGTCCTCCCAGGCAGGGCACTGCCCGGCGCCACCCCCGACAGCCGAACCCGGCGCGGGGCGACGGCAACACAAGCAACGATGCAGGGGCGCGAGGCCAACCCGCGGCTGAGGAGGCGAGGACCGACGGAGTACTCCAGCTCCCCATGGCTACCTCGATCCTTCAGCCCATCAGGACCACATCACCACCGCTGAGCGGACCACAGCCGAGCCACTGTGCAGGCGCAAGGCGGGGCCGCTGTTCGTAAATCTGGAGACGACCTGCAGTGTGATTACTCCCGTTGCAGGGTTTTCCAGATCTCCTAAATGACCTGACAGTTCAATTTTCAATTCAAGAGCGCTGAGGAGCTCAGACTATCCACCGACGAGCAGTGCCCCTCGCCCCCAGTCACCCGGAGTCGGTGATGTTGCGCCCTCCAGCATCCAGGTGCAGAACATCTTCACACCATCACAGGACGGCAAGCAGACGACCAGACTGAATTTCATCGCTCGACGTTGTCTTCAATCGTCTGGACCCCAAGCGCAGTTCCTCGAGGTAACAAGGTAGATCAGCCCATTTCCTGTAGCCCCGCCAAAAGGTAAGAGCTCAGATAGTTTCTCAGCTGTCGAAGTGTCACCCACGACGCAGCACTCGAATGGCGCAGTCAGCTCCACGTTGTCCAGTAGCATGATCTTTGGGAAGCATTTCCGGTCGGCGTAGATGTAGCCATACTTCGCGGCAGATGTAGCCAGTCCGCTTACGGCATCCATTTCTCCAATGTCGCCCAGTTGATCGCGACTGAGGTCCACATATTCAGCTCCGGGCAGGTGGCCCTCAGGCCGACATCGACAGCGGGGGCAACACCATGATGCCCCAGCGCCGCCTCCACCGCGGCACCACCTCGACATCCCCAGTCGCCACCCGGAGCTACCGAAACGCCGACAAGGTGGTCACGTCCAGGTGCCGCTCTAAGTCATTCTCGCAGCGCATTTCACTCGCCTAGAGCCTCACCCGACCACCACCCGGGGCGGGGGAGGGGAGAGTACAGGAGGTAAAGACACAAAGAGACTATATTTTGATTCGGATCTTATTCGGATAAGGGGTGGGATCGGTTAAGGATCATACCTTGTCTTTGTTCCCACCCACAAAATCATAGAGAAGAAGCTGATACAGATGACAGGAAGTCAGAACACAGACAAGAGTACATGCCATCACAACGGCACGAGCAGTCGGGACCACATTCTCTCACCACCACCCACTAAAGTTCACTAGCTTAAGTCATCATCATTGGGTCTAATCACAGTACACCTATTCCTACCAGCATGACAAACACGTTCTCACTAGAACCATACTAAGCCCCACCTCTCAATCATATGGCACTTCACCCTGCACTGGGGAGTCTTATTATAAATTTGATAGTTGTTATTTTTGCACTAGCGATTAGACAAGTTCCGAGCAAGATAAATTTAGAGATGATGAGAACAAATATATTAGTATTGGTCGGTAAAGAGTATTTGGGTCGTTTTTTTAAACATGGCCTTCCCTCTGGGCACATCCATTATGTTATTGATCTTAGGGGAAATTATTTGGTTCCAAACCTTGGGCCACGTGAATGAAAATACAAACGTTTGATATAAATTGGAAATGTCAGGAACGTTGAAGTGATTTGTTATTCTGGACGGTCTGGTTTGTTCGCGAAGTTGGAAGAAGTTGGAGTATGCCAGTGGCAGTTGATTATTTTTGAATCTATGTATTATTAATAACTTTTGTTGCTTAACTATGTCAGTGAATTTAAGGAGGTTTAGACTCTTAAAGATCGGGGATGAAGGGGTTCTGTAGTGTGATTTATTTATGATTCGAAATGTTCTTTTTGTGCATTTATAAGCTTTTTAGGTTTTCAATCATGGTTTGAGCCCCAAATGAAGCTACAGTATCCCAGATGCGGGTAAATAAGAGAATTATAGAATAGAAGCATACTTTTCTCATCCAACATAAATTTAGCGCGAGAGATTACTCCAGTGTTTCTACAAACCAGACTACATGTGTTTGATATATGTTTGTTTAGATTTTAGTTATTCATCAAACAGAACACCCAGATATCTTACTTCATCAGCTCTCTTTATATCTTTGGAATTGATGGTTATTTTTACATCGGTTTTTTGTCATGCATTGCATAATTTTGATAACATGTTTTATATATATTAGTGGAGATAGTCTATCGTGACCCAAGTTGACCTCTGGAGGTCAAGCCATTGACCTGAGCGCTTAAACGCAAGAATTAAACCCAAACTGAATTGTGTCAAAGATTTTTGTTCACTCCTCTAAAACTACCAAAATTTCTAACCGTATAAGTTCCAAATTCAACTCAACTTAATGCATAGCCTCGCCGCCCAATAAGTCAGTCATTGGCCCTAGCTTCATGTCCAGTCTCACATGCCGAGCCTCTTCATTGACTTAATCTCAGTTTCACAAAATATTCAGGCTTAAGCAAATTAATCATCCCATTGGTGTTCTGTTCAGCAAACAATTGGCAACGATTTTATCATCACCAAGTACTAGGACTGGCTCGCCCCTGAGGTCGATAACCCTTGGTCTTAGCTGCCACCCTAACGTAAGGAACATATATGTACCGAGGTATAAGCCGAGTTTGATCGGCCACCATGATCCTGACCGAGTGAAATGCGATGGTAAACCTGTTCAATGAGTGAACTTATGTATTTTGGCTGCATTGGAACGATCACAGTGGGAGGAACTTGAATTGTGTGCTGATACATTTTCCATGACTTCGCTTCATCGCACGCCCCGTTCCCTTGTAACCTGTTCAGGACTGGTGTTCGACATCGCGATGTCCGAGGGCGGGCGCTCAATTCTGTTCCAATCTATATAGTTCCAAATGTACTCGTACATACCCATGCAATTGTATAGGACGTAACAATCCAGTCTAACCATACACCCACTCTTTCAATGCAAGGTTCTGATTCTTCTAGAGTCTGTGACCAGTGAACTCACCCCACTCCACCAGTACTAACAAACAAACAGACCTGTTTGTAAGCAATTGGTTGCAATACAGCACATCATTAAAAATATCATATATTTGTACACAGCATATACACTTGTACACATGTTTGCATTCTGTTCAGACGTACCTTTAATGCGTTGCGGGCCATATAGTAAGCAGGGAATCGGGGCGGCTTATCCTACAGCTGAATGGCACCCGTCATTACCGACCAATTGGACACCCACTAACCCACCACCTCAGGACCTCCTCTCTCACAATGCTGACACCGGTGCCCAGACTGGTGTGCTCCTTTCTGCCGAGTAGACCTGGGTCACGAGGTAAGTGGCCTCCCTTCCAGACGTGCCACCGGTATCGACAGTCGAGACACTGCAGTAGCTGGGGGATTTATTTATTTTATTTATCTGCATTATTGCCGACGGGATGACTCCAATAAAAGGCAAAGTAAAAGAGATAAAAGATGACACGTTATGAACACCACAAAAGTGTAGAAACTCCAAAACCTGAATAAAAATGCCCTAAGAGGCACAGGCTTAACTAATAAAAATAGGAAAACCTATTGTGGCAGCACATAAACATTGGCAAACCATAAAAGTGATACAAACCCTAAGAACGATACAGAGCCATAAAACCATCCACAACATAAGATACAACCACTGGCTCACACACAACTACAAAGATCCGACATAGGCTTTTACTATTCCACGACCCGGTTGGTAGTCAGGGTTGGTGTTTTTGCCAGTTGAGAGGAGTTTCTGCCGCCAGTTGGTTTTTACCGGTTTAAACCGGCCAAAAATGGCATAAACTGGAAGAAACTGGAGGAGGCCAAATTTTCCATTATTTTACGGAAACTGAACTTAACCCTCGCCCCACCGAGGGCCATCGAAGCCCCCTAAGGTATTTTTCGGGATAACAGAAAAATGACGGGGCGCAGCACCACAGTTGAGGGTTCTATCTCTCACCCCATCATTTTCCCACCATCCCTGCAATATTTTACCCGGGTCACACAAGGTCAGGTCACCGGGTGAGGTCACCCAAGGTCACCTCACTTCAAATTTTGAGCTCTTCCATAGCTACATTTCTAAGCCGATCGATTTGAAACTTCCTACACTTCATGAACCCGCAAGGGTCTACAAAATGTATATCTCCGGGATTGTTCGATTTCGTGACCTGAGGTCAGGTCACGAAGTGACCTCTCCTATCGAAAAAGGATATATCACCTAATTATATATGTATATATATATATATATATATATATATATATAACATATATCCTCTAGTCTTAGTCTTAGGCCTCAAGGGCAGCAAACGAATATAGGATCGCATGCCTTCCACACTTCAATCAGTTCAATTGCTAATCCTCGATACTATTAACAGATGAATCAAACAGGTGCTAATTCTAATGTCTGGTGGCAGTCTAGATGGAATGAGGCGGTTTTTCATGGCAAAAAAGTCAAGCCGATCCAGCTTATAAGAATCCAGCCCATGCGTTGAGGTGTCCGTTGCAGTTGTCTCTCGGTGTTATGCAAGCGCCTTGTAGGTCGGTATTTTACTGCGAACACCATAAATGTTTTACGTGTGTCTTATTTGGTGACACTTTTGAGTGTTTCATAATGTTGAACAGTGGTGGACATAAGAAAGGGTATAAGCTGGGGATTCTCAAGTCCCTCCGAGTGCCTGGTGTGCTGCATTTTTTCGGCGAAAGTACATTATTTCAGCCTGAATACATGGAACTTGGAAAATGCATTGTTAGCATTATTTTTAGCTGCGGTAAGCTAGGCGGCACTCGGTTTGACGTTTGCTTATACTTATCAAGTGAAGAACCAACATTGACTAGCCTGTTCTAGTCAACGCACCCACGTTTTCAGACCAGTTGTCTCCTCGAACTGTTTTATCTCCGCAGGTCATAAGCTCTCAAACGTAGTGGATTGTATTCCCAGGGATCGGTTATACCATACATTTATATTTTGGAATAAAATGTATGTCAATGTTGAACGAACCAAACTGTTGCTTAACAGCATGCATACGATTTCTTGCGATCAGACAACAAATGTTGATATTGACATACTTACATCAGAAATAAGTATTCATATTGATCATGGATACTCGTTTTGCGTGGGTCAAAACAAGTTTCTGAAGATCACTCAGTGCCCGTACCCACTGCCCACATCACATAATTAGCCAGCTACTGATGCCCCCTGCCAGCACACTTGTGGTGTCATCCAAAATGTATGTACCTGCTCTGGCTTACATGGAAGCAACGGCACTTCATTGAAAAAAATCCTTCATATCAGAAAGGTGAGATCTCTTGCGGTTCCAAGTGGCCCGTTGGGGGGGGCCAAACTGATCGGCAAAAAGTCGATGAGCAAAAACCTGTCATGGTCTAAATGGATGCTGCTAAGATTTAACTAATGCAGAAGGGGCGAGTAGATGCATACCAAACGAACAAGACTGCTTCTAAATTTTCTTGCCGCCGTCCATGGAGGGAGGGCCAAACACTACTTTTGGTTTTTTGGGGGATGGCCTCTTCCTCCTCTGGATCTGCCAATGGCTTGGTTCCAGCCATAAAAAACATTTGGTTTGAACAGATTATTGAAATTGCGTAATAAATTGGAAGAGGAGAGTGCTAAAGCTTCTCAATACACAGTAAGATACATTTTCACACCAGAAGATGCCCTCACATTCAAATCGAATACGAATATCAGTTAATATTTATTATTTCATAGATTTTGCCTCTGCTTTCACCGGGGTTTATGCCAGCCGGTTTTTACCGGCTTAAACCACTTTCTCCCGGCTGCTGCCAACCCTGTCGGTAGGTATCTGTAAATACATCTGCGGCCGGGCACATGCGTAAAAACATGTTCAGCTGCCTCGGAGGCCTCGTAAACAGTCCTTCCTTTACAGTGCCAATCCTTGCATAAGGCACATTAGCAGGGTCCATGGATGCTGACGGGTGGCACGGGTCGGAACATGCAAGTGGAAGGACCCGAGAAGAGATGAAGATAAGATTCGTCCTTTAAAAATGTTTCGGATGAGCATGAGATCGTGTTGTCGCCTAGAGCGCCTTCTGAAACAAGTCCAAAGTGCCCCCACAGGTCTGTGTAGGCCAGTGATGGGGATTGCTAGTGACCGTGCGCATTAAGTCACATTCAAAACTTGTGTTCTATGCGGGTCAGTCGACCAGTGTGGCGTACAGCAGTTTCGTTCCACACAACGCTACAATACTCCATGTTCGACCGCACATAGACAAAGTAAGAAGTTAAGACAGACGAGACGCTGAGACATCCTCTAGGGTTTAATTTCTGAGATGATGACTGCTACCGCCTGCTGGAGCTCATCAACATGGCGACCTCGGTACTCGGCGGCACGTGCACAGTTTTCTGGATGGGGTGCGCTGACTACGCGCAGGCGCCTGGATGCCAGGTACGAGTGCCACCGCTCTGGAGGAAGTGGTGCAGCGCCAGCTCTGTCGTACTATCGCGGGAGGTGGCGCCCCAACCGAGTCGGCGAACCACTGCGGGAGGTGGACCTTCAACCTGTCGTTATCTGCGGCAAACGTTATGCTGAATTCGCCATGGAAAAGCACACCCGTGGCAGACCTGTCGACCCGATTCAACCACTTCTTCGTGAAAACAGCACTGTTCGAAAACGACTGAGTGGCCAAGCAGACTCGTTGGCTCTGTCCTGTTGCCTGCAGTAAAAGGCGAAGTGGCCACGAGGCCCTCACTGCAGTGGCATACATCTTATCTTATGGACTTGTTACGCCATTCCACGGTAAGTCCGTCTTTGCCCCAATGAAGATGGGGCGAGGATTTCGAGTCGATTGAAGGAAGGCAAAGATGGCGTCTGTTGTTTTGTTTTAGACGGTTTTGTAACTTAATTCGAGGCGTGCAGTCAAGAAGAAAGGGACAATCCAAGAGAATAAAAGTAAAAATATACTACACACGATTTTAAGAAGCAAAACCTGGTCACGTTTTTCTGCTAAGCTCCAGATGAACCTCGTTGAGCCTGTGGCACGAGTTGAGTTCCCCTGTGACGGCTTCTAGCACGTCTCGAAAGCACTGTCTGCTGAGAAGAGCTGTGCCTCCACCGTCACCGTCTTTTGGTACCACCGGTCCACCGTTAGGTGCAACAGTACAGGTCCGCAGAAGCTTTACGAGGAGAGGAACATCGGCAAATACCCACATCTTGCTGTGGAAGACATGAACAATGAAAATTGTCACAACCAACAATAAGTGAGGGGGCGGTCAATCTTCAATCTGCTGCTAACAAGAAACAATTCCTTCTGGAACTAAAAACTTATCGGTTTCGGACTCATTGCCTTCCGCACTGACTTATTACCAAAATTCGTAAGTCCTATCAATTTGACTGAAAAATACAACAAGTTGCCAAAAATGGGACTGGGGCTTACCCATTTTTATTCCGTTGCTTGTGTGCTTTTTTATCAATCTCTTCGTGTATAAAGTCACATTAGTCGCGTGTGCATAAAATATTTCAGCATATGTTTGATCAGGATCTATAGTTGTTTTTTCCTTTTGTTTAAATGATTCATTGCATCGTTTTTAAGACCATCTTTTCGTGACCTTCTAAGCAAATTGAATAACATGTAGCTGCATCACAAGCCTCGGATGTCCTCGCTACTCGGTCAGGATTGGCGGGGTTTGGTATCCATGTCTTTGAACCGGTTACCCCAGCATCCTTCCACAGACGCTCATTGCCAGGAGCCATGTCACTGACCGCCCCCACCGCCATCAAGCCAAGGGTCTCCAGCTCGAACACAACTGCTCTGATATTAATTTTGGTCATCTTACCGTCGACTCGTAGAATAGGGGTAAAGTAAATATTATCTAAAACTGGTAGTTAACCACAAAGTTATATAAGCCTCTTTCATGTCTCATTTTGACTCCTTCCACTCCAGCCAAATTGCATTGGCACGCACATTTTTCATAGCCTCACTTATCATCTAGACACTTAAAAATTGAAGCACATAGATTACATAGATGCGTGGAATCATAGACGGATCCAGGCTTGCCAATCGGGGAGGGCACCTTCCGGGAGGGGGCGCCATCCGGCCCAGGGGACGCCTTTTTTGGCCGGAAAAAGCTATCAGGTGGTACCCAAATCCTATCGCTGGGCGCCGATTTTCGCATCCTGGGTTAGGAGGATAGGAAGCGACCTTTCAGGGAACGCCGGATAAAATTTTGATGACGTTACAAATTTTTAGAGAAGAGGAGATGCTTCTGTTTTTAGCGTATGAAAGTGGTAAAAAAATGTGTTCTGATTTTCAGACCTTTTATTCTTTAATCTTCATTTTAGAATTTTGACAAGGTGGTTGATTCCGTTTCAGGTTATATGTTAGTGCGGGGGGTGGTGTTGTCTGTTGAGGATTGCCCAAATAAACAACGAAGTAAAACTATCTTAATGATACGCCAGATAAGTCCCAGCCTTTGAAATTAGATGGAAATTGAATTCAAATTTTCCCGCTTCGCCCCTGTGTGCGAGCCACACAGGGGAACGCTGTCGGACAACAAGAGCAGCATCATGCCGGGACTGGAAGTTCCAGTGCGGGCCCGCCATCCCCGTTACACTGCACTGGACGGCGTTTTTCAGGCGTGTTCTACACATGGTCTGTCCATTCTGGTCTTCCCATCCATTCCGGAGCCCATTTCCGGGTAGACCGCGGCGGCGGCGGGCGGTCGCAGGGCACAACTTGTTTCCCGGAGGCAGAGGGAAAGTGATTGGTGTGGGACACCGCATATGCATCAATGCATGTGCAGCTTCTCTCCTGTTGGCCGCCGCCATCGCTGCCGTTGCAACCACCGGGGAAAACAGAAACCGCCTAAGTGAGGGAAATAATGCTCAATTGCGGTGCGCTACATTGTCCATCCCGTTGCTTTTTGAAACAAGCGGAGCCTGCGGCCTAACAATGAAGTTCTTCCTTGGCCAACTGGGTGCCAAGTTAATCACAGCTAACCGGCGACACGCGGTTGATGGCCTGGTGCGGTATCGACTGGCGGTGGCGGTAGTCACACAGCTTGTGCGCGACTCGCAAGACATTTCTAGCCCGTCGACAGTGCTTCAATCGGTCGAAAAGAAAGAAAATAGAAATATCAGAGAAGAGTTCGGACTGTAAAATCACCCCTGTTACAATTGCCGACCGGTGCCACTTAGTCCCTTCCCAATAGCACGGGCTGGTGCGTGGTGTGACGTCACACTCCCATCCAGGCTGTGCCATCGGTTTATCAATGTTAGCCAAAATATTCAAACATAACAAACATACTCGTATTAAAAATATAATGTTTTATTTCTACATTTGGAACACAATTGAAATCCTTGTGTACAATTGTACATGTACTGTAGATACACAATTTTATATTCTCAGCAGATCCAGTGGTAGAAAGATCCATTCACCTCTGTGTGACGTCACTCAGGAGTGAAGGAATCTCTCTTGGACGTACCTTTAAGTAAAGGTATCTTGGTTGCCTCTGGCATAGAGAATCTTGGAAAATACTTGTTATATGTACGCTGTATTCCAAGTTCTAGCGCATACTAATTATTTCGTTCATCACATCACCAGTGGCCTGTACCGAGGGGACCTGAATTCACGGAAAGCAACTAGCGGCGGCATTGCCGAGGAAGCAGCGCGTCTCCTGGTGATGATTTGGTCACGGAAGATATCCGTTTGTGTCGCCTCACATGTTTCGTGGTGTGGTTGGTA